>OY744526.1:45321816-45481816 GCA_963556195.1 Sepiola atlantica | reverse complement strand
CTAAACCAATATCGACTCAATCATTTTTGTGAAGTTGTGGCTGTGATGCTCATGAAACTAAACTTCACTGGTACAGGCCAAAACCATTACTAAACATTTAAAAGTACACGTTCCTTACTTTAAACTCACCCCTGAATATAGCCCAGGAAAGAACTGAAAGTACTAGGGTACACAATGACTACGGCAAATACACCTGCAAATTCCAACCTGAAACTCGAAAATTAATCAGAAATCTAAAAAAGATCAAGGAAAAAATATGCATACAGAAATCATCTGTAATATTTAATGAAAAAGTATCTATTAAAACGAAAGCAAAATTTGACTCGTGTACCCGTTTAAAAAATAACGGATAAATATCTATGGAATTTTTATTTCGTAGCTTATTGATAACGAGTAGCTCACCTTGAATCATCTCGGTCTCTAATGTGAAAGAAAAAAGAACAATATATATTTAACAATTTATTAAACCGTGTTTCTATGATGTTAAAAACACTCAGAACAGTATAATTCATTCAATTCTATGAATTCTATCGTTAGTCTTGATTTCCCCGATACTTTTCTAGTTTGACTTATTTCTAGAAATACATCGGGTACTTACGGGAGGGACAACGTGAAGGTTGCCAACATCCTCAATTAAAGTGTTTCTGTGGAACGGACTGGATTTGAACGTGGCACACCCAAGTTGTCAGTCCGTATTGTTAACCACTTAGCCACCGTTACCTCCCACACGAGTTTAATGAATACTTAGACATTGCAAAATGACGTCATTAGCTAATTCTAATGTTACTTCTTGAAGAGTTACTTTGTTTCAGACTGGCACTAAATGATCTTGTCCATATGCAATCGATCTATTTGGTAACTGATAAAATCAGCAATACTTTTAGCGTATTTTCCAACTGTAGATCCGCATGTGGTTATCAATTTCTATTTCTATTTCGCCGTCTCGTTTATTCGTTTCTCTGTATGAATGCATCAAATGGTCGTGTTCGGAAAGTGGTTATCACCTCTAGTGACAACTTGTTACCTTTAGGGCATTAGGTCTTCCCCAGAAGGATATTGGGTCAAAACCGTGATAATGGGAAGTTCAACAAGACAGAAACAAGACGCTGAGTGAAATTGAGTTAGGCGTACGTTGCTTTCAAAAACAAAGGCTATTTTGAAATCGAAATGAACAAGCAAGAGAGATAACTGGATCATTCCGACGGAAAAGCAATCTTAAGTCTCATCAACTGAAGAATAACCAGTAATCTGTTCCAGGACATGTCAACTGACGCTGGAATAATTGGATATATTTAGAAAATGATATTTCTTTCTACTATTAAATAAAGTCCAGTTCTATGAATTGAAGCTGCATTTTGACACAATTTTAATCAATACTTCCGAAGAAATGTAACTCTTATTAATTGGTAACGCCACATTCGACAGGTTTTTTTCTATTTGCTAAAATATGCGCATCGTTCCACGTCAAGGGAAACTACTTTATTTATTTATTTATTTATTTATTTATTTATTCATTGTAACTTTTACTAACTTAACAAGGCAATATCGCCAATGGGGCTACTGTAGTAGCTGTCATATTTATAAGGGAGCAGTGTGGGTTAGCAATTTATCAGCAAAACGTTTGCTCACATTATATCTAAATTGATGTATGTTGGTACTGTCGGGAAAACAGGGAGCAGGAAAGGAATTCTAAAAGCCAACGGCCCGAGAAAAGAAGCTATCAGAGTAGAAAATCCTCCGGTATCTAGGGACCTCTACAGTGAAGAGTGGGATTTAGCAGCTAGTCGTGAAGGTCGGGGTTATTTTCGTTTGAGGGTACAGGTGTACACAGTTTGACGAAGCATATTCCGTGGAAGTATTTGTAAACCACATCACAAAATTACATGCAACTCTCACAGCAACAAATATTTATCAGATAAATGTTTGTGTCATAATCTTAATAAAACTTCCCGTATTTTGTTCTTTAGTCCTCACATTCCTCACATTCCATGAGCGATATTTCTGACAAAGGGGGAAGAATTGCTGTTTTTGGGGTCGGACTATCCAACACATATCGTTGGCTAGTATTTGACCTTGAAATAGTACTTTTTTACCTCTCTATAGCAAGTAGCTTCAGGCCTTGTCTGGAGCGATTTTCATGAAAATAAAACGACATCTACTATTATTATACTAAACATGAGTCAATTAAAATTTGGTTTTCTATACCCTTTTAATGAGACAAAATATATATTGAAAATATTAATTAGTTCAAATATTGAGTTATGTTTGAAAATACCATGTTGATTCTTCTGGATAAGTTGCCTATCTCTCACTTAGCCATCTATGTATTTCTCTCACTGCATGTCGATCCACGTACTTTCTACTAGTTGCTAGAGGAAAAGCGACCCTCTCTTTAAATTTTTCTTAATTTAAATATTGTCATTGTACACACCATAAACACGTATGTAAATTAGATAAAAAATTATAGGTCTCCATAGGTCTTCTAAGTTATAGATCTTCTATTATAGGTCTTCTATGTTATACTTATCGATAATATAGATGTAAAGATACCCATTATCTTTTATAAAAAAAAATCACAACTACTACGACTCTTTGTTCCATTCGAAAAGTCATAAACTGTGATATGTTTCTTAAGAAATCCTTCTCGTATAACGAAAATAAGTCTCTTTACTTCTATACTATCCAAATCGATAATATGGATGTAAAGAAACATTTTTTTCCGTTATACAATTAGAATTTATTAAGAAACATACCACAGTTTATGATTTTTCGAAAGGAACAAAAAGTCGTAGTCGTTGTAACCAAACGTGTCACGGGTATTTTAGTTTTAAAAAATGGAATAGCACTGTGCTAGAATAAGCAGATTTAGTGGAAGAAAAATATTTTACGCATATGCATTGAAGAAGGGACAATTGATTTCTTAATATAACACACCAGGAGAGAATATCCCGGATTAAGCGTGACATAGACGTTTTCTGTCAATAAAATAAAAGAAAAGACCAGAAGATAGCGTGGTATTCACAAACCAACTTAAACCAGCAGACGTTAACGTGCACTGCGCACTGCGCACTATATATGCGACTGTAACTTGAAGACGTTTGGCGGCAAAGTGTTTGATGACATACGAATTATCTTAACTTCATATGAGTACAAATACAGCCAATAAATAAATACTTTTATTTTTATGAATCTGTGTTGTATCTGTTTTATCGACGTCGACATACCAAGTATATAACTTTGTATTATATGTTATTCGCTTTAACTATGTAAAATAAATATTCTTCGATGTTTGATTTTCATTTTTGGCGATTTTAATAATGTTTTCCGCAAATCTTATAGAAATATGTATTCAACAATAAAACCGTATTTTTACTATCAACTGCAAAAATAAATATTATGATGAATTAATTTTTTTTTCTTTAAAATAAATCATTTATTTACCATAAATGAATGACTGAGCAAGCTTTCAACCTAAACGGTCCTTTTCAATCGATTTTTGTTGTTGATCATGGTTCAGTCTGAGATGTAAAACTCTCTTGTTGATAGTAGTCCGTCGAGGTGTTGATCGCGGATGGTCTGAATGTCTGTTCTTGTACAACACGCAGATACGTGATAAGGTCAATGAAATAATATATTGGCACTTTTTGTGATATCGTTTCGAATAATTTACACAATATTATTAGTGTGAGTTAATAAATAAATATTTTCACAGAATCGTAAAATAATTTTTGTAAAATAACGCATGCATTAGAAGTGCTGTGAATATAATTACAATGAAATTATTATCACATTTATTTTGGCTTGTTTATATTTCGTTAGATAGTAAAATGGAATTGATTCGGCAAACAAGATCACGGGTAACGTTGAAGAAGGGTATTTAAAAGAGTCGCTTTCTTTGGTTCTTGCGAACTGGGCTGCGGTGTCGGGATTGACAGTTGATTCCGTTTGTCTTGACGGTGTGAAAAAGTCGGATCAAGTGGCGCTCTTTACTGGTATAATACTCAAATACAACCTAAGGTGGAGTACTGTTGCCACATCTAGGGAGGTGCTGCTCAGAGCACACTTCCCTGCCTTGACAGTATACTAAACCGACTCCGAAGTCAAGTGGGCAATGTCTTCTTCTCATCCCTACTACCCCTTACTCACAGAAAAACCGTTGCTAGTCCTTCTCTACTCCATCGTTATTTTAATGGCAGGTGCACGTCTGAGCTTCAATCTATGCCCCCCCCCCTGTAAAATATTCACAACAAAAACACGTCTAGCTACAACCACTGTCATTCATTTCTCTTTCTCCATCTCTGTGCCTAAAACTAAACAAAGCTTCCATGAGCAAAGTTTCTTTCCTAGAACTACCCGTCTGTGGAACACAATACAGCGAGCCTGCTTCCCAGCTGATTACAATATAGTTGTTTTCAAGTCTAATGTAAACAAATTCTTGTTGAGCCGTTCTCTTAAATAATCAAATTCTGCAAAAATTCTACAATCATTACCAATGTTCACGGTTTTGTCTTACCGTCCACCTGACACTCATTAACCCTTATCCTCGAGTGGCCTTTGGGCTTTGATAAGTGGTGACCTTTTAGTAAACAGAAATATATGAGTGACCCTGAAAACAATCTCCTGTCGTCGTGTCGGTGATCATCGGCTCAATCTAGGTCGGCTAGCTCGAGAATTGATGCAAACCTGGCAAAAATGTAGACCTCATTATTTACATGGAACTGTTTGAATTCAGTAAAATGTTAACCTTTTTCATTTCCCTGCAGGTTTCGGGGCGCTCGATAGAAACATGACCCAACTCATCAAGTTATCTGGCACGGCGGAGATATGCGCTCTCCGAGGAATTTATCTTTATGTTTTGAAATTGTCGTTTATTATTTTGGCCCGCTTGATTTCCTACGCCCATTATCTTTTCCTTTTGTTCTTTAAAAATAAAAATAAATAAAGATTAATATTAGTTTTCTTTTAATCTTTTCCTGTAACTCGATCCTTGATTGGAATTATCTGATTGTTTCGAGCGTCTGACGTCATTCATTTTTGCGATTCATATTCATCTTCTTTTTCTCATTTCCGATAAAAATAAGATGTTTCCACTTCATTAGGATATCTGGATAAAAGATAGATATTTCGGCGGGGAAAAATTATTTCAGTATTTAACGTGGATTGAAAGAATATACAACAAATTAAAGAGGAAAAAAGAGTACTAAACGTGTTGAAGTAATTATCAGACTTAATGGCAAGTATGTGTTTCCATACTTACTTTGGAGAAGGAATGTAGCTCAATATATAGAAATGTTTGCGAATAGTACCCTACTTGACCAGTTGTCTTGTTAATTATTATAGAAACAAACAATTTGGAAATAATAGCAAATATGTGTTTCCATAGTTATTTCGAAGTGTAATGTAGCTCAATATATAGAAATGTTTGCCAATATTACCTTATTTCATCAGTTGTCTTTTTAATTCTAATATGAACAAACAACTTAGAAATAATAGCAGGTATGTGTTTCAATACTCATTTAGGAAAGAAATATAGCTCAGTATATAGTAATGTTTGCCAATATTTACCTCCCTGACTAATTGTTTTGTTTATTATTATAGAAACAAACATATTTGAAATAGTGTCAGTTAGTGTTTCCATGCGTATTTAGAAGAGTAATGTAGTTGTCTTGATTTTTATAATAGTAAAACACCTCTCTATAAAAATTTAAAATACAAACTATACTTATTTAAAATGAATTTCTTTATTCAACACATGAGAGACATCGAAATATTCTGTCACTATATAACAATACTAGTATGAAGGTCCGGCATGGTTCAGGATTAAATTAGATCCTTATGTTCTTTTGAGCCCAGCCCATAACATAGCATCAGATTACCGTTGTAATTTTTACTTTATGTATCTTAAAAATATTCAATCTTTGGGGTGGGACTATAAAATGTATCCAACTTTGAATATATGGGTGAGTGGAATCAATTAAAATAAGTCTCGGTAAATGTAGAGACTTTAGTTGTAGCAGTTGCATGAGCAAACTATTTTGTATCGGACGACGTGAGATTGTAATTCGGCTTGGCAATTATATAATTATCGCCTCTTCACCGCGTGGGCGTAACTAAATTAATACGAGATTAATGCAACTGAATCTAGAGAATCTAGAATTAAATCATTTCTGTAGAAACACGAGGACTATCAACCTTTCAACATAAACATTGCTTATAACTTTCTCGCTATTTATGTAATGGTAGGTATGTGTGTATGTTTATATAATTCTATGTACAGGATTTACTTGTAAACTAATTAGCTATAAACAAATTAACCGATCATTATGAATTTTAGAACACAGCTGCTAGGCATAAGGGACCGTAATTTGGGCTATATTAATTTTAATTTAATTTCATGCAAAAGAGGTAAATAGGGAGTTGGAAGTTCTTCGCAGAAATTGAGATACCTCTGACTTTTGTAAAATTTTAACAGTAAGTATATAAATATTCCTCTAAATTCAGTTTCTGCGGAATATTTTAAAGGGTTATGGGCACAACATTGAAGTTGAACATCCAAATATTTCCGATTTGCATTGATTTTGATTCATAGCTAGTAAACACTAATTAAGCAGGGTTCCTTGAATTTCCATTTCTTTCTAAGACTCATTAAGCTTAAGCATTAAATTTTAGACATTTTTCTACAGTCAATTCCTTTAATAGGAAATAATTAAAATTGGAATAAGGATTATAGATATAACGTTAAATAGCATTTAGTCGAAGTAATTTTACTTATCCTGAAACGGGTATTCTTCTAGTATAAATAAATAAAATAAAAATAAAAAGTAACACGTGCCAAATATTTATGAAACCATGTAAAAGTTAACCACCCCTGTTTTAAACGCTAATGTATATATATAAGAATGTTATTAATGAAAACATTAAAGAAATTGTTGTTTTGTTTTCGTGGTAGAAGATTGTTTTGTTTTACGGCGTATCAACTCTTTTACGGACATCAATGTCAAATTCTGTCATGTTTGGTAATTGTTTTTATGCTTCGATTTCCTAACATACTCAAATACTTGATAATCAATATTTTGCATATTCCTAATTCGTAGATTAAGTGGTTTTGTAGACACATTTTTTAAATACATCGTTCAGAAATAAAAGATTCTATTTGACTCCAGATGGGATCATGGCAGGTACTACCACTTCGGATCAGGGTAGATCTGAGAATAATTGTAACTATGGGGTGGCATCACACTCCCTAAACTCCACAATTGGGGTCTCATTAGCAGATGTACTTTGTCATACCTCCAGAACCGTTATAGAATGTGGAAATATACAGACACCATTTCCTTTTAAACGCATTTATAATAGACTATCGGGACCCCGTGGAAATTCCACGGTGCTTTCTGTATCAATTTGCATAATTTATTCTTACTAATAGTGGGTTGGTCAATAAGTGCGTTCGTTTTTTTAATGTTACATTTCCAGCCTACTAAAGATCGTTTTATATTCCTATTCTTCAAATCCTGTATTTGGCGTAGTGGATATGTTGAGGTTAGTGTGTAATAAGCCTCCGAGCAAAGGAGTTCTTACATTTTTACTTGTATTTCAGGCCTTGAAATGGAAGATCAAACAAAGCACTACCGACATCTGATGCTTTTTTACCACAGAAAAAATTAAAATGCTACAGAAACCTGCAAGAAGATATGCGATGTGTATGGGGAGCATGCTGTTACAGAACGGGTGTGCCATAAATGGTTTGCTCGATTCCGAAAAGGAACTGTTTCAGTGAAAGATGCTCCTCGCCCTGACCGGCCAAAGATTATCGATAGTGACAAAGCGAAAGCCGTAGCTATAACAATATTGCCATTTGACAATCAGGCAAATCGCAGACATTCTCAAGATTTCCAAATCTAGCGTGAGAAATAAATTAAATTAATATCCACTTAAAAATATTAAAGAATATTTTGGCCAACCCAATAATATACCTTTTTAAATAATATGTCTGTCATGTTTATGAAAAAAAATCACTCTTTCTTCTTCCGTAAAAAATAATTTTCATTGTAAGCAAAATGTTTTTTAAATAAATAAAACGAATATGTCTCTTCCATGTGTATGTATTTTCTTTTAGCATTAAACGAATTTACTTCTTTCTTAAACAATAAATATTATCTGTCTTCTTAACCTAAAAATAATTGTCAGCTAAATATTCTTCAAATCATTGAAACGAATTCCAATTTGAACATATATTTATTTAAAATTATAATTTTTAGTCGACAGAATTTGATTTTGAAAACATTAATGTTTAAATTGGTAATGTCTGAATTTTGCCCTTAGCGACATCAGATTAATTATCATCTTTGCTGATCGGACGATTTTTTTTTCATGTGTAGGCTCGTACGAACACAACATGTCTTAGAGTATTATTATATAGACTAGACCACCCGTACGCGTTGATTCAGTATTTGTTATATATATTATTAAATATATAATTTCTTAATTTGGAATTGGTTATTAATCATGATCTTACAAGGATTACAAATTCAAAGGATTTCGAAAAGTTAAAATACATTGTGATGTCATAATAATACTTTCTCAATTCCCTGTCTTCGCTCTTTCATCTATCTGCCCTTTATTTCTCTATTAGCTATTTACGTCATTCCCTTACAAAGTCAAAGGATTTCGCAAAGTCAGAATACATTGTAATGTTATCACGCCATCTTTTTGGTGTTTTATCCTTTATTCTTTGATTTTGTGCACCGACTGCTGATCATTTTTTGTGTCTGTACAGTTTTACTCTTGCTCTCTTCCTCGATCTCTCTTTTTCTCTCTGTCTTTTCTCTCCCTCTTCCCACATCTCTCCTCTCTCTTTTTCTTTCTCTCTTCCTCTCTATCAATTCTCTCTCTCCGCTTCGCCTCACTTAAATATTTTCGTCATTCCATCCCTCTCACCAGTACTCGTTTCAATCACTATTTATTTAGGTTATTCGCTCTTCCTCCCACCATCTAAAACATTAATGTATAGATGACGTATACACGTTGGCAAGCAAGTAAACAAGCACGCAACATAACAAAAAAATATCCTCACACGTTTAGAAGGATATAAATTATTTAGTGTTTATTTTTCCTGCAAAAAGAAAGTAAATGAAAAAAAAACATTCAAATGATCATATACACTTGGGTGGCGGTTGGAGTGTTTCAAGAAGATTTTGATGATCTGTCGTATGGTTATTACACGAATTATTCCCGGCTTACAAGTTCTGAGATGATAAGTAATTCCTGTCAAACGACAGCCCTCTTAATACCCTCATATGAGTTCTTAAGAAAATCCCCCATTTCCTAAAACATAACAATCGAAATCACCTTACCATATAAACATTATAATATATAGTTCAGTTTGGTTTGGGTGTATTACGAAATATCAACCCCTTCGTTGGATTATTGAATAAGGTAACATAATACTTACCAATCTGTTAACTGCATACCATTCATTGATAACAAGCTCCTGTTTTAATCATAGTGTATGGGACCTGGAGTTTATACCTTTCCCAATGGTATTATTGCGTAAGTGATCAAAGTAAATCTGATGAGATTTGAACTCGGATTACCGATTTCGTAGTCCAAGCAGGTATCCGTTGCAGAAATCACTCACCGTCTTCTGATACGAATTTTATTAGCTAAATATTAATCCCATCTATTATTATTATTATTATTATTATTATTATTATTATTATTATTATTATTATTATTATTATTATTATTATTATTATTATAAATATTATTATTATTTGTACTCACTAGGAGTTCTCACACAAGTTATCATCAGAGATTACTCACTGATAATAACCGGTGGTTTTCCCGGGAGTTTGAGTGACAACAAGTCTCTCCAAATTTCTAGTACTCTCCACCTCTTTCGATAACGTTTGCAAATGAGTTTGCGTTATCGCAACCGTTGCTTACCATTGATTTCTCGCTGGAAAAGACCATTGGTGTTCACTAGGATTTAGGTTTCAATAAGCTTCCCCAAGGTCCCAGTACTTTCCGAACTCTTCCAGTGGAGGTCTGGTTAGTACTCTCTCTCCTTGGTCTTTTGTCATCTTTGACCCTTCACAGCTATTTTGTGTGGTATTAGCCGAGGCTGATTACGTTTATTAATTGGGGGAGGGCACAGTTTATAAGTGTTTTTTTTCAGTTTTAGTTCCTTTGGGATCATGTGGTGTTCCTTACATCTTTTTGTTTTACTTTTGTTGCAGTTTTTATGTATCTGGTTTGTGTTTGTAATTCATGTGGGTTGGTTTCGGCATTCAAGTATTTTACTTATGTTGGATAATGGCCCTATGGGAATGGACGTATCTGTTGGACATCGTTGGTTTGACTTGCACGAATTAACGCGGGTGCAGTCGAGTGCAGAATAGGGCTTGTTCTCACAGTCAAAGCTAACAGACGTGACAACGTTACTGTGTGACGAGACCTCAGATCAAGGGGCAGTCTGCACCTGCGAGAGGCTCTGTGACGTCACTCGTTCTCGTGAGAAGCGAGTTTTCGTCAGTCTGGGTTTTTGGAAGCACACCGATGAGACGCGATTGTTAAAATGTAATTTACAACAGATAAAGGAAATATTTATCTTAAGGACATATAAGCGAGAGAAATCCTTTCCCCCTCTCTATGAATAGTTAAGAAAATAATTGTTAACTAACTACGATAAAGTAGTGATTGCTCTCTCCCTCTCTCTATCGACGTAGTGAATGACTCCCAGTTGAAATAACAACGCTTGCAATAAAATGAATTAAATTTAAAGAAGAGTTTGTCTTCGGAGTGTGTCATGAGGCTGTTGTTGCACACAAAAGACGGCGTGGTTCGCGGCACGAAGGAAAGAAGAAATAATTCATCCACTAGACGACACGACCACCTTCTACACGGCGAGGGAGAAATAAAGGTATGCAACACTTAAGAGTTCAGCTGTTTTCGTCATTGCCGTACTTCTATAGTCTCAATCTTCGCCATAATTACAATTTTTCCTAGTCTTTTTTTCCAGTTTGCCGGGACTGCTTCTGATGCTCTTACAATTATTGGTATTATATTGATATTCTTCAGGTTCTATGTTGCTTTCAGTTCTCCTTGATCTTTATCACGTGAGGACGACAACATCTACAATTTGGCAGTTGTTTTCCCTCTTGTTAATTATCATGACGTCCGATCATCTTTGCTGAATGATGTTATATGTTTGTACTTCTATGTCCCAGAGGATTTGTGGTTTTCGTCTTTCAGCACTGTCTTCGGTTTGTGTCTGTATCATTTGTATGCATGTTCAAAATCAAGTCGTTTGCATAGTTAAAAATGTACTGCTTTCCCCACGTAATCGTGTCTGTTCTTGTATTATTTTTAGGCTAGTAATTTCATTCACTTATAATGTGGTTAACCGTTTCGTCTCATTGTTCACAGAGTCTACATTTACTGTTTTCCTGTGTTTTATCTATTTTAGCTTTAATGTAGTTAGTTGTAATCGCATTGTTCTGTGCAGCTATCAGTAGCGACTCCGTTTCTCTCTTCAAATGTCCTTTTCTTAGTCATGCCTAGGTGTTTTCATGATCCTCTTTTTCTTGTCATTTTTATGAATCGTTCATCTGGCTGTTTCTCTTCCCACTTTTTTTTCTTTTTGTTTTCTGTTTTGTTGTATTGCCCATTTTTACGATTTTCCTTGCCGCGGTAATAAGTTATTGTGTGTTCTAAGTAATGTATTTTTCCAAGTCATTTTTTGTATATTTCATAGTCTTCTATATTTACCAGTCATTTTCCCCTTCGGTAAATATCATCTTTCGGATGTAGTGCGTTGTGCATGGACATTAGTTTCGTCGTCTTCTGGTCAACATGCCTAAGTTCTTTGAATGATCAAGAGTATCTTATTTGTGATACTGTCCAGATGGGTATTCCTCTATTAACATATATTTCTAATATATAGTTTTTCCCAGGCATACCTATATTATAATTCCCGGAATGTTTTCAAAGAAAAATAACTTTAAATTATCATCAAATTAACAGAATAAAAGTTTGCAGCACAAAATTTACTCTCGGTCAATAAATCCACATTGAGAAACATTAAGAGAAATCAACGTATCATTTCTATTAAAATATATTTTCAAATTATCATTTAATTTATTTGACATTATAATGTCGCTTGAACATGGAAAAGGAGCTAATTAATTTAATGTAGATACAGTGTGTATCATCGGAGATGAAAAACCAAGGTGTTAAAGATTCAACACCTAGATTCCATTTTAGTTTACATAGAAATTAATTAATTAATTTAACATGAATAAAATTTCCGTAAAGAAAGAGAACTGTGTCCACGGAGATAGAAAACAAGGTATTAACGATTCAACACCCAGATTTCATCTGGAGAGTAAATTTTTCAAGATATTCTATCGTAAAATTTGTCGTCTGGTCTTGTTTACTTTTAAAAAGTGTCATCTGCCTAAAACACTTTAACCGCGCATTCAATAAGAAAATTGAAATCACAAAAAAACGAATCATTTAGCGTTTTTTAAGCAAAATGAAATATGGCCATTTAAAAAAAAAATTCCAAAACTATATTATGGTTATGTTCATTTTCTTGCTTTTTACATTCTTCCGGATTATTTGATCTATGTATAGATCCTCTATTTACTTTCCGGTATCTTTTTTGTTCACCGTCAGTAGTGCACAATTGTTAAGGGAGTGGTAGATCTGTTCTCTTAATTGTGCCGTTAGGATTTTTCACATAGGTTGGTAAACAGGTTATTGGTCTGTAGTTGTTTAAGGGTGTCCCCTTTTAGGGGTCTTTCTGTATTAACGTAGTTCTTCCTTTGGTCATTAATTCTGGTACATCCGTCTTGAGGATAAACTCTCTCAATTTTTTTCGCTAGTCTTTCATGTAGAGTTGTGATGATGATGATGATGATGATGATGATGATGATGATGATGATGATGATGATGATGATTATTATTACGGGAAAGGGGTGCATTATGTGAAACAAAAATTACAGTAAAAAGACTCCCGGTTAACACTAACTCGATACAGCAAGTAGTAAATAAAAACACATAAACCAATAAGAAATTATCAGGATTACATAGACACGAACCTACGTATGAACATACACAAGAGAAGTTGTTACACAATTTTCTTGATATATAAATAATGCACTCATATGTATTGAGCACTATTGAAATAAATACTGAAAAATGTCCCCAATATGTTTTAATATGTTATATTTTATTTTAACACACACATATATTGAATGCTTACGGGGAGGACTTGAATGCCGATAGGAAGGACTTGAATGCCGATAGGAAGGACTTGAATGCCTACTAGACACGACCCTCAGGTATCTCCGGTCTCTCTGTACAAGGGTTTGTCAGAGACTCTGACATGAGGATACTTGTTATTTGAAGTAAACACTGACCAAATATTCATAAAAAATGGTGTGCTGTCTTCTCAAGCCATCCGGCACGTCTCCCGAATTGCGGACGGGATCACCCCCCCTCTATTAATAGAGGGCAGATTCGAATAATGAATTAGAAGCCGTTGATAATGAGGAAATGAATAATAAAAAGTATGAATTAAAACAAAAAAATAAATACTGGCAGGCCGGCACCCAGGATAAAAAATGCCCATCAACCCGTTCATACAACAGGCGAGAAGATGTAAGCAATAGTGTGAAACTTCTTGTCTCTGGAAATGGTGCTCCAGTATAGACAGAGACTAACCAGGGTTAGCCATCAGGCGTTGAGACAAAAGATCGTGGCTCTCTATCTCCATCAAATGCAGCAACAAAAAAAGAAACATGAGAGGCTTAAAAGCCCAACCATGGACTGTTGCACAAAAGAAAGTGCTACTGTTTTGCTTCCACTACTCAAAGTTTGAAAAGTGGAGCAACACATCCAATGAAATCCTAGCTGATAAGATTCAATAATCTACCCTTCCCGGAAGAATTTATATATATATATATATATATATATATATATATATATATATATATATATATATATATATATATATATATATATATATATCATGAACAAATATTTCAATAAACATAGTATTTGTATTCCAACTATCATTTTCTAGGTATGTTTACGGATTGGCTCATTCAAGGAATAGTGCACCTTTTCACTGATGTTAGCTCAAGCAACAGGATTAAGCTGGATACTCCACCAGAACAGATTAATTTATGTCTCGGAATCCGGCCAAAACAAGAAAGACCAACAGTAAGATAAACTATAACATAGTTGTATGGCCAATTGGGGAGAAGGGAAAGAATATTCTCCAGTAATATACTCCAATGCTTTACTAACCCAAAATTTGAGAGATAAAGAGAATCTTAAATTAACACTCGGGTATCTATGTATCTCATAAAGAAATCAGGTGTTAGGACCAGGAATGAAGCTCCATCGATTTCTGAGAACTTACTGAAGTAAAATGAACATACAAATGTATGTATCGATGTTCATGTGTTAAGTTTCGAACCCACCTATGTAAATTGGACTCGTGCATTCTTGTTCTCAACTCTCCTCACACGTGTTTCGCACTAATAGACATTTGTCTCAAAAAGCCACGTTGTTTTTGGAGGGTGTTTCTTTTAATTTGATTTTATTGTCAATTTGGGCATTTTTATGGATCGCAATTGGCTTATTATGAAAGGTTCTTGTCATCCACAATCTCTCGCCGAAACTCGCATTGATTAGGCCTTTGAAATGGAACCCCCAATCAGCTTCTTGTGAAGTCATTATCTTCATCTTCTTGACATGTTCAGCCTTCATACATAAGTCATCACTTCTTCATCATCATTGTCGCATTTTTCTTTTGTTGCCCTTTCTTCTTTAATAATACATCATGTTTTAGTTACTTACAGTTTCAACTTCATTCATCACATACTCCTCATCTCTCCCCTCATTCTCTTTCGTTTCCTTCTTCTTTCTTTTCACTTTTCTGCTATCATTTGTCTTTGTATTTAATATTCCTCTTTCCTCATTAGCGTATCTTTTCAATCTTTTTTTCACTATTTTCCGTATTTAGTTTTTCTGCTCAACTGTTTTTCTTTTGCTTTTCATCGTGTTTATGATTTCATTTCTGATCATTCATTATGTATCGCATGTTCTTTTTCCCCAGATTCATATCCTTACCTTTCTATTTTCCTTCTTTTCCTCGTTTTTACTTTTACTTTGTCCCCTTCTTCATTTCACCGTCTCTTCTCCTGTTAAAAATAATCTTATTTTGTTATTTTCAATCTCAGATACTTTGTCCTCCTTCTTCTTCTTCTTCTTCTTCTTCTTCTTCTTCTTCTTCTTCTTCTTCTTCTTCTTCTTCTTCTTTCATCTACTAATTATTTTCTTATTCTCCCACACCTCTTTTTCTTTTTGTAAATAGATAATTAAAAAAGAAAATTAAAACTTAAAATAACTTCAATGTTATCGATTTTGTTTCTTCTAATTGTTGTTCATCATTTCTCCCAGTTTCGATTAATGTATTACAACTTGAACTCTCTCCCTGATTAATTTTTCCATTTTAAGATCTCAGCTGTATATGTATACAGTAGCCCTATTTCCCGCTCGAACAGTGAGATCCAAGCGACGATTTCAAATTCACTCAATACAAGAAAAATATCGTTCTAATATATTGATAATTTGTATTCGGTAGAAGTCGTATGCTTTATTTATTTTTACATTGATTTGATAAAGAACATCTCATTAATTTACTATTCGTTTCTATTAAATTAAGAAATTCGGAAAAATTCGAATAAAATAGTAATATGTTGTTTAGAGAATAGGAGTAAGAGTTTCTTGATTTCCTCAATTTACCAGGACAACGCTAGAAATATATGAGTACATGAGTATTTTGTGATTGTTCTTTTTTATAAAGTGTTATAGAGGCCCAGTCTGAATATACGAATTTTGAGATAAAATAAAATGATTCAAGTCGCTCAAATTCTTAGTTAATTGGTTCCAAATCAGCAAACAGCACATTTCTTTTAGGCTCGAATGTAGGTTTTAAATTTTATTCACAGTTTCCTTAACTTAAAACTATGTTCATGTGTTTGTGCACGTTACAGGAGCGAGCGAGCGAGCGTGACATTAGACAGGCAGGAGAGCGAGGGTAATGAAATACACGATAAGTGTCTACTTTCTGCTTCTTTTTCTCTTCCCTTTTCTCTAGCTAAACATGAACAAGCAAGCGAGCGATAAAGGGTACAGGTTAGTTAAACGATTCCCGGCGAAAATGTAAATACTAATTTGTGTCCGGTATTATCCCCGTCACAGTTCATCTTCCAAGTCCTTTGGAAAATATTCCATAAAACTCGTTTAGACTTTCTGTCACCTTTTTTATCATAGTTCACCCACGACAAGGCAGGCCGCCACTGTAGATGTAATGGGAAACTAAGAAAAGGGGGGGGGGATCAGCCTAAATTAGGAGCTGCGCAGCAAGATGTCTGTTTACATTGGTTTTAAATTTCTGCGTGTCAGTAACGTCAAGAAAGCAGGAAGCAGGGAGGGAGTTCCAAAGTCCAGCAGCACAAGGAAAGAAGCTTTTGGAGTAGAAAGCTCTACGGAATCTGGGGACGTCCACAGTGTATTGATAGGATTTGGCAGATTGTCGGGTTGGTCTAGTGTATTTACGTCGAGGGGGCACTAGAGCAGAAAGTTCATCAGAGCGCAATCCATTGAAGTACTTGTAAAACAGACACAAGGATGCAACATTGCGACGTGGGACAGAGGCTGGAGCTAGGTGGATAGTGAAGAACCTATCAAGTTAGCAACTCTTTTTTGGACCTTGTCTAAGAGGGAGAGACTAGCGGATGATGCACCAGCCCAGATGTATCAACAATATTCCATGCATGGGCGGATGGTGGCTCTGTAGAGATATAGGATAATGCTAGGTGTGAGGAGTTTACTGGCACGGTATAGAGAGCCCACCTTCTTTGTAGCAGCTATGGCAATGTTTTCGATGTATTTATTCCAATTCATGCTATCTGCTAAAGTTAGGCCGAAGAGTTTGAATGATGAACTCTCAGGTAGGGTGTCATTTGCCATGACAATCGATGGTTAAAGAGGTTTTTTGTAGTTATTGAAGGAAAGTAGCTTTGTCTTTGCGGCATTAAAAGTTACCATCCATTTTTGACCCCATTCCACTACAGACTAGAGGTCATTTTCTAAGGATTTAACCATTGCCTCAGATATGTGCACGTCGGTTTTGCCCACATGACGAGAGTAGAGCGTGGTGTCGTCAGAAAATATTCCTATCTCATTCGCAATGGCAACAGGGAGGTAATTTATGAAAATCATGAACAGTAGAGGTCACAGAATAGATCCCTTGGGTACACCAGCATTAATGCTAAATAGCTTAGAAAAACGCCCATCGAGTACAACCTGAATCTTTCGTTTTGTTAGGAAAGATTATATTATATTAAATCTTTGTTCAGTAATATCATGAGTGTAGTTTTATGAGAAGCCCTTCATGCCAGACCTTGTCAAAGCCCTTGGATATATCAAGCGCTACCGCCCTAGCTTACCTGCCTTGTCCAGTGTATGGTATATGCGTTCAAGGATGACCGTTAGAATATCTGCAGTAGATCGTGCTTGTCTGAATCCGTATTGCTGATCAGAAAGAAGCTCAGCATTAATTAGATGCCTGACTATCGCTAAATTGATTAATGATTCAAAGATTTTAGCAAAGATCGGGAGTAGACTGATTGGGCAATAGTTTAGAGGATGGGTTCTATTCTCCAGAATTCTTGAAGACTGGTACCACAGAAGCAATTTTCCAACTATCAGGGAAACAAGATTCAGTAAGGCATTTGTTGTATAGCTTTGAGATGACAGGGGCCAGCTCAGCAGAGCATTTCTTGATTACTATTACTGGTATAAGATCAAGCCCACAGGATTTGGAGGTGTCAAGGTTTTTTATGATGTCTCTCACTTGAGACGGGGTGATGACCAGGTTCTCAAGTGTGGCTTCAGTCCGCAATGGGAATTTAGGGAGGAGTGGTTTGCCGAGTCAAGAGTGGAGTTTTAGGCGAAACTCTGAGCAAGTTGGTCAGCCTTATCAGTTGCCGTGCATACAACATCGTTGTTATTAGATAGCGGGGGAATTGTTGATTGACCATTGTTCATCACACTATTACAAATTTTCCAGAACTCACGAGTACCTAGTTACTGTGACTTAATGCGATTTTGGTTATCTCTGTATACCTCCTATTTGCTTCATCTATCACAACTTTGCAATCATTTCTTGCCTCTACAAATTTTTGTTTGTTCGCAGTTGACTTATACCGGTCGAATTTTTGGAATGCCTTCCGCCTCTCAGCAATAACAGCTGCACATTCTGGGGTGAACCATTGAAGAGAGTGGGGTTTACTGAAGAATTTTCGCGTGGGGACATAAGCATCAATGTCTGCTTTGACCCATTCGGTTAGCTCATTTACACACTGATCAGTAGGGAGTGAGAAGGTTACACCCCATGGGGCGTCACTGATGTGATCCCTGAGTGATTCAAAATCAGCCTGTTCATAATTTCTCGTCGTTTTAAGCAACGGTTCTTCGGCTTTTGGGCGAATTTTTAAGGTGATAAGTATCATTACCACAACGTGGTCAGAGTTTACAAAAGCCTCAGGTAGTGATATCAAAAACAGGTCGAGAAGTGAAGCTTGCTAGTCTTCGCGATCCGGAAGTCGGGTCGGAAAAGTGACAGCCTGTGAGAGGTCGTGAGCTGAGGAGAAATTAAAGGTAGAGTTCCCAGCTGCATCAGTAACGCTAGAGAATCCCAACCAGTTACGGTGGTGTGCATTAAAATCCTCTAATACATGTATTTGGGCATTTGAGTCAAGTGAGAGTGCTATACCTATGCTTTCAGAGACATAGTCAAGTAAGGAACAGTCCTGGGTCGAAGGAGAACGATATAAGAAATATAAGTAACTAACTCTGTGATGTAAGGTCAATCTTAAGCACATGGAGGCTTGACCATCTGATTCTAACCTATGTTCTCTAGTCAAAGGGAGAGTGTTCCGAACATAAACTCCTAGCCATGCATATGTTTATCAGAGTCTTTACGGTAGAGTGGAAGGTAATCAGTCATGTCAAAGTGGTGAGAAGGAATTGAGGATTGAAGGTTCGTTTCACTTAGAGTTAAGATATCCGGGCAGTTTGCCAAGAGAAAAGTTTCTACGTCGTTAATGTTAGTTCTAAGTCCCCGGCTATTTGTGAATGCGAGCCTCAAGGGCGGAGGCGAATATGTTTTTTGTTGGGTGTCTGGTTTAGGTTTGTTTGTTTTATTTTGTAAATTCATGTTTGTTTTGAGTTAGAGTGGGGAGGGCAAAATGGGTACTTGTTAGGTGCCAATAAGCTCACACATCCAGTCCATTGGTCGTGAACTAGTCCATGGGGGTTGTGGCCTCGGGAAAGCCCACCAATGATAACTATAGGGTCCCTTTCCATGCGCGACATGGCACATATAGTTACCAACGATATTATTCAACTGTTGACGGAGCGGCCGTGCTTAGCGCTACCTAAGAGTTTAGGCTTCTAACTACCAATCGGAAACAGAAGCAGAAAAGCTGTCTAACCTGTACCCTCAACCTGTCGGAACAAGAGCGACCCAGACTAGTGATGTAAGACTTAGTGACAAAAAACTTTCCCCAAGTTGCCTGGACAGAGAGAAAGAGAGACGGCGTTCATTGCCCTAGTCAGGAAACAAGGCCAAGTACCGGGCTTCTTTAGACGATTTCCAGTACTTGTACCTCTACGCCTGGCTAATAGACAAAGAAGGAGTGCGAAGGCCGGGCGATAGGCAGAGCCCATCTACTCTTTAAGTGTGTAAACCGGATACTTTGTTTGAGAGTCCACCTCTAGGAAGGTTGTTGATCAAGACTCAGGAGGCCTCCCTCCCCAACAGTTTGCTGCCAAAACCTTTATGGTTGGTAGCAAGGTTTTATTGTCAGAGACTTCCTTCTCTTAGATGGATGACCTGGCAAGGTCTACGAGTCCAACACTCCGAGAGAGGATAGCCTGTTACCGTCTACTAGTCGGGTATTTCCGAGCCCCCGCAGGTAAAAAAAAATCCGATCATATATGCACACATATATAAATATATATATATATATATATATATATATATATATATATAAGTCTAGTAACCGGTTTCTAAATATAATGAAGGACTAAAGATAAGTTTCCCTCACACCATTATCAGAAAAAATTGTTTGTAGAGACATTTCACCGGCCATTATGGTGTGTGGGAGGGTTTAATCTACCATGGAGTTGGTCCGACGAAGAGGCAATTTAGCTATGATAGTACATTATAAAAAGTTAATTTGTGGTTCCACTATGTGCAAAAGTGTTTTTTAACTAGACGTAGCAACGTAATTTTATGCAATTATTTAAGATAAAGACAGTTAAGAAATAAAGAACTTAGCTTTTTTTTTTCTTTTCTAAAATTTTGCCAAGAGGGTTACAGTGGGACGTTCCCTTTTTTAAAAACTACATTGATAGTAGATTACTCCCACCTTTAATCTCGAACGCATTGACCCCTCCAAATAAAAAACTCGCAGAATATTAGCAAGAACATAAAAAAGAAAGAAAGATACATAAAGAGTCGTGGACAACATAGAAAAAGAAACGAAAAAACTTGCGAACAAAAAAAGGAATATTCTTTAAGTAGACGTAGCAACGTAATTATATGGAATTATTTAAGATAAAGATAGTTAAGAAATTAAGAAACTTGTTCGTGCTATGTGAAGTAACATCAATTTTATTAGAAAAATAACATATTGGTAGTTCTTTTATATCAAATAAAACAATGCTATCTGCTTTAAATCAATTTGAACAATTTTGTAGAAAAAAACTTTTGGTGTTTCTGTTTTTCCAACAAATGTAAGTAAATTCAATTTTTAAATTCAAATTTACACGACATTCCACAAGCAACTTTATTCGTTTTATTTAGTAACGGTTTACCTATTTATTTTATGTTTCCTCATTTATAAAGAATTTAACTATTATTTTTAATTATTACATACGCACATTAAAGTTTCTGAATCTCCTCATTATATGTCTCGAGAGCACTATATTTATGTCGCTTCTTGTGATCGAATGGTGAACACTGTCGCATCATATTATTCTGAAAAAAACAACGACAGCTTTTTCACAAAATAACTTTCATTTTTAGAATTAAAGACAACAATTTGGTTTAGAAAAACTATTTTCGGTATTCTTCTGTCGTATATTATGTGTGAACAATTGTCCTTTTATTTAATTGTATGCTATCGTGTTTAAAATGCTTTTTGTATTCTCCAGTGACTTACTAAAGCTTTTCATGATTGCCCAGTTCTACCCCTGTCAGTATTTGTTTAAGGAATGTATTTATCTTTGTTAGAAGTAAGTAATTCTACAAAAACAGAAACGGGTAAACATATAGGGGTTTTAGTTTGTTACAGAAAAAGTTCACAATTTGGATTTATATTTCTAGCATAAGTGACAAAATCCTTTTGTGTTGCCTTTTACACTATTTAAACATTTATAGCGATTATAGCAACTTAGGGTTCTCTCGACAGCATATTGAAATTATCTTCAAAATAAATTTTACGCGTTTTTCTAGAATGTACACAATTTCATTATTTTCATGAATTTTTTGTATAAAAATAATATTACTTTCACATTCCTATTTGTGCAGATCAGCATATGTTTTATTTTAAAAACATATTTCACCCCAAACAAGGCAGGCCGCCCCTATAGACGTAAGGGGTTACTGAGAATTAGGGTGTAGGTTTTGGGTGTCATCCTAAGTTGGGAGCTTTGTAGCGAGATGTCTGTTTACATTAGTTTTAAACTCCTGCATGTCGGTACTGTCGAGGAAACAGGGAGCAGGGAAGGAGTTTCAGAGGCCGACATCACGAGGAAAGAAGGCTCACCGACATCTGGGGGCCTCGACAGTGAATGAGTGGGATTTAGCTGATTGTCGAGTTGGTCTAGTGTATTTACATCGAAGGAACACCAGAGTAGCCAGTTCATCGGAGCACAATCCATTGAAGTATTTGTAAAATTAGCACAAATATACAACACTGCGGCGATGGGACAGAGGCTGGAGCTTGTTTGATAGTGAGGGACCTATTAAGTTGGCGACTCTTTTTTGGATCTTGTCTAAGAGGGAGAGACTAGTGGATTATGCACCAGCCTAGATATATCAACAATACTCCATGCATAGGCGGATGGTGGCTTTGTAGAGATACAATATAATGTCAGGTGTAAGGAGTTTACTAGCACGGTAGAGGGAGCCCACCTTATAAGCGGCAGCCTTGGCAATGTCTTCAATCTATTTGTTCCAATTCATGTTACCTGTGAAGGTTAGGCCGAGGAGTTTGAATGTTGAATTCTCAGGTATGATGTTATTTGTCAATATAATCGGGGGTTGGGGAGGTTTCTTGTAGTTATTGAAGTAAAATAACTTAGTCTTTGCGCCATTAAAAGTTACCAACCATTTATGACCCCAATCTACTACAGCCTGGAGGTAATTTTCTAAGGATTCAGCCATTGCCTCGGATATGATCATGTACGTTTTGCCCACATTTTTCCCAAAGTGCTATGTAAACATAATACTATCTTTTAAACAATATTTAAATTTAGTAATCGAATTCACTATACACTCTACTAGGGGAAAAATTGAATTTTCCTGTCCCAATTTTTTTATACAAGCGGTTTTAATAAAGTAGGTTATTACGTTAAAATACGTTCAGATATTTATCGTATTTTTGTTATACTCGTTGGTTTCCCACCAAACGTTTTGTGATTTTTGATTTTACACCAAACATTTCGTTTCTGCTAATAATTCGTCTATTTTGAGAGACTACGTCATGAAATATTTTTTTTCGAAATTTCTATGTTGATTTCGTACGATCATAAACAAGTTTATAACAAAGGCAACCCTCAATGATTGTTTTTCAATATAATAGTATCAGTCTCGGTGAGATATTTTTGAAGGAGAAACATCTTAAATTCATGAAAAAGTCCAAAGAATACTTGAAAGCAAACCACTTTATTAGAAGGCACATATAAATATATATTTACATGGAATAGTTGTACAAGTTTTGTGAACCGTCTCACGCAAACAATGAATGATTATACACTTTGGAAAAGTGCATTGTACGAGTAGTGTTTGTGGATTTCTGCAGAACTTTCAACATATTAGTTATCAGTCTTCGTAATAGATCCGTTGTTATTCTTTATAAGAGAACAGTTGTTTTTACTTAAATAAGATCAATTGCTGTTCATCATCATGGATCAGTTGTTGTTCATTTAAAATTAATCAGTTTTGTTTCTATTCCCTGTGGTTGACCACTGCTTATTTGTTTTGTTGTCGTCGGGCGGTTCAGTATTTCTAATAAGTCGTTTGATCGTAAATCTGAAAGTTCATTTGTCTATAAGATTCAGAGTTAGTTATTACTACTATTATAATTTTATTGGCTATAAAGAAACCGCTATTATTTTTAAATAAAGAGCATTTATGCTTGACACGAAATCTTGTTTTAGTTGGAAAATATCGCAATGTATAACAGCTCTAGAATTAAATATTAGAACTTCTAATATTAATTGAGCTTAACACTTGAGTTTGACTACATAACTAAAATATAGACATTCTCTAATATACATATATATATATATATATATATATATATATATATATATATATATATATATATATATATATATATGTGTGTGTGTGTGTCTGTGTTTGTGTGTGTGTGTCTGTGTTTGTGTGTGTGTGCTTGTGTGTGTGAGTGTAATTATTAATGTATATGTCTTTATACCTAGATACCTAGATATGTGTTTATCTATCTGTCTTAAATTATATATAAACCCGATCGCATTTGCAGAGGTTAAACATCATTACTACTTAACCATCAGACATAACCCAGGGGCGAAAGTTAATATATGTACTTGTATATTCGCAGATACCGTCTACGTGAGTGTTCCATTTTCTTAGAAAGAGCTATGCACTTACGTAAAGTAAGAACCAGTGATATCCCTTACCAGATTACTTACCATCCTTGCGCTTAGAAGCATATATATCTCGTTCATCCGTGTCAAGACAAGGTTGACAGATAGATTATTTCGTTATTTGATTACATTAATCTAATTTATATAAAAAATATAACAATAGAGTAATAATAATAATAATAATAATAAACACATTTTACAATAATAATAATGATATTAATAATACTACCTCGTATTTTCCAACTCCTAAATTATTTTTATTGATCATTTCTAATTTTACTTTCTGCCTTCGCCTTTACAAATTATATTACCTGTTTCCCCAATTTCCCCTTCTGCTTCGTACTCCCTCCCTAATCAATTCCTTCTTTATCGTTCATCATTCCTCTTCTATCCCTATCCCCCTCACACTATTCCCTACTTCTGTAAAATTGTCGAATAAAAAAGAGGTTCAACTAATCTCTCGATTCGGTACGAAACGTTTTTATTTTTGTATGCCTTTCCCAATGACTAATTATTTTTCTATTCATTTTCATCACGTGTTCTCTGCCGAGTTTTCTTCTACTTTCAGTTTCACCTTCGAAACTCTTGTTGAGAGTGATGAACAAAAAAAAAACGATTTATTTCCATAATTTATCGCCCCGAAGCGGCTGTTTGGATACGCATTCTTTACGCGATTTCAAAGCAAACTCTACTCTCGAAGGAACTCCTGTTCCAAGAAATCATAGAAAAACGAATGGCGGAAAAGTAGCAGAAAAAATTGCTGGTAAATTGCATTACAGTGTTCATGCATAACATATATACATACTAACTGAAACAGATTGTACTTATAAAACTTTAAGCAGGGCACACGCGGAATATATATGTATATATATATATATATATATATATATATATACATATATATATATATATATAGAGAGAGAGAGAGATAGAGAGAAGAAAAAAGAGTGATAAATATGCGACGATTGTCTAAATTTATTTCAAATTTCAATTGTTCAATGCAAGGTGTAATCAGTAATAAACTAGTGTTTATTTTTCTTTCCTTAAGCCAAGGCTTTTCAAAGATCGAAATCTTATCATCAGAGGAGAAATACAGATGGATAAGTTGGCTTTCGAAAAAACCAAAGTTCAAATATTTGAAAAATATGAGAATTGTTGTTAAAAAAACGTATTGAATGAAAAGAAAAGTTCCGTGAAAAAGATAAGCAAAACTGTCCGGGTGGTAAATTTCCGTTGAAAAAAGTCTGGTGAAATTGTAGAAAGTGAAGAAAAACTCTTTGCGTGGGAGCAGATTGGAGAAAGTGCTCAAAGTGTAGGTAAGGCCAGATGCACTTAAAGGAGGTTGAAAAGAGGAAAACAGGCCATTTTTTTTTATTTACTTCCGGGCCTAGTAAAACAGTAGAATCTCGTACAAGGTTTAACTCAAACAGTTTTGCTTATCTTTTTCACGGAACTTTTCTTTTCATTCAATATGTTTTTTTAATAACAATTCTCATATTTTTCAAATATTTGAACTTTGGTTTTTTCGAAAGCCAACTTATCCATCTGTATTTCTCCTCTGATGATAAGATTTCGATCTTTGTAAAGCCTTGGCTTAAGGAAAGAAAAATAAACACTAGTTTATTACTGATTACACCTTGCATTGAACAATTGAAATTTGAAATAAATTTAGACAATCGTCGCATATTTATCACTCTTTTTTCTTCTATCTCTACTATTGCTCTATCTCGTATATTGAGCTAATCATTTTCACAATAGGTTCCATATACTATAAGTTTTCACTTTGGTTTATTTTGATCCTATATATATATATATATATATATATATATATATATATATATATATATATATATATATTAAATGACAGATCAGAGTTGTATCTTACTATAATTTAATGTCAATTTCGGAACCAAAACTACTTGTGCAAAATCCAGATTATTATATGAACTATCCCGTCTCATAATTGATATTTATTGAATTATCTACCATTTGTTTTGCAATTTTTAGTTAGAAACATTTGCGAACATATAAAAAACACTGCTTATTTGAAGGTTCCATTTGAATAGATTTTTTCATTATTTTGACTGAGTTTGTCTAGATTTCTGAAAAAAAACTTTTTAAAGAGACTTTATTTAGATCCTATTTTTTTTTCTGGGCATGTGACTTTTGAGTTTTTTGAATATCATGTTTTGACTTGTATTACCTCTATATAAGTATTAGTCATTCTGATATTGACCTGAAAGCTTTTTAATCTGGGTTTCTGCCTGGATGTTATTAAGTTTTTTATCTGATAATTATCTCAGACGATGTTGGTTTTCATATTTTGTTCAAGTATTTGGTGAATTCTTTCAGGAAACACGTGTTTGTTGCTCTGAAATTGAAATTAAATTACACTGTGATATGACTCTAGGTGTAATTTTATTTATTTATAGCTCTATTTCAATAAAAAAATTAAAATAATTCTTTAAATGTTTAAATATTAAATTTTGAGATTTTGTTTGCTTTGGAAATTGATTCTCATAAAAATCGATTGGAACTATATAAACGAATTGTTTTTTATTGTCACACACTATATATATTTTCTTTTTATTGTCACAAGCTATATATATTTTCCTTTTATTGTCATATACTATATATACACATTTTCGAGTTTTGTCACGTTTAGCTTTTCGTTTTGCAGAAAGTATTTTTAATACACTTACTAAGTATTGTGTTCACATAATAGTGACTAATATTAAGTAAAGTTACTTCCTCCAAAATAACACTTTACACCAAATATTTACTAAAAATACATTGAAAGTTAGCTACAGCCGTGGAGAAAATGCTAAACAAGCACAATATATAAATAATAAAAAGCAATGTTAATAACGTTAATCAACTAAAAACTAGTTGTATTAAGAATAGAACGAATCACATAAACAATAATTGTTAGTGTAAACGAGTTGAAGCTTAACACTTACAAAATAGCGTCTCTCAACTTCCCTAGTATATCGTGCAAGCATATCTACAAAAGTAAGCCCAATGGAAAATACATTTTGTATCGGAAGTACAGTAAACACATGTAAAACGGATTTTTCAACAATAAAGCATACAAAATCAACACAGTATTATTCTAATTTTCATAACTTTACTTGTAAATAAAAACAAATAGTAAAGTGGAAAATAATTAAAACAAATAAACCTGTAAATAAATCGTGCTATTTATGTCTTTATAAGGAGTTATAAATTATTAGGTTGTCTGATAGGAGAAAGTTGCGTAACAAATATTTACAATTTTTTTTATTTATTGCTAGCATAAAAAATATACACACTAGAAAATATATAGAAAGTTTTGTATATTTACAACACGTGAAGTCTGGAACATAGATGATATGAATTCTTATTTTCTATAATTTCAATTTGGATTAGAAAGGTATATATGCGCAGAGTATTTTATATGTGTCTAACGTACGGATAATACCATTTGGGTAATGCATGCATCCTGCGTTTGTATATTTATATGCATTTTTATACAAGTGGATTTTGTTTGTGTGTGTATTTGTCCAGTGGTATATATGCTTATACGTATGTTTCTATATGTATGAATATGTATATGTAGTGGGGTATTTATATGTGTATAATTCATCAATGTATGTTTGGGAAATTTCATTCACATACTTGTATTAATCTATAAGTATGCGTTGGAGCAAGTCTAGATATGTATATGTTAATTTTCGCATATGTATATACGTATTAATATCTCTTTTGGTGATATGAGTGGAATTGACGGGTTACCCCTAGAGCTGTGCACATGTTTTATGCTGGTATAGGGGACAGTAGCGTGACAAATATTTAAAAATTTGTGTTAATTGCTGAAGCTGTAACATGATAGCAAATATATAGACAGAAATGTGCAATAACAAGTGTATAGAATAACTAAAACAACTATACATTTACATGTTTTGTTTAGTTATGTGTATATGCGTGTATATATTCATATATACATATATATATGTGTATATATATAAAAATAAATATATATATATAAATATATATATATATATATATATATATATATATATATATATATATATATATATATATATATATATGTATACTTTTTAAAAATTTTATTTCAGAAAGTAACTTCTCAGAAATCAAGAGGCCACTTTCCGGGACTGGACTTTGTTTATATGTGAGATACATAAAATCTGTGTGTTAAATTAAGATTCTCCGCTACATCTCAAACGTTGAGTTCATAAATAAATGACCAGTTAACTATGTTATAGTATATATATATTTTAGTCCGTTGGCCTTACCTGATTCCAGGACTAGAATTCATCTCGTCTGGTGTAGCATCCATCTAAGTGCTGCCACTCGAGGTAACATAACTAGCATAAGGTACACCATTCTTCGTATGAGCTAGTGTATAGCTGTGTCAAGGGGATCTTATTTGGGCTCCGACTATAATCTTATTTTAACTATTTGGTCAGGGTTTACTTGTATGGTGAAGTATCCTCATGCCAGGTTGTACTGACAAACCTTTGTTTATTCCATTACTACTATTAATATTATCAATAATCTATTTATTCTTACTAAACATTGCATTTCTAAAAGGTTAGACTAGCCCTCAGACTAGTGTAAATGTGTGCGTATATATGTGTATGATTTAGTAGTGGACACAGTCCATACGCCAACGGACTGACGATGTTTGAATCTATATGGTTACCGTTAGCCGAGAAGCGAGTGTATGCGTCGTTATTCGTTTCCCGGGCCGTTGCTGGATGAAATAAATACAACCGTGGATTTGAGTGTTATAATTTACGGACTTGATTTAGTTTGATCATCAATTTATTTGTGATAACGTACTGTTCCAACACACTCAAAAATAAGAAAGAACAAATTGAAATCAATATTAACTCATTCCATGCATTCCAAACGAACTGAAAACATAAAAAGTAGTCGAAATAGAAAAGATATATACAAGTTTAAAAATGACAAGTATAACCTGTTACATTAAAAAATAATTAATTAAACCCATGTCATGTAACCATAGTTAAATTTGACTTTCTGAAGTAATTTTAAGTAATATCTCCGGCTTTATATTAATAACTTGGTCTGAGTAAGTCTAGCTTATTTCTAGCTGAAACTGAAACATGTCTGCAAATGTGTAGCCAAAATGTTCGCATAAATAACAATTCTGTACTATATACATATATATATATATATATATATATATATATATATATATATATATATATATATGTCCAATTAACACCAGAAGACCACCGAATCGCTCGCCGCGTCGAGACATTAACAAGAAAGATAGCGAAGAGAGTAAACTCCGTGGTCTTCAACGACGCGTGTATAATAAATGACTTGCTGCCGATATATATATATATATATATATATATATATATATATATATATATATATATATATATATATATATATATATTACCGCTAAATAGCTAGTTTACAGCTACTGGTATGTTGTGCTTGCTAAGCATTTGAGAGTTACCCCCATACGTACGTAATATCGCCCCGATTCTCAGGAAAGTGTGATTATATATATATATATATATATATATATATATATATATATATATATATATATATATATGGATTTTTCACTTAGAAAAAAGATTATTTCGTGATGACCGGTATTAGACTAATGAAAACAAGCTCGATGATACTCGATTACATGGTACAGAGCATTTATATGTGATATTTTAAGGCTTACGAAAGCATTCGGTACCCAGATTTTTTCATTCAAAAATTATTTATTTAACATTTTTTTCAAATTAAAGAGTTTTTTTAACCTACACGTTTTTCACTACAAAGCAGGTCCTTGCTTGGCAGATCATCAGGGAAATTAAGTGCATTGAATAAAAAATTACAACAACCGACAATACACAATGTGGTGTTGCTTTAATCGATGTCACTTAAGAAGGGAAGAAAAAAATATAAAATAAATTAAAAATAAAATAAAAAGTAAAAAGATAAAAAGGAAAAAATGAAAAAATAGAGAGTATCTTAGAAGAATATCTCGCAAGATTTCCACAACATTGTTGCTACTAGGCGAAACAGCAAAAAAAACTACCGGTTACCGAGAGAACATATTTTAATTAATTAGGATGATTAATGCTTTACGTTAAGTGGAATATGTTGTTTCTTCTACTAATATATATATATATATATGTAATTATTAAAAGGAAAAAAACTATACGCACATTAAAGTTGTATGCATTATAAATTATTTCTACCTTTTAATTAGGTCTCCTCAGATGTATAAACAACCACGTTTGGTTTTTAACGTTGTTGTTTATACATCTGAGGAGACCTAATTAAAAGGTCGAAATAATTTATAATGTATACAACTTTAACGTGTGTATAGTTTTTTTTCCTTTTAATAATTCTGTTTTGCTCTGTTTAAAGGTACATTGAGCTCTTCTATTCGGATTCTTAACGCAATATTGAAATTTACACACACAAACACACACACTATATATATATATTGAAGAACCATATTTCCCTCTGCTACTAGCCCATACACCAAAATCACAGCCCCCTCCCTCTCTACCAATCCTCCTTTCCCTGCATACACCCCCTATACACAAACATTCCAACTTACTTTTCCCCTTCAATCTTGACCGCAGCCATCTGGTCAAACAGTGGTGGATGGGCGAAAGTTATGGTCTTAGAGAGCGTTTTGAGAAAATGAGGGAATTTAAGAAGGGGTATGGGAGAAAATAGTTGAGAGGGGGAGAGGGAGGATTTGTTGTGATAGGGTGTGAAATATTTGAAATATTTGGAAAATGATAGCAATGAGTGAGGGATTGGAGGGGTGGAGGAGGGCGGTGATTGAAAGGGTGGGTATGGAATATTTGAAATATTTGAAACATGAGAAAGTTTATTCGGACTGCAGTATTAAAAGTGTGAGGAAAAAAAAAAAAAAAAAAAAACGGAAAAAAGTAAGGAGAAAATGAAGATTCAAGGAGAAAAAAAGGAAGGGAAAAGTAAATGGAAGAGTGTTATAAAGGTTGGAGATGAAAATAAAAGTTAACCATGATCAGACAAGAGTCTTTGTTCTGTGAGGATGATCTTGCTTATTAAGGGTGATAGGTTAAAGAAACCATTTCGTTGCTTGATGGTGGTGGAGGCGGTGATGAAGGTAGTTTCCAATAATCTTCGCCGAGATTTGTTGTGGATGTATTTAGTGATTTTGGCCTGTTCAAATTTGAACGCATGACCATGTTCTAGTGCATGGGAGACCATAACTTTCGCCCATCCACCAAAATCACAGCCCCCTCCCTCTCTACCCATCCTCCTTTCCCTGCATACACCCCCCCCCCATACACAAACATTCCAACTTACTTTTCCCCTTCAATCTTGACCGCAGCCATCTGGTCAAACACCTCCCTCCCCCCTCTTCCTCCACTCCCTCTCTGCCATCCACTTTACCCCTGCTCATCCCTCACCTCGTTCTCTTACCACCAGCCACAGTAGTCCTTGCTCACCCTATCCTTTCATTTTTCCCCACTCATTTTCTTCAACATTCATTTCTATTTCTCCAACAAATACGGACGTCCACCCAGCAGTGGCCATTATTTCATTCTATTTTTCCTCCCAATATGTCTACCCTACATGTATCTGTACTTGCATGACATTTTTTCTCTATTTTATCATCCTGATGAAGTCTTATAAATAAAGACGAAACGTTGATGTACACATAAAAAACATCCATTTTTTGGTTTTTCCTTTTTCATTTTCCCATATATATATATATATATATATATATATATATATATATATATATATATATATATATATATATAATGTTTTTTTCACATTAGAAGGCATTTTTAAAGTAAAATACAATTTTGTTTAAAAAATCGATAAGATGTAAAAATATACATATTTATAATAAATCAAATATTTCGGACGATCATCCGTTTTTTCTCACAATCACATGATGTCGACACTACACTGTCTCCACATTACAACAAAGAGAGCGTCGACGTTAGAAGTTCGCTCATAAGCGGTTGGCGTGGAAAAATATATTTAACAAATATATAAAAACAATGTAAGATTCTTTATTATCATTGAAAAGGGACGGATTATCGTCCGAAATATTTTATTTATTGTATACAAAATATTAGCATCTTATCGATTTCTTAAACAAAATTGTATTTCATTTAGAAAATGCCTTCCAATGTAAAGAAAAAATATTAGTATCTATCAGTGTATCGACGCTTATTTTTACTACTATGTGTACTACCATAACCATCACCTGATCTCGACACTACACCGTATCCACATTACAGCAAGGAGAGCGTTGCCGTTGGGAGTTCGCTCCCAAACGATTGGTGTTGAGATATATATTAAATAAATATAATAACAATGTCGGATTCTTATTTTCATTGAAAAGGGAAGGGTGATCGTCCAAAATATTTGATTTATTGTATAAAACAAAATTTATGTATCTTATCGATTTCTTAAACAATAGTTTATTTCATTTAAAAAATGCGTTTAAAAAAATGCCTTATGAATGCCTTTTAATGTGAAAAACATTTATTGTTATCTATTAGCGTATCGACGTTTATTTTCACTGCTATGTGTACTACCATCACCATCACATGATATCGACACTACACCGTATCCACATTACAGCAGGGAGAGTGTCGCCGTTGATAGTTCGCTCCCAAACGGTTGGTGTGGAGAAATATATTTAAAAAATATAATAACAATGTCGGATTCTTATTTTCATTAAACAAGGACGGATGATCGTCCGAAATATTTTATTTTTTTTATAAAAATATCTTTGCATCTTATCGATGTCTTAAAACAAAATTGTATTTCATCAATAAATGAAATATAATGTGGAAAAAAGCATTTTATTATTATCTATGTATCTATGCTAATTTTTACTGCTATGTATACTACCATCACCTTCACATTACAGCAAGGAGTTCGCTCCCAAACGGTTGGCGTGGAAAATATATACGAAAAAAAATGATAACAATGTCAGATTCTTATTTTTATTAAAAAAGAAAAGATGATCGCCCGAAATATTTGATTAATGAAAATATTGATATTTTATCGATTTCTTAAACAAAATTCTATTCACACACACAGACATATATATATATATATATATATATATATATATATATATATATATATATATATATATATATATATAATGGTGTGAATAAAAATGTATAGTCATTTTTGTGTGTGTCTAGAAATGTTATTGAGTTACTTTTTATCGTTTTATGAGTCAACTTTAAAGAGGGTTCGACTGCGTTTAATCTTTTAAAATTTTTTTTGAATATTTGTGTTTGGGTAGAAAAATTAGAATGTCGTCAATATATCTAAATTATTCAGTGTTTGATGGTAATCTAAATTTGAATGGGACAGACACTAAGAATCATTGTAATAAACAGGCTATATATATATATATATATATATATATATATATATATATATATATATATATATATATATATATATATATATACTGAATACACCTTGCATTGAACAATTGAAATTTGAAATATATTTGGACAATCGCCGCATATTTATCACTCTTTTTTTCTTCTATCTCTCTCTCTCTATATATATATATATACTTCTTTACCTGGTAATGGATTTAAAATATGAAATCTTGTATTAGAAAATGCAAAATAGGAGATATCGAATATATATATATATATATATATATATATATATATATATATATATATATATATATATATATATATAGTCTCGGAAGTGTCTCAACCATTAAAACTATATAAGGAAAAAAACAAAACATTTTCGTCCCAACTCGTTCAGTGGAAAATCACTCATGTAAGTCAATTTATTTTTTGCAGTTATTATGTTAGTTTGCTTCCAAGAATTTACACTAGTCTTAATATTATTGAAGGGATCATCTTTTGGTTACCATGAAAAACTGTTTCTGGAATAATATATATATATATATATATATATATATATATATATATATATATATATATATATATATATATATATATGCGATTTTATGAAGGCTTACCCAAGCATTCCGTTCAGGAGACCAATGATCACCATGAAATACTTTTTCTTACAAATATTATTTATGAAAATTAAATGTTTTTTTCTACACGTGTTTCATTACCAAGCAAGTACTTGTTTGGCAGATTATCAGGGAAATTAAATGTCTCGAATAAGGGTTTCAACAACCGACAATACACAATGTGGCGTTGCATTAGTTGAGGTCACTTAAGAAGAGAAGAGGAAAAAATAAAAATAAAAATAACAAGAAAAATTTAAAAACAAGAAAGTACAAAAATAGAAAGGAAAACTTAGAAAATGTCTTAGAAAAATAGCTCGTGCATTATTTCTGTCACCAAGCCAACAAGCAAAGTATCGGTCCCAAATGCATTAAAAAAACCCAAAACGGAACAATGTGCGATAATACTCTTTCATGATGAAAAAATCCCCCCCCCCCCCAAACAAAAAACTAAAACATTCAAGACACCGCTCACAAGTTACCATTCCAAGCCACTGATAGTATGGGAATTCTACATCTATTCCATCACAAGGAAAGGCAACATCAATGTTCGTCCGGAATGCCAGCAGTCAGACGAACCTTATTTCCCGGGCTGACTTGTTCCCCTTCGAGATAAACACACGATGAGTTGAACGAACATCAATCTCGCATAATCTCTCCTTTATTTTAAGAAAAAAAGTTAAAGGTTACTAGTTTCTGGGGTTAGTTGTATCTACACTGACGGTTTCCATTACAAAGGATAAAACATATATGAATGTGGATAATGATTTTAAAAAATTATTTTAATATTTATATATATATATATATATATATATATATATATATATATATATATATAGTATTAATTCCTGTTTTAACAAAGCATATTAACATACAATTTAAAACATATTCTCCTTTTGTTTCTCTTAGTAAATCTAGCCTGGTAAAATTGAACAACCTTAAATCAAACGGTCCTTCACCTTCGTCGTTTATACAAAAATCTTTCCCACTAAAACTCATTAAGCTTTATTCAAGGAATCGCTAAATCACTAAAGCGTTTGTTCTATTTGATCGTGATTGGTTAAAACTCCAATGTGGTTCTCGAGGCGTTTAAATTATCAATTCCGTATTGAACACTTTAATTTCAATCGTAAGACCACCAGGACGCCTGAATCCATCTTGAAGAGCTTTGCCGAGTCGCGTAAATAATTCATCGAACCCAATTGCACGATTCTATTGTGACGGCAATATTCTTGCGATTAATTTCGGTCAGGCCAGATCCTGTTTCATGATGGCAAAGGCACAAACGATGGAAGAAGCCATCAATTAACCGGCTTGGATGAATAAAATATTCATAGCTTTGCAATTGCGCTAAAGTAGAGAATGGGGTGAGACGGGTGAGAAACGAGTACAAAGAAAATGGTGCTGGGAGTAAGATGCTTCATTATCCGAGTATTGTTATCATCTTGGAAATGAAGGATGTCCACCTTATTAGCTTTATTTCTAGTTGTTTTTAATTATATCCCCTTTTAAAACATCAATTGCACTAAATAAACATGAATGCAAATGAAAACATGAAGCGATAAATGGACACACCCGCTTTTACGAAGCCGTGAGTTGCCGGACGTATCATGTGATATGTAATGGCACGGGATTTTGTAATAGATAAGCAGTTGGCGACACGTGTATGCTGCCTATTTTTACCAATAGTTCCATCTAAAAAGCAAAGAACAGCGAGTGCTTTACAATCGAAATTCACCGAGGGTATGTCTAGTTTATAGTTTTGCATCTCCGAATGAAAATATTCATCGCCTTTTTGACCGTACATGACAAACGGTTTTGTTCAATACTGATGCGTTTCCCCGAATTTATTTGTAGTCATAATGATGCGTATTAAGAAACTAATAATAATATCTAATAAGATAAACCTACATCAATGATTCTTGGTAGATACGCGTTCTCTTTTATTTTGGATCACCAAAGACTCAAGAAGGAATCAGTGAGCCTTTTGTTAAGGCAGAGCTAAAGTAATTCCTTATCATATTTTTTGGAGAAGCCAAAAAGTTAGAAACAAATCCTCCTTCTCCTTTACAAAAGTTATGCACTCATAATGCCAACAGACCTACACGTACGAATATAACTACGGTCGATAAATACGCCTTTTTATTTAAAGGATCATCTAATGTTACAAAAGATTCAATGAAGGTAAAGTTAGCATATTGATAAAACAGTATTACTAGATAAAATGAAAAAGCACAAAATAGATTTCCTGTTTATTTTTCCCAATGCCAAATCATATCAATGGATGTCAGATATCGCATTGAACGGGTTACAAAAAGAAAAAACATGCTGAAATACTCAAGAAACAATAAAAAATACTCAGTAATGCTTCAATCTTTTACTTATCATTTTACTTACAAAACTTTCTTTATATTTGTATATACTTTTTCTGCTATGATCAATATAGCCTATTAGTTTATTAAAGGAAGAAAATCATACACGCGGAAAGTTTAGATTCAAATGCGCTTTTCTTAATCATCGACAGAATTCATCATTTGGTTACGTCTTCTTTACAAGAAACGTTGTATTATATTTTATTGTATTATTTGTATTATATTTATGTTCTTGTTGATGCGAAACCATAATTTGTTGTGAAAAATGAACGAATTGATAAAAAAGATAATTCTTTTATAGTTAAATCCTAAATTTCATTAATTCATTTCAGGTATTGCTTTTCGAAAGAAAAAAAAACGATTAAATCATGTTTCAATCAGTCTTCTTTACCGTTCATAAGTCTTTCACGAATACATGTTTTATATGAAAAAAACTAGCTGTCCCTACTCAACGTTACCCAGGAATCTTTACCACTTTCATTCTCGTTCCGATTTATTTTATTGTTGTTATGCATTGCTTTATTAAAACACTTCATCTAAATCAAAGTCACTTACTTCAAATGTTCTCAGTAGTCTTGTTTCTTTTTGTATACTGGCGCGTCGGCGATGTCGACATTATTATCGTCTAGTGGTCTGCATTTCGCCGTCACCATGATCAGTATCATGATCATCGTAGCCGTGTCTGTAATCAAGTAGTTTACATGCATAGAAATGAACGACGGAGAGTTTGAACTGGGTCTTTATTTTGGAGAGATATTCTCGTCATACGAATAAAAGTCACTCATTAACATTAAATGGAGAAAGGTCAAAATTGTTCTTCTTAACTTAACTACTTAGTGTACAGGGAAAGATGGAGGATTGACATACAGATGGCGCTATCAGCTTTTTTAGGAATAAAATTCCCTTTTTCTTAAATTTTTAATTACATCCTAAATTCGAGTCTGCTAGTCACCACTTCCCAAAACTGACTGCTTAAAAACATCATTTTTCTTTCACACGGCATTTTGACCTCACTACATCGAGGAGGACACTGAATTCGTCGTAACATATTTATGTATTACCTTTCCCTGATCTCCTTACTTGAATCTAACCCACGGTTCATGTTTGTTTACATTTTAGTCCGAAGAGCGGACTTGTTTTTTCAGATTTTCGCGTCAAGTTAACTTGCACTGGTTCACCTAGTTACTTAATCCATACTAGCTGATGCAATCGTTCTGCACATACGTCCATCAATTATGTAACATTTTACCAAATTATTTTTTAATAAGCGTTTAATTACAGTAACGTTTTAATCATTAATTGAACTTATTTTTTCTTATTTAACTACAAATAATTTTGTTATAGAAATGTTGTTTTAATCTCTATTTATAAAATTATTTGATGTAAATAGCTTCCAAAATTTTAATCTTTTAATAGACTCGGATTATAACAATTGGAGATACTAACACTACGCACGAACCTACAAACAAAACAATTCCGGAACATATTTGTCTTGCTGTTGCATTTTTGTTTATTTAAAGAAAAAATAATTAATATTTAATGAATAAAATGTGTTTGTCCCGTTGAGGCGAAATTACAATAATGCTTTTTGTAAACCTTGCAAAATATTGATTATGCTTATTTTTTTCATTGAAGCAGCTTAAATAATAGTTTAAATTAATTTTGAAAACACTACGGAAAAGACTAACACGTCGCACGAACCTGCAAACACAACACTTCTGGAAGATCTCTTAGTATCAAAAAATATTTTTGAGGCGTTAATATTTTACCTTTGCTAATAGAAATATAAAACTGGAATTCTATTTTTTACACCCTGGGAAAATGTACAAAAAGAATGTTACACTTTAGAGTGAGGTTCACTTTACTATATAAAATTAACGTAAAATAGTTTTAAAACAACAAAAAAATCCTTACAATAAAAAAATTACATAAAAAATAGTTATGCAAATTCTGAATTACAATATTTATTTTTTTAAATTCATTCTATTTTCATAAATTGTCTGTAAAAAGTAACATATTATTATTGATTCCCTGGAAAAATGGAAAAATATGATAAAAAAATAGCAACTAAAAAGACTAACATTACGCACTCACCTACAAAACAAAACTTCTAGAATACATCTGTTGTATTTATGATTTAAACAAATAATCGATTAATACGAAATAATTAAACAAATATAGAGGCGAGATTGCGGTTAGCTTTTTCAATAAACTTTAAAAATCCAAAGTTAACATAAAATGCTTATAAAACTACAAATCAAATAATTGTTACAACCAGAAATATTTTTAAAAAATCTGAATGAAATTATATAATTTTAAGAATTCATTTTTTTGGGGGGGGGGGTGTATATGTTAACGTTGGATGTAGAGATGAAGTTTCTTTTTCATGCTTGTCATTTTGAGCTTCGGAATGATGAGTTAATTTTGTGATGAATTTGTGTTTTTTCTGTGTGCAAAAAATGATAAGTGCTTTGTTGTTCGTTTTGCACATGTCGGTCGAATTGACGACAATATGATGACGGATTGTTGACTTCCTAATGACATGGATCAATTCCGGTTCTGTAAACTTGCAGCAAACGGAGTAATTAATTACTGAGAATTTCAAGAGCATGTGAAAACGTAATGAGCCTAAAATAGTTAAAATATTGCCAATTGCGAGGTTAAAGTATACAGACTTAATTTCAAAGATACTATTTGGTTCTTTCAGATGATATATTTAGAATAATTCATGCTTTATGATGAAAAAATTAGCGCTGTTAATTAAGAATACGGAGATGAGTATGTAAAGGTAGGGGAGGATTTCGGATCGCCATTTTGTAGTGGGGAAGGGTTGCTGCGTCGGTATACACCCTACTGCGGTTAAGAAGAAAAGGGTCATTAATTTTTGGATACAAAGAAAAACTTCTCTACAATTTTAATCAATTTTATTCAACAGAAAACATAGTTTGGTAAGCATTATGCAAACTAGCATCCAAAATCGGCTGAGTCACCCGACGTATATGAACGATAGAAATAGAATTAAGCCCATGAGTCCCCCTTCATTTTTATATTTTTTCTGCCGATGATCAGTATAGAAAAGAGAAAAAAGCTTAAGTTTAAACGAGATCAACCGATGCAAGATGACACACGGTCGCAACAATTGCAAGACTAATTGTTCAGTATCTTTCTTTGGTTTATTATCATCATATATAATATATGGCCTAATAACGGTGACACACTGGTTCCTGGTAGATCACCGAAGTTAAGCGACGTTGAGTCTGGTCGGTACTAAATGGGTGACCATTTGGGAATACCAGGTGCTATATGTGGTCTTCGCTTATCTCGGCAGTGTTTCCAGTCGTCATGGACTTCTCCCTTCGACTGGAATTAAGCAGTGCCAATTTAGGATTGCGTAGAATTGCGCAAAACTTGCTTCACAATTACACGCGCAGCCACCCTTACAGAGGATATCCATTGTCTTTTAAGACTGAACTGAGTCCATGATGATTATCCTCACCGTTAGTATTTATATTTCTTTTACTACCTTTTTCAGGTGTATTGTTAATATATAGTAATATGAACAATACCACCTAAGAAGGCCGGAAGGTACATCGGCCAAAATGCAGTATTACATGATAGAAGCGACAAAGAAGAGAGCATGTATGTTACAGTTTTATGTTTATAGGTGTGCGTTGAGAAATGTTTCCAAAATGGTTATTTAGTTATGACTGAGGGAATTCAACTCAGGGAGATAAAAGTTTCTCATTGGCTCATATTTATCATGTAACTCAACAGGTATTCTAATATTTAAGTAATAACCAGTTGCTGAGTGTAATATTTATTTATACAATAATACGAGATACACTGTTAGTTCAGAAATGAATCCAAACTAGTTGTTACGAATCTTAATGACTTACATGAAGCTAACGGGCCATACTGCCTTACCATTATACAGGATTTAAAGTCTTAAAAACGCGGGCGCGGGCTTCTTCTGCTTATATATACTACCAATAATCCTTTTGATATATAGAACAGTGAGTTCAGTACGACTTTGATTTTCCCAAAAACAATAATGAAGTGAGAGAAGAAAAGGAAGAGAAAGAAGAAGGTACGGAGTAGTGAGATCAGGGAAATTTGGAAGCAGGCAGTTGCAATGAGTGCAGTGAGATTTATACGGTAAAGAGGAGGAAAGTGTACCATATAACATATATATATTGAAAATGTATTAACGTTTTCGTCTTAATTGTCCGATTTTATGTATGCGTGTACAGATGCTTCAAGCTGCCTACGACATAAACACAAGACCATGTCCGGATCACGGGAGAAAAGAACGACCAGGTATTTAAGCTCACCATGAGTTTCAATAAAGGTCTAGAGTTATCGGGTCAGATTTTGTCCGTAAACCAATCTGTAGGGTAATATATCTGTGGTTATTAATCAATATTGTCACATTAGTCGAAATATAAATATAATAGTCCGAAAAAGAACAATAATGTAAACAATGATGTCCTCGACCAAAAATGCAAACAAGAAAACCTGCATTTGCACGCAATGTTTGAAAGAAAGGAGAGAGAAACATAGTTTCTCAATAAAAAAAACCCTCAGAGATTTAGATTTAGGCCAGCATTATGTATTTTCATCCAATGTTTATCATGTACACATGTTCTACGACTCGTAATGAAAAGAGATGAACAGACATGGCTACCAGATAAAACAAAGGCTGATACATCCAAGGAGACCGTTGCTTGCTGGCTCAGAACGAATACTCCTGACTTCAGTGAACTAAACGAATAGTCCTCAAATCTACACATGATAGATTTTACCGTTTGGAGTTTAGTGTTATATTAACTTGAACAACAGATGGAGAAAGATCACTGCCATAAAATCGTTAAAGACTGTTGATGTTAGTTTGAAATAATATCCTGCTTGAACTCATCGAAAGTGCGACTGAAATATGGTTGGATCATTTACGTCGCTGTGCAGCTGCTTACGGACGGTACACGTTAAATATCTCATATAACACTTCTGTTTTTTTTCTTCTTCGTCTGGTTTGACAATGCTCCTGTTATTAACAACTGTTATTTATTTCCAATGAATGCATGTGTATGTGGAAATTAATTGTGCCAACTTTCTTCGGGTTTTTATTGTGAGGCACCTGTAGAACGGGCCGTGGACATTTCCAATTTGACGGGTAAATAAAAGAAGGAACATTGTAACGCAATGGCTGACAAAATCCGATTCCTTGCACACATATATAACCTGCGTCAATATTAATATTATGAACGACTACAACGAACCAACGGTGATTAGATATTATAAAGCCAGAGTTTTTGTGTGTGTTTCTCATTCCTATACAAACCTGATATGTACAAACAGATATGATTAATAGAACAACAATACAGACGAATAAAGAAGAGGGCGCATTCTTTAATGAGAAAGACTATCTAAACACAAAAGATTTTGGTTTGGATCATGCAGACCCTAAAGCAGTCACAGATTGGTTATGTTAATATGTATGGTATATTATATTATTTTATGGAAACACAAAGACAATGTTACGTTTTTGTATATTTATTTTTTACTTATTATCTACATAGTTCTATTTTTATATATTTAGCCTTTAGAAAGAGAAAACCATTTTTTCTCTCTTGCTATCTATTTCCATATATGTGTATGTACATAGCCGTTTGTGTGTTTCTCTCTATCCCCCCCTCTCTCTCTCTCTCTCTATATATATATATATATATATATATATATATATATATCAATCTATCTATCTATATATCTATATATCTCTGTTCTTAGTCATCATATGTTCCGATTTATATCACAGTAAGTGTACATATTCGATATAGAATCGAAAACGTTCGTGAAACCTATAGGACATTAATTCATTTTTTTAAATTTTAATAGAAATAAGACCATCAGAAAAATTAAGAAAATAAAAAAGGTATAATTAACCTGACGAATTCTGTTATTCTTAACAATGTTTGCATATATATATATATATATATATATATATATATATATATATATATATATATATATATATATATATAGTGATAATCTCCCGTGGCTCAAGAGACTAAGTTCATACTTACAAATTGAAGGTGTCTCTGTAAACCGGGTCTCGCCCTGTGACCGTCCGATATTATCATTTCCCTGCGCTGATTAGAGCCGTAAGTTCGAAACGACGTCGTACGTCGGTAGAATATTAAATAAATATAATTTAATATTATATATATATATATATATATATATATATATATATATATATATATATATATATATATATATATATATATATATAATCACTAGAGTTTTATCCGGATGTTCACTAATTAAAGATATTAGTTGCATCTCATATCGTTTGTTGTATTAACCTTATATATATATATATATATATATATATATATATATATATATATATATATATATATAGAGAGAGAGAGAGAGAGAGATGGTATATATATATAGTCAATATTTACTTCAACAGTGCTTAATAAGTGAGTAGAGCTTAGTAATAGTATGATAATTTATTCATGGCAAGTAAGCTACACAAGTACATTTATGTTTCCTTCTCTGAGAATTTAACATAAACATTTATGTTTATCTCACTTGCCATGAGTATATTTTCATATCATCTATAATATATATATGTATATATATATATATATATATATATTAATATTATCTATAATATATATATATATATATTATATATATATATAGGTATATATATATATATATTAATATTATCTATAATGTATATATATATATATGTAGGTATATATATATATATACAGAGAGAGAGAGAGAGAGAGAGAGAGAGAGAGAGGGAGAGAGAGAGAGAGATACTCGGTATCTTTAAATTTAGTCCGGTTATTGTTGCAAGGAAACAATGAAAAATTCAAATCAACACTCGAGTGTAATTTTTAATATTACTTCTATTATACTTTCGAGTTAATAAACCTTCTTATTCAAATGTGTGTAGAGCTTTCATCAATATTAATTGTGAAGCCATTCAGTTATATTTACACTTTACCAAGTTCAACACTGTATAATTCTGGCTGATGTTTTTCATTCAAATAGATGCTACATGTTATAACAATCTGCCTATAATTATGCAAAACAGGTAACTTTAAAAAATACGAACGATTACTTCTCTTTGTATTTAGAGAGTAACCCCACTTCTCTACATATATAAGAAGCAGGGTTACCCAGCATTACACGGATTGGGATAGATAGCACCACATACAACGATTTCAAACGTATTATTTGTATTATTCGGACTACTGTTCTCATCTTTGATGTAATTCTCACAATGTTTCGACCGATGTAATCTCCGACCTTCTTCTGACTTGTCTTGTCGAACACGGGAATGTTTATGTCTAATTCGGGAATCTTTCTGTCAAATTCGGGACCCTTTATTTAATCCACAGTGGGTAGCTGGCTCTTGTCCCGTCAGCCATGACCGGGTAGAAGTCTTGAGTAACACGTAATTGTATTCTTAGTATAGCTAGCACTGAGAATTAAACCGTAAACCCCCAGAAAACTGTCATTTAGAACTGATTATAACTTAGAACTTATATACGTTGCGCCACGGGTTCAAAATAATACAATTACGAGTTACTGATGACATCTACCCGATCATGGCTGACAGGACGAGATCAAGCAGACCACGTGGATTAAATAAAGGGTTTCGTTCAAAATTCTGTACGGATTCCCGAGTTCGACAGAAAGATTCCCGTGTTCAACATAATGATTCCCGGGTTCGGAAAGACGCAACTAAAGAATGGCCGGAGGTTACAAGGCCGAAACGTGGTGAAAATAACATTTAAGATGAGAACAGTAGTCCGAATAATCCAAACAAGCCAAATTATCAATCTAAATAATTCTGAAACAAATTTACAAAGTTGCAAGAACTTTCCGTCGTAGTCTGGGTTTGCACTTCGCATCCAATCCTTGCTGATTAGGCTTACCAATTTCCGTATCAGCGCTCATATACACTCTTTCACACCATTAAATAACATATCAAATCCCAAGAGAAGATGTAATCGTTAGAAGAAGCAATCACAATTTAACTGCACCGTGTGGAAAACAATCAAAGTGAGATAAATCGGCTCCATCTGATAAATACTTCTGTTTCAGTAAAGTTTCCGGATCGAAGATTGGTCAAAGTTGTTTCTGGAAGAATCAAACTCTAATATTATAAAACAATCGCGTATTTGTCGAAATAACATGACGTTATTCATTTCCAATATGCGTTTGAAATCTTTACATGAACCGATATGCAACTTAATCAGATAATATCGAAGTTTGAATATGTGAGGAACCATGTGCGGTGTATTGATGTAACTTGGCGATGGATGAGAAATGCCAAGACATAAGGTGATATATGGATCTGATAATTTCCTGAGATGAGTTATTATTAGTATCATTTATACGAATTTATACTTCTTGGCAGTGTTTGCACAGTACCTATGGATATCAATTTTCATCTGTACCTAGCTTCTATCGCTTTATAGCTAATACGAAGAAAAGTATTTATGAAATGTTGTATAAAAAATACGCAACTTAGTATTTGCCTAAGAGAGTAAGTAACTACAATGAATCTATTTACGTATTGTTTTATTGGCGATAATATTAGAAATTATACTTTTAAGCAAAAATAATTACATTTGAACTAATGCCAAATACACTTTGTGTCTATTTTACTGCAGATTATGAAACAAAGGGCACTTAGTTTTAAAGAATATGATGTAATGCTACTTATGTTATTATATTATGTTAATTTCTAAAACTAATAAAACAGGTATCCAGTTAAACTCCTTTAGATTTACGTGAGATTCGAACTCGTGTATTGACAACGTAAAAACGATTACCTTACTAATGTCTACTCTGCCTATCACTTTTTATCAACCAATCACATGTTTCTATGTGTATACAAACAAGCAAACCCCTCCCCAAAACATTGTAACATTACCTGTTTTATACACTTTTCCTCTCGTTTGTTTTCACAACGTTTTGGCCCCAGTACTCACTGGTCTTCTTCAATTGTATTTAGTTGTCGTCGCTAACCTGTCGGGTATTTCGACAAATTTTATAATTTACTAGGTTACCAAGTAGGAAACTTTATTAAAATTATAGCGACCAAGATGAAGTAAACAATCCTCCTCCTTATAATATAAACTAATGTCTGTTTATTTGTAAATATATATCCGTCTGGTCACATAAAAATCTGTCCGACGAATAATGGAAATAGAGAACGCAAATCTATTTTCATAATGTGACGTTTTCTTCGTTTTTCCGTTCAGCTTTCTATACCGATTTACACGTTTTTTTTTCTGTTTAAAACTTTCCAGTTTGAGACGTTTTCTATTTTTCTTTTTTACTTCCTTTAACGTCTTTAATGTTAAAAAGTCTGGCGTAATTTTTTATCTCTAGCCGCCGCTAACTTCCAATAATCTAATAAAGAAAATTAAGAAAGCAAAGTCAACGCTTGGTGTATTTATTCCTAAAGTCATCACATATAAGTTTCTTTTTTTTTCAACTCGCGATAGTTCTGTCCGAATTATCCTATTGCAATAAAAATAGTCTTTGAAAGTCTTACATTGGTAAGCAAATAGCAATTCAGACATCCCCGTCGTTAAAAAGGAATTCCTTCACTCCAAATAAAAAATGTCAATAGCCGGTGTTTTTTTCTTTAGAAAATAATAACTTTTTTTAGATAATAATAATAATTTGTATATAAAAAATTTAATTACTGGTGTAAGTATGTGATTTTATATGAATATTAATGAGAACACAAGCGAAGCATACATTTTTTCTATCAGTTTTTGGCGGAGGGTGCATGTTAGCATACAATAAAAAATAAGATGAGTCTGTGTACTGTGTGACTGTAGCTTTCATAATTGAAATATATATATATATATATATATATATATATATATGTCCATTTTTATTTTTTGTCAGAGAAAAATAAAGTTATCGGTGTCGATGGCACAAGGCCGCGCGGTAGGTCGCCTGAGGCATGAAAAAGAACAGTTGATGACGAACTCCTCCTAGAGGGAATCGGGCACAGACGAATGGAGAAATAAACATAAGAATTTGATAGTCATTCACGAAACGTCAAACTTTAGCATAAGATACGAAGATACTACTACTACTACTACTACTATACTACTACTACTACTACTACTACTATACTACTACTACTACTACTACTGCTGCTGCTGCTACTACTACTACTACTACTATACTACTACTACTACTACTACTACTACTACTAATAATAATAATAATAACCATAACAACAACAACAGCTGTCAGCTTAATGAAAAATCATCGACTGCTGAAACTTACCCACACAAACTGCAAACGTTATACAGTAACTTGTAAGTGGCAATAAAAATAAAACAAATCCATATAAAGAACACCACAACATAAACCCCCAAAAAACTGAAACTGCAAGACATTTCATAAACTGCCCCCCCCCCTCCAATAACAAAAATGTGATGGCACTAGCTTCGGTTTGTACCACACAAAATAGTCGTGAAGGATCAAAGAGGAGGGAAAGATAGAAGAGGGAGAACATTAAGTAGATCTCCACGAGAAGAGTTCAGAGAGTTCTGGAACATTAAGGGGGCTTATTCTCACCCGATTCTAAGAGAAGACCAATGGTCTTTTCTAGCCAGTAATCAATTGTAAGCGGCTATCGAGAGAGGTGGAGAGTACTGGAAATATGAAGAGGCTTGTTGTCACTCAGACTCCAGGGATCATGGATTATCATTATTATTATTATTATTATTATTATTATTATTATTATTATTATTATTATTATTATTAGTCACTAGGAGTTATAACACAGGTCACTAACAGAGATTATTAACTGATAATAACCGATAGTGTTTCTTGGATACTGGATGACAATTAGTTTCCCCAGCTTTTTATTCCTCTCTACCTCTTTCGATAACCTTTGTAAATGACTTTGCATTATCACAACATTCGCTTATCATTGATTTCTCGCTAGCAACAATAATTGGTTTTCATTGGAATTTGGGTGGTAATAAGCCTCCTCAATGACCCAAATACTCTTCACACTCATCCAGTGGAGGTCTGGTCAGTTCTCTCCCTCCTCGACCCTACCATCCTTCTTGACCCTTCACGACTATTTTGTGTGTTATAAGCCGAGGCTGAGATACGTTTTTTTCACTGTTTATACGATTTCTTGCAGTTTAAGTTCACTTGGGTTCGTGTAGTGTTCGTTGCATCTTATTGTTTTACTCATGTTGCAGTTTCCGTGTTGTTGATTAGTGTTTGTAGTTTATGTGGGTTGGTTTCTGCTTTCGAGGATTTTCCTTAAGATTTCAGCTTTTTTCATCATTACCGTCTGGGGCATAGTTCTATTCTTCTCCTTGAATCAAATTTATCTGTCCAAGTGTGTTTTTCGTAGCCATGTCCATGTTTTTTTCGTAAGTCTCTTCTCTTGCTATTTTCATGAATCGGCTATATAGCTATTTCTTTTCCCACTTTTCTTTTCTTGTCTTTTTGTTACTGGTTTCGTTGTTCATCTTGACAGGTTCTCTTGCTGCGGTGATTAGTCTTTCTGTGTTATGAGTTATGTATTTTTCCCGGTCTTCCACACAGTCTCGTATACTTTCCAGTCCTCTTTCCCATTCGTTTCTTTTCACGTAGAGTCAGTCAATATTATCTTTTGGGTGTAGTGCATTGTGCATGATCATTAGTTTCCATCGTTTCTGGTCCAGATGCTCAAGTTCTTCTTTGATCCAGCCTATAAATGGACCAGAGTATCTGATTGGTGATACTGCACAGGTGTTTATTCCTTGAACTAGATTTCTACTATATAATTTTGATTCTAAGAATTTTATTGTTCTTCTGAAGTATTCTTTTTCTATCTTCTCTGTCTATTTCTGTATATTTGATGGTGTCTGCTTCCAAAACCCCTAAATATTTGTAGGTATGATGTTCACATTGCACCCTCATTTCCTCTGGGTTTGGCAATTCCATGCCCTCTGTCATCTCCAGTTTTCATCTTTAGCTTTAGAGGTGTCAAGGTTTTTTATGATGTCTCTGACCTGGGACGGGGTGATGACCAGGTTATCAAGTGTGGCTTCGGTCCGCAAAGGTAATTCAGGGAGAGGGTGGTTACCTGAGTCTAAAGTAGAGTTAGAAGCGAAACGCTGTGCAAGTAGTTCAGCCTTATCAGTGGCCGTGCAAACGACATCATTGTGGTTTGAAAGTGGGGGAATCATAGATTGACCATTATTCACTACACTATTGTAGATTTTCCAGAAATCGCGAGTACCTAGTTTCTGTGACTGGATGCGTTTTTTTGTTAACTCATTATACCTTCTCTTCGCTTCGCCTATCACGGCCTTTCTTATTAGTAGTTGACTTATGGCGGTCGAATTTACGGAATGCTTGTTGCCTCTCAGAAATGGCAGCTGCACATTCCGAAGTGAACCATTGAGGAGAGTGGGGCTTGCTAAAGAATTTTCGCATGGGGACATAGGCTTCAATGCCTGCTTTGACCCATTCAGTTAATTCGTTTGCACACTGGTTGGCAGGGAGTGACGGCGATGATGATAGAATATTTTTGACTGGGTTATTATTTAAAAAGTACAATGCAAGTGTTAAATTCATAATCTGGAGAGCAGCTTAAGTACTCTGTAGAAATTATTCAGTCATAAGTGACTCATTGTTAAGAACCTGGAGATCCATTATCGTAGTGAATGAGATATAACTTAAATTAGATTAAGAAATATACGAGAAGAATAAGAACATTTTCATCCATAGCTCACGAAATTCGAACAATATGAAATCGTACAGTTAAAAGGGATTATTACATCATGAGTTTGTTCTAATATTTTTAATCGATATATCAAGGTGGGTAGTTTTCCCTATTTTGAAGATGGACACATTAAAATGATTGTACCCATTTTTAAAATCTGTTAGATAAACACTCTGTAACACCTTTTTAAAACCATTTCCATTTCTACCTCTACCTACAACTGTCCCATTCTCTTTTGTTCCATCCCGACGACTGCCCCTTTTTTCTTTCTAGCAACTGATTCTATATAAAAGAAAAAAGTAAAACAGAACAGTAAAAATCTAACTGACTGCTTGATATTTAATTTGAAACACTTACCAGAAACAATGAAATACATTTTTTTTTACCCAACCCATGCAATAATGTAATTCTCTGTAATTCTAAGGGAATGCTTATGACAATATTTTTAACAGTACCAGCTCGGGATCACTGAATTTGATGATTAAAAGTTGCTAAATTTATCTTGTGTAATTTCTGACTTTTAACCACACACAATCACACATATTGACAGTCTACAGGAGAGTTTGAATTACCTACTAGACATCATCCTCGAGTGTCTACGGCCTCTCAGTACAAGGGGTTGTCAGGACAACCTGACATGAGGATACTTAACCCTACATGGAAACCCTGACCAAATATTAAAAATAACATAGTATTCGAAGCCTAAATAAGATCCCCTCGATACGACTATACACTGGCTTGTGCAAGAAATGGTTCACCTTCTCCTAGAGATGTTACCTCGAGTTAGAGAAATTAGCTTGATGTTCCACCAAACCACAATGATGATTGCACTAGAATCAAATAAGACTAAAAGCCAAAAGCAAGTTATACTGGAACATAGTTAAGTCGTCAATTGGGATCGGGTACAATAATATTGTACACTACTTTACTAACTCAACGTTTGAGAGAAAAGAAAAGCTTTAGTCAAACGGATATCTATGTATCTTATATAGAGATCAAGTGTTAGCCCCAGAAAAGGGGCCCCTTGTTTACTGAGAACTTCCGCTAAAGGAATAATGAAAGAAAAATAACAGAGACTTTCTTACTGGAGTGTTTGAATTACCTACTAGACACTATGTAAGAGTGCCCTGGGTATGTCTGTATAAAGCGTTTGTCAGAAAAAATTAACATGAGGATACATCGCCCTACAATTAAACCCTGACCAAATATTCAAAATAACACAGTATTCGATCCAAATTCAGATTCGTTCGACACGGCTATATACTCCCCCTTCTCTTAGTGATATTACCTCAAGTAACAACACTTAGCTAGATACTCCACCAGACCAGATGGATTCATGTCCTACAATAAAGATAAACTATAACATAATTAAGCGTTTGATTGGGAAGAGGAATATTAGTGTTCTTCACTGCTTTACTAACTCAACGTTTGAGAGGTAAATGGGAATCTTGATTGAACCCTCGGATATCTATGTATCTCATGTAGAAATCAAGTGTTAGCGCCAGACAAATAATCAAATAACAAGCAAGCAATACAACAAACAGACAATCATCGCATAAAACATAACCCCCTTAGCGAAAGTAATAACTTGAATAAATTTCGCCATTTTGGGACAGAAACGGCCAGACATCTTCATAAATAAATTGTTTGAAAATTGTGAAATAAATTTATCTCATTCCATAAAATCAATATTTTACTCAAAATAAAATAACCCTTCGTTCCCAAGAATTCCACACGTTGCATTTAATAGAGGAAATTTAAGGAATAAATTATTCTAACTTATCGTTCACCTTACTTTTCTTTAAGATATCGTGATTTTTTCGAAATAAATTGTTAATCGAATTTTCAAAACAGCAGAGAGTTGCCCCTTTAAACATTGTGGTTGTTTCTTAATAATGCGCAATGCAACATGAGACAAAATAAACGATATTTTTAAATACACGACAGAATAATAAAGTATACATCAAATGACACCACGGTTACAAAAGATAAATGAGGTTGCAAGCAGTGAAGCTTTATGAAAATACATTTTGATTAATGATTTTCTTTAATTGGTATAAATATATATATATATATATATATATATATATATATATATATATATATATATATATATATATTTAAAATGTTTGCTATGTACATATATATATATATATATATATATATATATATATATATATATATATATATTAATATTTTATGTATCCACATAAAAGTTTATAAGGAGATATATTTTTTTTATGCATCAGTCTTCAGTATTTACTTCAACAGTGCTCGATACGTAATTAGAGCTAGCTAGTAAGCTATGAAAATATATTTATGGCATACAAAGAACCACGTGTTAAAATAAATTCACCCATTATATTGAGACAACAAAGGAAACAGGATATAGGCTAATCTATAGAAAATAGAACAATAGAACAGGATATGGGAAGTAACACTAACATGACCTTTGTTCGTGGGAAGCCCAACGATTGGCTCAGAGAACAACAAAGAATATGATTGGTTAACATGCTAGCCGTGTATATAAAAAAAAACTCGGCAAAAATAACTCAATGCATTTTAGCCTGAAGATTCCCCCCCGGGGATGAAACGCGGGATCCTCTGTGTAGCTTAAGTGCCATAAATATATTTAGATAGCTTACTCTATATATATATATATATATATATATATATATATATATATATATATATATATATATATATATATATATATATATTAACATTGAACTGTGACCACACGGGAACACAAGCTACATTACATAATTTTTATATAAAAATTGAAGATAAAATATTTATCTATAAAATGTTTGATGAAAGAAATTCCTTCCCTTTTCATGTCGTTCGTATGCCGCATAAAAATAGTACAGCCCTGTGTATATTTTTTAAGGGAGCAATATGTCCGAATTTCTGAGAATTGCTCGCGTTACCTTAAAATTAGTAGATTTTATACTCCCAATTTCTGCCTTAATAATAAGAATGAGTAAAGATACTGGCGATCAAAATAACACATTTAGACAATTAAATAAGGCAATTACTTGTTAGCCTGACGCCTTTAAGTTATATCAAATGAATCAAAGTAAATTGATAGAGAAAATCCAAAACTATCTAAGAACTAATGTAGAATATGTATAAACGTATATATATATATATATATATATATATATATATATATATATATATATATATATATATATGTATATATATATATATATATATATATATATATATATATATATATATATAACACTTATAGGATATATATTAAAATGAATTTATAAAATACATGCATATGTCTATATATTTTTAATTTTAAATATTTTTAACATGAAATAAAATATAATAAAATAATACAAATACATAAAACTATAAATCACCCAATAAGTAGTGTTATGGATTCGTCCGAACACTATAAAATACAGCAGATTTTTTTATAAATAACGAATACATGTTCTTAGACACAGTCAAACAGCACAGGTAAGGAGGACATTTTTTAATAACAAAATAAGTTAGCAAAACATTATTCTGGAACAAAACTTAGATCTAATATACGAAACGTTTTTGTTCTTGTCTTTTAAATAAAGTGGGGTCTGATCAACTCTGCCGGGTAAGCCATGAGATAAAATACAGTCTTGTTTTAAATTCCCGAAACAATTTTTCATGGTAAACAACCGATGATCCCTTAAATAATGTTAAGACTAGCGTAAATTCTTGGAAGCAAACAAATATAATGATTGTAAAACGTAAATTGACTTACAAGAAAACTAATTTCCACCGAAGGACTTGGGACTAAAGTGTTTTTTCATATAGTTTTAATGGTTGATAAACTTCCGAGACTATATATATATATATATATATATATATATATATATATATATATATATATATATATTGTGTGTGTATTTAGGTAGCATCTTTTCATTTAAGAAAACATTGTTTAAATTAACAGAATTCCCTGACCTAGCTATACCTTTATTATTTTTTCAATTTTTCTAATAATCTCTTTTGTGTTAACATTTCCTGTGAATAGCGTCTAACTGAATTTGTGTGCGTGCTCTTGCTGCCTTTTTAAAATTCTATTCTTTTCTCCAGCGTTTTTGTTAATTTGTTTTCGTCACCTGAAGATGATTCAACGAATAATAAAAAAACGTTCGTTATACATATGGAACGCATATTATTTTTTTTGATTTTACCACAAAAAAATATTAAGAAAATTGAAAAAATATAAAAAGGTATAATTACGCAGTAGAAATATTTTAATTGAATAAAGCTAGTCGATGATGATAATATTTGAAACGCATAAAAGTATTCACCCCACCACATTAGGTATAACCTTGGGAAAAACGTCGTCGTAGATTTGCTAGTTTGAATATCTATACTACTTATTTCGTTCGGACAGTTTAATTATTGTCCTTACAGACCCGTAAACTGATGTAGGTGTTTTAATGTTTATATAATTCATATTTATAAAGTTTCACGTTGTGTTGAGAACTTTTGACAGAAAATATTAGTTTTAAGTTTATTTTATCAATATATTTGAACAAAATAAATAACAATATGTTAGATATTTAAACGAATTGAGTAATGTTGATAGTATATTTCGAGTATAAAGGCTCAATCTAATAAAGAGCAGGAATAAAGTTCAGAAGACAGAAACTTAAATGAACACTTTCAAACCGTAATAACGAAACCCGCTCTGAGGGCGAAATAAATTATAATGCAAACAGCTTTAAAATGTTGGTTTAGGTTTTTTCTAATTATATATATATATATATATATATATATATATATATATATAGTAAGCAATGGAAATATATATGACAATCAAGCTACACAGAGGCTCCCGTGTTTCATCCCCGGGGGAATCGTCAGGCTAAATGCATTTAGCCTGACGATTCCCCCCGGGGATGAAACACGGGAGCCTCTGTGTAGCTTTATTGCCATATATATTTTCATTGCTTACTACCTAGCTCTACTTACGTATCGAGCACTGTTGAAGTAAATACTGAAAACTAACACATAAAAAATTATATCTCATTATATTTTATGTGGATACATGAAGTAATAATGTATATATATATATATATATATATATATATATATATATATATATATATATATATATATATATCAATAACATCGGTATATATATCATACTATAAAATGAAATAATGAAATAAGGTGCCAATCAAATTTTATTAGAATTCAAAGTTCAAGCAAAGTATCTCAACGTCCTTAACTCATGAGTTTTCAAAGATAATTCTTTTCCTCAAAGGACCATTACCGCAGTGACATTACTGCATGTAAAAAAATTACACTTTGAAAATATATAAAAAATATATACAAAAATACATAAAAGTATATAACATCAAATATATCAACCCAAAAACATACTTTTTTGTTAAATCTATACAATCCATCCAAGTCATACAATTTAAAAATATATTGAGGAAAGATATCCAGGAGGTTTACTGAAGATTGATCCAGGTAATGAGTGACAGTCAAAAAATGAAAAATTGAAAAAATTGAAAAAGTTATCCAGTCGTGAGATGCGTCTGCAATCGATGCAGTGAAAAATGCATCCAATGTTTATGTTAATTATTACAACGATAAATAAACCAAATCAAATAAACACTTCAGTAAACTCACTATGTGTAGAAATCATACTGTTCAAAATGTAGGGTTCTAATGATTTGATCGGAGCAGTACAAATCAAAATTCGCTGGTTAAATGGAAAATCCGTTAAAACCGATTTGAATAAAATTAAAATTGAATTGAGCCGACAAACACGATAATCTCTTCCCCCGGGTCCAACAAAGATAATTCCAATGAGTAAGGTTTGAAAGTATTCGCTCTCCCGCGAGCTAAATAAACAAAACCTTTTTCTCGCCGATCAGATAACAATACTAAAGGCGCTAGATACCTACTCATCCGAACGACGTTCTCAGAGCGGAAGTTACATGTCTAAGTTAACATAGAAAGAAACGCCATCGCATATCGACAGACATGTCAAATACATTCAACCCAAACCGGATGTTACTTGTCTGGGTCAAATCATAAGTCCAGGTCAAAGGGAAAGAGATGTGCAAATTTAGGTCAGAGCGTTATATCACGCTCACATCCCCAAGTAGCTACTTAAATGTCTAGCTTACGCATAAAAACAGATTTCACAAATCGAGCCCTATCAAATAATATAGAAAATTTATTAAATTAAAATTTACGAAGTTATTAAAGTAAATTAGAATTTAATAATTTAATAGTTTAATGTAAGATTTAATTTGATCCAATTAGGAAGTTTAATTTAAGGTTTAATTTTTCCTAATTAAGAAGTTGTAAATATATTTAGAGTTTAAAAATTTAGATATTTAGACTTTTACAACTTCAGAGTCTAAACCTTTTAGGCAAGAAGGATTTAACGAACACATCTCCAAAAACTGGACACCTCCGGACTCTGCACTCACTCAATCAGCTACGGTGGGATTGGCGGTGGTTTTCACTGTGCATACTTGAATTTCCTTCCATGTCGACATTTGGAAACTAATTCATTTCTAGAGTTGATCAGATTTAAATGTTTAGGTGCAGTGGTTATCATTACGACTGCTGAATTGCATAGGTCACAAGATCTAGATCCTGGGCTATAAGAGTTTGATTTTTTAGGATGGACCCTTTTATATTGTGTGGAATATTAAAGTGGTCAGTGAAGTTTTGTTGTTACCGACATCGTTATTGAAGGAGTAATTATGCATAGAAATGCGGGATTTAATTAAATTTGCTGTTGCACCAATATAAGTGTCTATCCTAGGATTTACTCTTGTTCCTGAGCCATTAATATTCCTATTCACGGGTCTACTTCTATTTACTGTATTTTCATGATATGGATTATGTTGGTTAATTGATTGTATGTTATTGTTAGCGTTATCGTTAACTACCATTGGGAACTCATTATCGGCTTGCTGAGGCGAAAGATGGATAGTAGAATTATTAGGTCTAGAGTTATGGTGCAAATTAGTTGTTATGCTCAGTCATAGAGTTTGATTAGGGGCTGCATTTATGTGATCTCTAGGATTCATTGTAGAATTATTGAGTTCAGTTACGGTACAAGCATACGCAATATCAGAATATGTGCATCTATTGTACAGTGGGCAATCACTGGTACGCCCGCAGTTGCATGTATTTATGGGATTGGAGTTACTAGCATTAGATTGGATAGATTTTATTTTTTTGCTATTTGCTGAGATTATTGTTTGGGATATGTTAGGCATAGTAGAGTATGAAATTTTGATTGAGTTTTTATTAAGTATGGAGCTATATTTATGTGGGTATTTAAAAGAAGTTTTCTAATATTTTAAAGAATTCCTTAGTGATATTGGTTTTAACGTTGTTATTAAAAGGTGGGTTAAACCAAATGTTGTTTTTCCTTCTAAGGCGTTTACGTAAAGTCGGGGTAGGGCTATCTATATGTTGGTCATTTTTATCAGGTATGATAGAGTGCCTCTGAGGTCTATGGTTATTTACATTTCTTTTGGTCCGGCTCCTATTGCTAGTTGTCATATTGTGTGTAATAATATTTACAGTAATATCATCCTGTTTGTTTTGGTTATAAGTTATTTTTAGAGTATCCTGAGTTAAGCAAGGCATTGTTATAAAATTGTGCGTTTTGTTTAAAAATGTTTTTATTAGCGGAAATTCTAGATATTCTATTGGAAACCGACGGGACTATTGAATTGATTATAGCTTTCGGGTGGTTAGATAGTTTATGTACATAGAAAAGAGTAAGATTAGGTTCATGGAAGGGGCTATATAATCCGTCATTGAGGTTAAGGGTGATATCAAGGAAGTTAGAAGTTTTTCTCTCAGGATCAACAGTTATGGATAGGCCGACATTTCTGAAAAAATCATGCAAGGCTTCAATTGTTTTGCTATATTTTCTAGGTCTCTCATCCGAGACAAATAGGGCATCGTCTCTGTATAGGCCACCTTTATATTTTTAAACTTATGTTTGATTTCATTTAAGAGGAATAAACCCACTAGGTCAGTTACTTGATCAGAATCCGAGGCTCCCATAGTAATATCGAAGTCGTTTGGGGTGTCCTTTCTAGTCCATAACTTACCCTCGAATTGGAGAATAGATCTTTTGGCCAGAGTGATAAGTTTGATTTCCAAATCAGTAAGGTCTGAATTATTTTTCGCTAAATTTAAAGCTTTATTTAAGAGAATTGGAGTAATAGATAGGTAATAGTTGTTTATGTCAAAAGTTATAAAGCTTAATCTATGTTTATCCTTAAGGTTAAAACACCATTCAATTACGTTATCTGAAGATTCCCACAACGAATATATATATACATATGTTATATATATATATATATATATATATATATATATATATATATATATATATATATATATATGCTTTTAAGGATTGCGATACTTGGGTTTACATTCGGTTTCGAACATCAGACAAACTTTTGAACATAATACGTCTCAACGCAAAGTCTAAAACTTTTCAAAACCTGATATTTGAACTTCCATATGCAGATTATGCAGATCTTTTTTAACGTACAGGGGATGCCATACAACTTATCAACAGATTATCATGTGCATGTAAAGCTTTTGAAATAAACATGTTATGTAGTCCTCTACTATTTGAGTGTCATATGTTAAACGAAATATACTGGTTGATGTGAAGAGATTAAACTTTGGTTGTACGCTGGGTGTGCACTGCACACTTGATGCATAATTAAATCACAGAATAGTCAGTTCTGCTTTTGGCAAACTAGAGAAACGTGTATGGTCAGATAGGGGAATTACATCAAAGACCAAGATTATCGTTTATGAAACATGTGTTATTACTACTCTGCTATATAGGTCAGAAATTTGGACAGCATATAGAAAGCATCCGATGCTACTAGGAATATTTGATCGAACTGGCATTAGATAAATATTTACCTTAAACTGGAAGTTTACCACACCTAACACTGTAGTCATTCAACGATCTAATAGCACCTGTATAGAGGGGAACAGAATTCAAAATCAGTTGAGCTAGACTGACAACCTGGTTAGGATGGAGAACGAAGGAATCTTTAAACAGGTGTTTAATGGCGAGATAAATAAGGAAAACAGGGCCCATCATAAACCAAGAAAAGGGTTTTGGAATGTCCTGTAAAACAACTTGAAAATAGGTGAATGTAAATAACTGGGAAGCACAATTGGAAGACCAACCACTATGGTGGAAAACATCAAGAGAAGGTGTAAAGATTTTGAAGAGCGACGTGCAAACCATGCTGCCTTAAAACCTGTTATAAGAATGCAGGAGTAAAGTGTAGTGCCAGAGAACATACAGCAGAAACTGAAGTGCACTGTATGTGATAGGTTTCTTCTGTCAAAAGCTGAACTTCTAAACCTCTTTGAATAACACAATGAAAGGCATAATAAAGAGTGTTATGTGGAAGCTATATCAGTACGACCTCCAATGTTAATTTGTCATATTTGTGATTTAGTCTGCAAATCTAAAAGTAGCCCGACAAGACATGAGAAGATTCATAATAAAGGAGCGTTTGAATTACCTACTAGACAAAATCCTCGAGTGTCTTCAGTCTCTCTGTACAAGAGTCTGTCAGGATCTCTTGACATGAGGTTTCTTTACCCTACAAGTTAACTGTAACGGAGAGCGGCCGACTGACGTAAATGCAGACACTTGTCGGCGCCGTTCAAAGAGGCAGCGTCTGGTATGCTGTGTGTGTGGGGCGAACCCGAAAACGCTCACTGACGACAAAAAAGAAAGAGGAGTGGGAGGAAAAAGGAGTCAGAAAGTCAAATAAGGTTTTTATTTGAACATCCGGACAGCGGTGTCGAGTGAGAGATTTATGCAAATTAAGTTGGTTTGCATGCGTCGGATTTTTTTTTAAATCAGAGAGGCAAAATGAAGATTCGGTCAGAGACGTGGAGATCGTTCTTAACGTGGGATCGTAAAGCGAATGAAAGGAGAGAATAGTGCTGGATTTTTTTATGTTGGACTGAACATTCATTTGAACTTGATATTGACGACACCTCTGTTTAACTGTTCCGATACTATTTCTGTATTTTATCTACAAATATGACCAAATACTAAAAATAATATAATATTCGAAGCACAAATAAGATCTCCTCGACACGGCTATACACTGACTCATACGAGGTATGGTGCACCCCCTAATGATGTTACCTCAAGTAACAGTACTGGAATCCAGTACGATCAATAAACCACAAGAAAGACATACTATATACTTAACTGGTTAATTTGGGAGAGGAAAATTAATGTTCTTCACTTCCTTACTAACTCGATGTTCGAAAGGTAAAAAGAACGTTAATAGAATATTCGAATATCTATGTATCTAATATAGAGATCAAGTGTTAGCCACAGGAAGGGACCCCTTGATATCTTAGAACTTCGGCTGACGTAAAATGGAACAAAAAGCTAAAGTGCCTACTATTACCAGAAGGAACGTTTTTGTGTCACGTATGTGAACTTCTATATAAAACGAAAGTCGGGTTTAAAAGCCACCTACGTAAGCACGACTGCACATCACCTAATTGGGAGATAGCAAACTTCTGTCAAGAAGAAGGAACAGTCATATATATATATATATATATATATATATATATATATATATATATATATATATATATATATATATATATATATAATCTAGTCTACATACTTCCCAAAGGCGTACCTGTTTACAAGTTGGTGTTATATAAGCCATTTTTTCTGTGAGACTAGTTGCATTGTCATTACCGTATGGTTTAATCTACTCTATGATAATTAGTAGAAATATATGAAAATGAATAACTTCGATAAAGGAACACTGACGCCACGGTACAAGGATATACATATGGAAATAATATTTAGTTTGTTTGTAGTAATTTCGACCACCCTTGATATTACACCAATGTTCTCAATACAATAAATAGTAGTATAGTTATAATAATATAAATAATAATACAATACTAATCTACTACTACTACTACTACTACTACTACTACTACTACTACTATTATAATAATAATTATAATTACAATGATAATAATTTTTGACTTAACTTGATATTGCGAAGTTGTTATCTAAAGGCTAATCTAAATTCAAGTTTATAGATATATACGTGTATTCTTATATATAAAGACATGTCCACGTTTATCTAGGTTAAGTATTTATTGTTCTTTACATACGTATGTCAGCCGTAATTTATATCGTATATTAAATGTTCACTAGACAAAGAAATGTTTTATTGGAATTAATGGGTATTTTAATCGTTATAAATGCTCATGTATTTCGTTATATGTGTGTGTGCTTATATGTAAAATAATATATATATATATATATATATAAAGGTATGTGGATATGTTTATATATTTGTGAATAAAAGATTAACTATTAAACTGAATTTTGAAATATAGCTGCTAGCTCTAAGGCAGGCACAATGTGGGCTATATTTAAGTTAATTAATGTTTATGCCAAGTGGTCAGAGGGGGTTGAAACCTCTCCTAAAAATTCAGATATTTCCGAGTTTTGTGTCATGTTAACAATACGTATTAAATATTAATTTATAAATATTCCCAAAATTTTAGCTTTTTTAAGGTATTTTAAATAATTGTATTGCGCCTAGTATGACACCACTTTCCATTTGAAAATTCACATATTTTAGATTTGCATTGAACTTGAACCATAATAACCATAGTCACTAGACACCAATTAAGCAGGGTTCCTTTAATTTTGATTTCGCTTTAATTTTAGTTATTTTATAGTATCGAAATCATGTAATAGATTTTGAGTAAAACTGGAATGATAATTCTAGACAATAGATTTACTAGCATTTTATCTTGATTTTAGTCTTTGTAACAGTGATGTAAAAGTGTTCTGTTCGAGGCGTGGATACATCTAGTATATATATATATATATATATATATATATATATATATATATATATATATATATATAGAGAGAGAGAGAGAGAGAGAGAGAGAGAGAGAGAGACAGATACTTCTTTTCCCCGCAGCGACTAACAAACGTGACTAAAAAGAGACAATTGAATGTCTTCTCCATTAATTGAGAGGGGCGACGTACTACAAAAAACATGCATAACTGAGGGACTACTTCCCCAACTTGTTTGTCTCGTATTAAACAACAATCGACTTTGTTTTCAAATATCAGGTGAAAGAGTGCGACATGCTAAAAGGGTTAAATAATACGAGCTTACTGAGATGACAGCTGGCTGTCTTGTGCATGAGAAGATGGTGGTAGGCTACGTAGTGGAACTTGTGTGATTGACAACCTTTGTTTACCTTGTATTCTATTTTAGCGAGAGGTTCAGTTCTGCACAAGGTAATGAGCGAGACAGTCGTTTCTATCGGCTGTTACGTTGAACAATAAGCTAATACACGAACATGAAACGAATGGAATTTTTATGATATAAAGTTATATTTTATAACAAAAGTGAGTAAATGTCTTGTTCGTTTCTTATCAAATTACCCTATGTTTAAGCCGCAGAACTCTTTGTCTCTGAAGAGGATTAATGATTAATGCCAGTAAAAGCTAGCAGACACTCGCCAACCCATCGTCCTGACAAAGCGACCCTACCCGCAAAAGGTATATGAATCTATTCACAACGTGGAACCAGGGCAATGGACGATAGACTGATCCGGACGAATGAACCTGTCATGGTGCTTTAATACGGTAAGAATCGTGTCGGATATAGTCACGACAATGCTTCAACCGAATATGCCCCACATATGCGCCCCTGGATAACAATTTTGCTACAATGGTGCCGAAACACAAGATCAGACTCAGAATGGTATCCACAGCACCCAGCCTAGCACGATAATACCACAATGATGCCAGATGCCGGATTCCATACAGGAACATCTCATCAACACTAAGATGTCACATTTTACGCATTCAAGACGCAGAATCAACCCTGAATAGCATCCACAGAAAGGCCACACCATAATCATTTGCAATAAAAAAAAAAACACAGAACAATATCCGAATGAATCCACATAAGAGAAAGATTATACTCTGAACTCAAGCAAAATAAAAAACGGTTAAGGTAAGTGACAATTTTTCTCTGTTCATCTATTCCCTCTTAGCGAATTTTTTTTTGTTATTATAATTGTATAATAATTATTGGATGGGCTTGTTTAGACTATTTGCTATGTGAAAACAAAATATCTAGACAAAATGGCAAATTCCAACCCAACCCCCTTAACTAGAGTGATCGCAGGTGGATTAAACCTCTCGATCTTCACTAGAAAACCGGCCGACTTAAGACCATCGGCTTCAATACTACATATAGAAAGAGATGATCTACAAGCTGACAGATCCAGAGCTTATAAATATAGCGTATGATTTTTGGATGGTAAGGCATACGAATGGATCACACAGTATCTCGACGATCACTTGAATGTCACCAGTAGAGAGCTGCTCGATCAATTATCGGCGCAGTACAGCGTATTCGCTAATTCTGCCGATGCATCCAGTGGTTACTGACGTCAATATATATATATATATATATATATATATATATATATATATATATATGTGTATATATATATATATATATATGATAATTTTATTCACACAGACATGTACAAAATCTGCGACACTGGCATGTCGATGTTATCGATCAACAGTTACTATAAACCCGGTTAAAATTCTCTGGATTACCACCCTGTGGATATTTTTCACCTGGATTATTACCATTATTATATATATATATATATATATATATATATATATATATATATATATATATATATATATATATATATTGTGAGAAATCTCACCGTTAAGTTTTCACACTCGCCCTCTACTTACGGAAAGGACGAAGTGACCTTTTGGAGTTAACCTCTAACAGTTGACCGTAGGGGTTTCAGGCGTTTTTTTTTAACACATTCGGTGCCAGACAACAATCTTTTTATCAATTGAGATTTCGGGGGGGGGGGGGGGGTTAGAGAGTCAACCTCGTATCCACTCAATGAATTATATATTGAATTTTGCCTCTGAACTCTAAAAGCATCTTTGTATTAGTTGACCTATTCGAGCAATCGAATAACCTCGTTACAACTGAATGTAATTAACATTGAATTTTCAAGAACTTCCAACTACATGATAACCAAACCAAAAGACTTCGGGTTACGCGATAGAATCACGGTACCTGCGTTTCTACTAATAAGGTAGGTGTGTCTTTTTAACGGTTGCGTTCTACTATCATAACCCTCATCTGTGTGAGAAGGAATTCTCACATAGTTGAATTTGCAGAACGGTAGTTATTTTTGTCTACGTTTGAGAAACATAATTAATTGTTCTTCTGTTTTATTGCTGTAATAGTTGACACTATGATTCATTTGCATTATTTAAAATAACACATTTTATTGTGAAATATTAAAAAAAAATGTTAATTTTAAATTCAAAGAATCTTTCGGAATTAAAAAGGTTTAAAAAAGTTTATATATAAAAAAACTAAACTATCGAATTATGTCTCCCACTCAAAAGGCGCTTGAGAGTAAGTTGGAGTCGAAAACGTTCGTATTTCGTCAACTCTCGAATGGGTAGAGAATGGATCGATTTTCTTTGTCTGTAAAAACTTCCCACATATTAAAAAGTGGATAACAGATTGTGATTACATCTGTGAAGTTTTGGGCGAAATGCGAATGCAAAGAGGAGTGTTCTTTAGTTTGTGAAGTGGCTAACAGGTTTTAAAACCCGGTTCGGGAGGGATTGATTACTTTCTAGGGGGCTGTCTCAGACAGGGTAATTGGGAGTTCGGTAACATGTCAGGAAAATTCCTTTCATCGAACTGGATCTGGAATGTTCCGTTTTCGACGACAGCCCATCCACAAGCAAATTTGAATCCATGACCTACCTAAAACGTTTTGAATTCTGCACGGCTACTATGGATAATGAAGCAGATAAATTACTTCATTTGAACTCGAAACTTCAGGGCAGAGCGTTAGAGCTGATTACGGATTTCGATATTACGTCGGACAACTATAGCAGGGCTCTGAACCTATTAAAAGAAAGATTCATAAGTTTTATATTAAAAGGAATAAAATATTTGAGGAAATACTTCCCAAGCACTTAACTAAAGTAAATAAATCATTTCATAGAGAATATTTGGGTGATGGTTCTACTTAAGTAAAGTCATTGCTCATCTTTTATTCTGAATATTTCACTTGGAAATTAGAAAAGAATTAATGTCGAAGAGCAGAGAAAAATATCCCTCACTTCCCACCATCATGGATATTATTTCTGAAATAACCGACGCTATTGCGCTCAAATAAAGCGCGGGAATTTTGTCCACCAAAACAGTCTTTCTCTTTGTTGGATATATATATATATATATATATATATATATATATATATATACATATAAGCAAGGTGTTTCTGCAAAAGTCCGACACTCGGCAATAAAAACAATAGTTATATATGCAGAGACCTAAAAGTTTATTTAGCAACAGTTACAAGTATATACTACATTATTTTTCAATTCACCTGCTAAGGCGAACGCGAAATAAAATAATAAATACATAATAAAAGGCAGTGAAAAATAATTAAAAATAAATAAATAGGGACACACGCAAAGACATAGCATCGGATTTGGTGTTATAAACAAACAACTCTCGTTCCGGGGTTCGAATCGTGCGACCGGCTTGAATGGTTATCCTTACACTGATTATTCTGCAAAGATGAAACATATACGTATGCAGATAATAAGTAAATATTTAACAATTAAGTAATTATATATATATATATATATATAATTATTGAATAATAAATATTTAATTATTATGTGCATACATATACATTTAATACGGCATTTGAAGTCAAAAATCTTTTTAATGCAGTCAATCATAATGTCCCAAGGAAAACCATTATTAATCAATATTCCCCTAATTATAGTCAGTTCCGAATCCAATCTACTAGGTGAACAGACTATAAGGGCTCTATGTACCAAAGTGTATATTAAGCCTACCTTTTAGATTTGGGTACAAAAGAAGACCAATTTAGATAGAGACCAGTTAGAGCTATGCGTAATGTCAACCTTTCATCTCTCTCTCTCTCTTTCTTCGATTGATCAGTTTTCTTTTTTTTGATCGAACTTTAGTAATGTTTTATTGAATTACATACGGTATCGTTTCGTCGTTACATTCTAACATACTTTTAACAAAAAAAGTTAATCAAAAGGTTTCGTAATAACTTGAATTTATACAATCATATGATATCTCGTCTGACAATGTTATCATACCGATTTATTCACGTTTAATCGTGTTTCATATAAAGTAACAAAGAAAGTAGACTTTCTATTTGTTTATCTTCCGACTAATTCATATTTCTTCATATCTAGTTATCTATCTATCACTTTCTCTCTATATATATATATTTACCCCTTGTAAAATCTATACATTTGTTATAGAATGGTATATAATTAAAAAATTCCCCCTCTGTTACTTTCTGGGTATTATTTTCTAGTACAGATTGAAATGAACTTCCCTCCAAAGTCAGTCTTCTTTTTTCATTATTTTCCCTATTATAAGATATTTAATCGTATGCCGGGCTAATATGATATTAAATCGCCCCTAAAGATTGCGTTTATAACAGAGATACGTCTTAATAACACCAATAAACGTTTGTCTCTTCAGAATTTATCTGTAAGAACCGCGCCAGTAAAAAAAAGAACACCGCATAAGATAATATGACAACGATAATTCGTTTTATTTTAATAATAATAATGTATTGCCATTATTATTTTTTAAAAAAAAGCGAATTATCATTGTCATAATATCTTAGGCGGTTTTCATTATTTTACTAGCGAGGTTCTTACAATACTGCGACACTAAATAAAAGAAAATATAATTTAGCGACTCTTTTCAATACCAGAAATTTGACTGAAGACAATGTGTTATTTCGGGTTCGAAAATAATATAAACTTTGGCTTAGTATGTTTATTTGTTTGGTATTACGGCATATCAACATTTTCCCGGTTATTTATGCCGAATTTAGTAATTTTTGTTAAAAGTTTTTATTTTTATTTTTCAAGTTCGAATATAATCATGATTGTGTGATATCTAAAATATTTAAATATCATGTAATTAAAAGTTTAGGCACATGTGGATCCCATCTGGAAAACAGCGCTGTTCGACAAAGCTAGAATATTGCGAAACACGTGTGTAAAGGACAAAAGAGACACTTGGCTTATTGCTTACATAGATACTTTACCAGAAGAGTAACACGAATTATCTTGTTCAGAAGGAAACTGAGAAAACTTGGATAGATATATAAGAAAAATACTATATCTGCCTCTCTCAAATCGTAGAGGTACAAGGATATAATTTTTGCAATAAAATAAAAATAAATTTGAACCATTACAAAGAAAAACATTATGATTTGCGCATTAAAAATATTCATTAAAATAAAAGAATCAATAAAAACACTTGCAATATAAAATAACTAATAAGAAAGAAAAAAATGGTTCCATCAGCAAAATAAAATGTGAATTTATTTCTTCATGAGCAACTGGAACACACTGACATTTTTCTTAGATACTGGAAGACGTCAACATTGGTCGTTCAATCGTTTCATTTTCATCGTCATTTTAAGTTAATAACATAGTTAAATCGAACAGGCTCGTATTTACTTCCATCTTTCTATTTTGTATCCTTTCATATGTACTTCTATATTATTGCTACTACTACTACTACTACTACTACTACTATTACAAGTAGTATTAGTAGTAGAAGTAGTACTACTATTACTATTGTGCAAACATTAGAAAGAAAACTCATTTTTACTTATTCAGATTTGTTTTTGCTTTTTCTGTGTACATGGTAAAACAATAGTATAAATGAAATAACTTAAATAGTTTTAAAATTGTGAATTACTTAGTAGCCAATAGTCTTATTCCCAAACATCACCTTCATGCTAAACACGCCTTTTGTTTTCGAAATGTTTAAGGTAATACACTTTAAACATATGGAAAACAGGAAGGTGTATTTGAGATGAGGGTAATATTTTGAAATTAAGCTATGAATGTACATAATTTAATTAAACAATTACAAAAAATTAAAATAACAGTTATTTCGTTATTTTGAATTGCTTTCCTTTAAATAATTATACACTCTATTATTATGAATATATATATATATATATATATATATATATATATATATAAAGAAATGTGATACTTACAAGGCAATACAATGCAGAGGTGTGACAGATAGACACAAGTTGGAGCAAATAAGACATATAATGGTGGAACAAATTAAATAGTTTCACCCTTAATACAATGTATACATACACATATATATTTTTCATAAACACACATATATACCTGCCCATCTACACAATGTTACAATGTTATGTAATACCTATATCAACATGGTCCGGTGGAAACTCCGTATGATATAATATTTCGGGAACTCTTCCTTTCTTCAGTATCGTGCTAACATTTAATGGAAAAAAAGAAAAGATTCTAAAAACAAAAAACCTTATTTAAAAAAAATAATAAAGGTAAATTTATGAATACATAAATTAGATAAAAATAGATAAATAAAATATTAATAAAATAAAAAGAAAGTTTATTTATTTATTTTTTTTAAAATCTGGTTTGAATTCAAATTTACCCGGTATTTTCTACGAGACTGCATCCCACGGTACCTTCATATGCACGTTTGAACTTGAGTTGATCACGGGTCTGAAGAAGAGAAGAGTTCCCGAAATATTATATCATACGGAATTTCCACCAGACCATCTTGATACAGGTATTACATAACATTGTAACATGGTGTAGATGGACAGGTATATATGTGTTTTTATGAATATATATATATATATATATATATATATATATATATATATATATATATATATATATATATATATATATATGTGTGTGTGTGTGTGTGTGTATATCGAGGCAGCATTTTTTCCTTAAGACACATATTATTAAAAATAACCGACAATTTGTGTCTGGTTATTTTAGTATTGATCCCTTCAATTTTCCGGATTAAAATCTTAATCTCGGAAGAAAATTGGCTGGCTATATATATATATATATGTTTATTTATATATTTATTTATTTTTTATTTTTTGATGTGTTGATATTTTTTATATTTATTATACAGGGTGGGCAAAAATAAGGGTCCTATTTTTAAAAATTCATAACTTTTTTATTTATTGATTTAAAAAAATTTTTTTTTAAGAATAAGTAAAGGACCCCTTCCGAAGCAAGCATGAGCCGTATTAGCCCTAAGGAACGTACCCTAATTTAGAAAACATTATTTTTGCTTAAAAAACTCAAAACAGTGTAAAAAACAATACTTTAGTTTCTGTAAGTTTTAAGAAGTGTTTTTCGGCTAAAATTTGTTTTGTTTATTTCAAAAAATCTCGGAAGGGTCAGTTTACACACACATAAAGTTTGGTGAGTTTAACTTTTATTTTGTGGAAGTTATTCAAATTCAAGTTATTCAAATTTAAAGATAGGACCCTTATTTTGGCCCACCCTGTATAAAACTAAAAATAATACATTAATCACCTAAATAATAGTGTAATGGATTCTTCCAAACACTTTAAAATGCAGCAACATTTTTGTAAGTAACTGATAAATTTTATTAGACAGACGAACAGCACAGGTAAGGGAATTTTTTTTTTTAAATAACTAATATAAGTTAGCAAAACATTTATATGGAACAAAACGTAGATTTAGTATGAGGAAGGTTTATGTTTTTGTCTTTTAAGGGAAGTGGGGTCTGATCAACTCTGCTGGGAGGCCATGAAATTAAATATTGTCTTGTTTTTAAATTCCCGAAGCAGTTTTTTCATGGTAAACAACTGATGATCCCTTAAAATTGTGTTAGAAATAAACTAATATAATAACTGTAAAAAATAAATTGACTTACATGAGTGATTTTCCACTGAAAGACTTGGTACTATAAGTCTTTATTTAAATTTTTTTTTAATATAGTTCTAATGGTTGAGAAACTTCCGAGACTATATATATATATATATATATATATATATATATATATATATATATATATATATATATTTATATGTGTGTGTGTGTGCGGGTGTGAGTGTGGGTGTGTGTGTGTGTGTGTTGATGTATACATTGTATTAACGCTGAAACTATTTAATTTGTTCCACTATTATATGTCTTATTTGCTCCAACTTGTGTCTATCCGTCACACCTCTGCATTGTATTGCGTTCTAAGTATCACATTTCTTTATACTAATTAACAATGCTTCAAGCAAACTACATAAACCTCTTATATATATATATATATATATATATATATACATATATATATATATATATATATATATATATATATATATATATATATATATATATAATACAATCCAAAGAATCAATAATACACACGAATTAATTATTTAACTAAATTTGTCTTAGATTAAAATGATTATTATTCGAAAAATTCGTTCTGTTGCATACATGAATTGAATGTGATATTAAAATAAAGTAGATCCGTAAAAAGTGTAACTAATGTAATTAATGATTTCTTGATGATTAACAACTCAAAAGAAACTCATCTGAAAAAAGAGTTAAATAACTTTTCATGACTGTCATTTAGTGCTCAATTTAGGAGAGGGGTAGTGTAGCATGTAACATTTTCCCAGGCATTACTTCCTTCTTTCAAGGTAGTGTAGTTTGTGTGTTTTGGTTAAAGTACTTGTCGAGGAAGTGTTACTTGGTGTGTTCGCGCTGTAAGTGCTTTTTTGGAAATAATTTTATCGTCCTGGTACGGCACTACCAGCTCTCCGGTGGTAAACGATAGTCATATTCGCCTCCAATGAACGGTTAATCACGTCGATTGGCTTGAAGTGTCTCTGGCGTCATTAATTTTCTCCAGAGAATTAATTATCTGGGCTGGGACCATGAGCTGAAATTTTTATTCTTGTTTAAAAAGAGTTAAAAATCATACTATATATATATATATATATATATATATATATATATATATATATATATATATATATATATATATATAGGAAAAAAAAAATTTTTTATTCCGAAAAAAAAAACTCGAGAGTCGACTGGTTTGTTTCGTACGATCGTCATGTATGGGATTAACCCCTTCAGCGTCATGTACGAACATGAAATCCAAACTTGTTGTTCTTCTTCGCAATGACAAAGAGAGGGAGAGAGAGAGATAGAGAGAGAGAGATAGAGAGAGAAAGAGTGAGAGAAGGAGAAGCTTGTTGTTTCACAGGAGAAATAAATAAATATGAAAATATATTAAAAAGAAACAGAGGAAGCCTATCGTCACTGATGTTATCAAATCAACAGATTCTTATGTCAGCCAAGTTGATTTGACCATGCCCCATCTGATGCATCTATCAACCTCAATTCCTTTGACACTTCCGATAATTTTATAAACAACTTTGCTCTCCGATGCGAGGCTGAAATTTAAAGTGGAGTGTTGTCACACCGTCGTTACTGCAATAACACCATTGTTTCAATTTAACTCGTCTACATGCGAGTACAGAGAATGTCAGGAACAAGGCTTTTAAACGTGGAGAGATACAGCTCCTATAAAAGAATCACTATCCTGGTTACAGCTGAGGTAGGGCATCGTTTCGTTTACAGAAAAACACATTCAAATAGTACATGTATTGTGTGTTTATTTGAGCAGTATTCTTTTATTTAAGCAAAAAACAAGTTCGCTTTATATATATATATATATATATATATATATATATATATATATATATATATATATATATATATATATATATATAACTACCCCACCATTTACTTCTATGTGCACTCCAGAATGACTGAATTAAATACAAGACATTTTAAAAATGATAAAATTTACAAAAATATTCCTAAAAATATATAACATTCTTTTTCTGTCTTACATGACAGATAGTACTATCTTCACTATATATATATATATATATATATATATATATATATATATATATATATATATATACAGTTATGAAATACATTAGAGAAGACGTGTTCTATTTATCTTTTCTGCTATATTTTTAAACTGTGACTGGCGTTTTACCAAGGTGAATTTAAGACTTGAAATGTTGAAATTAACGTTAGCATAAAAGTTTGATTTTTTTAGATTTTGTTAAAAGGCTACTACTTACTACAAACATGCTGATAAAGCTATCATTTTCTGAAGATTCCGTTCAGATGATGGAGTTGACAAGTTAAGAAAAGATTTGCGAATAATGTTTTACTCCAATGATAATTTGTATAAGATTAGTACCTTTTTTTAGTATGTACGGTATCCCCTACCCTATCCGATCCGTATTGATAACATTCTTAAATGTTATTATTATTTCTGATTATCAGGTTTCGCAGAGTGCTAAAAATTATAATTTAAACCATTACAAGATTGACTTTTATCAATATAATTATATGGGCGGTGTCGGCTTAAAAACGATATTAGTTTTAATTTATTGAAATGATATTTGATTGACAATGAATTTTACGGCAAAAGTAACTATTTTAGAAGGATTCAAATTGTTACAATAAATAAATAAATTAAAACGTAATGTTCGATTAATATATTAAGAAGTATTTACCACTTAAGTATTTGACGGTAAAATGACAAAGAAGACGGTAGATAAGCAACCGTGGAATCTCTACAGGGCTCTGCTAGTAAATCCCATAATTTCCATAATTCCAAGAGTAATGAAAATGCTACAAATCAAAATGAGACTTCAAATTACATAACGGAAGTGGCAGACTAGCTGTCAAAATGAGACTTCAAATTACATAACGGAAGTGGCAGACTAGCTGTCAAAATGAGACTTCAAATTACATTACAGGAGTGGCAGACTAGCTGCCATAGCAAATCTCATTCAATTGGAACAAGTTGTCAGATAAGATTAAAAACAGAAATATCATAAAATATTTTTTTAGAAGTGAAGACGAATTAACGTAAATCAAATAAATTAATAACGCAATTCGTACAAATTAAATTGTATACATTTTATTTACAAACAGCAAAAGATATAGTTGATTTAAAAGTTCGTTCGACGATAGAGTGGAGTCCAAAATGTTTCTGCATAAATACACTTGATTATATTCGTATAAATAGTTAAGCTATTCTGTATTCTCCCACGAGTTGTTTTAAGTAATGATTATTTGACCCAAGGAGTATTTGTGTTGTTCAAACTGTTAAATGTCGGCGTATGTTACTGTGGGGACAAGTGAATGACTACTGGACTGCAAAGAAGCTATGCCGGTTTCTTATATCGTTTGACAATAGCATTATACAAGCTTGAAGCCACATTTTTACCGTATTTATTTTATTTTTTGGTGTAAATTATTTAGCTTTCATCATTGGCAGAAAAGAATTATTTTATTTTATTTAAATTCGGAAATACAAAATGTGCAACTTCTTTTTTGTTACGTTTTTAGTGTTCACAATGAATTAGATGAATTGCAAACTTAACAATGAGAACGAATTGGGGGGATCTTTTGAGAACTGTCGGATGAAATATTTAATAGAAATGTATCTGTATATTAATCCTGTAAATCCTGTAAATAACAAAAGAATATGGCGATGAATTGTGAATATAGTTTAACAGGTAGCTGTCCAAGGAAACAAATACTTAAATACAATGAGTAGATTAGAGATCAATAATTATATGATACAGCTGTGAATATACTAATCCCCAATTCCGTACAAGGTCTGTTATTAAAGTTCTGACGCCTCTATTTAAACAAAACAACATTTTTTGTAAAAAAAAAAGTTTCATATATATTTTTTATATATCAAAAAATATATACAAAAGTGAAAATAATTCAATATTTTGTTCTATAATTTGCAAATTATAGAAACTTTTGAAGACTTTCATTTATTTTGTAGATGCTGAGTTAAAGAATAAACATTGAAAGTTCATATTGGTAACGCCGGATAAATAATAGTGTTATATTTTCTTTGTGAACGTTCACTTACCCCGTTACCTAAACTCGATATCTGACTGCGCGTCTTCCGCATCGTTGGAAGATATTCTTGAAAAAATCTGACGATGCCAATTAAAACTTAGAATATACTTTCTTTATCTTTTGAGTGTTTAATATCTGACGTACCGAAAATGGCACCTGACAGGAATAAATAAAACCTACTTGATACCGACATGAACATGGCCGGAGGAAAACAGACGCGTTAGATTGACACAGAAACACAACTCTCTAGAAAATATAAATATCAGGTGATTCGATACAGAAATTTCATCTGCAAAAGTTATCTGCAAATAGGAACGCACACGTTGCGACATTGACGGCAAAGGCAAAATCCCAGAATGAGTATTTACAGGTGGATGCATAGGTGTTCAAAACTGTTATATCAACTAGCCCAAATTGAGATCGAGATAGTTAACTGGCTAGTGAGTTAGAGAGATCAACCTACGTCAATTCCTGTGCTACCTCCATCTCTCTCACCCCACTCGTTCGCCGCAACTTAACAATAAAACTATTCTATTATATATTTTGTTCATCAGTAATAACACATCAGCAATTTCTCCGGCTCGCGTTTTGGTCACACAATAGACACCTTAGAATTTTCTTTCAAGGTTGTTCATGCTGGAATAGCTATCACCAGGCAACCTGACAACAAAGCTCTATTTAAAACAAGCCGTTTTTTTTCCTGACACTTAACCTAGCTCAATCAATCGGGGCGACTTGTTTCTCTCATAACTCTACTAATCGTAACATTCATAGTCGTTGCATGATACCAACGTATATTTAAAAGTATCATATGTCGGTTAATACCGCTGTAACTACGTACATATGAAACTAACAAATTTACATGTTATTATATCTGAGCCATTTTGCATACTGGTAGTCATTAATGGGCCCGGCGTTCAATCCTTCGTCGTGTCATACTACAAATCTTAAAATATATATTTAATGTCACCTTTCCGGACATGCTCGACTACGGTCGATCATTTTATTGTTTTATATTATATCTGGTCAGTCTGATAGTAGCACAAATTACCAACGTTTTAAGGTATTGACAACTAACGCTACTTGGCGATGGATGAATTGACAGTTAATTGTAGGAATGCGCTGGACGGTTTCTAAAAAAAGGGAGGCAACTCGCGAATCATTTGTTTTTATCAAAAATAAATTTCGGCAATTAAAACTCTGTGTTCCACTCTTTAATATATTTCACCTGGGCGCATAATCATTTAATAACGGTTAAAAGATACTTATGAATTCTCTAGAGTAGAACACTCTTTGCTTATTACAAATCTATGATAACGGATAACGAAATCTGTATTTGATTCTATTTAATAAGCGTTGGTAATGTCAGGGAGGAAAGCAAAACTGTCTACATCAACTTTAGATGTGTTTTATCTGTTTTAAAACATTCAAACTATCAAAGAAAAACCGTGACTCTTTAATTAAAACTAGCTGAATCATATATGGGTTATTTGGCATAATGATTAATTTTTTCTTATGGGTTGGGAGATTCGTCTCCGCTGGATGAAATATAGTTTCATACACCAATTTACGCCCCGCTCTCCCAAAATGTTCCGCCAATAATCTTCTTCCATTAGTCATTGAATTTTTCGGTTACAAAAGCATAACGCTGTTTCTTTCTTGTGTGACACACATAGAATGATCAATTCCAAGCTAACATTCCGGCAAAGTTTAATCTGGTTATGCATATTTTCAGCCCTGGTAGTGGTTGTGGGCTCTGTTGAATCTATCTTGATACTGTATCTCTTGCATCTCACTAATCCTAATTATCCAAAGACTAATTATCTCCAACCAGACATCTCATGCGGCCTTGGTGTTTTGGGGGCGTTTTGCATAATTATCTACTGGTCCGAGGATTGGCAAAGGTCGAATACGAATTCCCCGAATTGTTATAAATATAATCTAAAATTGACATACATTACAGTGTGAAAGCTTTACTGATGTAAATATTGGTATTTGATTCTGTATGACTTCAGTGGTTTCCCGTTGAATCTGAATGACAGCAAATTGTCTTCGATATTCTCCGTATTTTCCGTTCCATTTTCTAATGATTGTAACTTATTTTGTGTTCACGCATAAGCTTGTTACCAGTTTATAACTCGCTGATAAATGCCGGTTATTTTCCTTTGGATATCAGTGAGAATAAGACTTTGGATGTCACCGGTCAATATTAAACGTTCACAGTACATTAAAGTCAATGAAAAAAACTTACAAGATTAAAACCGGCGTAAATTAAAAGAAACCTGCTTAATTGATACTTACTCAACAACAAACGCTTACCCACTACCAAATCTATCCACAAAACCAGTTACTATGGCAACCATCCCAAACTGCTTGCTATTCGCTCAACAACTAAAAGTTACCCACTAAGATATGTGCGTAGAACACAATTATTTTCTTTCAGAGGTGACGAAGACTAAAATTATCGTTCTTTTTCTCTTTTTGGGTATTATTAAAACGTTTCTGGTGAATTTTAATAAAAATTGTATATATTTTGTACGAATTAATCAAGAGATACGCGTCCAATAGGGTTTAATTTTGATGCATTGGAAGCAAATTGATACAGTTCGGGAACAAAACATGGCCTTCAATATGAGCCATATCGTCATTAATTTTTAATTAAAAAGGCTTGGTAAAGTGTAAAATGTTGGAAAATAGGTTCCACATAATTTTTCATGAAAACACTTGATGTCAAATTGCATGAAAAGCAAACATCACTTAGTACATCATCTACAATATTTTCAGACATCGCATCAACAGATTACTATCTCCTTAGAAGTTTGAAAATAATTCGAGTTGATTAACATTTACTTTAAAATATATCAGAAATGAGTAAATTTTCCCCCTCAGTCCAAAACCTCAAAATGTTATTTAGTAATATTAAAAGCTTATTTTCACATGGAAAAAGGTTATAAAGAAGAATTGTTACTACATTAACGATTAAATGAATTTGATCGTGTGTTTTGTAAAACTATTTTTATTGAATATAAAAACGGACAGAGCGTTGCCAATTATAATCCTTGTAAACTTGTGTGCTCTAATGCCAAACAAGTACCGCCTTACCAAACTGGATATTATCAGATTAGCTATTGTTTACTTTTTTGGTCAGTTTTACGACATATCAACTCTTTGGTGGTTACTTTATGTCGAGATATAGTATATAGTGTAAAAAACTCCTGCTATAAGATTAATTGAAAACCACTCCTGGTATGATTCATTTACTCATATCTATTACACTAATCACGTTATCGATTGAACTAATTACAGTATTCATTACATTAATCACGGTATCAATTAAAATATTAACAGTATCGATTGCCCTAATTACGGTATCGATTTAACTAATTACAGTATCGATTAAACTAATCACGTAAGTCATAATATTAATCACGGTATCTATTACAATATTCACGGTATCGATTACACTAATAACGGTATCGATTAAACTAATAACGCTATTTATTAAATGAATCATGGTATTCATTATATTAACCACAGCATCGATTACATTAATCATGGTATCGATTACACTAATAACGGTATCGATTACATAAATCACGGTATTCATTACATTATTCACGGTATTAATTACACTAATCATGGTATCTATTCCCTTAATCACAGTATCGTTTAAACTAATCACGGTATCGATTAAACTAATCACGGTATCCATTACACTAATAACGATATCGATTACATAAATCACGGTATCGATAATATAATTATGGTATTGATTGCACTAATCACGATATTCATTACATTAATCACATTATCGATTAAACTAATCACGGTATCCATTAAACTAGTCAAAGAATTCATTCTACTGATAACGGTATCGATTATACTTATCACGGTATTCATTAATTAAACCAAATTATCGATTAAACTAATCACGGTATCTATTACACTAATCACGGTATCTAGTACACTAATAATGGTATCAATTACATTAACCACAGTATCGATAAGATAATTACGCTATTGATTACACTAATCACGGTATTCATGACATTATTCACGGTATCGATACAATAATTATGATATCGATAACACTAATTACGGTATCGATGAAACTAATCACGTTATTCATTACAATAATCACAGTATCATTACACTGATCACGGTAATCCATCAATACCCCACCTATTTTAAACTATCTAATCAACTGGCAGTGCCAGACCGTTCCAACTAACCGCCATGTTTAGCCCTCAATAATACCCATGGTCTGCAAAAAGACTGAAAGCCGCCCCTTCCTCAACGTATCCTAACCTGTACCCAGTTCACTGTTAGACATTCTACACTTAGCGTCAAACATGCAGCCGGTCCAGGCTATATTTCCCCACCCGCCACCGGACGCACACCTCTAGGGAGCGACATACCTACCCTGCTCCTAGAGTAGAGTCCTTCTATAACCACACGGAACGCTTGTGTCCCCACACCCTGCGTCACAATAATTCTCTAATCAGTAGCCTGAAATCACTGTCCCAAGATACATAGAAAACTCCATAATTAATAAACCACACCTACAGTTACTTTGCATCATTAGCCAACACTCTACTTTACTCTGAGTCCACCCCCCCATCTCAGATGGCTCCTACAAACCTCCTGACAACCAGCTATCCACATTATAGGTTCTACATATACAGGGTGATTTATAAGTAAATTAGCTATTTATTTTTGAAATTCTAAAGTTAAAAAATACGGTAATACAAAACAGAAAGTTTATTCAACAAATTCATTTATGGGAGTTTAAGATTACAGCAAATTTTACAAAATTTCCACCTTCGTTCTGCATACATAGCTCCATTCTTTTTTGCAAGGAATTTACGAATCTTTGTAGCATATTTGATTGATTATGAAATAAATATATATAGAAACAAAGATATAAACGAACAAATTAAAAATGACAAATAGCAGTAATTAGAGAGTAAGATAACAATTATCAAAAGTTCATAGTATGTTTGTACTACATATGGTAATAATTTTAAATAGTTAAGTGAAGTGACTTATGAATCACCCTGTATATATATATATATATATATATATATATATATATATATATATATATATATATTAGTACTTAATGTATCCACATAAAATATTATAAGGAGATATAATTTTTTATGTATCAGTTTTCAGTATTTACTTCAACAGTGCTCGATACGTAAGTAGAGCTAGGTAGTAAGCAATGAAAATATATATGGCAATCAAGCTACACAGAGACTCCCGTGTTTCATGAAACACGGGAGCCTCTGTGTAGCTTGATTGCCATATATATTTTCATTACTTACTATATATATATATATATATATATATATATATATATATATATATATATATATATATATATATATATATATATATCCAAGCCATTTTTTTCGAGCGCTTTCGACTCTCTTAGGCGTCTTCAGGATTATTTTTTTTTTTTAATAAGGAGACGACACCTAAAAACCATTTACTCCAGTCTCCTTATTTAAAAAAAAAAAAATCCCGAAGACGACTAGGAAAGTCGAAAGCGCTCGAGAAAAAATGGGCGAATCAAGAATAATCGGGGAAATACTCTACGGATAAGACGAAGTGTAGTATCTGTTCGGATGGATACTCCACTCCATACTGGTGTTGTCTTGGCGTTCGGGTCTTGATTTACGCCGGTCAATGGGTCTGTCCTGTGCAGTTCTGGGAGGTCCACCTTCCCAGGCTTTGCCTCCCCTCTTTGGGGGGGAGTAAGCTTATTGCTTACTGCCTGAGGCGCCCCTACCGGGGGATGCCGACGGGGGTGCCCAGGCAATTTTTAAACCTCACTTTCCCGACCCGACCTTGGGTCACATCTTACTTGTGGGAGTGAGATAAAAACTGGCCTTGTGCCTAACTCCTGGAGAGGAGTAAATTAATACTCTACGGATTGCCACCTGAAACCAGAAGGATCGCTCGACGGTTTGAGAACTTCGCGAAGAAGATTTACAAACGAGAAAGTTCCGTGACGTTAAACAACGCTTGTTTGGATAATGACTTACTGCTTAAGTATATATATATATATATATATATATATATATATATATATATATATATATATATATATAATTACTATCATAATACATTCATTAAAATCTTTTAAAAATATCCTTCACTTTTAATTCATAATTTCAAGCGTTTTTTCAACAATACAAATAGAAATGATCAGCGTACTAATGCCACTGTGTTATGCCTCCTGATTTATTCCAAATCTTAACAACAAAATAGTTAATTTTTCTGAAATATCAATAACAAAAAATTTCGTAAAATTCCTTAATAAACTGTTTTACTTGCACGGATTCTCTTGATTTTAAAATCAATGGTTTAAATGGTATCTAAACAGCAGTATACATGTATATCGTTCCTTTTAAGATTCATTTCGGATATCGCCTTTAAGTTCAGACTTCTGTTTCCGACGGAATGTTTCAACTTATGGAAACTAATTTATTCCCTGTCAACTTCTATTAAGTCATGGCTTTATTTTTAGTATAGGTTTGTACAAACTTAAAAACGTTTCATAGGGGCAACATGAAGTAGTATAAATGATTTTTGAAAAAAAAAAATTTATTGAACAAAAAATAAATTCCGTTCAAAATGTGCAACACAAAGCATTTTACATGTATAACAAAACACTATAATATATACATCTAAATAATGATAATATATTAGAGAATCATAAAATAATGTTCACTTACCATTATAACAACTAGATCTAAAAGTTTAGGCTGTTGAATTAGGCAGATAATACACCAATGACACTCGCCCGTTGTATTGAAGATACTGATTACCTATTTAGCGGGTGTGCTGATGTAACATCTTACTAATACCTACTCACACTTGCTAATAGGCTCGTTGTAGATGTGAAACAAGTTGTGATTGGACACATTTTCGTTTGAATATTATATTAAATTGGCATTTTTGTGGAATGTGTCATATTTGAAACTAAAGCATTTAAGGGTTAAGTCATGGCTTCCTATGCGTATTCTTATTACCGTCCACATTTTACTTACGTATTTTTATTTAATAGAAAGGTTTTCGGGCTTAATTATAAGTTCACTTCTCTTCATTCGACGCATTTATTTGTTTTTAGTGTAAATTGTGAAGTAAAGTAAACTTATTATTTACACCATCTTCATAGATACGATTATATCTGATTATATAACATTTCTCAGTGAAGATCGCCGGACTATTTTTCTTCAGACAAAGAACAATTAGCACCGGCGGCGATGAGATAATTTCATTCACCCTTTTTTCGAAGGTTGCACATCCCTGATCTCTATTTAAATGGCTGATGAACGCTTTTAACCACGCTTTGATCAGTGTTTTCATTAGCTAGGGATTAACTATGCGAAATCTATGTACTATCCAAAAGAATGTTAATTCTATAGTAATGAAATAACACACACACACACACACACACATATATATATGTGTGTGTGTGTAGTTTTGCTATTTCATTACTTACGAGAATCTATCTTACATCGGGCTACACTTTGTGAGGATAACATCCGAGATTAGAACAGTACTCTCAATAATCGAAATAATACAAATTGTCAATCGTTATCTAAACGATTCCGAAACATGGAATATCTTTCATTGTAAAATACAGTTAGAAATCTTTCCTGTTGAAGCGAACAGGTGAATCGAGTACTTTGTTACTACAGGTAACGAGTGACTTTTACTCATAATTATTAATATTGAAACATCTTTCAAAAAGTCAATGTAAATAGATTTAACTTATGTTTTTGGATTAAAGTTTTTGACGAATTTGATATTGAATTACATTCCTTAAAAATGTTCTATGTATCGTCTATTTAGATCTTTCTTGACTGCCATTCTTTCTCCTGTCTCCCTCTACATTGCTCTCCATCTTCGTCTTAATTTTTTTTCTTTTTCATCTTGTTCTTGTTCTTCTTCTAAATAATAATAATCTTTTTTTTATTTTTTATTTTTTTTTTTTTATTATTATTATTATTATTATTATTATTATTATAATTATTATTATAATAATAATAATAATAATAATAATAATAATAATAATAATAATAATAATAATAATAATAATAATAATAATAATAATAATAATAATAATAATAATATTATTATTATTATTATTATTATTATTATTATTATTATTATTATTATTATTATTATTATTATTATTATTATTATTATTATTATTATTATTATTATTATTTTTTTTTTTTTTTTTTTTTTTTTTTTTTTTTTTTTTTTTTTTTTTTTTTTAACTGTCATATTGCTTCTTAGTTCGTCAAAACAAAAAGAAAGTTCTTATATACTGTTCTATTTCTTTGAGATTTATATCCTCTCTCCCCTTCCCATAATTACTCTTTTTCACAATCCACATAAAAGAAGACTATTTTCACATTACCTCTTTTACCACGAAGTAATAATTTACATTATTTTAATTCTTTGTGAAACCATAACTTATACAGACAGGCAAATGTCTATCATATTAGTATAGATTTATAGAATTACAAGAAAATGGCGGCTGTGAACAATTTTGAATACCATAAATTTTCTACAGCGTCTAAAATTCAGTTAGTGATCTTTTGGGCGTAAAATCTAATTTAAAAAAAATTGAATAACATTTATTTTAAGGCCTTAACATTATAATATAATAATAAAAATGTTTGTCATTACACTTTGTTCCCATAAGACTTATAATTATTCTTGTAACTATATTTGCTAGCTATAGAAATGTCGCTGTGCTTCTTTTACAGATTAATACTTTTTGCGTTCATTAGATTTTGTTCCTTTGTTTTATCTTTTTCGTTTGATTGTTTGCCAAATTAGAGTCATGTTTCAGTCTCGAAATTAGGAACCCGATTTTTTTTCCTGTTTTTTTTTGCGCACCTGCATGTTTTTCTGCTGTTATTTGCAACGAAACACAACCGAAAGCGAATCGTTGTCTGAATTAAGAATTATCGATCAACAAAAACTGCTTAAATTTTTAAAACTTTTTAAATTTTACACTTTTACTTTTTTCTGGTGTTACTAATTGCGACACTTAGGTGCAATAAAAGGATGTCGATAGCAAAGTAGATAGCGGTAAGAACTCAAAACCTAGCGTGCCAGGTTCGAGTCCGATCTGGTTCATAGCAGTACTTTCATTAAGCAAGTTAGCAACCTTCACATGGTCCCTCAAATTGATCAAACCAATACTAATGAAACAGAGTTACTTGCATATTCATACACGTTGCGGTTGCAAGTGCAACAATGAAGCAGGCAGTAACGGCACGTTATGGTGTTCGCGTAGTATACTTATCACAGTTGGTGAAAAACGAAGACACGTTATTTCGACTATCAAACATGCGTATCTTTCGGACGAAACTATTTAATAATTTGTACGTGATATATTACTGAAGTAATTGTCAATATCGTTTGCATAAGATAACCTGGGTATAATCGGTAAGGCCTTACTCCATGATCAGTTATTGTTTTATTTATCTACTTCCCACAAGGTAAGATGTGACACAAGGTCGGGAAAGTGGGATTAGATCAGCCAGCGCTCGAGAGGTGAGCACTCTGGCCATTTAAAAATTGCCTGGGCAGCCCCGTCGGCATTCCCCGGTAGGGGCCCCTCAGGCAGTAAACAATAAACTTACTCCTCCCCAAAGAGTGGAGGCAAAGCCTGGGATGGTAAACCTCCTAGAACTGCACAGGACCGACAACCCCCAGTAGACCGGCGTAAATCAAGACATTATTTGGTTTAGTAATGGAACTAGATAGAGAAGAGTTTAATGATATAATCAGTTACAGGTTGAGAGTTAAATCTATAATAATGTGATTTTCTGCTAGATAAGTGCGTTTATAGCTCTCGTATTTCATCTGCAGATAGCAAGATGAAACTTATATAGTCAATTAAAATAGATCCAAAGTTTACTTAGCAAAGTATATATTAAGATGAAAAAGACGCTCCATCTTTACTTATGTATGAACAACAAGTTAACCGTCATGGAAGCGAACAATATTTATAGAACATCGTCGGATCTATGACATATAAATGCGTATAGAAAATTAATTTGTATCTACTTATTAAAAATACATTTTAATAAAATGTATGAACAAAGCTGTTGTCTCAATGTATTTAAATAAGAATGATATTTACAAAACGGTGCCGTTAAATATAATGACCAGTGTACGAACACCATGTTCTTTGTAAACTATATTTTAATATGGATATTCACATGATTTAAATAGAATACACGATATATATATATATATATATATATAAAGTATGTTTTGAGGTACAAAATTTATAAATAGTTTTAAATATAAGCGTAATTTTGTTAATCTCCGTAAGTGTGGTCTCGAGAGCTCTTTCGTCCACCATCTCATCAGGAGTAATCGTTGGAATAAAACAGGATGAAATAAATTAATAGTGAGAAACAACGAAAAAAGGCAAGTATGGGGAATTTACTGCAAGTGAAAATACACGTTTAAAAGATTAAATTCAATTCAACGAATAAAACGACTAAAACGCAGATTTAGATGGCATTAAAAAAAATTTAAAAATTAAAAAAAAAGCCAACTAATTCTCCCCAAATAATGTCAACGTCTTTACGAAATCCTTCTGCTTGCAAAGAGAAGGCTTCCGTAAAGCGATCGCTACGGATTCTAAAATTTTCAAATGAAAGGTAGAATCCGCCCGATGTAAGATAGTAAACCACTCTATTTTATACTTATTGGCGCATCATGCATTGTCAGCTAAATGCTGGCCAATAGACGATTCCAAAGCCGAGGTAGAGGTATGGCACAAGAAACCAGACTTACCCTGTCTAATTTTGGATGGGATATACTGGTTTATTCTGGTCTCTAAATGCAATTTCATCCGCCCAATATATTCAGCATCACACTGGCATTTAAATTTATAAATCATATTACTATTTGTTTAAATAAGGCAGACTATCTTTAGAAAAATACCGAAAAGCAGATCTTGTGCCAAAAACCAAACGTAAATCAACAGAAAAAAAAGCAACTAGTTACACTTTTAGTGATTTTCTTGCCTAACTCCTGACTAATGCCACCAATCCAAGGCAGTTTAAAATAAATTGGACATCTTGGTGGGACTAAAGTTCTAGGAGATTTGAAGGTTGCAACTTTCTTCTGGATGCAATCCGAGATTAAATCTTCCGGATAACCGTTGCTGATGAGAATTTCCCTAATGTTATTTAATTCCGGCTGCAGTCTGTTGGGGGAACAAATCACGAGGGCTCGGTGCCCTAAGGTGCAAACCAATCCTAACTTCCTAGATTTTGGTGCAGAAGAGCACCAATTTAAGTAGAGACTCGTGAATGTGGATTTGCGATAAACGCTAGTTAGGAAACCTACCCGGGATCTGTCAATATATACATCCAAAAACGGGAGGGAATTGTCTTTCTCAACTTCCATAGTGAAACTTAAAGCGTTATGTAAAAAATTTAGATTTTTATAAAAAAAATTATGGCTTCACTGTGAGAGGAGAAAGTAACAAAAGTGTCGTCAACGTATCTGACATAGACACTGGGATTAGGGATCGAGTTAAACAATATGCCCTCATGATAGCCAACGAAAATCTCTGCTAAAGCCGGAGCTAAAGGACTCCCCATGGACACTCCATCAATCTGGCTATACATAATGTTGTTATAGCTGAATTGAACAGACGTCGTGCATAACAACATTAACTCCACAAAGATTCCCTTAGGGAAACAAGGAGGGGACAAAGAGCCACCACATAATGTGTTAGCATAAATACGAATAGTCTCCTCCAACGGAATATTTGTAAATAAATTGACAACGTCAAAGGAGCACATAAATCGATTATCTGTATTAGAATTTATTTCACGCAAACGGTCAACAAACCGGAAAGAATCGGAAATGCAATGGGCACTGTAAAAATCACGTAACGGTTGCAAAATTTCAAGCAGTCATTTAGCCAAGGAATGTTCAGCAGAACCTACCATAGATAATATGGGTCTGAGTGGGACCTCTTTCTTATGTATTTTAGGGAGGTCATATAATGTTGGTCGTTGCGAACCAGAAGGTCGAATTCGGTCATAGGTCTCTTTAATAAAGTAACCCTTTCTATATAAGTATAATAATCGCTTCTGCAACTTGATCTCATTTCTATAAGTGCTACCGGATGTCTCAACATGGCCGATCTTGGAGAACTTTGATTGGTCATCAAGAATGTGTAACATTTTCTTAATGTAGTCCTCACGATTCATCACAATTACTCCGGAACCCTTATCTGGTTTGCAGATATAAATATCGTTATTGGCTTTTAACGATTTCGCAGTTTTAAAATGGGTCTGCCTCTATACAAAATCATCAGAGTCAATCAGAGAGCTGTTAAATCGATGTGCCAAATCAGTCAAACGTGACTTCATCGATGAGAAATGATCGGAAGAAATAGGCTCATGATGCCTAAGTTGAGAGACAAGGACCTCAAAGGAAGCAAGAGTCTTCTCTTTGTCAATATTCATTGGGGGAATACTAAAATCCAAACCAATAGACAGGACCAACGTCTCAACATCCGAAAGAATAGTGTTAGACAAGTTAAATATGTGTCTACCTTTTTCTTTTATCTCACAACCAAATCTTGCACGAACAAGATGGGTGAGTTGTTTCTGATATTTAGCTTGAGTACGCTTTATAGCGAACTCATCGCCAATGGACACATATTTGCAGAAGCGAAAAAAATCAAAAAAAGACAAGAAACCTTTTATGACCGACAAGACACGAAGTCGAGCGTTAATGTAAAACTCTAATTGTCTTAACATTTTATTAATGTCATCACGGACAAACGCTCGTTCTATGATTAAACTTGGCTTAACCCTGGAGGCAATGATACGCTTAGAAATATAGAGTGGAACAACATTCTGCTCTAAGCAGGAATGTAGAAAGAAAACAGAAAGTTTAATGGATCTTATTTTGCCCTTTAATCTCACAAAATTATTTAATTCTGTTATTTGAATTTTAACGTACCTCTTCCGCAAATATACAAAAATATGTTTTGAGGTACAACATTAATAAATAGTTTTAAATATAAGCGGAATGTTGTTAATCTCTGTAAGTGTGGTCTCGAGAGATCTTTCGTCCTACATCTCATCAGGAGTAATCGTTGGAATAAAACAGGATGAAATAAATTAATAATGAGAAAAAAACCCAGTAAATTCCCCATACTTGTCTTTTTTCGTTTTTTTCTCACTATTAATGTATTTCATCCTGTTTTATTCCAACGATTACTCCTGATGAGATGTTGGACGAAAGAGCTCTCGAGACCACACTTACGGAGATTCACAAAATTCCGCTTATATTTAAAACTGTATATATATATATATATATATATATTTCTGAAAATAATTATAGTGATAATTATTGTTCAAGGGTATAAGGCATAAATGACGATTTAAAAAATCTTAATTGAAACTTATTTTTTTACTATATGTGCACTGATGTTTCGGATAATTTACAAGTTGTTTCCCTCTGATGATGAGTATATTTTATTACTTTGAAATTTCTGAATATAAAGGCTTAAAACTCTTCTTACGAACATATAACATAAATACATCTATAGTCAAACTTGAATAATAATTTCATTTGTATTTAAAAAATGTGCAAACAATTAAAAATTAAAAACATCTAGTTGTAAACAAAAACGACTTAAAAGACAAGGATAGATGAGACCGTTCATGGAATACTAATTCTGACGATCACCAGTTCATAATAGACCCCCTTTTCTTTATGTTGTATCGGGCCCTAAACCCGTACGTTAACTTTTATTACATAGATTTGTGTTGTTTCGTTTTTAGATCACTTTGTCGATCGCAATAAAAAGACGGTTATTCCAATTAACCGTTAATCAAATTCAATTTGGTCAGTATTGCATGCATCTTTTACAATGTATCCAATTCTGATTAATGAATTAACAATTGTAAATTATTACAGTCAGTAATTAAAATTAAAGGCCACACGATTCGAATAAGGAAGATTTCGCCTTTTTATGAATGCTTTATAAACTAGTTGACATACCCGTCTCAATCTGTGTACATACTTACGAGATCCACTTGAAACAATAAAGAATACAAAGTCGGCACGACTTTGTATTCTTTATTCACGCCTTACCCTACCCCATCCTAAATATAAAATGCGCTAGCCTCTCATTAACTATAAAGAGCCAACAGACAAGACGTTAGATATCTTCCACCACCCAAGAATCAAGTCTCAATAAAGCTAAACTGACAGGCGAAATAAAAAAATTTTTTTTTTAATTTCTTATCTTTAGCTGTCTCTTGTTTTTAAATTAGCCATGTATTAACGGTTGCGATGTCTACTCGTAGGTAAATAATGGTTTCACTCAATTATTTCCCTTTTTAACGTAACTACTAAATTGCCTTTTATTGTGTAATGTCATAGCTTAGTGCCCACTCGTCGGACCTACACAAAAAGTAGATTAACCCTCTCACTCACATTAATGGCCGATGAAATGCCCCCACAATACATTTGAGACAGTTAAAGTGAACCCTTCTGCAGTCTTTTACTATCTCAGAATAAGCCGAGACGCCGCCTTTCAATCTACATATATTTATCTATATATGTAGACATTTTTTATACCTGCAGGGGCTCTGAAATACCAAACTAATACACGTGCGTGGGCTATTTTCTCTTAGTGATATGAACCCGTAGACCTTGTTAAGTTATCTATCTAGGAGAAGGAAAAATGATATAAAAAAACCGTGTCACTGACCACTCACGTCTTGGCAGCAAGCCGTGGGGAAGGAGGGTTCCTAGTCTTGATCGACAATTTTCCTAGAGCTGGATTCTCGAACAAAATATCCGGTTGCTAACTACAAATTGCTTAAGGAGTATATGGGCTGTACCTATCACCCGGCTTTCGCACTCCATATCTTTCTAGTAGTCAGGCATAGAGGTACTAACTCTGGAACGCCTCTAAGACATCCAGTGCCTGGCCTTGTTTCCTGAGAAGGACAATGAACGCCGTCTCTCTTTCTCTTTATCTAGCCAACTTGGGGAAAGTTTTTCATCACTAAGTCTCGCATTACAAGTCTGGGTAGTTCTTGCTCCGACATTTTGAGGGTACCGGTTAGACGGCTTGTCTGGCGGCTGTTTCCGACTGGTAGTGCAGGAGTCCTAACTCGTAAGTAGCGCTAAGAACGACTGTTCCATGAACAGTTGTATAATATCGTGGGTAACTGTACGTGCCATGTCGCGCATGGGAATAGACCATACAGTTATACCCTGTGAGCTTTCTCAATGCCACAACCTCCATTGACCGACTGTGTGAGTTTATTGGCACCAAACAAGGACCCACTTTGCCCTCTCCACGCTATTCAAAACAAAAATGACTTTACAAAGTAACAAAATGAAACCTACACCAGACACCTACCCAAAACATCCTCGCTTCTGCCTTTTATGCAAGTATCTACAAATATCTGGGGACTTAGAACAAAAATCAATGACGTAGAAACCTTTCTCCTAACAAACTCCCCGGATATCATCGCACTAAGTGAAACAAACCTTACATCCTCAATCTCCTCTCACAACTTTGACGTGACTGATTACCCTCCAGTCTACCGAAAAGACTCTGAATAGCATATGCACGGGCTAGGAGTTTATATTCGGTACACTCTCCCCCATAGGCTAGACTCAGATGATCGAGTCTACATGTGCTTTCGATTGATCTTATAACACAGCGTTAGTTACTTATATTTCTTATACCGTTCTCCCTCGACCCAAGACTGTACCCTGCTAAACTATGTCTCTGAAAGCATAGATACAACAATCTTACGTGACTTGAATGACATAATAAATGTATTTATGGATTTTAATGCACACCACTGTGACTAGCTGGGATTCTCCAGTTTTACTGACGCAGCTGGTTACCTTACTATAATTTATCTTTAGCTAACTTGCTCTCACAAACTGTAACTTTTCGGACCTGCCTTCCTGATCGTGTAGACCAGCAAGCCTCACTTCTCTACTTATTCTTGACCTCACTGCCCGAAGCATGTGTGACGAATGCTCACAGCCCGCTCAGTAACGCCGATCACAGTGTGGTAATGATTTATATCACCTTAAAACCTTGTCCTGCAGCTGATGAGCTGTTGCTCAAAACGACGAGCTACTACGAGCAGGCTGATTTTGATTCCATCAGAGATCACATCAGTGAAGCCCCATGAAGTGAAGCTTTCCCACTCCCTGCTGACCAGTGCGCAAATAAGTTAACCTAATTAGTCACAGTAGGTATTGAATCATATGTGTCCATGCGAAGATTCTTCAAACCACAAGCCACACTCTCCTCAGCTGGCATTGCCCTTAGGAAGCAAGCATTCCGACAATTCGGCCGCCATAAGTCAGCTCCGAATAGACCGAAATAATAGTCAATAAATAATTATAAAGTAGTGATAGGTAAAGCAAAAAAGGGTAAACAGTCACAGAGACTAGGTACTCGCGATTTCTTAAAAGTCTACAATAGTGTGGTGAGCAATGGACAATCAACAATTCCCCCGCTATCCAACCAAAATGATTTCGTTTTCACAGCAACTGATGCGATGAACTACTTGCACAGCGTTTCGCTTAAAATTCTAATTTGAACCCAGAAAACCACCCCTCCCTTATTTTTTATTGCGGACCGAAACCACACTTGAAAACTTGGTCATCACCATATCTCAGGTTTGGGACATCATAAAACACCTTGACACATCTAAAGCGTGTGTGCCTGATCTTATACCAGTAATAGTAATACAGAAATGCTCTGCTGAACTGTCCTCTCTTCTCTTCAAACTCTACAGTAAATGCTTCGCCGAATCTTGCTTCCTGATAACTAGAAAATTGCCTCTGTGGTACCAGTCTTGAAGAATTCTAAATATAAAATTGATCCTTAGAATTATCACCCTATCAATCTACTCCCGATTATTTCCGAAATCTTTGAATCCCTGATCAATCTAGCAGTAGTCCGGCACCTCGTTAATGCTAAACTTCTTTCTGACCGTCAGTGTGGATTTAGGAAAGCACAATCTATTGCGGATATCCTTACGGTCATCTCTAAACGCATATATCATACACTGGACAAGGCAAGTGAAGCTAGAGCGGTAGCGCTTAACACATCCTAAGACTTTTACAAGGTCTGGTGTAAAAAGCTTCTCATTAAAATTCACTTATATGGTATTACTGAACGAATATCTAAGATAATTAGATCCTTCCCAAGCAAAAGAAAGATCCAGGTTGTCCTCGATGCCCGTTCATCCAAGCAACATGGCATAAATGCTAGTTTACTCCAAGGAATAATCCTTGCATCTCTACTGTTCCTGATTTTCATAAACGACCTCCCTGATGACATTTTGCCTTAGATGGGTATATTTACTGATGACACTACGCTCTACTCTATCATGTAGGCGAGACGGACGCTATCCGAGGCAATGTCTGAATACTTAGAAAGTGACCTTCAGTCTGTAGTGGAAGGGGCCCATTAAAAAATGGTAACCACTATGTCAAATAACACCCTTCATTAGAGTCCAACATTCAAACCCCTCGGCTTAAAATTCACAGGTAACATGAATAAGAATTAATACATCGAAGACATTTCCAAGGCTACTGCAAATAAAGTAGGCTCCCTCTACAGTGCTAGTAAACTTCTCACACCTGACATTATCTTATACTTCTACAAAGCCACCATCCAACCATACTTCCGTCGCCAACTTAATAGGTCCCTCACTATCCACCAAGCTGCAGTCCTTGTCCCATCGCCGCAATGTGGACTCATTGTGCATGTTTTACAAGTACTTCAATGGATTGTGTTCCGATTAACTTGTTGCACTAGACCAACCCGTCAAGCAGCTAAATCCCATCCATTCACTGTGGAGGTCCCCTAATGCAGGACAACCTTCTACTTTAATAGCTTCTTTCCTCGTGTTGGCGGCCTCTGGAACCCTCTCCCTGCTGCCTGTTTCTCCGACTGTACCGACATGCAGAAGTTTAAAACTAATGTAAACAGACATTTCGCTGCACAGCTCCCAACTTAGGATGACCCCCGAAACTTACACCCGAACTCAGTAGCTCCTTACGTCTACAGTGGCAACCTGCCTTGTTTGGGATGAACCATGATAATAATAATAAAAAACAAACTTTCCACCCTTACACAGTACTTTTAAGATGAACATGAAGAAAAATTGATCACAGAATCTGTGTTTGTTGACCTAACAGCTGCATACGATACGGTGAACCACAAGAACTACTACTGCAGGTAGCACAAATCACCAAAAACGCAACCGTTGTCAAGAGTATTAAGTAACTGCTCACTAACCGGAGATTTTCCGTTGAAATGCAATGGAAAAAAGACAATTGAAACTTTAGAAAGACGGAATTCCCTAAGACTAATTTTTGCTTTTATCCTTTTCAACATATATTTATCAAATTTGATCAAATACGCAAATTCATCTATGCAGATGTTTGTCTGGCGATGAAAACACGGGACTTCCAAACAATAGACTTTCCGACACTCTTAATACATTGCCAGAGTATTATAAGAACAATGAACTAAACGCTAACTCAAGAAGAAACAAATGTTTGCGCATTTCATTTCTACAACCAGGAAGCTTAAGACCAGTTATAATGGTAATGGACAACAAAATGTCAGTCTTCCTGTGTCTCTGAGTGTCACACTGGACAAGAACGTTTTCCATCAGGAGCATTGCAGGGAGATTAGGAAAAGTTTGCTACAAGGAACAACTTGATGGCTGAACTAGCAAATTCAAACTACTGAGCTGAGACTAAAACCTTGCTAACAACTTTTTTACTCTGCTGCTAAATACTCCGCTGCAGTTCGGGCTAGATCATGCCATGTCAAATCAATCGATCTAGAACTAAATAATGCATGCCGAATAATCACTTGGACACAAAGACCAACCTTACTACCGGCGGTGTACAAATTGGCATGGTATCTCTCCATATTTGAAGGGGTGCCCGTGTGATAATCAAAAATCATAAACAGAGAGCCGACTGAAGACACACCCTATTTGGCCATAGACAACCAAGAAGCAGATTGAAATTAAGAAGCAGTTCTCTGACCAAACAAAGCCTTGACCCTTCACGATCACAGAATTACCGCATTGACAAATGGAATGATTGACATAACTACTGGAACGAAGCTATTCAAGAACCCAGAAAACATCTTCCACATGAAACGGATCTACCAAGGAACGATTGGGTTACCTTGAACCGGGCAAGAGCGAAGGTTAGAAACACAGTCGGCGATTCTCACAGGTGGGGACCAGCAACAATAAGCATCTGCCCATGTAAAAATCCCAGACACACAATGAAACACATCTTCAGTAACTGCAATGATCGACCCACTTGTACTGATTGTTTTGATGAACTGTAATCTTGATGCCCAACGATGGATCCAGTATTCGCATAAGGTATTATGATGAGCGGTGGCTCATTAGTAATAAAAACATTTAATACGTTTAACTTATCAGTTCAATCGGAAAACACATTGAAATTGTAAATGATTGAAGTTACGTATGTTTTTATTAAGTTAGGCTCTAATTTGGAGTTTTATAAAGAGAACTTAGTTCATATTGTAAGAATAAATGTACTGTTCCATCTGTTTCTTAGTGTTCATCTCATTATCAGAGGTAAGGAAACCCAGAGATAAGGGGTTATGTCTCCCCAGAATATTTTTAGGTTTCTACATCCTTAAAATGCAATGATGATGATGATGATGATGATGATGATGATGATGATCATCATCATCATCATAATCGTCAGTTTAACGTCCGATTTACATGCTAGCATGTGTTATACGACTTTTAGTAATCGAATTTTAAACTAACATACTCCTGGATACATCTTTTTTTATCCCTCCTTTTGTTAAGTCCATCCCTATTACTTGCTCCCATGTTTTCCTTGGTCTGCAACTGCCAACTGATCACAGTGACGAAATCTATATGTCAATACCGCTTACACAACAAAACTAAAATAGCAACGAATTTATGTGATTGATTCTTTACAAGATTATGCTTATTCTAAGCGTACAATATATGCTGAAGAAAACCAGCCGTGCACACCCCCCTTGTGGGTATAAAAACCCCGAGACCCCTTCATTTCTGAGAACTCTAACTAAAGTAAAATGAAACAAACAAGTGAAACATCCATATAGCACAAAAATAATGTGTTATATTCATCCCTTCTTTTTTAAACATTGAATGATCCTAATTTAAGTTACTGTTAGTGGAACTGGAAATATAAAGTTAGGTATGCTTATATGTTAATATATTTGTCTTTAGAGAATTCACCCTTAAACTAATTAACCGAGCATTATGGATTTAGAAACATATCTACTAAGTATAAGAGTGTGAAATATTGGATGTATTTAGTTTAATTTAGTTTTAAATAAATAGAACAAATAGGGAATGGAAGCTGTTCGTGAAAATTCTTTTTATTCAGATTGTTCAGAAATTTTAAAAATAGGTATTAAAAAGTTTCTTTGGAGTATTTTCAATGTTTTTTAGGGAGAATGATATAAAGCACAACCTCCCATTAATTATTGCTAGTGTTTTAAATTTGCATTAAATTTGATAAATAGTCATGAGACCCCAATTAATGAATATTCTCGTAATTTTGATTTCTTATTAACCTTTAAAATTTTAGATAGTTTTTAGAATATAAATCTTGTCATTGATTTTGATCAAAGATTTCAAAAAGGGTTCTAGACATAATATTTAGTAGTATTATATCTCTTTTCTGATCTTCGTAAGAGTGCATAAAAGTGGTGAAACTCTTCTGTGAATTAATTCTGTCCGTCATTGGACGGGTATTCATTTAGTTTGATCAATATGTCTATTTCATTTGGAAAAAGCACCTTCGAACATTTTCGAATCAGTTTTTATAAACATTTGTTAATTCCGCATAAATATTTGGGTTGAAGCTATTCAAATAAAACAGAGTGTTCCAGTATTATTTCTTGTTACGAAGACGTGAAAATTATGTCAGATTAAAAATTACGAAAAACATTAATAACATATATTATTGTATGAACACGCTCTAATGAACACGTGTTCACTTTAATAATGTTAATACTAGACAAACAATGACAATAAGATATAAGCATAATCTAAATGTCTAGCCCTGTCGTTCCTTTACTAACTGCTTTTTTCGCTGTTCCTTCTTCTATTGCTATCTCTTTTATTTTAGTAATAATAACATCGCATGATGTGCTTCAATTTCTTGTTAACAACTGAACAATCTCTTGCGGATATTTGCATCGTTATCTCAGTACAAACTTACTTTTAATGTTAAATTGACTTAGTAAATGTTAGCAATTCTGTCCAGGTTCATAGAACTTTAAGTTAAATAACTTCGCTATTATTTATTAAATATACATCATTTGAACTTCACTTTAAAAGTATTTTCTCAATCCAACTTGTAAAAAGAGTAATACATTATCAGTAATAGCAAAACTATGTCACCTTCTGGTCGCATATTCTTTGTTAGTATATATAGCGAACAAAGATATAGTATACAAATGATAAGGTAATGCTTGGGAGAATTATCTTGTGACAACAGCCAGGAACTACACTTCCTCCCTCCGAGAAAAAGTAGAAGGTCATTCCTGGGAGTATGTTATCATAAGCACAGAACAAGTACTATACTATACTCTCAAAATGTCCGGAAGGGATGGTATCATTTCGAAGACACATATACTACATTGCACCCTAAAGGACGAATTTATACCTGGGAGGATGGTATCATGACAACAGAACAAATACTAAACTATCTATCGCCGAATTGAGCATTGGAAGATGGCACACTAGTACAAACATAGTATATTAAACTATATTAAGCATCAAAACATAGTAATAGTATGGGTCTAACTTCAAAAAGGACAGATATCAAATTTCCATTATTAATAGAAGTAATAGTATAGGTCTGGCCTAAGAAGGACAGATGCCAAATCTTTATTAGTAATAGATACGTACCAAATTCTGTTAAACATTCTCTTTAATATTTGATCTCATGGTTCCCCAAAATTCCTGTGCTAATTTCTTTTATTTCGCATCATCTTTTAAGTAATCTTATTCCATTTAAAGTGCTGTATGCTTTTAATGTTCTTAATCTGATCTTTCAATCTGTCCGCAAAATACATCATAATATTAGCAAAGCATAGAATCAATAGAAACACTAACCTAATTATTTGAATCTTCTTTGACAATAAGCATTGAGTCTTTAATTTTTAGTTCCAGTTATATCTTTAGTTGTAAGATCAAAACGCGTGTCTTTTAAAAGACGTTGAAAAGGTAGCATTACATTTTAAGAAAATATGTTTACCTCTGGTTTTCCGCAAAACATAAATGACAAAGAGTGCCGTCACCTTAATTCTAATGTTTGGCAAATGTTTATAGTGTTAATCAGTATAAGACCCCTAAAACTTCTATAGATACTCCTAACCTTCAAGTGAGGTTAGCTATCTGTTATTTCTTGCAGATATTAGCGTCGATACATGGTTACAGGCTGCTCTATAACTTTGAACCGATTTGATAAATATTATAACATTTTCCTCGTGACTGACATTACTGTCACTCATACAACATCAGTAAATAACAACGATTATAGATCGGATATCTAAGACTCGCCTCAGGCTATTTATTTTATTGCTTCGACTGTATCGATCGGCACGAATGTCTTCAAGAATAAACGGATAGCTTCTATCTCTTCCAGATTGCGAGTGTTCATAAGTTTTCTAATGTTTGAATAGCAGCTACTTTGATCGACATTTTCTACTGCTTATTCGGGAAAGTAATAGGTGATAGACAAACAAATAGCTCCATTTAAAAAGTAAAATACATGGGTCTTCTGTGTATAGCAATATAGTTTCACAACTAAGAAACTTACTGGATGCTTGCCAGTAGAACAAACGCGAAAGAAACCGACTATGTGTATAGGCTTCCCTTCTTCTTCTACTTCTTCTTCTTCTTCTTCTTCTTCTTCTTCTTCTTCTTCTTCTTCTTCTTCTTATTATTATTATTATTATTATTCGTTTTCTTTATTTCTTCTTCTTTGTCTTCTCTTTCCAAATCCAAAATATGAAATAGCCTTCCGGCCATGCAAGACCAATGCAGAGATTAATTACCTATGGAAGGATGAAATTCACGTAAAATCAAAAGCGCAAGAGATGACTGAAAAATACATTGTCAAAAATTTAAAAAGGCTAATTCGTGGTATTGGATACCGCAAACGTAGGAAAATGCACCTATTATACTAGCTGGAACACTGATAATGGTAGCGAACGATTAAATACAACAGAAAGAACAGCACCGACACCGGGTACGGACGAACGCCGAGCGCTTACTTACTGAAGCCAATCAAGTTCCAGTCAGTCAACTGTCATTTCCATGGCGTTCTACATTAGAAGGGTGTTTCACGGTACAGGTTTGACTGGAGGTCTATAGAAAAGTTGTTTTACATTGGAATGTTGTTTTTGATTCGCTAAACAAAACATCATCTATAATTATATGGTGTTCAATAGTATATTTAGAATTTGGAGTATAATGTTCTAATCCAATTGAAATCTGTGATTTTCTTATGGAAACCGCTCCAGACAAAGCATAAAGCTACTTGCTGTAAAGAGCTAACAAAAAATAAATATGATTATCGCAAAGACAGGAGATGCTTATTGGCCTTAGTCTTGAAAATAGAAACAAGACTATAGGTAGGAGAAAAACAATCAGCAGGAAGAGAGTTCCACAAGCGTGCGGTACCTGGAAAGAAGCTACTGGAATAGGAAGCTGTATTACCATTAAGGTATCAAAACAGAATATTGATTGAGACCACTATACGAACGAGTCAAACGAGCTGGAACAAAAGAATCCGGGAATAGATCACACAATTCTGAAGAACACATGTGATAATAGTATTTACAAAAAAGACTGAGACAAGCAACATCACGTCTGTTAGAGAGAAGGTGTTATGAAGAAGAAATGGTGTGGCCAATGAAATTGCGGATACGTTTCCGCACCTTATCAAGAACGCTCAAATGGGACAGAGATTCACCAGACCAAATATGAATACATTGTTGACAAAACAGGGAATAAGCAGAGTACATATTACTTAGGCAGTAGTTTCCTTTCGTTAAGATGCTAGACTTGGATCCTTTTACACTTGTCATATCCTAATTCGAATCTCACATAGGTTTAAAGGATTTTTTAAACTATCGAAATGTTTTATTAATTGAAAGAAATTAACCTAACATAATAACATAAAAAGGTTACATTTATTTTGTTTATTACGTGACCTTTTTTATAACTCGCAAAAAAGTAGACATAAATAGTACTCGGCATGAGTTTAAAGCGAATTATTTTGTTTGTAAATGTAATTTCTAATGTTTTTTCCAATTAGAACAATACGTAAATACATTTAAATTGCCATAAAAATTCATTGTAGTTACTTACTCTCTCGTGTGAATTAGTGAACTTTTACACAAAAGTTCACAAATATTTTCTTCGTACAAGCTATAACGCGGTCTAATCTATGTAAAGATAGAAATTGACATACCCAGATACTGTAATAATGAATACATTACGCAACAATTTATTTAGTTTACGATATAGCAAGTCTAGTAAACTAATTGAGTTAATATCTTTTTCTTAAGCTCTTAGTTTCTGTTATATTTAAATAAAGTTGAATAAACTTCGGTAGAAAAACGTTAAATAACCTTGTTTTATTAAAATTGTATGCAATATTTATTAACATTTAAATTTACGCAAAAATAAAACAAAGTTACGCCTCAAAAAGTGATTTTTTTTGCTATATCTTATTGGTTTTTAACAGATAGCGAAACCCTTTCTCTACGTTTATTTAAAAATACTATAATTTATTTGCCAAAGATATTTGAATATTGTTTTGTTATTCACGAGGAAGAAATTATTGATAGGGCCTTATTTTTTAACGCACAGGAACCTGAAATTCCATGTCAAATATTAACTGTATTTTCATGGAAAATGTTTGACTCGCATTATTTAAGCTTTCATTTTTGTTTTTAAATTCCAGTAAAACTTGTTTTTTTGTGCAAAACAAAATCTTCAAAGTTTATTTTGTATGACAAATATTTGTTTTTTGTTAATACATAAGAAACAATAGTCATAAGCGATTAAAACATTGTATTGAATTTATATTTTTAACACTTTACAAAGGATTTTATTTGAGAAGAAAAAGTATCAGTTCAAACAGAGGTTACATTTTATCCGAACAGTAAGTTTTAACTCTAAAGAAAGCACATTAAAATCGAATGAAAACAAAATCTTCAAAGTTTATTTTGTATGACAGATATTTGTTTTTTGTTAATACATAAGAAACAATTAAGCGATTAAAACATTGTATTGAATTTATATTTGTAACACTTTACAAAGGATTTTATTTCAGAAGAAAAAGTATCAGTTCAAACAGAGGTTACATTTTATCCGAACAGTAAGTTTTAACTCTAAAGAAAACACATTAAAATCGAATGAAAACAAAATGTAATATTTAAAAGATAAAAATAATAATTTATTAGAAAATTTATACATTAATTTAATATCGTATAATAAAATGTAATATTCAATTTTGCTAACGAAATGAAATCATTTATTTTTCCAGGTTGTTATTTATTTTATTATTTATATTTTTATTATCGTGTTTAGTTAAGGAAACGATCTTAGAATATATTTTTTTTGTTTAATGCAATTGAATCATGTCATCTTGATTGCTTTTTGTTTTATTGTCGATCATTAATGAACATCTTTTTGCAGATCATTGAAAACAAATATACCCATTATCTCGGCAATATAGAAGAGATCGAATGCAAACGGCGATGAATGACATTCGTTTACATTGAGACATTAAACGATAAAGTATACAGTAACGAATATAATCTAACCTTCGACTAAAAGTTCATGTTAATAATTAATAGCAAAATAAAATTATGCCGCTATAATATTATGTAAAATATGATTTTAGGGTGTAATCGCGTGTTGAAATGTAACACTTTTGTAGTGAATTTAAAAAATAGCGTTTATCGCGTATTGCATTAAAACTCTTCATATGTATGGAATACATAAATTATATACATAATGTATACACATATAATATATGTGTGAAAAATGACAAACGGAAAACAGGTTAAAGTGCAAGAGAAAAACAAAAACAAGAGATTTGACCGGTTCTGCATACAATATATATATATATATACATATATATATATATATATATATATATATATATATATATATATATATATATATATATATATATATATATTGATAAAGAGCAGAAGACCGCTTGCAATATAAACATTAAAATTATAATTGAATCTATGAGTTTACATATTTTCATGTTTTCTGTAAAATATATAAAAATAATCCAACAAGTAGATTTTATATTAGACCCACGAACTCGTGTGATATCCTGGGAAAATGATTAACCAAAAAAACTATTAATCCCAGTCGTGAAGACCGTGTTACTATTTTTATTTTCAGTTTTTCATTTATTTAAATATCAATTTAAGTTTTAAATAAAATAAAATAAATCAATGAAATAATTTGTCAGTTATGTAGAGAGGAAACACTTTTAATTTTAGAATTTATAATATAAAATTAGTTGTAACTTTAAATTAGTACACTATAAATAGAATATTTATTGAAATAAAAAAGACGGAAAACATGAACGAATATATAGAGAGAGCGAGAGATAGGAAATGAAGACTATATATATATATATATATATATATATATATATATATATATGGTCCATCGTTAGCCAACATTTTGGTTGGATGTTTGGAAAACCAATTATTTTCCAAAGTGACCAAGCCGGCTTTCTACACAAGTTACGTTGGTGACACTTTTGCTTGTTTTCCCTCACGGAGTGATGCTGAACAGTTTCTTCGTCTTCTTTGTGACTTGCATCCATCGTTGCAATTCACTATAGAGGTCGAGGATTGTGGTTCCTTACCATTCCTCGATGTTTTAGTGTCTAAATCTGGTTTATCATTTGAAACCTGTGTGTATAGAAAACCAACATTTACAGGCCTTTATCTAAATTGGTTTTCCTTTGCCCCAAGAGCAAGAAAAATAAATCTTATTGGTACTCTCACTCATCGAGCACTTATGATTTGTTCACCAACACGTCTCAATGCAGAACTTGGTGAAATTACTAATATTTTTCTTGCTAATGGATATCCCATCAATACTCTAAAAGGCACCATTGCACGTAAAATTGCTTTATTTAATAGTGGTAAATTTATTGGCCCGTCACGTTGCCCTATTTATTTGAAACTCCCACGGTTGGGTTCTGACGGCCTTGACATTGTTAAAAGGATTTCTTCTTCTACTCAACGTTGTTTTCCGGCAACCATGTTGAGGGTAGTTTACACGACTCGAACCTTTTTCTCTTCTTTTCGTAAGGATGTTTTGCCAGCCATTCTAAAAAATTCTGTAGTTTATAAATTCATGTGTCAGTGTGGAGCTGACTACGTTGCAAGACATCCCAAAGATTAGAATTTAGAATATCCCAACAGATACCACGTGATATTCGCCTACACAAGGTTTCGAGATCATCCGGGAACTTCCAGGCACAGGAATCAGCCATCGATAATCACCTCGTTAGTACAAATAGTTGTCCTGACAAGTATTCCGATGGGTGGTTTTCTGTTTTACACAGTGCCAGGTCGAACTACCATCTCAATATTATTGAGGTGTTAGTCATTAACAACTCTCGACCTAGCCTGTGTAGACAAAAGATTTTGAAGCATCAGTTGGAGATCTTTAATGATTCAAAGCCACCATAACGTTGAGAGATTTACCTTTTTTTCCTCTCAATCGTTTCCTCCAACTGAAATAAGTTTTTTTCCCCTCATATCTCATTCGACTTTTAGTTTTTAATTTACCATTGTGACGTTTCCTCTCAGAGGGTCAGACGATAAGGCCTTAAGGTAATTTTAACAATTTTCCTTTTTTTTCCCCTCGTCTGTTTCATTGATTATAATAATGCTTCCTCTAATATATATATATATATATATATATATATATATATATATATATATATATATATATATATACAATTAAAGGATGAGAATAATAATTGCAAAAATACAAAATCTATCACGCTTTTACTACTATTGAACCTGATGCTACAATTCTAGCGGCGCATTTAACGATGAACTTTTTGATATATTTTTAACCCATTATCTTTGAATTTATTTTCCTCTTTGTTTTACTTTCATTTTAACTTGCATTTCCAAATTTATCTTAAATTAAACTTTATCTTTTCAAAGTTTGACTTTGGTAACTCTCTTACCAACTTATTTCTTAGTATTCCTCTGATAATAAGATTTCTATTCTTTGAAAAGCCATGTTTTTAGGAAGGAAAATATATCTCTTGGTTTGAAAGTAATAGATTTTGTACTTTTGTAATTTTCATTCTCATCTCAAATTGTCTATATAATTGCTCTATCTCGTAGATCGACCATCAATCTTTAATAGGTTGAAATTTAAAATTATACATTCGATCTTTATTCTCCTATTCTCTCTCTTTCACTCTCTCACTCTGTCTGTCTCTCTATTTCTTCCTCTCTCCCTCCCTCTATCCCCCCTCTTTCTCTCTCATATATATATATATATATATATATATATATATATATATATATATATATATAAAGTGAGAAAGAAAGAGGACTAGAGAGTGAAAACGAGAGAGAGACACGTGGGATATATTCTTTGAATATAACATTATAATTGACGTGTACGTCGTTTAAAAATGTGTGAAATTTAGTTTTACTTTCATGTTTGATATTTAAATAATTTTTGTTTTTTTGGAATATGCTTTGTAACCAAATCATATGAAATAGATAAATAATTTTTAAAGGTTAATGTAATCCTTCGCTTCGCTAAGCTTGGTCGGCGGAAGTCAATATAACTTCCTTTCTTCAGAGAAGATAGTTAGGTAGATGGAGAGATGGAGTTACGTGTACCTTTTTTGTAACAAAATGATTACAAAAACAAGCAATTATTTTAAAGTTTAAGGTAATGTATGATTTGTCGACGGAAGTAAATTTTATTTTTGTTTTTATAGAAGAGAGGTAGAGGTAGTAGTAGTATCCTGCTTGTTCCTCGATGAATGTATTTACAAGATACAGCCAATCAGAACGCGTCGTTCAGATTCTTCCGCAATGAATGTATTTAAATGTTTTAGCCAATCAGAACGCTTCATTTTTGAAAGGGACATGAAAATAGTCTTATTTTCAAGGAAATAATTTAAGAGAAGAATAAAAAGATAACAATTTGTTTTGTTAGTAAATAAAATAAATAAAAACCGTGTAAGACGTTTTCTTCTGTTTTATGAATTTTAGATATATTTATACTTTCCATACATTATGAAGTGAAAAAAATATATTCTGATATTATTTGAGCTACACTGCACTGTTACCATAACGTTGTGACAGCGTTAGTGATGAAAGAAAATAGTGTGCACAGTCATAATAACGTCGTAATAACGTCGTAATAACGTCACTTAGCCAGAATAAAACATGCTTGCAACGTTGCAAGGACGTTCAGTGATAGATGAGCGTCCAATGCTGTCTCGTTAACCTTTATCCTCGAGTAGGTATTGGCCTCGTTAAGTGGTGACTCATCAATATAAAAATGTTTAAAAACTTTAATTCCCCAGCCACAGCTCATTTGGTAAACAAGTAAGTTTTAAAAAGCATTTGCCGATGATGATTTTAGGAAGAACATCTTACAATACAGGAACCACTACCGTTATACAATCTATTTTCGAAGACTATTACTAATGTACCGAGTTCTATTTTCCTTTAGGTGCTCAGCTCATGTGACATTGTTACCAGGCAAATGTATTTGCATTGAAAAATCTTTAGTGATTTAATGTCGTACCGGGCTAGTCTGAGTGTCAGATGTTTTAGGAACGCGAAATGCGTTGAAGAACACACTGCTGATTTTAATCATGACATGATATGTCAATCGATATTTTATAAACAACTCCTACTTAGTAAAACTTCAAGAGCAAACATAATTTGGCTAGGTGTTGCTGTGCGGTACATCCATGAAAACGAAATACAACGTTTTATTTTATTTTATTTTATTTAATTGAATTTATAAATTGAAAATTATATAAATATAAAAATAAGAATTAAAATGGTAATATGACGTTCAGGGTTTGTAGCCTGAGTACATAAATATCCTGATTCATTTCCCCCTAGTACACACACACACACACACATATATATATATATATATATATATATATATATATATATATATATATATATATATATATATATATATATATATATATATATATTGTGTGTGTATATTTAGGCTACATTTTTTAATTTAAGCTTACATTATTAACCATTACAGAATTCTACTGCTTAATTATACATTTTTACATTTTTAAAATTTTTCTAATGATCTTTTTTGCGCTAAAATAAACACAATAATGTATGTTCCATATATATCAGGAACGTTTTCGATTCTTCCTCGACTCGTCTTCAGGTTACAAAAGCAAAGGAAAAAAAACGCTTGAGAAAAGAAGAAAATTCCAAAAGATATCCGGGAAACGTTCTTTTAGCGTCTGACTTCACGTGCGCGTTTCTCCGCTGTCCTTTTACATTCTCTTCTTTTCACCAACATTTTGTGTTCATTTGCAATTTTCATTGTCACCTTAAGATAATTCGACGAAAACGCACTGAGGCTCGCATGGTCCATTAGCGTAAGGAATACGCTCTGGTGCTCAGCAACCTAAGTTCGAACCTTGGTTCAAATGGCATAAGGGGTAGAAGGAACTCCTGTAAGCCGTAGTTAAAGCGACCTCTCTAAGGTAAGCAGATCTTGTATGTAAAAAACAGAAAGCGGAATACCACTCTTCGACATTATGTTTATATGCAGTTAGAATTGTAGCTGTCTATTTTTCTACCGCTTGTTGCTTAATCTCAACATTTAAAATTAGAGAGGGAATTAGCTTTCATACAAAGTTAAATATCTATATTGAACATCTTTGTATAGATACAGTTTCAGGCAATGACAGCTATTTACTCCAGATAGTCCTGCGGCGATGGAAAAGTTGTAACGCCTGTAGGCCTGAGAGGCTGGGAACATGTACTTACTGATCTGTACACAGGCGACAGTATGCATATCTTAAACTCGCTTTTCACAACAATACTTAGGCAGTTGTGTACCTAGTGGGACTTTTTGTGACTAGGTAGGATTTTTAAGAGAGCATTGCTTACCCTAGAATTTCCGAGGACATAAGTAACGCGTCATAAGCAAAGCTGCCTTTGACCCGCCGGTTAGCATCTTGCGGCTGATATCTGTCCATATTAACAAAACCAAGATATATTATGCTAAATGATACTCATTCAAAAAAGACATGAACGTAAAACTGAAATTTTTGCCAGGTAATTGCAGAAGTACAATGTAGACATTGCGGCACTTTCTGAGACCCGTTTTGCTGGTGATTATCAACTTGTTGAGCGTTATTCAGACTGCACGATCTTTTTGGTATGGTAAATCTGAGGAGAGGTGTTAGGATGGTGTGGGATTTGCAGATTGAGAATTCCCCGTCTGAATGCTTCATCTGTCTATGCCCCGACCCTGGCTTCGCCTGAAGATGATGTTACTTCTATCTACAATACACTTAGATCTACAGATGGTTACAGATTTGTCAGGTGCCGACGGTTTAATAATCTTTGGTGACTTTAATGTGCGGCTCGTCTCAGACAATGAGGCCAGGTCTCTTCTAGGTTTGTCTGTCCTTGATGGAGTCAATGAAAATGTTTTGCTGCTTCTTCAGCTCTGTAATGAACTGGATCTAGTTATTACCAACACTTTTATCTCACCAGAAGAACATGGTAACCTGGTTCTATCCTCGGTCTAGACATGGACACTTGTTATACAGAAATCTCTCTAGATAAGTTTTATATAGATAGATTCCAATCTAGAAAATTTCAGTTCATCCCGTTTTGTCAGAAATATCGCTTGTGGAATGTGGAGACTAAAGGACAAAATAAGGGAAGCGAGAGTTACGAGGCTGCAGAAGGTAAACCGAAAGCCAACTTTCTACTCTCCTAACTTACTAACTCCTTACTTGATTACATAGTATGTAGGCGTGGTTATCTAACGAGAATATGCAAAGTCAGAGTAATGCGTAGTGTCAAGTATGATACTGATCACTTAATGTTCAGAGCAACTCGCAAAATTTTTATTTGCAATAAAAGTCAGTTTTAATAGAGTACCTTAGTGCATTGATGTCTCCAAGTTTAAATATCTAGTTGTGAGAAATGCTCTTAGATCTGCCTTTGACTAGATGCATTTATCTGATTGCTATTGCGATAGAGTAAGAAGTACCATGTACGAAAAGATTGTTAAAATTATTGGATTGAGTGTTTCCAGACATCAAATTGACAAGAAGCGACAAGCGCATTTTTAAATTTCCAAACAGGTCAGCTCTTGCTGTCTACTTTTAATTTGCGAAGAATAAGATTCAACGTTGTGTGCGCCATAAAAGAAAACAAATGTTCATCTCACCTCTCCCCGGAGAACAGACTGCTTATGATCACATAAATAGTAAGGTGTTTTATGCCCTGCTTCTGTCAGGTATATGGTTCGAGACTTATTTCAACTACACCACTTTTTGCAATCTTGTTGAAGATCTTACAGGTAATTATGTGTCGATGGCATGGACGTAAATGTTGATGCAATAGATAGTCTCCTTCAGTGTACCGTTCGCCCTGAATTTTACGAGGAACTAGGTCTCGGAGTAAGAATGGAGTGTATAAAACGGATCAACTCAAATAAAGCTTCCAGACTAGATTTTATTCATGTAAGCTGTTAAAATGTTAGTATGAACGTCTATTGTCTGGTCCACTCTTATGTGTAATCAGTATGACATGATGACCCAGTAACCCAAGACTGGTTAAATGCCATTCTTATTATATTGTACGACGGAAAAGGTAAAAAGTCAAATTGTGAAAATTGTCATGGTATTTCATCGCTAGTAGCAGTTGGAAAACTATTTGCACGGTTCTTTCTAAACCGATTGGAGAAGTATATCTGTCAAGATGTTCTTCTCGAGTTCCAGTCCGGTTTTAGAGGTAGACGAGATACCGTAGACATGATATTCTTTGCTAAGAAACTTCTAGAAAAAGGTAATTAACAGAGTATGCCTCTTTATCAGCTGTTTGGTGATTTCATCAAGAAACTTGACGCAGTCAACCGTCAGACTCCCTGGAATTTGCTTGGAAAATTTGGTGGTACATCGGCTTCATCGTTTTCTGAAAGGTTGTATTAACTTAAATAATAGGTTCGCAGATAATGGAATATAGCAAGGTAATATAGGTGCAGCAACAATGTTTTCGCTTTATCTGTAATGCTTTCTACGATTGTAAAATATGTGTCTATGTTAGTTTTATACACCTGGAAATGTATTCAACATGATAAGATTCAAAGCCGAAACACTTGTTAGTAATTCATGTGTCATGGAGTTGTTATATGATGATGATGCTGACCTAGTGGCACACTTCTCAGAGCATATACAATAAGTCGTGGATCTCTTCACGAATTGATTGTACCTGATTTACACTAAGTGTTAGCATTAAAAACTAAAGCCATGTACACTCCCGCTAATGGTAATCTATATGTGATTTTATTGTTGATGGGAAGTACATTGAGGTTGTCAAGAATTTCGTCTACCTTGGCAGTACTTTACACTTAATGCAGAAATCAGACAGAAAATCAGCAAGGCATCAGAGGAGTTTGTTAGTTTGGGAGATAGAGTCTGGTCTGATGCTGATATGACCTTTACAACTAAAATGTCAGTATATAAAAACGTGTCTTGTCATTCTTATTCTATACCTCTGAAACATGAACATTGTATGAATCACACATACAACAGCACGAAGGATTTGATCAGTACTGCTTCAGACATATTCGTGGTCTGAAGTGGGACAATTTTGTTGTGTTGATACACGTGTCTTGGCGAAAGACGAAACCACTAGTATTGCTACGATTGTAACTAAAACACAGATACGATACGTTGGTCATCTTGTCAGACGTGATGATTTTAAGCCCTACAAATAGTTGTTTTATGGTAAGCTACTTTCTGGTAAAAGCCCGAGTACAAACTCCAAAAAACGATGTCGAGATTGTGTCAATGAGAGTTTAGCGTACTTTGGTGTTTCTGCTGACAATTGGGCGTTCCTAGCATTAGATCGTAAGAAGTGGTGAGCGTAGATTTACAAGGGTGCTGAACGTTTTGAAGCAGAAAATATAGTCAAAGAGCATGTAAAAACATGAAACCTTGTCAACAAATTGTGGAGATGTGTGAATCTGTGAGGTGTGTAACCGGACTATTTTTTTCAAAGGAAATTATTATTAATCACATGAACTCACATTGAAGCATTTTAACTGCAACTATTTATTATCCAAGACAGCTCGTCATGCTCTCAAAGCTCTGAAGTGTGCCGATCAACTGATGACCTTAAACGTACACTGTTTGTAAATGTGCTAGATTAAAAGTTGACAATTTAAAGCCACTTCGTAATGAGAATTATTTATTTTCTATTCATGTTGCTATTAGTTGCTATTTTAGATTTAGATTAAGTTTAGCTTTTGATTTTATTTTTTTATTATTATGTATTTAGTTATTCTAAAATGAAGTTTATTTTATGTCTATTGTTGCTTGCTATTTCGCTTTTATCGTTTAGTAAGTTTTTGGGATCTATAAAATTTATATAATTTAATATATATATATATATATATATATATATATATATATATATATATATATATTCTGTTTCTCGGCTTGATAATACGAATTCGTTCACATTTAAAAATAGATTATAGTCTTATGGAAAACATTGACGTATCTAAATTATTGACGTTAATATAATTTTAATATTTCGCACGGTTGTTTTTTTTACCATACAGATCGATGAATGGTAGCAATTTTATGCATAATTTGACATTTTCAACTATGAACAACGCTTTTTTACACTGTATTTTGATGACACTCCGGCGCTTACGCATACATAAATACACACACACACGCACACACACACACAGACACACACACACACACACACACACATATATATATATATATATATATATATATATATATATATATATATATATATATAATTATCAATATTTATTTATCCACATACGTATACGTTTCATCCTTCCGGAATAATCAATTTAGAGATAATTATTCAATCCTGTCGCAGGGTTCGAACACGAGTCAAGTTTTTAACTCAGATTCAAATGCATTAGTCCACGCGGCCACAGTAAAGAACCATATAAATCGGTGAGAGTTTTAAAACGTATAACGCCGAGCGTGCACGATAGGCAGTCGATATCAACAGTTTTCAAATAATGAAGGAACATGCATTAAAGCTTCGATGTTGACGATGTTTAATACTAATCACTAGAGTGCCCAACCTGAAATTTGTGCAACAAATAATTATACATATTTGTTTATCTGCATACGTATACGTTTCATCCTTCTGGAATCATCAGTGTGAAGATAATTTTTTAAAATTCAATCGCAGGATTCGATACCCCAGAACACGAGTCAATATGTTAACTCCCATTCCGATGCCTTAGCCTACGCAGCCACAGTAGAAAAACACATAAATAAGAGAGAGTTTTAAAACGTATGCCATCGAGCTAGCACGATAAGTCGACATCAACAGTGTTTAACTAATGAACGAAACATTGATTAAAGCTTCGATTTTGACGGCTGTGTTAATACTACTTACTACAGTGCCCAGCCTGATATTTGGATCGACAAATAATTATAAATATTTGTTAACCTACGTAGTATACGTTTCATCCTTCCGGAATCATCAGTGTAGAGATAATATATATATATATATATATATATATATATATATATATATATATATATATATATATATATATATATGATAGTGTGGACAGAATAACAGGAGTTTACATGGATACTAGATGAACTTTACTTTTTTATTTTTATATATTAACATGTCAAGGTCCAAGGGTCACTCGAGGACAAGGGTTAATGAGTGTGTCAAATGGACGGTTAGACAACACCGTGACGATTAGTAACGAACGTCTAAACTGGTCAGAACCCGACTATTAAAGAAGACGACTCAACAAGAACTTGTTAACACTGGACTTGAAAGCGACCATGTTGTAGTCATCTTGGAAGCAGCGCAGTAGTAATGTGTTTTTTTATTGATAATTAGTTACTGAATATCAAAAAAATAATATATTTATCAGTTATTATATTTACCTCCTTTCTAAGAGGTTAGACACAAGGTCAGGTGTAGGTTTGATGACAGTGTTTTTGTGGAACGAACTGGATTCGAACTTTGCACGCCCAGGTTTTCAGTATGCTCAGAAGTCATTTGGTAATATTGGCATTTCCTGCGTCGTTAAACTAAAGTAATTGATAGTAATGTAAGATGAACTTACCTTAATGGTACATTTTTGGACTTTACGTGTGTTTTTTATTCCAAAGATTAGAATAGGTGTACAATTTTATTCATACCTTTTAATAGATGTATACAAAACAGTAAAATCAGTGAATATAATTCTTATGTTTTAGATTAGAATCAATCTTAGACATATTTTCTGTTAGCAATAACTTTTTGTAAATTGCTGTTTGACTTTTTTATTCATAAAACTCTGTTAATCCTGTTTTTGCATAAACAGACATGTTTTTTTTTCTTTTTTGATCATCCCTGCTTATTTTCTTTATTCATCCCGGAACCAAATACGTATGCTGTGTTTTGTTTTTGTCGTAATCGACAACCTAAGTATATAATACAACTAAAAGAACACCCGTCCCAGGACGGGTAACATTAATTCCTCGAACAGCAGAGATGTGCTCCACTTCTTTTGCTCCTTTACGAAGATTCAAGTCAATATATAAGGGTAGTACAATGTATGTCTAGAATCATTATTCCAATTTTGTTCAAAGTCCATTTTGTTATTTTGATCCTAGAAAATGACTCAAATTTAACGCTTAAGCTTAAGGGGTCTTAAGAAGAAATTGAAATTAAGAAATGTTGCTTAATTGTTGTCTAATGACTATGTAAAAAAATTCAATTCAATACTGGACTATTTAAATTTTCAAATAGAAGGTTGTGTCCATATTATGTCCCCTAAAATTGCAAAAAACTATAATTTAGGGAACATTCGTTAATCAATGTCTAATACCTATTGTTAAACTTCACAAAAGTCAGAAGTATCTTAATTCTCACGAAAGGCTCCAACCCAGTTTACTCTTTTTGCATCAAATTAAACAAAATTGTATGTATCTACCTCCCACAAGGTAAGATGTGACACAAGGTCGGGAAAGTAGGATTTGATAAACCAGCGCGCGAGAAGGTGAGCACTCTGGCCATTAAAAATTGCCTGGGCATCCCCGTAGGCATTCACCGTTAGGGGAGTCTCAGACAGTAAGCAATAAACTTACTTCTCCCCAAAGAGGTGAGGCAAAGGCTGTGAGTGTGGACCTCCTAGAACTGCACAGAACAGACCCGTAGACCGGCGTAATTCAAGCTCCGAAGGCCAAGACAATACCAGTTTATGGGGTGGAGTATCCATCGGAACAGATACTAACAAAATATTGCCAATATTATATATAACCTTTTACGACTTGCAGCTATGTTAACAAATTCATGATGATAGGTTAATTAGTTTTTTAGTTCACTCTGTACATACAAATATATAAACATATACACATACCTAATTTTATATAAATAGAGATACACACGAATATACGTGACAATAAGTAAATACTTTAGCTCATTTCGTATGTATGTGTATGGATGAGTCTTTCAATGATTTATTTAGTAACTTCAAAAAGAATTTGACATTCACAATAAAACTTTGCGACAAATAAAGCCACAGGAGGTGCCCCATTGCTGAGTCGAATTCTCTAGACAATCGGTGGTGTCAATCTCTTTAAACAACATTGCACAGCAAGGGGAAACACTTATACTGAACTTAGTTTGAGTTGAATAAAAATAAAAGCTTCCTGTCCGAGGAATTTTATTGAAAAGGAATTTAATAGGAACAGTTATTTAAAGTGTATTATTGGGATCATTAGGACTTCTATTCTTATCTTAGTTATTGTGTTCACAATGTTTCGGCAGATGTTGCTTCCGAACTTCTTCAGGAGCATTTTTTCGAACTTAATAATCGTTATGCCGAATTCGGGAACCTATACGAAATTTCAAACTGAACCGTTTATCTAATCAACGGGGGTAGATTATTCTGTATCCCTCAGCCATCCTAGAACCCCAATGATTGCTTCTTTTCACATCGAATGTATTCTGATGGGAGAAAGAGCGAATGAGACAATAAGTTATGCGAATAGGGCAATGCAACACGGGAGATTAGTAGTAAAAACAGTAATATGGTAAACAGAGTATAGTGAGATAATGATATAAATTGATGATGTAAATAATACGTAAACAAATAAACGTAAATCTGTATGGTCAGTTACCATGGCAACAAGTGTATTCCTTAAATGATATAAGCACAGTTTTTATTAACAGCAGCGTGAAACTGTGTGTTTATTTTTTGTCATAAGTAATATCTTCGAATCATATTCGTGAACTATGGCTAATTTCCATAAAATTTGAACATTATTATCTAATACACCAGGTGTACTATTAGAATATTGATTCATTTACTTTTACAACAATAAAAAAGAACTTATCCAACGACCGATTATGACGGCCGATAGCACTCTTCCTGAGAGTCTAACATTTAAACTCCTCGACCTGACATTCTCACAACACAAAATAGAATAAGTACATAGAAGATGCTGCACAGTCCGTCGCAAAGAAAGTAGACTCTTTCTACCGGAATAGAAAACTTCTCACACCTGCCAGTATCCTATATATATATTTAAAACCACTATTCGCCCGTGCATGGGGTATTATCGCCACAGTTGGACTAGTGCAACAACCACCAACCTCTTTCTCTTGGACAGGGTGCAAAAAAGAATTAATAAACTAATATGTCTCGCAGTGTCTTCCAAGCTCTAACCTATGTCGCATCGCAGCTGTGTTACTTCCCTGTTCTTGTTTTACAAGTACTTCCACAGAATATGCTCCGATGAACTTACTGCACTTGTACTCCCTCAACGTAAATAATCCTCACCAACCCGACTAGAAGCAAAATCACACCCCTTCACTGTAGAATTCCCCAGATTCCGATACATTTCTTAATCTAATAGTTTTTATGGCTAAAACCGCTTTCTATTGTAATTCTCCCCTTACTCCATGTTTCCTCGACTGTACTAACATGTAAAAATTAAATATAAACAAATATATTACTTCCTAATTTCCCATTCAGGTTGCCCCACTACAACTCTGGCATTTATCACAGTAGTCCTTTACGCTTTTGTGGCAATTAGCCTTGCTTAGGGGGGAACAATTTAAAAAAAAGATATCGCTTAAGGGTACAAATGTATGCAGTAATTTACAATGCATCAATGTTCACTGATGGGTCACGGGTCATTTAGTTAAAACTTTAAATAGGAAATTTTATATTAAAATAAAATCAACTACCAGTTTTTATTTGTATCGGAATGAGATTTTACATTTTTTTCGACTAGATATATAAATAATAAGAAGAATAGTCTAAAAAAGGCGTGTTTTAATGGCGTCCCGAAAACGAAATATGCCAACGATTCAGTGAAAAAATAATTTCCATAGAATTAAAATTTTGCACCCGTATTTCGGTTCGTAGTAAATCGATTTCACGTTCAATGAAATAAAATGTGGGGTTAAGGGGAGCAAGATTTGGAGGAGATGGCATTTGAAAAGGGTGGAGTTCTGAGGAGATTAAAATGAAAAGTGAAAGTTTCACACTGTGAGCAATTAGAACTGTATCAGTCACCCCGTGGTGAAGATGGTAGACTTAACAGACAGCTTGTTTGATTTGTGGGATATTTTGAAAACACTGTAATTCTTACTATCTATCTCATCTTTTATCTCAATCTCACCTTTCTCTATCTCTTTCTTTCTTACTCTTTCTCTCTCTGTTTATTTCTCTCCCTCTCTCTCTACCCCTCTCTCTCCCCTCTCTCTCTCTCTCTCTCTCTCTCTCTCTATATATATATATATATATATATATATATTGTAATTCAGTATTATAGTAGAAATAATAAAAGTGATGAAGCATATGCATTTTTTCAGGTAATGGACACGATACATTAGTTTGATATTCCATCGACACCGTAGGTACCGATGGAATATCGAACTAATGCATTATGTATATATATATATGAGGTCGGTCTAAAAATAATGGCAATAGATGTGTTTCTGCTACGTGAGCTATGGACGAAAGAGCGATAAGCGACTTGGATTATCATCTAACATGATTTCTCTCAAATATATGTGTAAAATTAGCTTTCTTACACTGAAAAGTATGCAAATTTCCCCCGTGTTCGGGTATCAATTTAAATGGTGCATACACCGTTTTACACCGCAGTTATTTAGACTGTCATGCGATATTGTAACGATATTACAATCTGCGTTGTTTAAATTTGACGCAAAAATAGGGAACAACAAGTAAATTCTTTCTATATCCAATTATATGTTTGTTTGTATTTAAGTATTTAAAGTTTTATAGTAAACTAGCAGAGAGACCAGTCGTTGCTCAGGATTGAATTAGGATCATTACTCTGTACTTTTGCACTATGCTCATAACGCCATATTACTTTCTTTGTTTTTACGTTCCCCTCCTCCCATTTCACCACCTAATATAGTCGGTAAAATCTGTGATGTTTGAAAGCTCTCTAAATTAGTGTCTTATAGATATGGTTTTTATTTCATTAAAATAAGATATACGTTTATACGTATTTGAAGTTTTAGGATGGTGTCGGTTCCCATGGGTCACTTAGAGATGGTAGCACGTAGATATTCGGCAGAGAGAGAGAGAGAGAGAGAGAGAGAGAGAGAGAGACCACCACCATTGTTTTCCCCGGAGAATTTTATACGTATGGTAAAATTTCATCAAAATAGGATATTTTTAAAGTTCTAAATTAGATTTAGCCGCCTATAGCTCACTTAGCTTAGGAGGGCACTTAGAGATTCAAGGCAACTTCCATTGTCTTCTCAGGAAGAATTTAAACGTATGATTAAATTTTTTATGAAAATAGGAGTATTTGAAGTTTTAATGAGGTTATTCTCTCCATAGACTCCTTATGAGTGCATTTAGAGAATAAGTAACCAGTAACACTTCCATTGTCTTCCCTGGAAGATTTTACATAAGATTATGCTTGTAGATTTTATCCAGATTCTCTCAGCCTTCCTTCTATAGGGAACACACAACTATCACACCAACATACACGCAGATATTGGGTTGTCTATATATATATATATATATATATATATATATATATATATATATATATATATATATATAAATATATATATATATATATATATATATATATATATATAGGGAGAGAGAGATAATTTATGTTATTTTCACTTTTCATCTTAAATTAACCGACTGTTTTCATTACGAACCACTACTTGTGAAATAGATTAAAATTTCTAACCAATCGAGTTCTCATTTCTCATTTTTTGGGCCCGATGCTATGGTTACGGAAACTAATGCATTTTTCAAACATGATTTTCTTAACCTCATCTTTTTCAGGCGATTCGGATATGCGTATTGAGAAAAGAAGGATAAACACCGAGCGACGAATTAAAAGAATATCACAATATTGGAACAACCACACTATTAATCTAATCTTGCTCCGTTTGATTTTTTATCTTTTTCACAAACTCAACAGGATTAAGTTTTTAAGGCGTGGAAGGCATTAAAAGCCGTAATGAGTGAAATAAGGTTAGCACTGAACAATTCTTCCGGTAGTGAACTGATACAGGACATATAAAGGTGTACAAGTGCATATATATATTTATATATATATATATATATATATATATATATATATATATATATATACTAGAAGAATATACGTCACAAAAAATAATTAATCTCACCTTTATGTCACATTACGAAGATTAAAATACCAATATAATGATAGTAAACCTTTTTCTAGAATCCTTAGTTCAATTTCGATCACACCCATTTCATGATGTTGATTTTGGAAAATGTCTTAAATTAAAAGCTTAAGCTTAGGACGTTTTAAGAAAAAATAAAATGTAGAGAATCTTGCTTACTTTGTTGGCAATGACTATAAATCAAATTCAATGTTAATAAGAAATTTTTAAATTTACAAATGGGAAGTTGTGTCTACATTATGTCCGTTGAACATCCTTTTAAATACTCCAAAAAATAGAAATTTACGAAATATTTATAAATTAAAGTCTAATACCTATTGTTTTTAACAAAAAATAAAGCCATATGAATTTTATAGAAACCCTCTTCTTTGCATAAACTAAATTAAACTTATAATAGTCCATATTCCAACTCGTTACGCATAACAGGTGTGTTCTGAAAATTTATGATGATAATCCCCTATCCATACAAATATATAAACATATACTCAAACTTAACTATATATATATATATATATATATATACATATATATATATATATATATATACATATATATATATATATACATATATATATATATATATATATATTTATTTGAACATGAAAAAGAGTAATAAAAAATGTAAGAGTGACAAATGTACTTCATCTTCAGTTGTTCAATGCAAGGTGTATTCAATAAAAGCCTGTTTTTGTTTCTTTTCTTAAGCCAGGCTTTTCAAAAATTGGTATTTTATCATTAGAGGAGTTACATAGATAAATAAATTGGCAGGGAGGTGGCCAGAATTCAATATTTGAAAAATATGAGAAGATAATAGAAAGAGGGTGTAAGTGTGTGAGATGGCTGCAAACTTATGTATCTATGTAACTCTTCTGATAAAAAAAGTCCAATCTTTGAAAAGCCTGGCTTAAGGAAAGAAAAAATAATCACACTTTTATTGAACACACCTTGCATTAAACAACTTGAGATGAAATAGATTTGTCATTCTTACATTTTTTATTTCTCTTTTTTCATTTATCGATATAATTGCTCTATCCAGTATATTGAGCTTTAATCATTTCACGATAGGTTCAGACTTCTAAAAAAGTATATATCCTACCTTTAGTGTCAGCCTGTATATATATATATATATATATATATATATATATATATATATATATATATATATATATATATACTGATCAATTGAATCTCATTTACTCCTATTTAAAGCTCATCGATTTTTCTACTGAACGACAGTATTCTTTCAGTTTTTTTTCTTATAAACCAGTTGTTCTACCAAAGCTTGAGAGTATAGTCTGCCCTCATATTTCTTCTAGAACTTGAGAAGGAAGGAATATAGAACTTTCATCAATGAATATTAGTGAAAAAATGACAATACCCTCGACAGAACTTATACGCAGCGTATCAAGCTTGCAGTCCGTATCACCGCCATTTCAATGTTCGCGTAAAAGCTTATCTTATCTTCTCTTCTTATAAGTGAACATTTAAGTCAACTAAATCGTATTTCTTGCTGATACTGAAATTCACTTTACATGAGATGTGATTATTCACTTTCCACATATACATCTTTTTTGATCCCGTGATATTTTTGTATCCGCCCCCCCCCCAATTTGGTCTGACCAACATTTTTACCAAATAATAAAATATATCGGCCGTTTCAAAATAGTTTCTCTTGTCTGCCAAATTCTCTAATTCTAAAGAATTTATTGAAATAAAGTAAAACAAAATATGCTATATTTTAAAACAGAAACAATATATTCTATCTTTTTTAATTACTTTAATAATCTACACTTAGACGGAGGTTATTTTTTCATCACGTTTTGTTTGTTTGTACCCAACGTCCACATCGCTTGACAAATCATCACCAAACTTGGAACTGATTTGATGTGGGGATATCTCTAGGTCAAATATCAAGGTCATAGAAACAGTGAAAGTCAAACTTTTGTTAATAACTTCGGTTCTGTTCATTTTAAAGATTAGACTTTTCCCAAATTTGATGCATAGATCAGATGCTCTCTGATCACAGTAACTACTATGCAAGATTTCAACCTGATCAGATAAATAGTGTTTGAGTGTTCAATGTTTCCGTGGAATAATTACAAGAATACTTCATACAATATGGAGAAGTAAGACCCATATAATACTTTGGCCCATCATTACGATGTCTGGCAGAGGTATACAGTCTCACGACTGAATTATGTTATTGTTGTACATATAATTGTTTTATACATAGCGTTAAACTGTTTGTTTATTAATTTCATTATACCATATTGTAAGAGGTTTCCAAGAAAAATACTTCTCTAGTTTCTGTCTTTTAGAGTAAAATTTGTATTACTTTCTTTAGTGAATAGATACGCTTTACATCTTCGTCATGTTTATGTTAGATGGTATAATATTCCATTCATTAGAAATGCTTATGCACAAAAATACTATGAAGTTTTGCTCAGTGTTCAAAGCCAGGGTAAGTAAGTATGAAGGGTAAGCTGTTAACTCTATCTATCTATCTATCTATCTATCTATCTATCTATCTATCTATCTATCTATCTATCTATCTATCTATCTATCTATCTATCCCTCTCTCACTCTCACTCTCTCTCTCTCTCTCTCTCTCTCTCTCTCTCTCTCTCTCTATATATATATATATATATATATATGTATATAATACATTGGCGCACCATTACGATGTCTGGTAGACACATGTAATCTCACGACTGATTTATGTTTGTGCTACCAAGATTTCAAACGTTACAAAGGGTGCGTGATTAACCTATGGAATCGGTTATGCTGATTTCAAATCTCATCGGATCTAGTGTATTTAAGTACGCAGTAATACCGTTTCGAAGGCATGCACCACTGACCCCCTAACAATGAGAAAATAATAACTCATGTGAAAGGTTTACGACAAAAGGTCACAGCATAACATTGTAACCAAGGACGGGTATTCTGCTATTTCATGAAATTAATTCACCAAACAAAACACTTTCATACCACTTTTACCTACTTCTGAAAATTGACGTATATATCTGTTAAATATGATGTATAGAATCTTTATTATAATCTTTATAAAAATCTATTAAATCATTTTTTGATTCTAGTGGAATGTCTAACATTTGGGGCCTAAGCTTAATGGGTTTTAAGATGAAATTGAAATTCAGGTATTCTTGCTTAATTTGTGTCCAATGAGTATGGCTAAAATTTCATACAAATCAGAAATATCTGAATTCTGAAATGCACAGTGACGTCTACACTATGCCCCTAGAAATTAATTTGGGGAATATTTCAAAGTAATTTAGGAAATATTTATTAATTGATGTTATTTAAGCATGTTTAAAATTTCATCAAAATCGGAGGTATCTGAATTTTAATTAGTTAAAATTAGGTATCAAATTCCTCTTTCCTGCTTTTCAGAAAACTACATTACTAAATATAGCTTACATTACTCATATGTACGCTTAGCAACTGTGTTTAAGGAATCATAATGTTAGGTTAATTAGTTTGGGAGTTTATTCACATAAACAGGGACGGATATAAACGGAAATTAGTGGCGAACACTTTCTTATATCAAACAAATAAAGTTATCTTGGTGAATTTCAAAGGAAGACCCAAATACCAATGTCTCTAACAAACCGATATCTGCTTGTAAGTAGCCTAGTTTATTACTTTTATTCCATTGACGCGTTTATATTTTTTTCGATTAAGTTTGTTTCAGATAATAATTAGTCCGGTTGTGAACTATGTTAGGCGGGGTAATTTTCTGTTCATAAGCTGACCGTTTAAAAATTTGATAAATATGAATTTTAAAAATGTCCATAACTCTGTCCGAATTCAGATAAAGATTTACTTTTTTTTAAAAATATTAGCATATTGTTTTCTTAATGTAATGCGCATATCACAACAGAAGGAAAGCGAATTTGGTTCTATGAAGACTATTTGGTATGTTGTTTTCATACAATGCTATAAGTGTCTAAGTTTACACACTTCGACTAAAGCCTACACTAACTGACATCTTTTTTAACATAAATCTAATAAACATTCGTTCTTAAACAAAAATATATATAAACTAATACGCAATTTACTTCGATAATGACAAGTAATCGTTCATACGAGATTTCGTTTAAAATAACTTACATCCTGTTTCGTTCGGTAATACTTGCTTTCTATACATAGTTATGGAATGATACATTGTATTCAGTTAGGAATACGTACTTAGGTATGGAATTATATATATAAAAAATGAAAATTGATTTAGTTGACATGTATACGAATAGGCAAATATTCCCTACTTCTTTAGTGTTAAGACTACGGCCGACGCTTTACGTAAACATAACTATTTTAAACATAACGAGAGAAATGAATTCTTTTTTCTATTATCATTCTTTGTAATTCTACCTCTTGAATGCTCCCACCACAACCTTCCGTTTCCTTTGTTTAATTGGACGTACAATTATATTATGCTTGTTTACAGGCTGCACAATGTAACTTCGAACGCGATTTTAAAACTTTTAAATTATCGTTTAGTACATGTCTGCTATATAGAGTATAACGAATTATTCAGTGAGAGAAGGAAAAGACAGTAAACCTGGCAACGAGGATTTCACGAATTCAACTACATGAGTTACACACTTCAAAATTAACAAAACAAATATTTCACTGAAGATAAAAAACTCGAATTCAACAACACGAACAGGATTTAACGAAACAAATAGTTCTTTTTAAAAACCAAAAGAAGATTATTCTTCCTTCGCCCACTGCTATTTCATGTTTGCTCGTATTAACCTTTTTAATGGTTCGCTTAGCGTTGCTTGTCGTGGAATAAACTGTGTAGGGTAATTTATTAGACCTAAGAAACTAAGTATATCCTCGACGTTTCCATGGTTCTTAATATTTTTTTTCGAGTTTGTCGGTCTGATACATGTATGGCACACTATAAAACCATCGAAATTAGATTTCTTCTTTATGGAATATGCTTTGTGCTATGCGATTGTGACGTTGTTTTCTTTCAATGCGCGTAATACCATCTCTATGGTTCTGCTATGGCCGAAATGAGCGGGGGATTGGAAATACTCCACGTAGAGATCTGTGGGCTTCTCCTCAGCATGGAATTATGTCATCGGAATAATCGATGCAGGATTTAATAATATCAGAGCGGATGTAATCATATCTACAACCCGAAAGTGTTTCTACACACATGGTATCCCAGCGATTATAGTTTCAGAAAACTGACCATAGTTCAGGGCCTCTGAGTTTAATATCTTCTGTACAGAATGGGTATCAAAACCGAATGGTCACACTTTATTATCCTGAAACTAATGGAGAGATAGAGCGGTTCTTAGCAACCATGCTGAACACAGAAGGAAAAGACTGGAGAAAATATCTAAGAAAATTCCTAATGGATTATCGAAATAGCCCACATGCCATAACGGTAGAGACTCCGGCTAAAGTACTTATGCGTAAGGAAACGAACATAAAATACCAGGATTACAAAAGAGGTAGTAAAACGGCGTCGAAAAAGGACCAAAAGGAAAAAGACAGATTTAAAAAATCGCACAGATAAAATGAATACAGCCAAACTGACTAATATAGGACCGGGGGATATCATATTACTGAGACAAAGCATACATAAAAAAGCTAACACTATGGAGAGTAAAAGAACGCAGAGGCGAACCCGCTATTATAACGAGAGGAGAAAAACTTATTTTAAAACACAAATCGCAAATGAAAAGTATCCCTGAATACAGGACTCGCCAACAACTAATGGATGACGACTTTCCCTTCAACGACAACCTTCGGGGGACAGAAAGAAATAGAACATGAGAGAGAAAGCGGGGAGGAAAAGGAAAAAGTGGATATCTCGATAGCCCTCAGATAAACAACTGTTCAACGCCCCTTTTACATGCTGACATGCGTTAAGCGACTTTTAGAAATCGACTTCCAAAAAAATAAAAAATAAATATAGTCAGCTCTTTCTCTCAAGTCAATCTTGATAACCTCCTACCATGTTTTCTTTCGCCATCCCATGTGGGCTGACCCTGCTACTTCAACTGTTGTGCATCTACTAACCCAAGAACTCTCAGCTATTCTTTCAACGTGCCAATACTATCTAAATCTCGTGTTCTGCACACTCTTCCCTATACTGTCGAGATTTTATCTTTCTTTGAGCTCACCATTGCTAAACTTGTTTGTAACAATTACATAACACATCTATCATATCATTCTCATATCCTTTCTCTCCATGCAGCGCATATCCTCGACGCTCACTGGCCAGTCTCACTTCCATACATTATCACACTATGTGCACATGCCTGATAGACCCTTCCCTTAGTCGACAGTAATAAAGCTCTTTTGGTTAGTAATGACAGAAGTCTACTGAACTTACTCCATTCACTCTTAACTCTCGTAATCACACTAGCACCTGATGTACCCTGTGCTCCAATAGTATCACCAAGGTAATAATATTTTTGAACCCCCTCAATACTTTCGCCATCCAGATATACTTTCGCCACATTTGAGTGCTCATACGTCTCCAGTGTTTTACACTTCTAGTATACTAGTAACTGACTATCTTCTGTCAACGTACCAGTAATTTTACTGCACTTCTTGTGTACCCAATGCTTACAAGTACACCAAAAACTAGAGTTGCACGCGATTCTCTTTCCACAAACAGATCACTTAACTTCGGTTAGCTTAGGCGATTAATTGTAGTTTTACGGGGGTATTTGTTAGACCTAGAGTTAGTGGTAAGTGTAAGTATTTTTTTACTATATTTTTAGCATGAAGTTAATCGAAGTTAAGGCATCAGCTCGGCAGCCATTTTGGTTTTCGGTAACAATTTCTGAAATAAGAAATGTTATAAAGTTTTCACACGTTAAAAATATGCGGGACGGTAGTGAATTTAAGTCTACAGAGTTTGCTATTGATTGTTGGCCTGTTATTAGTTTATTTACGAGTTACCTACTGCTAGAATTTTACCAAATGTTAAATTTAATCATATAAATCTAAACTATAAAGTGCAAGTTATTATCGTCTTTTACCTTATTCTTCTATTTTTGTCTCGTGTGAGTATTTATTTAGAATAGTGTGCGAAAATAAGGAGTACTTTATATGAATCACTTCATACAAAGGCGATCCACAATATAGACCTGGCAAACATGCGATTGGGGTTCACAACAGGGAGCGGACATGTGAAGACTCAAATTACTACTAAATGATATTTACCTAGAACAGTTTTAGTACGAAATTTCTTAGTAATGTCCAGTAATAAGCAGCTATATATATATTATTAGGTAGAAGCTTATAATTATTAATTTATTTCCATTAAATCAAATGTAAAAAGTACAAAAATATAAAATAACGAAATTCACAAAAATCACCTTATTCACCAAGATTTTGACACATCTTTGATATTTCAAAAATCATGAGTCGATTTGTTTATATTAACTACTTGATTACAGAACATATAATGACATAATACAATAAAATTCAACATTTTACAAAATCAAATACTTTATGAACAGAATAATGTTTAGAGACTCATGATTTTTTAAATATCAAAAATGTGTTTAACTCATGTTGAATCAAGTGAGTTTTTGTGAATTTTGTTCTTTCATTTGTTTGTACTTTTTACATTTGATTTGATGGAAATACACCAATAATTGTAAGCTGCTACCTAATAATATGTATAGTTGCTAAGTACTGGACCTACTCCGTAATTATTATTTAGTAGTAATGTTGGTCTTCACATTATATATGTATTATGGATCGCCTTGCTTCAAACGCATTATTCTTTCTAGCAATGGACGTCGTTACTTTATATTTGACTGTGAAGCAAGCGGAAAAGCTTTACGTTAACAGCGATTCATCAATGTTAACAGACAGGAAAAAAGTCAATACACACCGAACAGAATAATTCGTAAGTGTTTAAAGTTTCTGCTTCTTTCACCGACGGCCAGCGCTCGGAGCCGTACAAAGCAGTAGTAAATGTTTGAAATATTGATATTTTATATTAATTGACATTTATTGTGTTTCAGACGTAAATATACCTATTATAGTATCACCATTTAAGTAATATATGGACCAAAGAAGCATTAGAATTCCAAGGGTTTCACAGGAGCCATATTATAGGTTAATCTGAATGATGACTTAATCAGTTTAAAATAGCCACACACCTCGGGATTCCACTTTCCGCTGTTAACTGAGTGATTGCCCAGTTCATCAGCGAGGTAAAATTAAAGCAATATTGTCTTTTGTTTAATTAATAATTGAATGACCAAAGCATGTCGTTTAGTCTTTTGACTAATAAAAAAATGTAGAATCTGTTTTGATACTACACTTCGTATTTTCTTTTCTCTGTCAGTGAAGGAAAAATTCTTCTAGACCGAAGCTATTTTAAATTTTTTTTCCGATCCCGAGTATGATTTTCTTTTAGGGGGGATTTCTTGACATTAAAAGCCGACCTTGTGTCTAACTCTGCCCTCGAGTGGAGACAAGTAAATTGGGACCAAAACGTGTTTTAATAATTAAGTTTAATATAATAATTTAGAATAAAAATAGGTATAGGTTTAAAAATAAGAAAAAATGAATATTTTAAACAGAATCCCGAGCAACATAGGGTTTGTACAGATATGATCTATATAGAAATAAATATGTAAAATGCGTATACATGCGGTGCTAAATATGTCAGAACGAATCACATAATTATCGTGTAGAGCCTTGCAAAAAAGGAATAACAGAGGATTAACCCAATTCTCTTTCGAATTTGACAACCAACACAATATTATATGTAAGCAAATGCCTTGATTCACCTTTCTTTTAAAGAAAAACAACATAAAAAGGAAGACCATTATTTGATTTCGATAGAATTTCAAGCATTTATGCAGAATTCTATCATTCGTATGATGGATGGATGAATAAATACCGAACTGGGATATTTTGCAAATAATTTTAGATCCTCCATTTTGTACGTGTCACATTCATTCAACTATAAGTTGTTTTGAATTTTTACATTGTATTTCTCTCTCTCTCCCCTCTCTCTCTCTCTCTCTCTCTCTCTCTCTATATATATATATATATATATAATATATATATATATATTATATATGAAGCAAAGGTGTCTGTCTGTATGTATGTGTGTATGTGTGTCACGACATCACAGTTAAATGGTTGATCTAAACGTTACCTAGCAACAGATGGTTAATCTACATTTTCAATTCTATGTCTTTTTCATATCAGAAGTTCTTGAACCTTTTCTGAAACTCATTATTCTAAATTAGAAGTACGTAAGAATAAAATTAGAAACAAATTTTCCGACATTTTAGTCGACCGAACACTTATTTTCACGTCAAATCATCGTACGTATTTGATGTATTGTTTACTTTGAAGAGAACACATTATCTTCTTTTTTTTATTATTAAAAATGGATAAAAAATATTTGATAAATGTTCAATAATATATTTTACTTTAATACGAATCGTTTGTTTTATATTTACGCTTCTTAAAAAGTTTAGTTATTTTAGATAATCGAACTATTTTAGATCTATGCGAAATCTACAATCAGACCATGTGTGGAATACTGTTATCATATTTAGGCTGGGGAATCTCCATCCTATTTTACGGTTCTTGATAAGGTGCAGAAACGCGCCTGTAATTTGATTGGCCTTATCCTTTCTTCTTTTTTTCCATCATCTCTCTTACAGACGCGATGTTGCTAGTCTCAGTCTTTTCTATAAATACTATTATAGCATGTGTTCTTAAGAATTATGTCATCTATTCCCCGCTGCTTTTGTTCCAGCTCGTTAGACTCGGTGATATAATGGCTTCCATCAATTCGCTTTTTTATGTAATACAGCTTCCTATTGCAGTAGCTTCTTTCCAAGAACCGAAGGCTTGTGGAACTCCCTTCCTGCTGACTGTTTTGCTCCTACCTATAACCTTGGTCTTTTCAAGACTAAGGGCAATAGATATTTCATGTCTCTACCATAATCATATTTGTTCTTATTAGCACATTACATCAAGTGGCTTCATGCCTTGTCTGGAACAGTTTCCATTAAAGAAATTTACAAAGAAGTACCAATCCATAACCTTAATAGATAAGTCGCCTTGTAGATAAGCATTTACCTTCCGTTTCAATATTTTATGATTTCGTGTGTTCTAATTTCTACACTAGACAACTGTTTGTTTTTACTGTTCCAGTTATTTCCTAGCTGATATCGTTCACCGTCATATACCTAAATATTTTAAATATATGTTTTTAAGTTCTACTCTTTGCCATAAAAGGCAAGAAAAGTTGAAAACCCCGTCATAGACGGGAACTTCAGCTAGTTTTATGATACAAAATTTTCACCTCGAAAAATATGTCTAAAATAAACAAAACTTTATGTAAAGCTAAGAAGAATACGTAGACATTAAGAAACGATACCTGAAAATATAAAAACTCAAAGTATATTTTTCATCGGATACTTAAAAAGTCTAGAATCTTCCGAGTACTTAGGATAGAAGGAAAACACCATGCATGATATAGATGCTGTAAACATGGCATTGGTCCGATTTAAAAAGGAGGTTTTCTGATATTCTCATGTAAGCAGTTTCCCCGAAATTTGTTATTGAATATACATTTCTATAAATAAGCGAAAAAATATTAAGTTTAAATAATTGTTTTTGTTCACATCATATGTTAACAGAATTTTATTTTATTTTTGCTATATTTTTAAAATTTCTTATTGTTAATATATGTAGCATTAACATTCAGTAAAATATTTCCAAATAAAAGGGAAAATATTTATATTATTTTACTAAGGTTCTTGGATATTCCTGCAATAGCATTTGTCTGTGGTTCAAGGAAAAAAATGTGCCACATGAATTAAATAGGCTTCGATAATTCAGCTTTCGCAAATAATGTTGATCTGATATACAGCTGGTAATTACGTTAAAAGTAATAATTGCTAAACATCAACTCTTATCAGTAATGTCGATAAAGTAAATTTATTGGGATATCTACGACTGTCCTCTGAGTCTACATTTGCTCACCACGTGGCTATTACATTCCAACCAATTGGCACACACACACACACACACACACACACATACACACACACACATATATATATATATATATATATATATATATATATATATATATATATATATAATCTATAATTATCCTAGGACACGCGTTTCACGGTTTTACAGCTCATCAGCTAATTGGCAAATAAATGAAAACATTCGTAGCAGTGATCTCTCCAGGTTACGAAAACAAAAATAGAAATTCGTATTTTGGTATGATTTTTGATTAACATCCTCCCCCCAAAACAATATTCTACCTTTTTTAGGCGATCCCATATAAACACCTCGAAAAGCTGGACAGAAAGAATAAAAGAACAAAATAAAAACAATTATTTTAGAATTTTATGTGGGGGAAAATTTCTCTATATAAATTCAATGTAAAATGATCCCTATGTTTCGGGCCATTGTTCGAGCTGTTAACTAAATTATTTTTATGAGAGTTATTTTCCACTGAACGACTTGGGACTTAAGGGTTTTTTCTTTTCTTTTTTTTAGTTTTAATGGTTGAGAAACTTCCGAGACTATATATATATATATATATATATATATATATATATATATATATATATATATATATATATAAAGGTAAGACAGCCCAAAACGACGTCGTGTGTAGGTGAAAAACACTTTAATGTTTAAATAATATTTATAGTTAAAAAAACCTCTTTAAAGATGTAATAGTCTTTAAAGTAGAGCCCTGTTTGAAATTGAAAAGTTTCTTTTCATTTCTGCGATAAGCAAGTTTCGCTTGAGCGTTGAACACTGTAAACGACAAGACACTTCCCCCGCCTTCAATTACTGTATGTCAATTTCTAGCGGCCATGTGGTCCTGAGGGTTTGTCTCGTAATTCTAGCCTTAATCTACGAACTGCGATCGCCTGCAACCACCACTACTACACTGGTAGGAGAGGCAAAAATGACGTAGTCTGTGGAGGAAAAACACTTTAATGTTTAAAAAATATTTATATATATATATATATATATATATATATATATATATATATATATATATATATATATAAAATTAAATTCCCGAAACAGTTTTTCATGGTAAACAACTGATGATCCCTTAAAATAGTGTTAGAAACAAACTAATATAATAACTGTAAAAAATAAATTAACTTACATGAGTGATTTTCCACTGAAAGACTTGGGACTATAAGTTTTTTTTTTATTTATTTAAAAAAAAAATTTTTTTTTAATATAGTTTTAGTGGTTAAGAAACTTCCGAGACTATATATATATATATATATATATATATATATATATATATATATATATATATATATATATATATATATGCCTGTGTATGTGCGTGTGTGTGTGTGTGTAAGTGAATATACTGATTGATAGTTATATATACTCAATACGTGTAAATACATTATTCAAAATCAGTATAAAGTGAGAAACACCGACTGTGTTTGCTCAAAAAAATTATAAGAATTTTTTTTTTAAATATCTTCAGTATTTGCCATAAACAAAATAGATAATTCTTTGTGTATAGAAATTTTGTTTCTCCGAATTTATTCTGTTTTAGTCTATCTCGAATGTTCAACGAGTATTTTAGTTTCCACAAGAAATCGGCGAAAAAAATGTGTCCTATAAGAAAAAAAAATGATCCTAAAACGAGTACGACCTTTGAATTTAGAAAACAAATACACGGACCAAAAAACGAAATCGTACATTTTATTGTAAATAACACGTTATTGTTCGTACACCTCCGGTTTTTGTTCGATCCGCACGGAGATTTATATTTCTAGCGCCTGGTGCAAGGACAACCAAGTATATATATATATATATATATATATATATATATATATATATATATATATATATATATATATATAAGGGAAGATGTTTTATGAAAATATCTTTTATGATTAAAAGATACGAGAGTGGGAAATATTGCCAGGCGACCGGTTTCGCCCAGAGTTTCTAAAAACACATACGGGTCTTCTATAACCGACCATTTGCTTAAACACCCGTCGTGCGGAACGAACTTCAGCATTAACTCATTTACCATCTTGAGTTGTGCTCACTCAATTTTAAATCTTAAAAGCTTGCATACTATCCACATATGTCGTAAACAGCCCTCCCTCTGCAAGCAAAAAAGAGTGTTTATGTGGAGTGAGTGTGATTAGTGTCTAAGACACATTTTTCATTTTAAAGAACATAACGCTCTTTTTGGTTTTAAATATATAATTTCCCCAGTTTTTCTTTACATTTCAACTTTTAAAATCCCACGATAAAGTTCTCGTTATATACAGGGCGAAACCGGTCGACTGGCACTTTTCCCCCTCTCGTATCTTTTAATTCTGAAAGATCAAATGTGTCTTTTCTTCGTAATTGCCCTAATGAAATTCTGTACCACAAAGTAAATTATGAAATATATATATATATATATATATATATATATATATATATATATATATATATACATATATATATATATATGAATGGTTTTTCATTCAAACATGTACAAAGTCTGCTTCACTGGCATGTCGATGTCATCGATCTACAGCTATCAAGGATCACAAAAAAACCTTCTGCCTGATGAGACCTCAGCTCTTGATTGCTGTAGATCGATAACATCGACATGCCAGTGTAGAAGACTTTGTACATGTTTGAATAAAATACCGTTCATGATATAGCTCTATATTTTTATTGAGCACTCTTTTATAAGCCCGGTTTGATTCCCTTTAGATTTCTACCCTGTGGATTTTTATATTACTTGGATTATATATATATATATATATATATATATATATATATATATATATATATACAAAAATATTTTTATTTATTTTATACGCACATGAAAGTAATTCATGCACACGTATTTCTGGTTCACAACCGTCATCAGCATGGCTACATTAGACAAGGATCGAACCTTCGATATTGATGTCTATAGTTCAGCGTTTTACCATCGGACCAAGACGCCCTGTCTAGAAATATGTACGATTTTTATCACCTAAATATTTGATGTATTTTTATGTAATTATTTTATTGGTGATTGCAGCGTTCGTTGTTTTTTTTTTTGCTCACTCCTACTTCGATTGTTTCACTTCATAAGTGATTTAGATACAGAAAATAGCATATATATTAACGTAAAATACGTCCTATAGTGTTAAGAGCGACTAATAATGCAATTTTTTGCATTTTAATCACTTAGGAAGTGAGACAACTGATATAGTAGTGAGCAAAAAAACAACAACGAACCCTGCAATCACCAATAAAAATAATTACATAAAAATACATTTCATATATATATATATATATATATATATATATATATATATATATATATACATTTGTAAGTTTTAGAACAATATGGCATGTTCCGACAACGTACGGTCGAACACTCTAGACAGCCTTTTTAAATTCCCTTTCTTGATGTGGTAGTGACTCGTGGCCGTTTGGTTATGACGCTTGTTTGTGGAGTCTAGGGTTATTCTGTAACCGGGTTCTAATCTTGCAACCGTCTGGGTTTTTTTATTCTTTACACTGATGAGAGCGAAACCTCGACACACCGGCGTATGTAAATAAAAATAATTTAATATTTACTAAAATTAATATTGTTATTAGCCATTTAATAGATTGAATTGTATCTCAGTTCGGGGAAGTTAAAAATAAGATTTCACGTAGCTATATGGCATGTTCCGACAACGTTCGTCGAACACTGTAGATATCCTTACTATATGGACCACCTTTGCATGAATAGAACTTAAACTCCCTTTCTTGGCGTGGTAATGTTTCGTGGCCATTTGGTTATGCGGAGTCGAGGGTGATTCTGTAGCAGGGGTTCGAACCTTGTGACCGTCTGAGATTATCATTCCTTACACTGATGAGAGCGAAAGCTCAAAACGTCGGCATATGTAGGTAAAATAATTTAATATTTACTTAAATTTATATTGTTGATATATATATATATATATATATATATATATATATATATATATATATATTTATATATTAGTTATATTCTATTAACCAAAGAAAACATTTCCCTATTTTCCGACTTCGACGAGCACCTGTATTTTTTATTTCGTCTAACAAACAAAACTTACATTTATTTTATTTTCAATGTTTTAATTCTTTTCATATCTTATGCTCGTTCACAGCTCCGTCAACACATATATAGTTTTTATTTTTACATCGCGTATCATCAGAGAAATTGTTAATTTAATAGTTACGGGGGAAAAAACGCATATCAATCCAAAAAGAAAAAAAGGAAGATGAGAAAATCTGTTTTTAGAAATTCTCGTTTTTTCGTCGAGCTTGTTTTTTATTTGTTTTTTTGTTGTTGTCAGAATCAAAGATTCTTGTGATACTTATGGAACATTACTTTTGTTTATTTTATAACAAAAATGATTATTAGAAAAATTGAAAAACTGAAAAAAAGTCTAATAAATCGGGAGAATCTTTTATGTTTAACAATCTTTTGTCAAATAAATATGTATATATGAACTCTTATCATGTATTCACAGTAATATGATAATAGTTAAACGACGATTAAAATATTTATCGTTGAAGTATGTAAACATTTAATAAACTTCATTTTCTCAAAATTTTATGATCAGTTGAATGGCTTTAGTATTATAACCTAAATGGTTTTATAGTATTTTATACTCGGCGCCGTTTTTCTATCGGCCAACCAATCAAGGCAAGTCGTTTTTGCTCAGTACGTCTCATATTCAAACATATTATTTTTTTGGTTTAGCGTCTATCTTATTTGGTACCTTACAAACACATTTCACGCATAACCATTTTTTTGTAGTGGTCAATGATTTTATACAAAAATGCACTAAAAGGTTTCATACATTAGCAAGTTAAGAATGTTTCATGAGGCGACATTGTATACAATAGGATTTGACCGATGAGATATTTTTATCTGACGACCCAAAGGAAACGAAAAACAATATTTGTCTTTAATGGTCCCAACTAAGGTAAGTGGACTGAAATGGAACTACAGAAAAGAAAGCAAACGTTATTGAGTGCGTAATAGCGAGTCTTTTAGTGTGTATTTATTTTCAAATAAAAAACACACAGCTATAGGTATGACTTTCACATTTGAAAACAAATATCTTATTTTTCGTTTACCTAATTATCAATACATGATATCTTCCCAAATCCTTTTTAATGTCATCTGCTTTCATTTGCTTTAGTTTGAAAATGCCGGAATTAAACATAAATAATTGTATATTGAAATATATACCTGTTTACTAATTTCAATATCTCTCTCTCTCTCTCTCTCTCTCTCTCTTTGGAGACATTTTATGTTTCATTGTATGACTTAAGCATTGCCTTGAAACAACTGCAAACAACTTTAATATCTCTTGAGTATACTCTTTATTTGGAACATGATTTGAAAATGCTTTTAATCGTCAAAAATACACACATATGTATATATAATTATATAAATATTTGTTTATATCTACATACATATACATTTCATCCTTACGGCGATCGTCAGTGTAGAGAAAATTATTCATACCGGTTGCCGGACTCGAGCCATGGAACACAAGTTATGTTTCAAACTCAAATTCCGACGTCTTAGCCCACATGACCGTAATAAACAACCAGGTAGATCAACGAGAGAGTAATACTATTCAAGGGCAGCCGTCGTCAGTTCAACTATTGAAAATAGCATGCATTATATATATATATATATATATATATATATATATATTGAACGTTTTTGTATGGAATTAGTGGATACGCATGTGATAGAATAGGTAAAATAATAATACAACCAAATTACTACAGCCAACTGATATTTCCATTGAGAACACCGAACTGAATCTGTAGCAGAAAAGGCTTTATTGGAAGAGAATGCGTTTGTATAGAGAAAGAAGACTCGGTTGCGAGGTAGTAAGTACAGTGCTAAGTTCAAGGAAACGTAGGAATGTGGTTGAGTACGTATAAAGGAGAAGGGGGAGGCGAGGGAAAGAGTGGGTGATAAATAGGTATTTGACTGAGTATGTATAAACACGATCGACATAAATATAGGATGGCGGTGGTAGGAGTTGTGTAGGTAGAGGCTGTGTTAGCATCAGCCAAGAATAGAAAATGAATAAATAATATGCGCGAATTGTTCAGGAACAGTTTTTTTCTTTATTATTAAATTTATTTGTTTAAATAGGCGATTACTATTGATGTCTTAATTACTACTATTTTTAAAAATTATATTATTAATATAATAGTTATTGTTATTAATATTATTATTGTTATTTTTGTATATTTCCATCTTCTCTACGAATTGTATTCTCATCTTTCTCTTCGCGTATTTTGCCATTTTAAAAATAACTGCTACAGTAAAGGCATCATTTACCAAGCAACAATATTTATACATGAAAATCTTAATAAGAAAATATATTATATAGGAGAAACAACCTTAATTTAAAAAAAAGATATCATAATCACAAAAGCAGATTCAGTAACAGAAAACACATACTTAGGTCATAATTATCGAAACATTACTAGAATCTTAAAAAGCTGATGATCGCCTGTAGCCGAATGTGAAATATTACGTGAGGCCAGAATATGTAGATATTTATATGATCCGTGTAGATTACGTTGGCACGGGTAATTAGAAACAAGATAACTTTAGAATAACTAATAAGATAACAAATTAAAATAAATAAATGAATACATAATGAATCAAAAATAGATCTAAGATAGCGATAGGTAAAAGAATACATTTGATAAGTTAATAGTTTAGTTCCTACATATAAAGCTAACAGTTCATTCTTCTAATTTCACCCACTTAAAAGTGGGGAGCGCCAAAATAGCTCTCATATGAATGAATAAACAGCCATTGGCCGATGGAAATAAATACGTATATAGGCTGTAATAAAACACACAAATCTGATTGGTTAGTAGCTAGATTAAGCATTAGTTAGATAGCAACTGTTACATATAAATCAACGCATTAGCCTTATTATTTTCCCCATGAATAAAACTTAAACGATTCCTTATAAATTATTTACTAGCAGTTTATTTTCACTCTACTACTAAGCTCTACATAGGTATTGAGCACTGTTAAAGTAAACATCGAAAATATTAATACGTACATATATTATTTCATAATAAAATAATATATGTGTATATACATGAAATTTTAATGCACTATATGTATTTTATATATATGCAATTATATTATTAGATAATACAGTACGTATATATACACATCTCTCTCTCTATATATATATACCCCTCTCTCTCTCTCTATATATATATATATATATATATATATATATATATATATATATATATATATATATATATATTATATATATATATGGTTCAGTATTTATTCGAACAGTTCATGAGATCAGCTTAGAAGTATCAGAGAAGTATAGATATGGAAAATAAGCTATACAGAAGCATGCGTGTTTCATTCTATCGAATTAAATTGTAAAGCTAACTGAATAGTTAACTTGACGATTTCCTTCAGTGTAATGAAACACTCATGTTTCTGTGTAGCACACGTTCTATGACTATATTGTATACAATATAACTACATATATATTTATATATATATATATATATCTTTACTAAATAGTCACCACTTATGAAGACTGAAGAGCAATTCCAGAGTAAGTACTAATACGTTTGCAAGGTGGACAGTGAAATAACACCGTGATGTTTGATAATGATGGTTGAAATTGCGCGGAATTTTATTATTTAAGACGACGGATCAACAGAAATTTGTTTCCATTGGTATTGTGTTCCACAGACGGATAATTCTAGGACATAGACTTTTCAGTTAAACCCCGTTTAGTTTTAGGCCCACAAAGGGAGAAAGGTACATTATTGACAGAAGTTGTAGCTAGACTGGTTTTTGTTGTAATTATGTTTACAATGGGCAACCATAGATTGGAGTTTAGTCGATCACTTACCATAAAAATAACGATAGAGTAAGAAAAACTAGCAACATATATTTTGTGAGAAAGCGGCTGTAGAGACGAGAAGAGGATACCCCCTACTAGATTTTGAAGTCGGTTTTGTATTCTGTCAAGGCACGAAATGATGCTTCTCAGACATGGCAACAGTACTCTATCATAGGGCGTATCAAGTTCCTAAATATGTAGAGAAATGAGTCAGGCATGAGATACATTCTCGTGCGGTAGAATGATCCAAGCATTTTTTTCAGTGACCTTAAATCTTACATTTCAAGTCTGAAGTAAAGATCAGTCAAAAAGAGTATCGAAGCAGTTGACTACCTCAAGGGAATAACCATTCATTTCGATCAGGGCAAAGTAGGGATGCGAGCATTGGTGGTGAAAGGGGATAAGCTTGGTTTTAGACGAACCAGCCCCCCCTTTTTCACACTGCACCACGTGCTGGAGTTCAGAAGATAAGGAACCACAAAGATCTTCATAATTAATGTACTTTGAAGTGTTTAAATAAATGGTATTGTTATCTGCATAAATGTCGACAGCTGATCTTAAGATGTGATTTTGGAGATCATTGATGAATATCAGGAAAGGGGTCAGGCCCAGAATTTATCCCTGGGCCACACCGACATTGATGTGTGCTTCAGACTACGACCCATCAACGACTACTTTTATAGACCTATCAGAGAAAAAGGATTTGATGGTTGAGAGGACATTTCCAGATATTCCATAGCTAGCAAGCTTAGAAGTATATATATATATATATATATATATATATATATATATATATATATATATATATATATATATTACAACTATTTAAAAATATTAATGTGTTTTAACCTTACAGACGACGTCGTTTCGGACTTTCTACCTTAATCAGTACATGGGATCGAACGCAGTTCGCAGGCTCAGCCTAGAATAACTGACCTAACGCTTAGTACCACACGGCCGCGAGAAATCACCACAAGCAGTAATTGAAATTAATGTACACTCGCCTAGGATAGTGTTCAAGGCTCAGGCAGAACTTGCTTATTACGGAGATAAAAACAATCTTTTAACTCCAAACAGGGTTCTACTATTCAGACTATTAAATCTAAAAGGGGTTTTTAAATATATATATATATATATATATATATATATATTAAAGTGTTTTATACCTAAAGACAATGCTATTTCGGGCTTTCTACCCTCATCAGTGCAGGAATGGTGGTTTCAGGAGGTCGCATGGGCTCGAACGCAGTTTGCAGATTCAGCCTAGAATCACAACACACACACACACACACACACATATATATATATATATATATATATATATATATATATATATATATATATATATATATATATATATATATATAAATAAATATATATATATATATATATATATATTTACTAGAAAAATAGCCGTCTCAGTACAGGTAAGACTATTCTCATCAAAAAAGCTGTTTGGCACACAATTTATGTCCCTTTACGAAGATTAAAAAAAAGATATGATGATACTAAACCTTATGTATAGAACATTTTGTTCAATTTTATCTAACACCCATTACATGATTTTTATTCTAGAAAATGTTTAAAATTGAAGGTTAAGCGATCCCAAGAAGAAATTTAAATGCAGAGAATCTTGCTTAATTGGTGTCTTATAACTATTAATAACACTTACTACGAAAAAAGTATTTTGATTCACAAATTGGAGGTAGTATTAGTATTAGTGGCCTTTAAATACTCAAAAGAAACAAAAATAATTGATGTCTAATACTTATTGTTAAAATTTCCAAAAAAATCGAAGATATCTGTACTTTAACAAAAGGTACCAACTTCTTTTTTCCTCTTTTTTGCATGGAACTTAATTAAAATATAGCCCACATTACGACTGCATACGCATAGGAACTCTGTTCCAAAATGTATAATGATTGGTTAATTAGTTTTGGAATTTATCTTGTAATACAAATATATGAATATATAAACATACCTAAATCTATCTCTCTGTTTCTTTCTCTCTCCCTCTCTTATTTCTCTCTATCTCTCTCACACACACACTCTCTCCGTCTCTCTTCTTACTCTCTCTCTCTCTGTCTGTCTGTCTGTCTGTCTGTCTCTCTCTCTCTCTCTCTCTATATATATATATATATATATATATATGAAATATCTAAATAACGTTTCGGTCTATTCTTTCAAGCAAACATGTAGAAATTATTTACTGTGTTGTGTATAAATCCATTTACGTATGTTGGGGATCGATTTCCTTTGGTGCCTTGTGACTGTGTCTATTGGAGCATATAGCGAGTGATCTATCAGATACCGATGTTAATAGATGTTATATTATAAAGTAGTGTTTCTCTTGCATTTTCTATCGTACATCTCTATATTTTGTATGCGTCAGCATATATATCTTTATATATGCGTGTGCTTTTAATTGTCTTATTACATCTGTTAAGGCGATGGTTATTTGGTCGTTTATTTCTTCGTTTGTGTACAGCCTAGCGTCTACATCGCTTAACTGATTGTTACCAAACGTGGTTAAAATATCGAACATTGTCTAACTCAGAACTGATTTTATTGTAGGGTATCTAGAGCAAAGGTCAAGGTCATGGAAAAGGTTAGTCACATTTTTGGCGATAACTTCGGTTTTGTCAATCGTAGAGAATCGCTACTTGGCCCATATTATAGCCAATGAAGTATTGCATCTTATACGACCTTGGTCATTAAACTTGACCTTGAACAGTTAGGTCACGTCCGAAGTTTTGACGGGATTTACACGTGTTATTATTCCAAATTTGATGTATGGATCTGATGCTCTTTGATAATAACAACTACTCAGTTTCAAGCTGATCATATTACTTTTTTTTTTAGTTATCAACGTTTCCATGAAATAAATTCGGGAATACTTCATACAATATCAAGAAGTAAGGCCCAGATAAGACTTTAGCACATCTTCACGTTTTTAGTCGGAGGTGTACAGTCTCAGGACTAAATTATGTTAATGTGATACATATAATTGTTTTATGTATAGCGTTAAACTGTTTGTTTATTAATTTTGTTATAACATATTATTTAGGAGTTTGGTAAGAAAATACTCCCCTAGTTTCTTTTCTCTTAGTGTAAAATTTATCTTATTCTCTTTGTTGAATAAATACGTTTTTCTTCTTTGTCATTAAAATAGCTTTATGTTTGATTTAACAGTATCTTATTCATTCGAAATAATCATGCAAAGAAAGACTATGAAGTTGTGCTCAGAGCTAAAAGCCAGTATAGGGTAAATAAGTATGGATGGTAAGCTGTTATCTCTCTCTCTCTATCTATCTCTCTCTCTCTCTCTCTCTCTCTCTCTCTCTCTCTCTCGGCCGGTTTTTTCTGGGGTAACTTGTTACTATAAGACACCAGGGAACACCATATGATGTTACCAGTGAGAGATCACTGGCAGTTACTCGTTTGAAAACTGTTAGTGAGCCAATAATAATAATTTAAAAAATTAGTGGCGGCAGTCTCGCCTGATACCACACAAAATAGTCGTGAGGAGTCAAGGAGGATAGAAAGACTGAGAAGAGAGAGCACTACCCATACATCCAATGGAAGAGTGCAGAGAGTACCGGGACCTTAGAGAAGCTTATTGCCATCCAAATCCAAGAGCCGACCAATGGTTGTTTCCAGTAAGTAATCGATGGTAATCGTATGTTTTGATAACGCTAAGTCATTTCCAGTAGTTATTGAAAGAGGTGAATAGTACGGTAACACCTGGGAGACTTGTTGTCACTCAAACCCCGAGGAACACCATCGGTGATTATTAGTGATTAAAGTTTATTTGGGGTATTTTAAAGTTTTAATATTCTATCGCGATTTTAATTCTCGTAAGGTGGCATAAAACCGATGTGAAACTGTTCAGTTTGAAGTATTCTCCGAATAAGATATAAAAGGAAATCAATATTGATATATACAGAAATGCATCAATGCATGAGAAAATAACACACTTTAAACATAAACAAATGTAAACAAAACATATTCTTATGTTATGACTAAAAGGAATAAACTTTGACGTAGAATTCTTTCTTTTTTGTGGTTGAATTCTTTATTTTATATTTTAATTTAAAGTATTAAACTTCCAACACAGAAGAGAATTTAAAATACCTAACAATATTTTCAATTTAAAAATATTAGACACATTTCTTAACTGATGAGTCACCAATTACGAAGGCTAAGGGTCACTCGGCGATATAGATAAATGAGGATGGTTAAGGTGAAGTGCTCATTGACACTAGATTAAAAAGTACCATGTGGTGTTACATAACAAACATTGCAAGTTAGGATGGAGAGAATGATAGACGGATTTCGGTTAATGTAAAAGAAATAAAGCTGGAGCAATGGCGTCTGTGTGTATCTCTCTTTATTCGCTCTCTAATACACTAGCCCACATTGAAAAGCATATATTTATCTTTAGTCGCATGTAATTCTCCACTCGGTCTGCTAATATATCTTCTATTTGAAATAACTCTGCGTTCGTATGAAATTGATTCGACGACAGTGACGACCTAGGATATCAACTGGTGTGTATAAAATTTATACACGCCACAGAGACGGGCATGTAACAGTCGTAGACGCCAAAGAAGAGATCTTATGGCAACGTGTTCTACAGATATTTTAATTAAGAAAAGGTAATGTTTCCGATAATGAATATCAGATAATGACTTGACAAACGGTTGAATAAACGAAACACATTCAACAACATTCTAATTCATTGATCAAAAAATATTGTAAACAAACAAAAAATATATACCTTATGTATTGATAAATACTAGACAATAATTATTTAGATCTTAACTGATCTCCTTCAGGTCTATGGATAAAAAATACAATTTTCACATTCTCTCCTTCATTACAAGCATCGCAAAACTCTTCAACAGATATTATATGGTGTCAGACAATACTTCTTTTAACCGTAGCCTCTAGTGGCTTTTGCTTTCATAAGTGGTATCTCATTAGTTAAAAAAAGTATATATTGAATTCTTTAAAATAGCAAATATTGTTATGGTTTCTAAATTATTTCTTACGTTGGAAGTTTAATACTGCAAGACATAATATTAATCGTAACAAACTATTTCATCGCAAAAAAACCAACATGATTCTGCATCAAAGTTGTATCTATTGTCATAACATATGAACCAGTTTGTTTACATTCACTTAAGTTTAATTTGTTTTAATTTTCTCATCCATTTTATCACTCCCAGACCAGAAATTCGAGAAACAGAGAGTACATGAAACAATAAGAATGGTGAAAGGGGAAAACGAATAAAAAACAAAAAAATGAAAAAGCAAAGAGACAAAGAATAGGGAGTCAAAAAGTCCAAAAGTAGACCGAAAAAAGAAGCATAATACATAACATACTGTTGGAAATAATTCTCAATATATATATATATATATATATATATATATATATATATATATATATGTATGTATATATATATATATATTTATATATATATATTTATATATGTATATATAAATATTTATATATATATATATATATATATATATAAACGTAAAGAAAGAATCTACCTTATTTCCTATGTATATGTAAGAATCCTCCCTAGTGGTGATGAAAGATTGGCGTTCGGATGTTGTGTTGATTAACGGTGAAAATGTCTCTTTTTAAATCTGTACTTAAAAACGCGAATGGCTCGCAAGTAGATATACATTTTTGAAAGTTTATTTGTTGAAGCATTTTAGAATTTAAAACGTAAAGAAAGAGGAAAAATAAGGTTAATACCTTTGTTTAAAGCTCTGATGATGCTCGTTATATCGAGCCAAATATTAGTAAAAAAAGTCAAAAGAAAAATATTTGTTTTGATTTTAATAAAATAATATATGCATCTAACAAATGGTTTTCTGAAGGCATTTTCCCTCTTTCGTTACGTTTTAAATTCAAAGATGCTTCGAAAACGAACTCTCACAAATATGTATAATTACTATAAACTAAAAAATGAAAGTTTATAAAAAAATTAAAAAATCTGTGACGATTTTTCTTTAAAAATTAGTATCGCATCTTAAACATGCTTTGAAGGTATTTTTATTTTACCTCATTCCTTATTATTAGATTTCAATTAGATTCTTACAAGAAAAAATATGAACTTTCATTTTAATATATATATATATATATATATATATATATATATATATATATATATATATATATACATATATATATATATAAAGTTACATATCACTGTTATATCATAATATGATTTAATGTCAGTTTCGGAGCAAATAAATACACATGTTTGTTTAGAAAATACATAGCATACTTGAATAAAATCCAAAGCTGTCAGATGAACACTTCGTCGTCAGAGATGATAATAGCAGTCGGAAAGAATTTGGAACACCAAACACTATCTTCAATTTAGAATAATTAAAAGTATACTTTTTTTTTAAATTCATACGTCACCGTGGATATGGATTAATGACTTATGAGAACGGTAAATGACAGTACTCATTGACACTAGATTAAAAAGAAACCTGTTGTGTTACATAACGTAAGCCGAAAGTGAGGGTGGAGTGAATGATTGACGAATTAGTGTCTAAAATTTATATCAGCGGGTAGACGGAAGTCCAGGTTTCAACATGATATCTGGCCAACATCCGAGCGGGGCAGACCGAAAAAACTTTTCTCTACTAAGCCTCTAGATATTAAGAGCAAGGTCGAAACAATCTGTCTGTCTGTCTCTCTCGCCCACTCTGATGCAGTATCCATATTAAATATATATATATATATATATATATATATATATATATATATATATATATATATATATGGTACAGAAAATTAGTACAGCATCAGTACCATTGGCTTAAGGCTCAGAAGTAGTATATATATATATATATATATATATATATGTATATATATATATATATATATATATATATATATATATATATATATATATATATATATTCCGTAATTATCTACACGTAAGTTAGATACAGATATAAGAATACCTTTTTTAAAAAACTTACCTAAAACAAATGAATAACAAATAAATATTCAATGAAAAAAATGAATAAATATATATAAATAAAAATAAAATGAAAATAAATTAAAGAAAAAAAGCAAATATTAATCCGCCAATATATTAAACCACGCAAACTTAAACAAAATTAATTAAACTGTTCAAACTGGATACCCCTTCCAATAATGCCCCAGCCTTACATATATAAAAGAATATCAACCCCACGGGTGCCAAATTGTCTGTAAGACACAAGGCGAGAAATTGCTCGTCAACTTGTGCTGTTGACTATGCTTCAACACGTAGATGTAAATACAATATATCAAGAAGGATATTAGACGCATATCCACTTAAAAAAATACAGCAGCTGGTGTTATAATATGGTTTGCTGCTGAACAAAATTTGTACTGAATCACAGAATAGATGAAATATGAAATTTGTTACTGTAAATATTAGAAAAAGGCACAGTCGGAATGTTTTACGATATTACTTGCGATTGATGTATAGTCGTAAATGTGATACGAATTATTAGTTTCTCTCTTTTTTCCTTTTTCTTTTTATTTTCGTTCATTTGGTGGGGGCGGGGCATTCTTCCTAATGTCATACGATAACCCGCTATTTACAGACTCCAACCGAGAGCTCTTTTCAGGATTCTGGCTGTTCACTTGAGTGCAGTTGTTTGGATTTCTCTTGCACTTGGTTAATCAGATATACTTGTCAAAAACTTTTTTTTGGTTGTATATGGGTTGCATTGTTATATATATGGATACCTCAGTGGTCGGTGTCGTGGTTGGTAGACACAAGGCAATGTAATAGTCGCAATTATTAGTGTAGAATGAAAGAGAAGAGGATGCGATCGCAATTTAAAATATATCTCACGTTGTCTCTATTTGTCTCAAGTTTTTCTATCTTTAACACATACCACTATTTTCAGTAATGAATACATGAACTCAGTAGAAAAGCGAGGAGGAGAAGAGAGATAGAGAGATAGAGAGATAGAGAGGGGAGGGGGGAAGCAGAGAATATTGCAGATCCAACGTATATTTCCAAGTGTGAGGTTGTCAAGATTTTGAATTTTTTATCATTTAATATTTTAAAAATATTCCTATTCACATTTTTCGTATTTAGAGTTTAAATTTTATGTTTGAAAGCTTCGGGCATTTACTGATTGTAAAATACTTAGTCAATTCTTATTATTGAAAGTGTTCTGCTCGTGAACTAAAATAAGAAAGCCATGTGTAAGAACTCGAGAACTTTCAATAAAAAAATTGACTTAGTATTTTCAAATCAGTAAATTCCTGGAGATAGCAACCATTCTAGAAACACGTGCAACTTTCAGCACCAAGTACGAAAAATGTAGACAGAAATTTAAATAAAATATTAGTAGCCTATATATATATATATATATATATATATATATATATATATATATATATATATATATATATACTTTTTAATTATATTCCAATGACCAAAAACAAAAAGCAATCCATTACCATAATTATATATATTTATTTTTTCTAAATTCCTTCATTTCCCGACTTCGACGAAATCCTGTATTTTATTTTTCGCCTTACAAACAAAATTTATATATATATATTTTCTAATTATTAAAATTTGTATATCTTACACGTGTTACACAGCTTACTCAGAAATATATAGTTTTAATTTAAACATCGCTGATCATCGGAGAAATTGTAATTTAATTGTCATGGAGAAAAACCATATCAATCCAAAACAAAAGAGAAGATGAGAAACACCGAAGCAGAAGGCGTAGTAAAAACAATCGCAAGTTAAAAGGCACGAAAACACTGACATCAAAAGTTGGCATATACTCGAACCTCCCGACCCCAAAGGCGTTGCACCTGAAACCTGAAACACTATTCACGTCGTCATATTGGATTCAAAACCAGTCGAATGTGTTTCAACTAGTTTTTTCTAAAACAGGATATCGATAGAAAAAACCCTTCACAAACACATTGTAAATCTTAATTGATAAAATATTTAAACTTACAGTTGTATAATACTGATAAAACAAATGACATACTACATAAAATCTTAATGCGAAAGTAAAGTTAGCCTGGAAGGTAATCGAATATAAATAGCAGTACCGCAGTCACACAGATCTTTTTAAAAAATGCAATTCTACTTGACAGTAAAATTAAAAACAAATCCAATTACAGATTTTATTAATTTTTCGGCGAAAACAAAACTTAAAAAATTGAGGTTGATCAGATTAATTTTCTTAATATTTATTTCATATTTTTTTTACATAATAAAATTATCGTAATATGACTCAAAATAAACTTATGCGATCTACAGATTTCTAGGACAAGAACCAAGGGACGTAATTAATTGAGAAAATCTCGAGTTATCTATCCTTTAATAATACCAATTCCCCATTAAAGAGGGAAATCATTTTTTAATTTTGAAATATGCTCATGGTCCATTTTGAATATTTTTTATTGCCCTCCCCAAGAAACATATTAATTAGTATATAGAAACGTCATACCTAATTGCAAATAATATGTTTTTTGCCCTAATGCAATCCCCCTATAAGCTAACTACATTCTCGTACCCTCCCTCAACCTACCATCATTCTGTGTAATCTAATTAATCGAAGCGTTATTAGTGATTTTTTATCGGCTTATTCAAGTTGTCTACTATGTAATTATTCCGAATTTGCATTACTGAATTTTGAAATTTCCTTGGTATAAAATGTGTTATAGTTATTCGAAATCAACTCTGTGTTTTATTGAACGTGGGATTAATCTTCGTTGTTTATCCATAAAGAAATTATGAGATACATATAGTTCCCGATGTAGTCTATTCATGATAGTTATTTGATTTAATTTGATAGGCAAAATACTATACAACCCTCTTACACATACTTCAAAGCTTACACGTTTAGGATAGAGATGGTACCAATACCCACATTATCGAGCTTATCCAGCACCCAACCCAAATTAAAATCCCCACCATACCCCAATATATATATATATATATATATATATATATATATATATATATATATATATATATATATATATGTTAGGTGGAGGGAACCTAATCAGAGTGTTCGATTATGAAGAAAAAAAAAAAAAGAAAAGCATAATATTTATTAATATTTGTATTACAGAAGATCAGAACAACATTTGTACCGTCGGTTTCAAACACTAATAAAGGAGACCTATAATAGACCCTTTTACCGGACTCCTTCTGGCCTCTGGTTATGTATGTCTCCCCGGAAAATGGCGGCTCACGCGTTATATGACTCTCTGACGATATGTTGATTCACTGCTTGAATTTAATTTCCATAATTTTTACCAATTTGGTATTTCTCCCTACAAATTTTCCCGGTATTTTAGTCATGGGCGAGCAAAAAAAGTTGTTTCCCTTTGATCTGTGAAATTTATATCGATGCCGTACTAGTGTCATGCTGATCTCAGATCTATTCCATCATCCCTCCGGACTAGAAAAATTAAAATTTTAAAATGTAAAAATTCAAAAAAATTCAAAATTTAAAGATAAAGATTTAAAACTTTAAACAAGATTCATAAATTAATCAAGAGATCAACTGCCGAACGTGGAAAAGGGGAGACAATCAGAAATAAGAATTTATATGGGTGTCAATGGCCAATCATAAATCATATAAAAAGACCTCTTGATAAGTAAACAAAAACTCAGCCAAGTTTAATTTTCTATTTTAATTATATGGTTCAAGCTCTTCATTGCCATGAAAAGAACCTTAGTTGGAGTTAGCATTAGAGTATGAAAATATTAATTTCTTTTATTAAGAATATTAGAAAATATAATAAACAAATTAAAATATACTAATCAAATAAATAATTGAATGCTGTTAGAAATAAAATGTGGTAATGTGAGACATATTTAATCTAATTTTGTTTTATGCAAATGATGCGAAAATTGCGGGGAGGGGGAAGCCCTTTGTTAAAATTCAGATATCTCCAAGTTTTGTAAGATTTGAACAATATGTTAATTAAACAATATACATCAAATAATAAAGATTCTCTAAATCTCAGTTTCTTTGGAATAAATAGGGTTTACAGAAGCATAATATGGTCAAAACCTTCAATTTGAAAATTAAAACATTTCAGATTTGATTTGAATTTAATCCTTAATTATTAGGCATCAATTTAAGAAAGAGTCCCTAAATTGAAATTCCTTCTTAAGGCCTCTTAAGCTTAAGCCTAAAATTTTAAACATTTTCTGAAATAAAATTCTTGTAATGGATGTTGATCAAAATTGGCATAGACATGAGCTTTAGTTGCATTTGATCTTGTATTTGATCTCGTAAAAAGTTTGTGCAAAACTTTTAAGTTCAGAGAATTCATTTTATCTGTCCTGGAACGCGATTCTTCTGTCGTGGGAGGCTATTCCTCTAATATATATATATATATATATATATATATATATATATATATATGAGGAAAAAAAGAAGAAACAATGTTTCAGACAAAATATATAAATAAAAATGGAATAAAGGATAAGCAAATCAACAACTAGCAAAACTAAACTCAAAAACACATATTGAATTGTTTTACCTAAATATTTCGATCGTTTATAATACAATCATCCTCGTTAGGTAGCAGAACTTTAATTAAAAGCAGAAGAGGTTTCAAAATTATACAAAGAACACAATTTCGAAAAAAATAGTCACGTGTAATAAACAGTAGAAAGGGAGAAAGAAAGTAAGAAATGTTAAAAAAGACGAAGAAAAAAGAAAAAGTAGAAGAAGAGAAAGAAGAAGAAAAAGAAGGAAAGAAAAAAATAGTCACGTGTAATAAATAATAGAAAGGGAGAAAGAAAGAAAGAAATGTTAAAAAAGAAGTAGAAGAAAAAGAAGATGAAGAAGAAGAAGAAAGAGAGAAAACAAATCAACAGTTAACTTTTGAACGCCGATTGTTAACGCTGATAGTGGGTAGCGTAGATTAGTAGTAATTTGAAATTAATGACCAAGGAGTTAAACAACAAAAGAGGAGGAGGAGGAGGAGGAGGAGGAGGAGGAGGAGGAGGAGGAGGAAAAGGGATTAAAAGTTATCCGTTGTCATATTGATTTAAGTTCATTTCAATTAGGATCGATCTAACAGAAGAGGTAGCAATATTATAACATCCTGGTCTTTGAATGATTTGCTTATCCTTTATTCAAATTTATATATATATATATATATATATATATATATATATATATATATATATATATATAGAGAGAGAGAGAGAGAGAGAGAGAGAGAGAGAGGGGGGGAGAGAGGGAGAGGGGAGAGAGAGTAAGAAATAGAAAGAAGTTAAAGAAAAACGGGGTGCATCGAAGCGACCTTTAAACATGAAAAAGTTGCCAAACAATTGGCCGACGGACTTTTTCCTGAGATGATTTCGTCCATTGGCTTATCAAATTAAAAGCCTGAAAGTGAGTAATAATAATAACGAATCCGATTGGTTTATTAGCTAGAATAAACACTACGGAGATATAATCAGTTGAAAATAAATCATCCACGAATTTAGCCTGATGATTTTCTGCGAAAATGAAACATGGACGCCTCTGTGTAGCTTACTTGCCATAGATACATTTTCATACTATATATATATATATATATATATATATTGAATAATTTTCCCGGTCGTATAATGAATATAATGAAATACATTCGAAAGTGTTACCTTTCCTGTCACCGTAAAGCCAGGTCTTCATTTGTTTTTAGTCACATGCCTAGCAGATATAATTGGATATCGACAGATAAATCCCTTCTGATACTTTCTTACTACAACAAAACATTTGAAGCCGATGACAGGGCTCTTCAGATAAAAATAAGTTCTTCAAAATCCTCCGTTCCACTTTTCTTTCTAACATAATTGAATGTGGCGGATTCAGTCAGCCTTGTTTGCCTTAAGCTAAGATGGAGCCAATGCAAGATTCTTGAAATCAGAACTACTCAAACAATAATCCCTTATCGTAAAGCCTTTTTGTTACCCATTACCGTATATATATATATATATATATATATATATATATATATATATATATATATATATATATATATATAAAGTTAGGTATGTGTATACGTTTGTATATTTATATTCACAGGATTCAACCCTAAACTACTTAACCGACCATTCTAAATTTTGGAATACAGCTGCCAGGCGTAAAGAGTCGTCACGTGAGCTATAACTAGTTTAAGTTAGTTTTAGGCAAACTTGACTAAGAATTGATGAAAGCCCTTCGTAAATAATTCAGATAGTTTTGCTTTTTATGGAATTTTAACAATAGGTATTAGATATAAATTAAAATTATTCCGAAATTTCAGTTTCTTTATGATATTTTAAACGGTTTTTAGATGGCGTAATATGGCTAAAACCTCCCAATTGTAAATTCAAACATTTCAGATTTGCATTAAATTTGATCAATATTCATTAGACACAACCAATGAAGAAATATTCCCTTAATTTTAATTTTTTCTTAAAACTCATTGAAGCATTTAATTTTAGACATGTTCTACAATCAAAATTATGTAATATTTTTATAAAAATTGAAATAAGGCTTCTAGACATGAGGTTAATTATCATTATATGTTAATTTTAATATTCGTACGGTACAGAAAAGTTATGCAAAACAGTTCTGTACGGGGAATTTATTTCACCTGTCCTTAGACGGGAATTTTATAGTATATATATATATCAAGTATAGGTATTGGACAAAGAATGATACCCCGGACCATTTCAATATTTTAATAAGATCCAGAAAATCGGTGTAAGTTACGGATTTGGTGTTTTTTTTCATGCTGAATGAGATAAATTTACACTTTAAGATCTTAATAAATTTAGAGGGTGGACTATATAGAGATGACCCCCTTTTTATAATTAGGTCAGGTAACAGAGTATATTTATGGCCAGAAACGAGCTTCACGATCTGTTCAAGAACTACGGTCTAAAAATAACATTCGACATTAATATGAAGGTAGTTGACTTTTTGGACCTGTCAAACCTTCCAACAGGAACTTCCGAACCCTTCAATAAGCAAGACCAGGTATTTTTCTATTTCCATAAGAAATCTACCCACCCTGAATCAATTATTAAATCGATAATACAAATGTAACGAATAGAATATCCATAATGTTATCTAACAGACACATAATTGAAGTAAACTCTCAATACTACAACGATGCGTTGGAAAATTGGGGTATAATGAGGGCATCAAATATATGCATACATACGATCGACATAGTGGGGAAACCAGAAGGAACACACTGGCTGGACTTTGATCCAATATCATCACTCACAATATGATCATGTCACACGGACCTAGAAACAAGTGAATCCTACACTAGAACTGGTGTTCTTTATGTGGGAGCCAAGAGCCAAACCAATCTATTAGTTAATCAGAACAAACTAAACACCCTCCTCACCCACAAGAGAAATAGACGAAGCACATGCGTATGGTTTAATCATCGTACAGTAAGAATGTCCTGACGAATATACACAGGGTCTTCTTGCAAATAGTGGAAAGCAATTTCAGTACTCCACACAGATATAGCATGCTTCTCAATAAAAATACTATTAGAATACACTGTTCGACACTCCCTAACCTGTCCCAGAAAATTATAGGCTTAAATGCGGTGAAAATCAGCAAAGCCCAAGCACCTAATGTCCTATTTTATCAAAGCCCTGGATGCTTCTACAATGACCCTAATACGGTTTGATTTTTGTCTGGTAAATAATCTGTACCAGTTCCAATTGTATTGATTAAAGAACACTGTAATTAATATTTACAGCGAAGGAAACGACTTCGGAAAAATATTTATATGGAGTTCAAAGATGGTAGCATGAATTTCATGAGTCCTTCGATTTTAACGGGAAACGACCGTTAACTGGTCCCGATAGTCATGTAATAAAAGTTTAACCGAACCGAATAGCGCACGTCAACGCCAGTAATATGAATATGCGGGGTAAACTCCCAAACTGAAGCATAGAGATAGTTCGCCAAGTACAAGTGTTTACCCATGATGGTTGCCAAGAAATGTTGTAGTTTAAGCTATGATTCTATAAAGTATTAGCCAGCTAATTGGTTAGCTTAGCCTAGTAACCTGAGAGAGATTTGAACTTATATTCAGTTGATGTCAGAATTTAAATGAAACTAGAACATCATAAGGTCTGAAGAAGTAAACGATCTTAGAGCTCCTTTTATCTTCTCTGAGGATAGCCAAGACGCAAAACATAGTTAACGAAAATTAAATCACTTTCGTGAAATAAAAAGAACTCATTGTTTAACGTTAATGTCATCGTTGTATTCTTCTTCAAGCATATACGTTCAGGATCATAAAAACACCACCAACCCCGACTATATAGCGTCTGTATCGTTTATAATTAATTGATAAATTATTTAAATATCAATTTCGATTATAAACTTTAGTTTCAAATAAACCTTTTATAATATACTAGAAAAATGTTAACTTTTGAGCTCAGATTAGATTGTTTGAATCGGGTAAACGTAGTTTTCAAAGCCAGTTAAATAGTATTATTACTGTTGTAAAATGTCCTATGTTATAATAGACTAATTCGATCTTTATATTTAGTTTTATTATTTTAGATTGTTAATACACAGAGAGAGAATGACAAAAGCGAGAGTGATAGACACGGTCTAAAATAAGAGTTGGAGGTCAAACAACATACAGTGAGAAAGGGTTAGAGCGATATACAGATTTTAGTAGAATATAGATCATTTCGTGAGTTCATTGCAAATAACGGCTAATTAAGACAATTAAATTGATTAACAAAAAAACAAAAATTATTCTAATACCAAATTTAAGGAATATTTCCGCGTGTATTCTGTGTGATTAAAATATGTATAAGCCTTAAGATAACAAACATTGACAACTCAGCTTTATTATAATAATATATATATATGATTCTTAACAATGTGTACAATAAGAACGTTTTAAAACGAATGAAATTATATTTATTTGAATCTTATTTTATAGATTGCCAAATTCTTATAAATGTTTAGTTATTGCGTCTTTTTTTATCAGATTAACGTAAAAACACGTGTAATATATGTACATCTTTTTATCAAAAGGAAAGATACCCTTAGGGATAATGGCGTACATTAGACGTATACATCTTTCTAACTACTTTTCGAAAATGTTTACCTTGTAATTGATTTAAAATAGTGAGACAACGAAAGATTTTTATTTTAAAAAACAAAGCCGATTTGCATTAGTTCGTCGTTAGTTGAAAGAAAACGCTATTTGAATCTTTCCATAAACAATTGAACCTAGTCGGCCAGAAGATTTCTTAAGAAAAAAAGATAGACAAGTAGGATACTTATTTTCAAAATAAAACATTGCAAAAAGAAAGAATTAAAATCAACAGAAAGCTGTTCGCTATTTTTCTTTTTTTGTTCTTTGCTTTGATGTTTATTTCTACCTACAACGTTTGGAGATATTACCAACGCATCTAACCCCACATCCGATTTCATACCTATCATGAAGATATTAATATCTATAACTCACAAAATTAATTAGAACTGCTACATTTACTTGGTTAAGGAAAATGCAATTATATGTTCGTAACTAAGTGAAATTATGCTAAATACAACTAAAATGAAGACCACCTCCTTCCCAATGGAAATTCAGGTTTTAATTTTACATGGACAGACACATTCTTTAAGCATATTATATGCTAAATATCAAATAGGCACATACAGGTGCACACATTACATGATTTGTACGGTATACCCGATTCAGTTACAACCTTTATGGTTATAAAAATACTTTTTTGAAAACCTAACCTGTGTATATTTTCGAAGGGTCACGGAATGAGTCAGGTTCGCTGCACTAGTTTAAGGTAAATTCATTCCCTACACAAGAACATGTCACCTAATAACACATGGGGGTAATTTATGTCAGACTTACATAGCGAACTGACCTCTTCTCTTCATTTAGATATTTAATATATAAGGGTTTTTTTTTGATAAAAAAGGATAATTCCGAATTCGGTAACTATGAAATGGTAGAATTGAACTTGAATCACGCAAATGATTTACAAGTAGATGATAAATGCAGTTGTAATTTCATTCTACTATCATGTTATGAATTAATAAAGACGTAAATGATAAAATACCGAAAATAACACGCTGGGAATTTCCAAGGCAGGTTCAATACAATTTCAACGCAATTTTAAAAGAAATTCAGTACAATTCTAAGACAATTCCAATATAATTTCAAAGACAATTATGAAGGGAACGTTTACACAATACCAACACAATTCTAAAACATTTCTAACATATTCTGCAACAGTCGAAAGACTGTTCTTTGATAATTCTAATCAAAATTTCAGGACCGTTTTAATTAGATTCCGAAGAAAATTCGAAGACTGTTTGAATACAATTACAAAACAATTCCACAAAATCCTACGAACGGTTCCTGACCAAATAAACACACAAACATGAACTACAATTCTATCATATATATTTTTCTTTAAAAATTAGAATTATAAACAGCTACTTTGGCTTTACTTTCAACCTATCATAACTTTCAGGATTGACTTAAGTTATGTTTATTTATGTTATGATACGCATTTGATCTCACCGTATATTTAATCTTACCCTATATACCGTAAGTTCAGTTGAAATATATTCACTTGTTTTTATGTCTATTTTGATACATATTTAATTTATGTTTAAGATTTAAAAAGCGCTATCGTATAAATCAGCAAGATTCTTATTCGGAATAAAGTACTCACAGAAGTGACCTCGTGAACACCGCAAACGTAGCGAAAATGGATTCGACAGAAATCGAACACGGAACGCTAAGTCATAAGGAACCACTTCATCACATCTACCTCTAACATTATTATCAAGAAGTCAGAGGGCGCCCATATTTAAAAAGCCAATCCACGGTAATTGGGGTGATGACGGAGAATACTTGTATATAAGTTAATGACTATAGAATACAGCAGTATAAATATTTACATTTAAAAATCCGATTCAGATGGTTAAAATAGCTAAGTTAAAAAAAAGGTTAAAGTCAAAGAGCAGACATGACATTAAAGATTCGTGGGCAACACCGATTCGAGGCAGCTACTTGTATATAAAACGACAAAAATATTCGATACATCTTTGTTGTTTTATTCTTATTACTTTCGTGCATGTTTAACGAATATTCCTTTGAAATTATTCACACAACAAGATATCTTTATTAGAAAACGCAACATACTGCGTGATTCAGATTAGAAAGCCGAAATAGCTGCAGGATTTCGTGCCAATAAATACTTCGGTAAAAGTTATCCAGTTCAGAATTTGATGATGAAATTAGGACGCCATTGTGGACGATTCGTCTTCATTTTAAGATATTTTAATACATTGGAATAATTAGGAACACATTTTATACATTTCGTAATTCATAAGGCAAGAACACTTCAGAACAAAAATCCCAACAAATACAATATTAGCTGGTCTTATGAAAAGCTGGATAAATATAGAATATTATATCTTACAAAGTGATAATACTGTATATCGAGACCCACTCATTAGAAAAATCTGTAAACGTGTCAAGTGCGACGATTCACTTGTGTTGATCTGGATGGACACCGTGAATTCTCAGTTATTTCAAAACAGGGCCGGAAGTTTTAACTGACAGCTATTACTACCATAAACCAGTCATTTATTAATATTTCTCTAAAATTTAGAATAAATAGTGCTCATTTAAGAGTGTTTTTTCTAAAAATATTGATTGAATTGCAATACTTGTTTTAATCATTCATTTCGACTATATTTGTTTACTTTAGTGAAATATAAATTGCATTTTATTTATTCACATATAGCACCGGACAAGAAGGATAAATTTATTGGTACAAAAACCAATAAAAGCATAGCTAACATATAGATTATTTTTACTTTTATTATTGTCACCTTTTAAAATCTTATTGTTAAATTATTATTGTTCATGTTCATGGAGCATGGGGTGTGGCTTTTAGGAAGTTGATCCCCGCGCCAACTGATGACGCCGTTTTTATAATAAATATCTTCTCTTTCCAACAGAATCATACAAGTTGATAATTTGCTGATGACCCAACGCTCTATTCTCGACATGTGTGCAAAAATGAAGGCACATACATCCAAAGAAAATGACTGAATCAATAATGGAATGGGGTTATACATAGTTATTTAACATTTAATTCTAAGACAAAGCTCCTTTTCTTTAAATATTATAAGAAACATTTTCAACCACCGATTGCTCTGGCCAATGGCACCCTACCCGAGAGTCCACCATTTAAGCTCTTCGTCCTAACATTTACAGGTAACATGAATTAGAACAAATACATAGAAAACATTGCCAAGTCCGCTGAAAGGAATGTGAGCTCCCTCTACAGTGCTAGAAACTTCCCACATTTGCCAGTATCTTATATCTCTACAAAATCACTATTCGCCCATGCTGGAGTATTGTTGTCACATCTGGGCTTGTGTACCAACCACTAGCCGCTCTCTCTTAGACAGGATAAAAAGCCTCTAATTTAAAAGGTCCCACACTATCTTCCAAGTTCAGCCCCTGTTCCATCGCTGCAATATAGCATTCCTGAGGGATTTTTTACAGGTATTTTAATGGAATGTGCTCCTAAGAACTTGCTGCACTTGTGTATCCTCGACGTAAATAGCCCTTAATTCACAGTAACGCCTTGCGTCTTAGTGACAATGTGCCTTGTTTGGGGGTGAATAAAAACAACAGAATCATTGTAACAGCAGTTTACGTTCTTGGGACATTTGGGGAATACTTTTACAAATGACCTTAACTTTACTATTTCTTTGTAACATTTTTGGGGCACTTCTGCCGTATATATGAAGCAGCAGATTTTCTGTCCTTCTACTGAAAATAAAGGGAGGTAATTCAACCGGAAGTGATGTTTTTACAACATAAAAAAAAATTCAAGACTGATTTGTTTTTGGGTAACAAGAAACAATTAACAATTTCTTTTTTTTATTATATGAAGTAAAAAAAATTTAAATAAAAAACCCTAACCCTAAACCCTAACCTTAACCCTAAACCCTAACCCTAACCCTGAACCCTAACCCTAACCCTAAGAAATCAGGCGGTGTGCCTGTAAAAAATCTATTGTTTTTTTGCGGCTGGTTCATTAAATGTCTCGAAGATTAATTTCATTTAACTCCATTTTCTAAATACTAAATTCAACTTCCGGTGAATTCTGAATGAATGGTACTTGGAGAAAAAAAACGGAACTCTTCAATTTCGATTTCTTAATCGGCAGCTGCTTCATATATACGGCAGAAGTGCCTTTTTGTGCAGACATAAAGGGTTTGTCTGCTAGCAATCCCAAGGAAGACTCTAATAAGCGAAATCTAATTAAGCTTGGCCAATAATTCCATACATCTATTTTTCCAGTTTATCCATTTTTACATTTTGAATTAAATATTTTAGTTGACATTTGTTAACAGATCCTGAAAACGACAGCGGATAGAACATTACTAGTGCAGTCGTTCGGAACAAAACCCTTGTTTAGGTATCCTCTTTGCTAGTTGAGTGAGTTAGTCCTGTCTTCTCTTCATTTTTTCAATAATAAAGATTCTTCAAGATGGTTATATCTCACTTTTGTTTTGTCCTTGGCTCCCCCAAATTATATATATATATATATATATATATATATATATATATATATATATATATATATATATATATATATATATATATTTGAAGGAGACCATCACATCCCAAACTCTACCTCAATTTCATTTTCTCCCACTTAAGTCCCACTCCAACTTAGAGATGTAACTGCTCGTATTCTGTTCTAAACAAACCGAAAAACAGTGGGTGATATACTCTTAAAATAGTTTAAAGGGTCTTACTAATATCTTTTGATTTTAGTTGGTTTCTTGGTTTTTATTTCTTTTGGAGTGTTTTTGTATTCTACTCACCATAATAGTTTGTAAATTTTTCTTGTGTATACAAATACATTAACAACAATCGGTAATGTATTCCTGAAGGTAAATGCAGTATTATAATTATTACTGAATAAAAGTAATGGACAAATAGAGAAAGAATTAAAAGAATTGTACTTGGACGAATATATCAAAATGCGTCTATCATAAAGACGAATAGATGGAGGATGACCACGGATCCCAGTCGCCAACATTTTAGTGCTATATTCCTAATTTGTAAAGATTTTAGGTTTTATCACTAAATTTACTCTCCTCTTTCGGTCGTGAATGTTAATCCTCAGAATACTACAAATATTTCACCAAAGTATCAACTACAAAAGTAATTAATGCTTAAAATAAGTTGACATTATTCTAAATGTAATTCAATCAATTCTTTTAAAGAAGAACCTCTCTTGAATGAACTTTATTTATTACACTTCTTTTGACAATGTTGATAACTCTCTCTCTTTCTCTTTCTCTCTTTCTCTCTCTCCCTCTTTGTCTCTCTCTCTCTCTTTGTCTCTCTCTCTATCGTCAGCTTACCATTTCCATCCACACCCTCACACACATTAGTGAACACATAATCACTGACACAAGATCTGTTGCTTGTTTTACCTGTCACACATATACGAAAAACTTGACTAGGTGTTGTTCGTACCTGTCAAAGATACGTCTTTGCCAATCAGTTCGACAGTGGCTTCGTTGCTGTCGGGCTGAGGTAATCTACTGTTCAATCATAGGAGATCCACTTCACAGGCCTTACTTTCTCTCTGAGAAAGGGGTTAGTTTATTGCTAATCGACTGATGCGTTCAAACCGAGAAATGCCGACGGGGCTGCTCAAGCATTGTTGAAGGTCTGAGTGCACTTCACCTCATGTGCTGGCTTTAAAAAACCCCGTCTGACCTCCCGCAGTAGAGGTAAAAACACACACACACAAACCAGTACGGAAAAATTACTTTTACGGTATTATAATTCTTAAAAAAATATTTATACGGCAGACCTGAAATAACTTGAAACAGTAAAATAAAACAAGTACATCAAAAATATTTGGGATATGAGAAAGAATTCTATAAGAAAAGAAACTTGTAGCAATTTATCGATTCCAAAACGAACAGAAGTTTTTTTTTTAAATGTAAGTAATTATATGTGTTGTTATGAGTCGTGACACTTTAAAAGTATCGGTCTTCAGAGTCCCACAAAGTTAGTATGGTAGACAAGAAAAAATTTGAAATATTGAAATTGTTTTTACTTTGAAACAAAAATATGAATGAATCTGATAATTACGGGCACAGAAGATCAAGTAAATTTAACTATAAAAATGCAATCTTTTTAAATCTACAAATTTGAAAAGACAATAGAAAAGAAAAAGAAATATACAAGGCTTGTCTAAAAAGTATCCGACCTTAGACTAGAAAAATATTTCAAATATGTGACGGCGTTGGAACCCTACTCCCCTTTAAAGTAGGCCCCTTGTGCTTGCATGCACTTCGCCCACCAATTCATCCACTGCCGGAAACACTTCTGAAAGTCTTCTTTTGGAATGGTGTTTATCTTCTCTAGTCTCAAGACGGGAACTTTTCAGTGGCGTCGCCAATTTCCCAAACAACCTGAAGTCGCAAGGTGCGTATTTGTAATGCAAAATTCCAAAGAAGACAGTCAACATCACCTTGATTTTGCTTCGCACCTGTCGCACTTTCATTGGCCTTGGACACGCGGGATACATCCATTTTGACGACTGTCTTTTGGTTTATGCGTCGTACCCATACCCCCATGACTCATCAGTTATCAAAGTGTCCAGACACCTAGGATAAGTGTTGGCTTTTTCCAAAAGGTCCTGTGCAACTTAGAAACGGAGGTCCTTTTGTTCTTGCGACAACAACTTGGGCACATAGATCGCAGCCACTCTCTGCATGTTCGAATCATCATGCAAAATTGCATGTGCGGAATCTTTACTCACTCCGACATCTTGGGCGATATCCTGCACGGTTGTACGACGATCTTCCATCACCAAATGTTGCACCGTCTCAACAACAGCTGCATTCCGTGCAGTTTGGGGCCTGCATGAACGTTTGCCAATCTCTCTTGATGTGCGGTCATTGTTTAATCGGTTGTAAGCACTCCTTAATTTGTGTTTCACCCATCGCATCTTCTCCAAACACCTGCTGAATCTTACGAATTGTTTTGCTTTGAGAATCACCAAGCTTTTCACAAAATTTGATGCAGTACCTTTGCTCAGCACGTGCAGTCATCTTCAGAGTAATGCGACGAACATGTTGTGTAGCATCTAACTCAGCGACCGACAGACAGCGACTAACGCGCAGGAAGGCGGTCATAAAAATGTACACATGCGTATGACGGTGTGTTCTTTCACTATGTATAGTGGCGCCGCCTTATCATCTCTATTTCTCACGGTAAAAAAAGAATGGTCGGATACTTTCTAGACAGGCCTCGTATGGATAAATTCAAACGTGACAACAACAAAAGGCGAAGCTACATTTGAAAAAGAAAACTAACAAAAGTAAAAGGAACTAATACAAATAAAATCACTGATAATCAAAATAACAATGGAGATGACATTGACAATTTTAACGGATAAATAAAATAGAGAATATTTAAAAATACTGCATAATTACGCTAATGTGTCGAATAACAACAGAACTAAACTTAATTGCTAACAAAAATAAAATAACTCGTATTATAAAACAACGGCGGAAACTGTAAAAGAGCAGAAATAGCAATATTAAAGTTGCAGTGAAGATAGTGAAAAAAAAATTAAAAATAGGGCGTTGACACTATTTACGTTTATTATATTTTAAAAGGTTCTAAATTAAATTAGCTTGAAAAATTGAACTTTAGGCGTCGAGAATAATTGATACTAATAACGGATATTCTGATATAGTGTGTATATACGCACTTCCGAATTCAACTATAATGTTGTTCTATGATGTGGTATGAACGCGATACTCCACGGGATTACATGTTTTTGTGTCGTCACACTTACGAGAACTAAAAAGCTGAGTATATGACTTCAAGATATGTTAAGTAGTCGCTCTCGACAAACCCGTGTTTGGTATGGGTACATAAATATATTGATAAGGAAAGCGCTCAGCCTACTCTAAGAAATAAATAAAAAACGATTTTTCTTTGTGATTATTTTGCTTAGACAGACGGGGATACCAAAGAAAGGTGGCTGACTATAAGGCTTAGACGATAAACTTAGAATATTAAGCGACTATAGAATACAAGAATAGTTAAATAAGATACTATTTATCTCAGATAACTATGAAGAGATTACGGTCTTAGATTTGAATTTAGCAAATGTAGATTGACTACATAGCGTAGTTGTATCTCCCGTTAGTTCAATTAGTCAACATTTTAAAATAGAAAACGATGTCTTGATTTATTTAGAACAAAAATATACTAAATAGAAATCAGTAGGAAACATATTAGACAAATATATAAAAGATAAAGTTTTTTTGCAAATAATTAATTCCTAATGGGGGATGTAAGTTTAATAACATAATTATAAAAAACGTGAACATGCATAGCTTGAAAGATAATTTAAAATAAATCTATATGTTCATTATATGAATTAAAAATTAAAAAAAAATGGTCTAAAATTTCAGAACAAGTAGTGTGAGAAAAAGGGGAAAATATTGATTGCAATTATATTACCAATATATGTAATCGTAAAGAAACATACGAATAATTAGATAGACAGTTTAAATATATAATGTTAAATACAATGATATTAAAAAGAAACTTCTATACAGGGTGTTTGGAAGATCGATCGCATAACTTTAGGAGTATGTGTTATATGTGTAAATAATGAAAAAGCTCACATAAACGTCGATCCGGAAACGTATGGTTTCCGAGTTATAAGACATTTAAACAAATACTGATCAACATTATTCCCCCACAGATAACAGCAATCCTTCATTTTCTAGTGAATATTAAATGTTTCTCGTCTGTTTATAGACTTTGAACGGCTGGTTCAAAGTGACATGTACTCAATTAAAGAGAGATCATATATGCACGTCGTTTATGATTTGGTGGGTGGTAAAGTGCAGATTTCCGAGCCGAAGATAGCTTGACAAAAAAAAACAGTCGAAAACGTTTATTGCACCCCGTGTCAAAAATACTTGATATACTATAATCAAAAGAAATATCTTTGTAGATGGTGTTAAAATACTTGATATACAATAATCAAAAGAAATAACTTTGTAGATGGTGTTAAAATACTTGATATACAATAATCAAAAGAAATATCTTTGTAGATGGTGTTAAAATACTTGATATACAATAATCAAAAGAAATAACTTTGTAGATAATGTTTAAATACTTGATATACAATAATCAAAAGAAATATCTTTGTAGATAGTGTTAAAATACTTGATATACAATAATCAAAAGAAATAACTTTGTAGATGGTGCTAAAATACTTGATATACAATAATCAAAAGAAATAACTTTGTAGATGGTGTTAAAATACTTGATATACTATAATCTAAAGAAATAACTTTGTAGATGGTGTTAAAATACTTGATATACAATAATCAAAAGAAATAACTTTGTAGATGGTGCTAAAATACTTGATATACTATAATTAAAAAAAATAACTTTGTAGATGGTGTTAAAATACTTGATATACTATAATCAAAAGAAATAATTTGTAGATGGTGTTAAAATACTTGATATACTATAATCAAAAGAAATAACTTTGTAGATGGTGTTAAAATACTTGATATACAATAATCAAAAGAAATAACTTTG
>OY744526.1:45301816-45316816 GCA_963556195.1 Sepiola atlantica | reverse complement strand
AACCAATATGGCTTCATAGCAATTGGTGACCATATAAATGCCATTTCCTAGAACTACTTCCGGTAAACGGTGTTGGCTAGTGTCTTCAGTATAGACTGCGCATGCGTATAAAACTCTTCATTTATTCGAGTACCTTTTTAACCACAGCAATGAATCATTCTGAAAACTTCCAAACAGAATGTGCGTACAAAGTGTAATCATAAAAAAATGCAAATAGAAAATCTAAAATCTGCATACGTAGCCGACATTTTATTCATTACATAAAACAAATACCAGAAAGAATATTTGCTGTTTGATTTTCGTTGGCACTGAAACGTAAATAAAATGGCTGCCGTACTTAGCGAAGTAAGTCAACACACCATTCGGTTATATTACAAGGATTTGTTCGAAATCCGAATCTAGACGGGCGAATTGAATAAATACAAAGGCGAAAGGACGAATGTTTCTTCTTTCATATATGTGGAGCTAAGAATCCGTTTAAATGTAACACCCATATGTTATGTGGACGATAAAATACAACAGAGTGTGGCTGATGGCACGATACAAAACTACGTAATGGCAAGAAAGTAGACGTCTGAGTTTGGTTTCAAGATACATAAATCTGTATATATGTCAATAATAGCATCAATCTCTCCCTCTCTTCCAAACCTCTCTCTCTCTCTTTCTCCCCTTAACCCCCCTCTCTCTTACCCTCTCTCTCTCTCTCTCTCTCTCTCTCTATATATATATATATATATATTGAGAGGGGGAGAAGAAGAGAGAGAGACTGAAAGAATAACATGAAAAGCATACCCAAACTTGAGATGGAGATCTTGCACACATAAAATGCTCGATGTCATTTCAGAACAGGATGTGTAACTATAGTAAACAATTTAAAGGGCTTATAGCTTAAAGATCTCGGCTGTCTAGCCACAGTGAAGAGCTATAGTAGAGTGAAACAGTCTGTCATCGGATGACTAAATATGGCTTCTATCACTTCTTGGGTAAATCACTCTGATAAGTGAAATCGACCCATACCATTAGTGATTATGCAAAGAATGATAGAGCACTGTTGGGAGTCGATAATACTGTGTGTGCATGTCTCTCTCTCTCTCTCTCTCTCTATATATATATATATATATATATATATATATAAAGATAGAGAGAGTGAGAGATGTGTGTATATGTATATATATATATGTATATATATGTATACATATATATATATATATATATATATATATATCTTTTATCTTTATCAGTATCTATATGGATTTTATATATATATATATATATATATATATATATATATATATATATATATATATTATATTATATTTCCAAAATTTATACCTACCAGTAACCATGCCCGATTTAAGTTCAAATTTAAAAGAAGCATTTACACCGTTAAGTCCACACAACATCGACGCCTATTCTACAAGACCAGGAAGGACTCTTACGAAAAAAATAAGGTTAATACCATTTATTTGTTTTAATCCCTGATGAAGCTCGTGATACCGAACGGAATTATTAGAACACCAAGTAAAGATGAAAAAAATATTTTAGTTTTTATAAATGCATGTTTTTTCAAGAAATTATGCCTTATTCTTTATGTGTGTGTATATATATACATATATATATAAATAAATATATATATATATATATATACATATTAATGATAAGACGATTCCAATATTTCCCGATTCCGATTACAGATTCTGTACTGGAGTCCAGGTTCTAATACAATTAACGAGTCCGATTCCGGTTCTTTCAAAGTTTGTAAGTATACAGTTAAAGAGTTATTAATTTTTTAATTTTCGGATTACCGTAAAAATACGTGTGTATATATTTTCACAAACGTCAAAATACACTTGTTGATCTTTCTAACTAGTTTTCCAACTGTTTTCTCCGTAATTGATTGAATATAGTAAAGAAGTAAAGATTTATTTCTGTTTAAAAACTAAGCCGATTTGTAGTTGTTGGTCATAAGTTGACAAAATGTTACTGGAATCATTTTATAAACGATTGAAAATAGTCGACTAGAAACTTTTTAGTAAAAAAAAATCTTTTTTACATAGATAGGTCAGTGGCTTATTTTAAAAATGAAAATACTGCAACGAGAAAAGAAGAAGCAAAATGGACCGAAAAATCTCCTTTTTTGTTTCTTTTCTATTCGAAGGTTACAAAGTATAGCACCTTGATGTCCATTTCTAACAAACAGCCTGTAAAGATGATGTGGTGTTCAAATTACCGACACATCTAACTTCCACATCCGGTATCTTCTAAAGAAATATCGAAATGCATCCCTCAAAATATTAAATTGAAGTGTTACATTTACTGGGTTAATGAAAATGTAATCGTAAGGTCGTAACTAAGTGAATCATGCGAAATACAACTAAAATTTACACCACTACTAACAAAGTGTCATTATGCGAAATACAACTAAAATCAACACCACTACTAACACAGTGTCATTATGCGAAATACAACTAAAATCAACACCACTACTAACAAAGTGTGATTATGCGAAATACAACTAAAATCAACACCACTACTAACAAAGTGTCATTATGCGAAATACAACTAAAATCAACACCACTACTAACAAAGTGTCATTATGCGAAATACAACTAAAATCAACACCACTACTAACAAAGTGTCATTATGCGAAATACAACTAAAATCAACACCACTACTAACAAAGTAGCATTATGCGAAATACAACTAAAATCAACACAACTACTAACAAAGTGTCATTATGTGAAATACAACTAAAATCAACACCACTTCTAACAAAGTGTCATTATGCGAAATACAACTAAAATCAACACCACTACTAACAAAGTGGCATTATGCGAAATACAACTAAAATCAACACCACTACTAACAAAGTGTCATTATGCGAAATACAACTAAAATCAACACCACTACTAACAAAGTGTCATTATGCGAAATACAACTAAAATCAACACCACTACTAACAAAGTGTCATTATGCGAAATACAACTAAAATCAACACCACTACTAACAAAGTGTCATTATGCGAAATACAACTAAAATCAACACCACTACTAACAAAGTGTCATTATACGAAATACAACTAAAATCAACACCACTACTAACAAAGTGGCATTATGCGAAATACAACTAAAATCAACACCACTACTAACAAAGTGGCATTATGCGAAATACAACTAAAATCAACACCACTACTAACAAAGTGGCATTATGCGAAATACAACTAAAATCAACACCACTACTAACAAAGTGTCATTATGTGAAATACAACTAAAATCAACACCACTACTAACAAAGTGTCATTATGCGAAATACAACTAAAATCAACACCACTACTAACTATGTATATATTTTGAAGAATTCATTGTAAGATTTTCTATCTATATTTTTCACTGGTGCTATTTTTCCGTATTTATCCATCCGCGTCATTTTTTACAGGTGTCATTTTACTTTAATTCGTTATTGTAATATATTGATTTCAGTTTTAGGGTAGTTTTAAATCAATATATATTAATAATTTTATTATTAATAACAGAACTGGAAAGTTTTAAACAAAATAAATGCAAAGAATCGTATTTTTTCCGATTCCGATACCCCCAAATGTTCCCACTTTTCCGATTCCCGATTAATTACCAACATTAATATATATATATATATATATATATATATTATTCTAAAACTGAGTTAATGAAGAATTTTTCCTTCAGCTCCCTTTTAATATATATCACACAAAATACATCCTAAAATATTCGTCAGATTTTGGATTGAGTGATGCTAAAAAAAACTTACATTATAATTGGTATAATTATCTATAATTTAGAAATAATTAATATCTTACTTCCTTTTTATCCATCGCTTAAATCCTCTTATCTTATATGTCGTCTATCACCTTCGTTACCGTCACTCTCTCTCTCTCTCTGTTTTAGTAAGAGTAACATGAAATAAAGAAAGGAAAAAATAACAATATTCCATTATGAACATATAGGAAATTACCATACTACTAATACATTTCAAAAAGAGAGATAAAGACAAGAGAAAAAAAAGAGAGGGAAAGGTGGAAATATAGCGAACAGGAAGACTAATTTTGCATTTTGTCTCTTTCTTTTTCTAAATTTAACTGGCTTTGCACACTCTCTTTTTCCTAGTTTAAACAAACTCTACCCGCGCCCAACGTTTTCCCCAATTGTTCATATTTTTTCTAGCATATTTTATATATATATATATATATATACGCTGTTGAGAAGAGAGGCCAACGACAATTTTCATCAACAAACTTAATATTGTTTCTTTATTAATAAATTGCAACCTGTCTTCAATTAATCGTATGATATACTATTTAACAATATGTAATGCGTTTCGGCAATAAATAAACTTAAAATTGTTGATATGACGTAGTGATGGATACACAAGCCGTGATGTTGTAACAATACTCCAATGCACGTTTTTATGTAAGTTGTTTTCTCTATTTTTAAAAACTTCATTGAACCGTAATTGTTATGTTAAACTCAGATATATATATATATATATATATATATATATATATATATATATATATATATATATGTGTTAGATAATGGCTTGGACGCATCTGTTTGAGATGGGGTTGACTTGCGCGAATTGTAGCGGAGTCACTCCGTGCGGTTCGGTTCGATGTGTTTTCCCACGATCACGATGACAACTGACGTAACCTTAGGGTTACGAGAGGTCAGAAGTTGATATCACACCTGCGTGTTGGTTGCGAGATTTGATAGCGAGAGTTCGGCGTGGGAGAATTAAAATCGAGATTGAATCAGATTTGACTTGGAAGCGAGAGAGTCAACATCACCAAAAATGTAACTGTACGAGAGGATTCCGAATAACGGAAATCTAAGAGCCAATTGGTAAATCTCGATACTTCTCTCTCTCAGGCAATTAACGATATTAACTAGTGAAGTTAGTTAGCGTAAACTTTCTCTCAATCAACGAACTCGTTCAGGTCGGCCAATTAAAGTAATTAAATAAAAGCGGCTCTTTAAAACAGAAAAAGGCTTGTTATACATTAAGAAATTGATTCCAGAGAGCGAAGACAACAGTCCGAAAATGTTGACACGCGGCGGCGCCGGCGGGGACGAACTACGAACTATAGCAGTCGTGACAGCAAAAAGTTGCAGAAGAAACGGGAGCGCAAATAGTCACAGCGGCAGGAACAAGCAATGTGACAATGGTTTGCAGGCGAGAAAAGGCAGTACGAATATTAGCGACCACAAAGACTGAGAAGCACGCACGAGTGGTTGGCGTGGCGGCGACGGCGATTGAAAAACAGATCTAAGTAAATACGACATATCGTCCCCTTTGAGTCAACAGCGAAGTTCGACGAGAACTAAAAGAGTTATTGGTGAACCGAATAACTAGTAATACAACATTGGTGATTTGGTGTAAACCTGGCCACACTCCCCATCATGAGGAGGAGAAATACGAGCTTAGTTACCACGATACATAACAGAAAATAGGTCCAGAAAAATATTCGGTAAGGAACTTTCGTTTTGACTGATGTTGAGGCGAACTATTTTTAATGAGAAGCAAGAGAAAGAAAATGTAATTTGAACAATTAATTTTTGAACACACGTACAATCAAAAATTGAAAAAATAAAAAAATAAAAAAATAAATAAATAAAAGAAAAGAGAAAGATTGTTATAAAAGAAAAAAAAATATATATATACACGTAATAGTAAAAAAAATAGAAAAGAACAAAATACACACACACACGCAAGCGTGAACTCTACAGAAGAGACGATAGACCTTTGATGAACTTTTTTATTGACTCTCTTGTTTAGTGATTGATTGGTAGTATTGTCCTTGAGAGGGAGGAGGGGAGAAATCTTTAAATGTTTTTGTTTTGTTTTGTTGTTATTGATTTTGTTGTTGTGGTGCCTGAACGAGTTCGTTTTAATTTTTTGTTGTTGTTGTTGTTGTTTAAAAAAAATGTTGTTAAGTGTACTATTGAGAGAGAAAGCGTTATTTTTCCCCTCAGTGTTTTCTTGCGTAGCCAGAAAAAAATGAGGTTTTGGTTGCGTGAGTTGAAATTTAATTAAAAAAAGAAAAAAAAACAAACAGTTTATATCGTATAGGTTTAGGGTCAGTAACGCAAACGGAGTTCGAATGGCTGGATTGACCTTTGGGATGCGAGGAAGTTTTGGAGTAAGGTCCGCTGTTGAGCCCTTTTAAGGGGCCGTCCTCTCCAAGTGCCGTTTATAGTATAAACGGGAGGAAATGTCTCTTCCAACAGAGGGTTGGAATGGAGTGTGTTCGCTACGCGTGACTCATAGAGGGTAGCCAAAGAAAGGGTTTGCGATTATACGGACAAGAGTTTGTTCGGTGTCACACGCGTGAGGAGGCAACTTGTAGCTATGAAAAGAGTAGCATGATTATGATATTTTTTTGGCGCATTTTGCATTGGTCAATCAAGCATGAATGGTGATAATTCTAAGTTAAGGATGGGCTCGTTCGGGATTTTTGGGTGTGACCGGCCGGCACGGAGAACCTTTCACCCCCCCCATGACATAGTTAGGATCACGGGATGGGCGCAAGTTAGTACGCGATGCAAGCGAGTCTGCATCCATGGGGTTTAGAGTTAAGTTTTGTCGGTTGGTCGGGCACGGCAATGACCATAGACGGGTCGACAACGTGCCGTATTTTAGAGTTCGGTGATAGGAATAGACAGGAGATGTGATCGGATTGGGACCAGATGTGGTGTCGGAGATGCCACTCCAGAAGACACATTGTTTCCACAGAGGGTCTCGCGCCGAGTGCATATCTAGTACTTATGGAGAGCGGCACGTAACATTAAAATCGTGTGCTGACCAGTAGATTATATGTTTGAAATCGGGGTTTCTGTTGTTCCCCGTAGTTCGCGGTAATGTCCGCCAATTAGAAAATGTTATTATCGGTTGTATGCCGATGCTTGTGAGCACGAGAGTGAATTGAGTGTATGCCTATGAATTGGTGTGAATACCCCAGGTCGAAGGTCGACCGTTGGGGCTCAGCACCGGGCTGAGCGGATGATATGACGGGGATGGCCACGGAGAGCCGATTAACGATCGTAATAGAGAATTTTATTATATCCCGGAGATTACGTCATGGGCTGAAGAGCGGCCGGGTGAAGGTGGACTTTAGAGGTCCAGCCATTTTGACTTGGTTCTGACCAGACCCGCGGAGGGGTGTGTTAAAATAAAAATCTTAGGATTGTTTTTTTTTGTATTGGGGATGGAGGGGTGTTAGATAATGGCTTAGACGCATCTTTTGAGACGGTTTGACTTGCGCGAATTGTGGCGGAGTCATTCCGTGCGGTTTGGTTCGATGTGTTTTCCCACGGTGCGCGTCGACGTTGAGTAACCTTAGGGTTACGAGAGGTCAGAGAGTTGACGATCGAACCTCGGAGAGAAGCAACCGTCTGATTCCATCGTCACCACCTTCATCGTTACTACAAATAAATATACATATTATATTTTCCCAAGATACCGTGTTGTCATTTCATTAAGCCACGCACAATACAACATCTTTATATATATATATATATATATATATATATATATATATATATATATATATATATATATAGTAAGTTATCAAACTATATTTATTGCAAATAAGCGCTACACGCTATTTATCCCCATAGGTAATCGTCAGGCTAATATATATATATATATATATATATATATATATATATATATATATATATATATATATATAACTCTGATACTTGTGTGTATGTCTATGATGTTTGTGTTCCCTATAGAAAGAAAGGTAAAAATATCTATATAAAATCTAATAATAATCCTTTAAACTTCAGATATATTTTATTTTATTAAATTTTAATCATATGCATAACATTCTATGGTGAAGACTATGAAAGCGGTCTTAAATGTATACGTTACTTACTATGTGCCGAATATCTACGTGCCCCCATCCTTTAATCGGCTCATGAGAACAGAATAACCTGAAAACTACAAATAGGCATATCTGATTTCAATGAACTTTAAGCCATATGTATAATACATTAATTTAGAGCGTTTTCTAACATTTCAGCTCTTTCCGACTATATTAGAGGGCGAAACATGAGGAGGCAGTAAAAAACAAAGAAAGTAATATGATGCTATCAGCACGGACAAAAAACACATAGTAGTAATTTTCTATAAGAAATTAAGAAACCTCGGGCCTCCTTGCTAGTATATATATCTATCTATGTATATATATATATATATATATATATATATATATATATATATATATACATATATATATATATATATATATCTATGTATATATATGTATATATATATATGTATATATATATGTATATATAGATAAATAAATGTATATATATATATATGTATATATATATATGTATATATATATGTATGTATATATATATGTATATATGTATATATATATATGTATATATATGTATATATATATATGTATATATATATGTATATATATATGTATATATATATGTATATATATGTATATATATATATATATATGTATATATATATATATGTATATATATATATGTATATATATATATGTATATGTATATATATATGTATATATATATATACATATATATATATATATGTATATATATATATATATATATATATGTATATATATATATATATATGAAGCAAATGAAAGACGCGATAATCCGTTCCTTAATCCATCCATCCGTAGTCACTAGTAACTATTTACCCATAACAAACACACACTCACACACTTGCTTCTTCGTTGTTGAATCACAGTATGTCATATTGACCAAAGTGTGTTCGCCGGAAAACGATATAGCTTCCTCACAGCTATTGAAACTGTATCATACCTGGTCAATATTTGCCTACAAGTACATCAAACACACGCACCAAATTACTCATCTCAAAGCAAGGAAATGTCGAATTTCCCACTGGCTATCACACATTATATCTGTTCGAATTTATTTAACTCTACTAAGAAGAGAACAGAATTGCCACAATTGTTATCGCTATGGTTTTTTTTCAAATACTGTTATATATATTCGCATATATTCGGCGTTTTTTTAACATGTTTTATTTTTCATTGTGTTTTTTTTTTTGTGGATATGCCTAAAATCCGTCTATAGAGATTTTTGCGTTTCCCAATTAAAATGATATTTTAACTAAAGCGTTACAGACCAACGAAAATGCTATTTTAATGCTGACTGACAGACGGATGAAAATGCTATTTAGATTTTAACCGTGATAGACCAAGCCGAAAGAAAATTGCTTTTTTCTTACAAGTAATAAGAAATTTTATTACATGAGAAAAACTTAGAAGTTACTAATTCTATGCTAATATAATTTTTTTTTCAATAAAACGCAATTAACTTGAGTTCACATGAAGACGATATTTTTTATTTTTATTTTGGCGGAATAATGTCATGATGGACATCGCGTTGCCTCAGATGAGAGCTGGGGAGATGCGCTGAATCATTCAAATGCTATTTTAAATTTCAATGTTTTTACTTCAAATATATTTAATTTAACGTAACTATGAATATTATCAATATGCAGAGATATCTTTCAGTAAAATTCAGAAATTTGCCGATGACATTTTGTTTTCGCTAAAATTCATGTTTCTAAAATGTTTCATAAATTTTGTGATGAAAGTCGGAATTTGAACATTGAAATCAGATCGACACGAATTATTCGCATAATTAGCTTCTAACATCTATGTCAAGTAATCAACCGAGATCAAAGATGCGACATAGAAAAACTAACGATTATTCAATTTTACGCGTAACTACTAGCGTAGATAGAAAGAAACAAAATAATTATTTCCGTCAAATGCGAACAAATATAACTGCCAATAAATATCAACAGGTTATTTATTCGCAATAAAGCCCCAACAAATATAACTGCAAATAAATATCAACAGGTTATTTATTCGCAATAAAGCCCCAACAAATATAACTGCAAATAAATATCAACAGGTTATTTATTCGCAATAAAGCCCCAACAAATATAACTGCAAATAAATATCAACAGGTTATTTATTCGCAATAAAGCCCCAACAAATATAACTGCAAATAAATATCAACAGGTTATTTATTCGCAATAAAGCCCCAACAAATATAACTGCAAATAAATATCAACAGGTTATTTATTCGCAATAAAGCCCCAACAAATATAACTGCAAATAAATATCAACAGGTTATTTATTCGCAATAAAGCCCCAACAAATATAACTGCCAATAAATATCAACAGGTTATTTATTCGCAATAAAGCCCCAACAAATATAACTGCCAATAAATATCAACAGGTTATTTATTCACAATAAAGTTCCAACCTTTCCTCGCCGGTAATGCTAAAGCGATTAGTCTGGAACTACGATTTGTTGTAGGGCTACCGCGGCATGAAGGCCGCAACCAGGTTAACAGAGATCTTGAAAAGAACGAACTGAGTTTGTCATCAGGATCCGTCGTCCTCTGGTCGTCTCTGCTTCTGCATGTGGCAAACAAAGATGCTTCAGGTGCGGAACCGTGAATCAATGGAGCCAAAGTTGCAACGTTGTTTCTGTGCTAGTCCTATGTTTGTTCTTGGCGAAACCTTCTCTGACTTCACATACAACCGATGATCATTGCTGCCTTTGATAGCGGGAGTAAAAACAATCATGAGGAACGATCTTTTTGTGCTTGATGCGAAAGTCCGACTTGCTAAAAAAACAAACGAATAAACAGACAAACCAACAAAAGCTTATGATCTGAGAGTGAAAGTAAAACGCCATTCCTTGTTCAAGAAATGTGTTAAAATTTTTAACATAATAATAAATAAGTTTAGCCAAACAAGGTTAATGAATAACAGTGACGTAGCGAACAGGAAGTCGTTTTCCAGAAGTGACGTTAATAGTGAGACGTAGCAAAATGAAAACCTAGTCATTCTCTTTTTGGTTGTGGCTGCGAGAAAAACTATTCATTCCCCTACATGAAGCGGTTAGGAGAAGGCTCATAATGTGTAATGCTCTGAAGAGAAATTTAAATAAAACTAAAACTAAGAAAAATATTAAACCCCAAAAAGGATAATACATAGGTGGTATTTCACATTGCTTACTGTTGCGGAGACACGGGCTGCTACAACTCCTACTAATATCAACACGTTACGTCAACTCATGTAGACACGTATTATTACCACTGCTTTTCGACGTCACTAGTTTATATGTGCTGGTCATATTTGTTTACATGGCGAAAATTTGTCCGCTGTGCCACATACGATTTTTTTTAACCTGTGATACCCTTTGATAAAATGAAAAGGCAACATTACAAATGTACACGAAGAACACTTTGACGAAGACAATGGATACTTCTGTAAGGGTGCCTTCACGAGAGATCTTTAGTGAAGCATGTATAAGGTAATCATTAAACGCACCTCTCTTGTTCAGGTATTGCGTGATTCCAATTTCAAAGTAGAGGTAATTCTGAATTTTCCTTCTCCTAGACTTAAAAAAAAATTGAATTGAACCACACAAGGCACATTTCCAATAGACGTAAGGGTCTACTGTGGTTAGGGACCATGAATTTATAAGGGGCATTCTAAGTGAGGAGTTATGCAGCTAGATATATTTTTTTTCACATAACACTTAAATTTCTGCATGGCGGTTGAGTCAGAGTACAGGGAGCATGGAGGGAGTTCCAAAGGCTAGCAGCTCGAAAGAAAGAAGCTATAAGAATAGAAACCTCTCTGGCATCTGAGGACATCCACAGTGGATGGATGGGATTTAACTAATTGGCGAGTTGGTTGGGTGTATTTACATCGAGGCGGCACCAGAGCAGCCAGATCATCGGCGCACATTCCATTGAAGTCCTTGAAAAACAAGCACAGAGATGTAACATTGCGGCGATGTGACAGGGGCTGAAGCTTGGTGGATAGTGAGGGACCTATTGGATTCACGACTTTTTTGGACACTGTTTAAGAGGCAGAGACCAGAGACTGGTGGATGGTGCACTAACCCAGATGTGACAATAATGATCCATGCATGGGCAGATAGTAGCTTTGTAGATATATAGAAAACTGGTAGGTGTGAGAGGTTTTTTAGCACAGTAGAATGATCCCACTTTCTTTGCAGCAGACTTGGTAATGTCTTCTATGTATTTGTTACAATTCATGTTACCTGAGAATGTTAGGCCGAAGAGTTGGAACGTTAGACTCTCAGGTAAATGGTTATTAGCCATGGTAATCGGTGGTTGAACACGTTTCTTATATTTTGTTTAGGAAAATGAGTTTTGTCTTAGCAGCATTAAATGATACCATCCATGTATGCCCTTATTCCACTACAGACTGGAGGTCACTTTCTAAGGAACTATCCATTGCTTTAGATATGTGCGCATCTGCTTTTCCCACACGCCGAGAGTAGAGCGTGGTGTCATCAGTAAATATACCGATATCGGATTCAATTTCATCAGGGAGGTCGTTTATGAAAGTCAGGAACAATAGAGGTCCAAGGATCGATCCCAGGTGCACACCCGCATTTATGTAATATTGCTTAGATAAACGGTCATCGAAGACTACCTGGATCTTTTTGTTGAATAGAAAGAATCCAATTATATTAAGTATTCGTCTAGAAATACCATATGAATTAATTTTCATGAGCAGACCTTCATTCGAGACATTATCAAAGGCTTTAGATATATCAAGGGTTACCACCCTAGCTTCTCTTGTCTTGTCTAGTGCATGTTATATGCGTTCAGAGATGACCATTAGGATACCCACTGTAAACGTTCTTGCCTAAACCCATACTGATGGTCAGAAAGAAGTTTAACATTAGCAAGATGGCGAACTACTGCTTGATTGATTAAAGATTCAAAGATTTTAGCGAAGAGGGGAAGTAGACACATAAGGCGATAATTATGACGGTCAATTCTATCACCAGAGTTCTTGAAGACTGATACCACCAAGGAAATTTTCCGACTATCAGGAAAGCAAGATTCGGCAAGGCATTTGTTGAAGAGTTTGGAGAGGGCAGGGGTCATCTCAGTGAGCATTTCTGTATTAATATTACTGGGAAAATATCAGGCTCACATGCTTGAGAGTGGTCAATATTTTATTTCATGATATCCCGTACATCGGGAAAAGTTATGATCAGGTAATCAAGTGTGACTGTAGTCCATAATGAGAAATGTGTGCCAATACGTTAGTCAGTAGCACAGGTTTATAGCAGAGTGTTCTTTCTTCAAGAGAGATGATCTGATAAGATTTACGGGTGCATCCCACCTAGAGGGATTAATCCAGCGCCCGTGTACTATGACAGGTATCTGAAAATCCCTGCAGGTAAGAGAGAGGAAAACAATAATAAAAACTAACTTTTATATTTATATATATATGTATACTTTTACTTAGAATAAGTCTTTGTTACCTGCTAGAGACAAACAGAAGACTGAAGATAGGTTTCTCTCTCATAAGTACAATCCTGATATTAAAATAAAAAAATATCAATTTAGACTTTAAATGAACGTTTTCTAATTTAATATTTCCCTAGACCTAGAAACAAATGTAACATTTACCTTTCCAAAATAACGAAAATATTTAAGACATTTAGCAAGTATAAAAGCCGTGGGAATAGAAAAAATGTACTTATAATACGTCCTGATCGTTTGAGTGCTAAGAAAGAGACTGGCAACTGCATTTAAGGAATTGGTACTAAAGACGCATGCGCAGAGGGAAGTGGCGACGTTAGGTTATTACCGTGTGTGAATTGCAAGTACACATTTCCAATTAAGGTATCCGTACATACGAACAGTTTAACTAGTGACACAAACCGGCGACAATATCCAATTTCTTTAACTATACGGTGACCCTCAACCCCGAATACAACATGACGCTACTCTCTCTTGGCAATGTAATTATTTAGCTGTAATTTCCATCTAAGCTACAAGAATAGTATAAAGATATTTTTGATAGAAATTATTTTTTTAGATAACCTGTCAGAAATAAACCAACGGAGAGAAAGTCCGGTGAGTGTGAAACCCATCCAGCCTCTCCCTGCATACCATAGAATACCAACAAAGACAGGTAAACATTCATGACTGAAACCTGGTGGACATGTCAGGCATAGACTGAAGTTCATGTATCATAGTTGGATTGCAGAAAGGATTGTGAATTTTATAAACGATGTTTGGAGGGTGAGGAGAAGCGAGTCACACAAAGTTATTTTAGCTGGACAATCGCCACAGATGTTTGACCATTTCTATCAATCAGGACGTTACATTAATGCATTTCAGTCGCTAACGTGTATACTACAACTTTCACGGTGTATAGGGAAATATGTAAACTCAAATAGAACAAGCCGCGCGTACGTGGTCCCCCTGTGTACGTGACTCGAAATGGCGAGTGTAAAATGCAATAAATTTGGGCAATTTGGGGAATTTTTTACCCTTCTTTGACCCCCTGGGGGCGCGAACCAGACTTTTTCTGAAGGCAAGGATGCTTATTTTATATCCAGAACAATTGTCTTCGACATTTTGGCCAAGTTTCAGAAAAATTGAATGGATGGATCAAACGTTATGGGAAAAAGGGTCATTTTTTGCCATTGTAGGGGGATTTTGACCCCTTGGGGGCGCGAACCAGATGTTTTCCAAGATCAACGATACTTATTTTCTATTAGAAACAATTGCCTCTATATTTTGTCCAAGTATCAGAGAAATTGAATGGATGGATGAAAAGTTATGGGAGAAAAATGTCATTTTTTGCAATTTCGGGGCCTTTTGACTCCCTGGGGGGGCTAACCGAATTTTTTTTTCAAAAATCGGAAAGTGTCCCTTTCTAACCTGAACAAAGTTACAACTTCATGCAATATTTCCGAGAAATTCAATGGATGGTTGCAGAGAAAAATCCGGACGGACGGACGGACGGACATGCCTCAAAACATAAGTCCCCCGATTTTATAAATCGGGGGACCAATATCAAGACAGATGTCCAGATTCCAAAGCAGACACTTTTTGTAGATGACTTAAAAATTGCAG
>OY744526.1:45259316-45296816 GCA_963556195.1 Sepiola atlantica | reverse complement strand
TTGTGCTGTAGACGTCGCGTCTGTGAGATGACTAAGAAATTTAATTCTTTGCTGATAAGAAACTTATTGCTTTCTTTAAGTACCAGCTGAAGGTCAAGATCAGATGTGATAGAAAAAGATTACATCCCATGGTTTTGTAAAAAAGTGGATACAAGTAGCAAGCTTGTGTGCGCGAAAAAGGGGTAAGTATGAGTACGTGTTCTTAGCCTGCGCATGTTTTGTCGAACTCCACCACTTCAGCTACGTTTACCCTCTTAGCTAGTTGAGTGAATGAGTTGCTCCTCGCTCTGGTAATTGAAATCCCCCAAGATACCCACTCCCTACTTTCAATTGTTTGTTTACGGCCTCTCCCAAATTGCATTTACCTTGGAAGAACATCACACATTCTCTAAATTCCATCCCCCGTTTCTATTTACACTCACTTAGATGTCACTCCCTTTTAGAGATTCATCTGCTTGTTTTCGGTTATAAACAAACCGAAAAACAGTGTGCAGTCTATTATTTAGAAAGGGTTGTTTACTAATCGAATTTTTTAAATCTTTTATTTTTCCCCACTTCCCGTGTTATTCCAATTAATTTTTGTACATAAATATGAAATTTCCAACACATTTGGAGATATCTTAAGTATACCTGCCCCTAGAGTAAATGTGGTATTGCGGTAACTAGGATGATTCTAGTGAAGAGTAGGATATACCCTTTTATCACTTTAGACGAAGGATGAAAAACGACACCAATCTCCACACACTTTTGATGGCTTTGCGCCTAATTTGTTTGAAATGTAAATTTTTAATATTTCTTGCAAATAAATATTTCAAAGTGTCGTATCTGTTCTGTCGTAGAAGGCTATCTTCCCAGGCGTTACCTTTACCTTTTGGAGACGGCGAAAGGTTAATTGTTTTTTTCGCCAGTCACCCTTATCCATTGGAAATGTCGACTGAACTACCAGACTATTTTTATCAACTGGACCATAGCGTCCCCATACCTTGTGTCTAACCTTGTGTCTTACCAAGGCAGGACACTAATTTACTTCCAAATGTAGATAGGGGTGTATATTTATTTTATGTCGCCCGAGGAACACTGTTAGTGATAGGATACAGAAGGGGCCATACTGGTAGTTTTGTTACCATCCAGAATGCCCTTAGGGGCTGAGCCGGGGTTTTCCTGCATTAAAAAACGACTGTGTCAGTGTCATCGTGGTGAGACAATTAAAAATTAAAAAGAAAACCTTTGTTCCCAGTTCGTATCTGTCTTCTTCCCACCTCTTATTATCACTGAAAGAGCAAAGACAGGCTCGGTGTATTATCTATCTCTATTATTCCCTTTTTCGAATTTTATTTTCTTTGTTTTTTTTGTCTTTTACTAAGGATGGGTTCTCTTACCAGATGCCAGACATCTATCCGTTTTTTCAGAGACTCTAACTGAGAGATCTTTTTAATATTCTAACTGCTTCTTTAAGTTCAATTGCTTGTATCTCTCTTGCTCTTTGTTCACTAGGTACATTTGCCAGGTAGTTGCTTTGATTTCTCTTTTATGAGCTTAGTGTCTCCTCCTCCCTGTCTATCTTTTTGTTTGTTTTATTTCTTTTGTCATTAGTATAGGAACGAGTTTTCTTTCCAAATGCCAGAAAATCGCCTGCCATTTAGATTCTCCAACCAAGTGCTCTTTTAAGAATTTTCTTGAAGTTTAATTATTGGGATTTCTATAACGCTAGGTTTTCCGAAATATTTTCTAAATAATTTTTTAAATTCTTCTTCATGAGTCCTTTAGCTCCTATTATAATTGGGGTAATGTTTGTGTTTTTAGGTTCCAACTTCTCTTAATATCACACTGAAGGCCACTGTAGTTTGTCACTTTTTCCCTTTCCGCTCTGTTCAGGTCACTGTAATTACTGTTACTCTGTCGACATTATTTAATATAATTATGGGTAGCGTAATATACGTTTAGAGGAGCTTATCAAATAGTTTTGGAGAATATATTTCAAATGAACATACCACAGAAGTTCTTGGCATCAGACATTAGTATCACTCTTAAGTTGTGATTATCATGCAAATATTCTAGAAACTCAAGGAGTCGGGTTCCTAAAAATTGGTGTGTCTATGGCTGTAGTATTTTCTGATGCGCGTGCCTAAAATATGGGTCGAAATAGCAGAAAATGTAGAAGCTACTTAAATAAAAATAACTATTGTTATTCCCCGTCACCCTTTTAGTTTCATTTTTATTTTGCGTACTTTGCATAAGTATAAATATCTTTAAAACTCTGAAGACTGTGACTTGTCAGGCTTCACGTTAGAATCAGAGTGTAGTATTTGCCTGAGCATGAAACACGTAGTGCTATGTGATTTTGGAATCCACCTAGGTGAAGATATCTAGCTAATTGAGTGGGTCTTATCCTCATTTTTTATTTTTTAGGTAAGAGAGATCCTCTAAGATGCCCACTTCCTACTTTCATGTTTGTCTTTGGCCTCTACAAATTGTTTTTTTTTTAATCTTTTAAAGGCACAATTCACTTCATAAATCCTCCCTATTTCTTTGGCTCCTACTTGTTTTCGGTCTTAATAAACCGAAATAAATGAATGGTTTACTGTTAGAAAATGTTGGGAGAGTCTTAATAACTTAACCCTGATTTTATTTAGTTTCATGTATTATTTTCTCTTTTGAAGTTTTTGGTGGTCACATTCGACATCTTTTCCAATACATTTTAAATAATTATTTAAATAAAATTGATTTGGCTCCATTAAGTATATTTTAAGTAGAGCTGATGACAGAATAAATGTGATATTGTGGTGATTCGTGAAATGTAAGTGACGGACAAAATATGAAAGAATGGAATGCGTCAGGTTATAAGTAAGATAAACAGAAGATGACTTCCACACACCGTAATCCACACACTTTTGATGGTCTTTGTAATTATTTTTTTGACTTTTCGTTTTGCAAATAAATTGTCAATGTGTAGTATCTGTTCTGTAATCGATCAGATGAAGGAGAATCTTTCTAGGATTAGACAATTTTTATTTTAGTTCCAATCAAGACTACCTCATTTGAGGTGATTGGAATTTCTCTACATAATAAAATGATCTTGTCTCCAACTTTGTAAGTAAAAAAGGACTTTATATGTAGGGGGTCATGTAATATTATCCGTGCTTAAAACCCTCAACATTGTAATCTCATAAGTGATTAAGACAACTTAAGAACGCAATCTAGTCCTGGCGGCAAGTAATCTATATTTTAACGTTCGGTATAAAATAAGTCAAAACAACTTTTAAATCAAACGAACTAAACATTAATTGATCACTCGATGTGATCGGGTACTTTCACTTTAGTTGATTCACAATTGAAGTTCTACGTAACAAAAGTGGAAATGAAAATGTAAAACAGTCGTAAAAAAACGAAATACTATTTTAAGGAGATAACTGATTTCAATTTTTTAAATATTCTTGACGGCGAAGCAATCAATTAACTATCGTTTCTTTTTAATTTGCACATTCCGAAATAATTTCACACGTTGAAGTGGGAATTGTGGCTAATTGTCAATTGGGAAATTATTCCAGAAAAATTAAACGGCAGAAGACGAAATATTTAGAGACGACATTCAATTTACAGTGCTTATAAAATTCAAACTTTCAAATATGAAGAGTTCGAATGCAAAACGCGATAAACGCCCTTTTCCAAATTTCAAAGCTATCAATACAATAAGTGTTACATCTCAACGCTCGACAACTACCCAAAATCATAGTTACATAATATGATACCGGCATTATTTCTCTTGATTTTTCAATTAAAATAAGCACTTAGTCGAAGTCTAGATTTAATACGTTCGTCATTTTATTGCTTACGGTCTCAATTTAAACAACCTGGATGTATTGCGTTATGCAGTCGAACTTTTCATTGTTTTATAATAACAAAGACCAACGTTTGTAGCATGCATAAATCTGTGTTGATGTTCTACAAATAAATGTTTTGTTTATAAATACGTACAAAGAGATATTGTGTTTGTCCGTTAAAAAAAAACTGGTACTTATTTGCAATTCTGTTTGATTGTTCACTATTCTTACTAACACCGTTTTAATATGTATACACTGAGATTAGCCTTTGCATAAAAGGTGGTGATATTTAATTGGTATAAATATTTTTAAACTAACGTCCACTAAATGCTTGTACTACGTTATCTATACAATTATCCACGATGGATATACCATGTTCATATGTACGTTATCACTCTCCATACTTTTTAAAAGGATAGGTTCATCCGATCCTCGAAAATGCAATCCAAAAAGTATTTTTTTTAAATTTCGCTGATTGTGTCGAACGTGAACATAAAACTAAAATACACTTTCTTTGCCAGGATCAAAGTATAGTGTTGTTACTCTCTAGAGGTGGTACAATACTATTGTAGGGTGTCTGCGTTTGCTTCAAACGTTCATAGAACGGAAATATGTCACGAAATCATACAAGAGTTTTGGCAATAGACCTTCATAACAAGATATATTCTGGAACTACATTAAATAGAGTACTTAGATGGTTTCAGTTTAAATAAAGGTGGTACAATAATATCGTCGGGTCTGCGTTTATAGAATGGCAATATTTTCAAGAACAGCAGCAATATATGAGGGATACAGCTATGGCTTTTTCATGGTTCCCGGTAGTTTATTTTAAATTTGATTATAGGAGGGAGCTTGTAAAGTCTACCTTCAAAGTGGTCCCGAAGATTTGTGACACCTAAAGGTAACAGCAAGTAATACACCAACCCAAAACATGTTTGGGATTCAGTTTATTTTATAAAAACAAATAATAACACTAGAAAAATAAAAGACATTACGTCTTTTATTTTTTTAGTGTTATTTTTCTAGTATTAATAATAGAAAAACATGTAAATGATTCAGTTTATTCACTTTCATTGACATTGTCACACATGAAGAAACACCATGATTAAATGCTGATCACAGTTTCAAGTGATCTGGCGATCTTTATTGTGTTTCGGAAAGATTGAGATGACGATTGATAATTTGTATTATTTCGATTACTCGAACTACTGTTCTAATATTGGATGTTATTTGAACAATGGTACGTCTCGTCGAACTCGAGAATATGTAAGATATTTAGAACGGAACCTTTTATTGAATCCACAGAGGTAGCTTTATCTAGTTTCGTCAGCCAGAAAGGGTAGTAGTCTTAAATAATTCATAATTGTATTCTAAGTATCACCCGTACTGATGATTGAACCTTGAAACACCAGGAGAGTGTCCCGTAGAACTTATTAATACTTAGCACATATATCTATTGCGCTTGCACAAGGTTATTCGGTGAAACTGCTACCTGTTGATAAATACTTAGATACCCCTCTTTCACCCTCTCTCTCTCTCTCTATATATATATATATATATATATATATATATATTATGTGAAGCAAGAAAATAAAGATAAATATTATATTTTTAAATGATATTCTATATTGAATAGGCAATGCTCGATATACGAAATAGAGCAATAGTATAAGTAGATAAGTGATGGGAATGAAAAGAACTATTTTTTATTCTTTAAACCATGGCTTTTTAAAGATGTGATCGTCAGAGGATGCCAGTAAAATAACATATACTATAATGGCAAAAGTTGAAAAAAAGTATAAAAATATAAAAGAATGTAAAAAATATAAAAGCAAAGAAATTCACCGCTGAATAGGTGTATAAACTTCGTATAAACCAATCCGAGGATCAAAGCATCAGGTAAGTTCCGGGTTATGGATTGAAGTGTTTCAGACATCCGTAGTTGTAGAAATTTCCAATTCAAAGAGGTAGGATATTCAGATCCTACAGGAAAGTTAGTTTGTAGTGAAGAGAATGCCCCCCCCCAAAAAAAAGATACGAAAGTATCGGTCCTGACGGAATTAATGAAGTCAAAAAGCAGGCGTATCAAAAGCCATAATTAAATTTTTTCTTGGGCTTTAAGAGAAAATTGTTTTTTTATATTCAGACCGAGAGCGAATTGTGATGCGTTTAATTCAATCAGAATTTTAAACTATAAGGAAAAAAGTTACAAAAGGCAAAGAGAGAAAAATTAGATAAAAATGTAAAGGTGGGAAAGGGGGGGACAGTATACGTGGGTGCAGATAAAAGGAAAAGGAGGGTAGAAATGAGTGGCAGAGAAAACGGAGAGATATGGAGGCTGTTTGGGAATATTAGTGGACGGAGGTATAGGGCGAGGGAGGGTGGGGTGGGGTGAGGTAAACCTGGTTTACAAAGGTCAACTTAATTTATTGGAATAGAAATAAAATTTGATACAAGAGGGGAGAGAGAGGAGGGGGTAAGTTTAGCAGGAATGGGATATATTGCCGAGAATAAATAACAGTCCGTTGTCTTTTAAACAAAATTAAGAAGTGCCATTAAAAGATGACATAGGATATAATATGTTTTAATGGAAATCGTCCCAGACAAAGCATGAAGTCACTTGATGTAAGAATCTAAACAAAATACTGCTTCAAGGTGAAAAACTACCCAACACTAATTTTTAGATAGATAGATCCCGACACAGAAAACCGCAATTCTTCTCCCTTTGTAAGAAACATCTCTCAAGGAAAGCGAGAGTAACGAGGCTGCCGAAAGTAAACCCAATGGCCACTTTCTACTCTCGTTTAGATTAAGGGAAAAGTTGTAGGAAGGTGTATGATAATTAAAACCATATAAGAGTCGAGATAAAAAAAGAATTATGGAGCAATTGAAGATTATAAGAAGAATACAAGTAGTAAGGAGTGTATTTTAGTGAACTTGAAAAAATAAATGTAAGGGCAAATTTAAAATGCTATAAAGGAATTAAAAAATTAAAATTAAATGTACTAGTGGTGTTAAGCGGGCATCAATTTCGAAAGAATAAAACCAACTTCGTATGATTTTAAGTTATTCTAAAAGTTTGATGAGATGAAGGTTTTAAGTAAGGAAATAAAGATTTGGATAAACAGATTATAATATACTAAGTGATATTTTAACAAAATTATTTCTGCATGCCGAGTTCATTTTTAGAGTTTGTTATATTTTTACTTATGACAGCAGTTATTTTCATTACGGTTTTTGAAGTACACAGTTGACAAAACTTTGATCCTGGGATGTCAGATTTAGTTTTTTTTTAGATCGACCAGAATGGCGAGAATAAATTGGGTAAAATGCAACATTTATTAAATCATCAATTGCTCAAAACAAAAGTTATATATAAGAAAAACTATGTTTAGTTCCTTAAACTATGGCCTTTAAAAGATGTAGTCTTATCGTCATAGGAAGTTCGACCAATAAGTCAGTAAAATAAAATTTATTATGATGCCAATATTTGAAAAAATATAAAATAATGTAAAAGATATAAAAGCAACGAAAATCACCGTGGAAAAAGCGTATAGAGTTCCTATAAACAAATTCGAGGAGTCAAGCGTGGGGTAAGTTCCGAGTCATGGGTTCAAATGTTTCAGATATCAGCGTTGTAGAGATGTCCAATTCAAGGAGGTTGATATATTCAGATCCAAGAGGAAAAATACGTTTGTTGTGAGGAGAATGTCCCAGAATTTTTAAAAGAATTGATCTTGGCGGAATTGGTAAAAGCAGATGTATCAAAAGTCATAATTAACATTGCTTCAAGAGCAGGTCGTTATGAATATTATGATCAAGAGATAATTGAGATGCGTAATCTAACCAAAGTTGTAAACTTAAAAGGTAGATTATGCTGTTCAATTTGTATTTTATATTTTTCAAACGGAATTTCATGGTTCGAAATCATCATTTGTTTGATATTTTACGAAGCTTTGCTTTCACGCTTGTTTCTGTTGTATTGTCACGTTTTGGTAGGAGTAACAAGACTTTTGAACCATCCTGTATACTCTTGCCTAAAAGTCATGAAAAGTTTTTTTTTAAATGTCACATAACTCATTTTTTGATAGGAGTACATCTCCAGTAGAAACGTTCAGTAAAATAAAAATCGTGCAAACCCAGAAAATGAGACACTGCATGGAATTATTGTAGTGGTGATCTACCCTATTGCGTCAGTACATGGACTCTTCCCGAAAATATGAGTAATATGCGATGACCAACTAAGAAGCAGTCTCCAGCGATACATAACTTTTGTAGTTTCTTTAATTACATGAGCTTGTTTACTCCCTAAATGTTGTCTTATTTTTTCTGCTCTTTAAGGCCACAACAATTATAATCGATAAAGTTAGTATATTCACTGAATACTATAAATAATCAAAGATGACGTTTCTGGGAAGGGAAACAATGATTCTCCTTTAACATTAATATAACTTATATACTGAATTATCAGTATCACAAATAAAATGGCAACATTTATATCGTGCTATATATCTTACACTATTAGCGTGGTTCGTGGCTGAGTGGCAGGGCGTCGGACGTCAGTCACTGAGGTCCCGGTTTTAAATCCCGCTCGGTCTAGGCACAATAATGAGTCGTATTGACGACGAAGCATATGTGTGGATAACTGTCTGTCTCTGTCTCTCTCTCTGTCTCTCTCTGTCTCTCTCTGTTTCTCTCTCTCCAGTCCAGGAAGTGAAAGAAGAATCTCAATATCTGGAATATCGACAAATTTTACAAAATACGAAATGTGTTTATATGAACGATTAAAAATATTCTATCCATATATTATTGTTCGAAGGGGGGCTAAACCGATTATTTATGAAAAGAAATGGCCCATTTAAACCGTAGAGTCTAGTTAATAATTGAAGCCGAGGTATAAATCCGAACACAAAATATATAAAAATACGCAACCCAAAGAATTTGAACATTGAGAGTGTTTCTTTTGTGGGCGTTCTTTGAGTTACCCCCTTCTTGACAAAGGGTCTAAGGCTGAAAGTAAACAATATTTTACTACCGGAAAGGTGCTGACACAAATTTACGTATTCTAAACTCTTAAGCAATGCAAAGTAATAGCCAGAAAATACATGTTTAAATATTCCTTTGTTCTTGGAGTGAGTTATGTTTTAAAAAATCCATTATAATTCTCTTAATACTCCGTAATTTGTAATTAATTGCACAAGTCACCAATGTATTATTTCGATATATATATATATATATATATATATATATATATATATATATATATATATATATATATATATGTATTTCGCTCGCCCTCATTCACTTTATCTTGATTTAACAACTCTTCAATAGTATTTAATGTCTCTATGAGCATGAAGAGAAAGAGTTATTCTCTCTCTTCAGCTACTTAATATAGTATGTTCGTAAACACCGTAGATCCATATGTAAACTAGATAGAAAAATAACAAGTCGCTTTTCTTTTATATTTTAATATATTATCAGAGAGATTAAAATAGAACTAAAGGGATTTTGTTTTAGTTATGTCAGAAAATGTTCTTAACAGATATGTCACGGTTCATGAATTTCCGAAAGAATCAAATTGGAACAAATAGCGGTAGCGGTCGTAACTCAATGAGTCACAGGTAGTCACAAGTAGTGGCATTTAAAACACTAACCGACGAAAATGTTATTCAAAGTTTGTTCGTTCGTTAGTTGGACAGCGTCTTTTTTAGAGAGGCGTGGATGCAAGGAAAAATGCAATTTCAAATTTAAACGTGATGTTATTTAGAATTTAATTGTGACCGACCTGCTTATATAATGACAGACAGAGTCTCTTATGGTGATACTTGGACGTATCTGAAACAGAAATAGAAAAAAATAAGAGAGAAAAATAAAACCAAGAGAGGAGAAAAGAAATAAAATTATAATAAATAGAGAAAAATAACAGAAAGAGAGAAATCAAAGGAAAGAGTAACACGAAAGAAAGAGAGAAATAAAAGAAAGAAAGAAGGCGAAAAGAAAGAAAAATAAAAGAAAGCGAAAAACGTAAAAGACAGGGCAATACGGAAGAAAGGATCGATAAATGTGGCATGTCGGAAGTGGTTTATACAGTAGGGGGCAATTCGATTATAAGATGACTTTGAAATGAGAAAATAAAACTGGTTCTTTGACGTTGATTAAGCAAAAGAGAATATTCCCTCGGAAAACGGAAGTGTTTTCTCGTTTTTGTTTTTTTGCGAATAAACTTTCTTGCGGTTTTCAGAATCAACCAATAAAACTAAATAGTGATCATTAAAATACTATAAAATACCACATCACTCATGGATTATTTGCATCTCTATATTTAAGGTAGACATGTATGTATGTATGTATGTATGTTTCATTGCTGCTTACCTTCAAACCGTTGGTAGCCTGGTTTGTCTACGCCCTTGGCTGGTGCATCTCGGCTTCGTCGCTGCGGGACCACGTGGACGCCGCTTGAGTTTAAAAAGTTTTATTTAACATAAAATAAGAGACAGAAGCTGAATGTTTTTTACAGGAGAGAGAGAATGAAGGACTTTACTTGGAGAGATAACCTTTTCATTTTTTGCCATCTGTGTTCACCGTTGCCCCTACCCGCATCGGGTAGGTAATCATTTCGAGTTCTATTGGTTAGCGGCCGAGAGGCAGAATCAGCCTCGAGCAAAAGTGACGCCATTTCCGACTGCTGCTTTCACTCTTCCAATATTTTGGAGCGCTCCCTCTCGGCCACTCATACTATCAAACATATGTAAGTGTGTCCGTCTGTGTTTGTATCTAGCAATCACTATTGCACGTTTTCTTCACTATTTGGTCACTTACTAAAGTTAAGAGCCACTCGAAGATGAAGTCTAATGAAATGGAATGATTGTCAGCCGAAAGATGTGGAAAAATAAATGGTATAAACAAAGTTGGCTTACGAATTGGGCGGTTTATGGCAAATATTTGTTAACATTTGATTTGAAGACGACTATGTTCTTTTTACTTATGAGTCACAGCTTATCAAGGTCAAAAGGCCACTCACGGATAAGGGTTAATTAGTTTGTGAGGTAGACGGTGAGACAGCCATCATTACCAATCATCACTGTGTTAAGCCTGGGCCAAAATCTTTATTAAGAAATCGGCTCAACAAAAGTTTGTTTAGATTGGACTTGAATATAACCATGTTGCAGTCAGCTGTAGAGGTATCCTGCAGTATAGTGTTGCACAGATTGGAAGTTCTATGAAAGAAACTTTGCTCATGGAAGCTCCGTTAGCTTGAAGTAGACAGAGGAAGAAAGGGAAACGTTTGATAGTTGTTGTAGCTAGATGAGTTTTACTCGTGAATGTTTTACAGGGGGACCATAGATCTTGAGCTCAGTCGAACACCTACCATGAAAAGAACGATACAGCAGAGAAAGACTAGCAACATTTCATCTGTGAGAAAGTAACGGCATGGAAGAGAAGAAGGCACTCCTTACTAGATTTCGAAGTCGGTTTTGTACTCTGTCATGGCAGGAAAAATGCTTTGAGCGACACCTCTTGAAATGTGGCGCAACTTCTCAATTTTAGGAGGTATTTAACTCTTATACAGGTAGAATATTGCATCAGGCGTGAGATACCTTTTGGGGCGGTGGAATGATGCAACTATTTTTCCATCGATCTTAGCAACGGAGTTGATGTAAATCTTTCCTTTCATGTCAGTAGTGAAGGTCAGCCCTAGAAGCTTATCAAAGCAAGGGGATTACTCAAGGCGAGAACCATTTATCTGAATTGGGGCAAAGTGAGGATAAGAGAGTTGGTGGTGAAAAAAGAAGCTTGGTTTTAGAAGTATTACAAGTAACAATTCCACTTTTTACATTGCACCACCTGCTCCAGCTCAAGAATGAGAATCAGAAAGATCTTGACCATTAATACTCTTCTAAGTGTTGCGATAAATGGGTGTGTTGTCTTAATAGCTGTCGACTAATGATCTTAGAATTTGATTATGGGGATAATTACTTAATTTAAGGATGAGTGTTTGGTCCAGAATAGATTATTGAGGCATGCTGGCGTTTATACTATGTGTTTCAGACTTCTGAGAGGACATTTACATTCATTCCATAGCTAGAAAGTTTTTGAAGTATACCTTTATGCCAAACTCTACCAAAGGCGTTGTATGTATGAGCTATTGATCTTGAACTTAAGCCTCCGTCAATAGATTCACTGATCCTGTGTTATATTAGAGTCAGCACATCAGTTGTTGATCTTGCAGGACGAAATTCATATTGCTTATCACTGAGTAGGCATTTTCTGCTGAAGTGATTTAAGAAACTCACTCATGGCGCACACTCGATTTCCACTATTTTTAAATACTGAGCAAACAAACGAAATTGTTCAAGGTTATGGGGATCATTTTTCTTTTAAGCAACTAGTGAACAGCTTTGTAAGAATAGGAGCTAGTTCAGGTCCCAGCTTTTTTAAGCACTATGATTGACATGTTGTTATGACCAGTTGCTTTGCTGGCATCAAGGTTCTCGATAAGTTTGGCAACATCCCGGACAGATATATGAATGTTGCTCAGAGTGTCTTCAGTCATAGGGGGAATTTATGTAGTAGGCAACCCTTGTCGTAAAGAGGTGGAATTTGATGCAAACTTCTTTGCAATAAGTTTGGAATTTGCAGACGCTGAAGAAAGTCACCTCTGGTCCAATGATGATGGTTGGAATAGAGGTCACGCATCTTTTCAGAACCTTGTTTGTTATTCGCTGAAACTTGTGGGAACCAAGCCTATACTCAGCCACTCTAGATTTAATGGAGTGGGCATATGATTTTCTAATGTTTTCTATAACCCCTTTGCAGTGGTTGTTGGCAGTCCTAAGGGTGATTTTGGTTACAGATCATCTATATCGTTGAAAACAATGTAAATAGTAGTTACTGTGAGCAATGGCGGCGGCGCGGTTAGTGTTGTCCCATGGCTGTCTATTTGGTTACTGTTGGAACTTGTTGGAGGGTATGAAACTCACAATACCAATGATTAACCAATCCGTTAAATTAGATGCGATACAGAACACATTCTTTACAAACATGGGATGCAGAGGACTTTTTGATATGAAAGATCTTAAGCTGTTTCTGTCAACCAGAGAGTATCAATACATTGTGCGATGGAGAGGGACTTCAGAGGTTTTTTGCCCTTTGTTTTGATCTTAATGAAGAAAACTTAGTGATCGGAATATCCCAATGAAGACATAACGGTGAATGAGCGCAATTCAAGGCAAGTTGTTAAGAAAAAGATCAAGAGGACTTCTAAAATGGCTGTCAGCATCAGGTATGCGAGTAGGTTTGTCAAAAATCTGTGTTAGATCATAAGAAAGGGAGAAATCGTGACAAAGCTACCCGCCTTCGTTAGTGTTATTTGAGTTGACTAGTCATTCAACATTGTGAACATTAAACTCACCGCAAACATGAATGCAAGCAACTGGATGAGCAGACATAATCTTGTCAAGTTGTAAGATATTTGCTCAATGAAAAAAACCTCAACAGTGAGAGGACGATAGAGAACAAATATAAAAGCGATTTTGTGCGTAAGTGCAACACGGAAAAACATATAGGGCAAATTAAGGTCTTCATATGAAGTGTCCTTACTTAATAAAATACTGTCCTAGATGTAGGCGCAAATTCCATGACGATGATGATCCATGAAGTCGGGTTTAGAGTTCATATTTGAGTATCCTTAGGTCATCAGTAGAAACTAACGGACCTATGCCGGTTTCGCATAGAAAGAACAGGTTGGTATTAGTCTCATGTAAATAGATTTCAACCTCTAGAATGTTGGAATGTAGACCCTTAATGTTGGAAAAGGAGACTTGATAGTAGAGATCTACGTTAGAGTTGGAGTTCTTTGTTTGCACTTTTGTTTTGTCATTTGACTTATGTTGTGATTGGAAGATTTGTGGAAGAAATCAGGTTGTAATCTGTTTTGAAGTAGTATTGTGGTAATGTGTTACACAGACGAAAAGCCTGTGCAGAGAAGCTCTGTCTACGGAAATTTCGCCTGACACAAAGCACATGGAGGGGAAAAGGAACATATTATTACGTTGAGGTAGAAGACAAGTTCTTGTGAATGTCTTACAAGGAGATGGATCTAGAGATTTGCGCTCATTAGAGCACTTGCTATGCAAATAAACGTTGAGTAGAGAGAGACTAACAACGTCTCTTCTGTGCAAAAGGGGGTGTAGGATCAGGATTCTAAATAAAATCCCAGGCAGATTTGGAATCAGCATGTTCCAACGAATGTTTCTACCTGGTTTTCAATGATGTAAATATATCCCATACTATAATTGTGTTATCTCTGTCTGCTTGGTAAAAAATTGAATGAAAAGCCTATACCAAGATCAGGCAACTTTATTTGAGTTACATTTTCCCCATGAATCAAATAGTGATACTTAGTTTGTATTATTTTTTTTAGATATTTTTGTGAGATCTGCATTCGAACTCGAAAATCTGTACCGAATTTCGAACTCAATCTTCTATTGAATTTACTCTTCTTCCGTTAGCATCGTCCGTACTGAAAATTGAACCCTCAGCCCCTTCATGTATGTCACTTAGAACTGTTTATTACTTAAAACTTTTATACATTGTTCCACTTATCTTTGCAAATCATAGAAAGCAAAACCAGTCATTCTTTATGGTGGATAAATTGGACTGAGGAGCTAGGTTTTCCGGGTTCGAATTCAGTTCGTTCCACCGAAACACTTTCATCACAATCCCACATCTGACCTTGTGTCTAACCTCCTCGAGGGGAGCTAAATAAAATACTTTATTGTATTTATAATAAAGCCCTGTAATGATATTAAACAAAACGTTCATCGGGTAAGATTTTAAAAGGAATCAAAGTAACTATTAAATTTTTACTTATTTAAAATAACTATTTTGTCTATTTATCTATATATAAGGATCAGTTTCATTCCCAGACAGCGTCGGGTATTTCTACTTGTTTTTAGATGAATAATAAATATTGTTGTATGTAAAATTTATTTCCTTTTAATAAAATATATCTAAATGCTTTTTTTCTTTTTTTCCTCAATATTTCATATTTAACTTAACTGAAGAAGTCTTATTTTTGTTTAAATAAAATTAACTATATATATATATATATATATATATATTTCATGGAGGGGCGAGGAGTAAGGGTAATAGCAAAGGACGGTGTTCAATTTTTTTTTTCTTCCTTATCTATTTAATATATATTTATTTATTTTTTCTAATTATATACTACTGTCATTTTATTTTATTCTAATAGTATTTAATTATTTGTTTCTTCTAATATTTTTTAAATTTATTTTCATTATTAACAAATAAATATATTTTTATTAATACCATACCATGACCAGATTATGTGTAGCCCGCAGTAAATGTTAGAAACAAAATGCATTCTTTTAAATGACGAAGTAATTCTTGTTTTATTTATCTGTAAATGCTATAATTATCTAATTACCCTTTAATTATTTAATGTTGTTACGATTTTAGTAAAATTTTATTATTAAAATTCAGAATTGAATTTATTAAAGATTTTTATTTAAATTTAAATTAAATTAATTTTTTTTGTAAATAGAGAAACAATTTTCATAAAATCGTTATGAATTATCTCCCTTATAACAATGTGTACTAATAGATACATACATACACATACGCACACATATATACATACAAATACAACAACTCTAATTTTCAACATATAATTTCTTTTAAATGCTGAGAGGATTTTCTACACTTATTTGAAACTTTTAAATCTATTTCCTTAATTTTTGATATTAATTTTTTTTGTTTTAATTAGGTCTGAATCAATTATAATCAGAATCCAGCATCTAACCGGTTAGTTAGTTTTTTTGGTTTTTCTGTTTTTTTTGTTTTTGTTTTTCCCCCTTTCTCAATAAAACATTCAGTTTTAACAAGAAGATACAATCACTTGAAACTTTTATAGTGACTTGTCACCCCTATATAAGTGTGTAATTCCAACGATACACATATAAACAAACATACAAAAAACTCTACATACACACACAGATACATGTGTTGCAATACCCGTTCTTTCGGAGGACCCGGTAGCATAAAAAACCACAACGATAGAGACAAGGACGTGCTCGAGAAACTCTGTTTCTTTATTCTTCACCACCAGCTGGTGGAAGTTGGGTATACACATATATGTATAATTAAATATTTTTTGTTAGCAACAGTACTTAGGCATTAATGTTTCTTCACTTGTCTTACGAAGAAACTTCTTTCTTTATCTTGACGACGGCTGATTTTCGACTCTACTCAACGTAGATTATTTTCACGAAAACGAGGCAGAGGTATTTCCCTTGCAAACGAGAAGGAAACACGACAATACGTTTTGTAGCAGTCTGCTTCCGGAATCTAGGGAAGGTTTGTGATCCCCACGCCAGTTGTTTACGGCAATTCAGCCGTGGTGGCGGTACCTCTCTTCGGGACTGATCCGCGACAACTTTTTCTCCATATCGATGTCATACTCTGAGACGAACTCGTCGACCTCACACACCTGGGCTCGTTCAAAGGTCACCAATTCATTTCCGTTGTTCTGTTAGCCTAATTAACAATCTATCTAGTCTTTGGCTTTTCTTCATTATTGCGGGATCATGACGTCGTATCCATTATTAATCAACATATCTGCATCATTATCTTACACGTGTATCCATATATCTATTTAATTATTGGAAGGTAATGGTGACTCCATATAGTAAGTTTGTATTTCTATTCTATCTTTCTATTATCACATATTTTTCTGAACTTTTTTATTTATTTATATATTTGTTAATTCATTTATTTTATTATTATTTTTTAAAAGATTTTTTATATAATCATTCTTTTTTAGAATTATTTTATTTTTTTATTTTTAAAGAATTTATTTGTGGGGGTTAATTGTAATATTATTTTATAGAGGGGGAACATGAAATGTGTATCTAAATACTACGTATGTTATTTAATTACTATAAAATATTAATGTTTATTTATTTTATTGTATTTTATATATTTTTACATAATTTATCTATTAAACAGCAATGCTCTAACATTAGTTACAAAAGTGAATGTCAATGTGGCTTGTAGTGTGTATATTAAATTTATTGTTTTTATTGTGACTATTATTATTATCATTTATTTTTTTGACCATGTGACTTTCAAAATTTTACATTTTCCTTTTTTTCTTTCCTTCTTCTTTTTTTCTTTCCCATTTCATTATTCACAAATACCATCGGAGGGATGGATTACATCCTAATTCTACCTGATGAGATCTCAGCTTTAAACTGCTGTAGATCGATAACATCAGTATGCCAGTGTCGCAGATTTTGTATACGTCTGTTTGAATTAAAAGCAATTATATACGTAATGCTTTAATGTATATTGAACAATTTTTATAAGCCCGGTTTAAATTCTTTGGATTCCTTTCTCGTGGATATTTACTTTACCTGGATTACTATATATATATATATATATATATATATATATATATATATATATATATAAGTGTGTGTGTGTGTGTGTGCTAGTTTATATATGTATATGTATATGTATATATATAGAGAACAAATTAACGGTTATCTTATAGACGCAAATTGTAAACAATGAGAAAAGAAAAAAATCGACAGTTGTGAACGCAGATTAGAAAAACTGTAAGTGAACAAGGAAGATTAATATTTATTTGAGGTTGACGACAACGGGGAGATGGACAACAAAGGAGGACGAGGGAGAAAAGGAGGAACTAAAAGTATATATATGTATGTATGTATATATATATATATATATATATATATATATATATATATGTATATACATATTTATTTATTTATTTTTTATTTTTTGATGTGTTGATGTTTTTTATATTTATAATATAAAACTAAAAATAATACATTAATCACTTAAATAATAGTGTCATGGATTCGTCCAAACACTTTAAAATGCAGCAACATTTTTGTAAGTAACGGATAAATTTTATTAGACAGACGAACAGCACAGGTAAAGAATTTTTTTTTTTGTGTCTTAAATAACTAATATAAGTTAGCAAAACATTTATATGGAACAAAACGTAGATTTAGTATAAGGAACGTTTATGTTTTTGTCTTATAAGGGAAGTGGTGTCTGATCAACTCTGCTGGGAAGCCATGAAATTAAATACTGTCTTGTTTTTAAATTCCCGAAACAGTTTTTCATGGTAAACAACTGATGATACCTTAAAATAGTGTTAGAAACTAACTAATATAATAACTGTAAAAAATAAATTGACTTACATGAGTGATTTTCCACTGGAAGACTTGAGACTATAAGTTTATATATATATATATAAATTTTTTTTTTTAATTATTTTTTTTTATATATAGTTTTAATGGTTGAGAAACTTCCGGGACTATATATATATATATATATATATATATATATATATATATATATATATATATATATATATATATATATATATATATATATATATATATATATACAGGGTGTCGACAAAGTAAGAAACACACTTTGAAACAAAATCAATTGAATATGAAATCCAGACTTGTCGAAACAGGATTATCAAGGTGATTATCAAGCTCTGCTGTAATTTTGGGTGCTGTGCTTTTGTGCTCTTTCTTTACACCTCTTACAAGGGCTCTATGATTTTTTCCAGACACATCCAGCTTTCTTCAAAAATTATGTTTTGAGGGGGATGTTTTCCCTTCTTTTTCATAGGTTGTCATAACTTTTGAGACAGTTCCTAGCATCTGTCATACGTACACCAACAATCATCCTTTTTTTGAAATCTGATAGATCCGTCATTGAATTGTTTTACTGATATGTACAATTTGAAATGAAAATTGAATTTAACCAATTAATTCAGGACAACAATAATAATAAATAAAAAATGAAACCAACATTTCTGTGATTTTTAAAATGCTTGTAGGTGTTTTAGAATTAATGCAAAAATCACAATATTAGTTCATTATTTTATCCAATAACTAATATATATATATATATATATATATATATATATAATATATATATATATATATATATATATGTATATGAAAAAGACAAAAAGAACAAAAATTCAACAACGAAGAAAAAAACGAACGTCTTCAGAAAAAGTGAAGATTTTAAATTTATTGAATAACAGAAAATATAGAAAAAGAAGACGAACAACGGGATGTTTAAGGCACGTGCATAATCAGTTGAACACGTATGCAGTGCGTACGACTAAGACGTAAAATGGTGGGGGGAAAGATTGAAAGAAAATACAAAAGAAGAAAAGTAAAAAAAAAGTAACTAGAAACGTGAATGAAAATGCAGTAAAAAAAAAGTAAGTGTTATTTTAACCCGGATCTGAGTTGGTTATGCAGTAGCGAGGTATATTGCATCATTTGAGTGCGATTTTTGCCAGTTGTTTGGTTAAGAAATAAGATCCGAGTTATAGGTTTACGTTAGATAGTGATGATAGAATGATTACAGAACTTTCAACGCGCTTGTGGCGGGGGAGAGAGGATGCAGTTTTGAGGAGGGTGCAGTTTGTAAAGGCAAAAAATGTATTTTTCATACATCTTGTTCTCTACAGTATTTCATTTTGCGATATATCGTCTATTTAATCCTTATATATATATATATATATATATATATATATATATATATATATATATTTAAAGAGTTAGCGCAGTCTTGTATTTTCCAAGCGCTTCCATGTATTCCTTTATTTCGCCCACGTTTCTGTTTTCTGCCATTGAGTTTGAATTTGTTACGTTCTCTATGTTATCAAACTTTGTTCTAAAGGAATCAATGCTTCCACTATGGTGCACTCTAACACGCAATGCGTGTTCACCTTTATTTTGTATTCTCTTGAACTCGAGTTCTCGATCTTTGAACCTTGTTCAGCTCTTCCAAAGCAACAGCCTATGAAATCTCGAGTCCACTGCTTATTCCGTCCTCTTCAATGTTTCCCGTGGGCTGCACATATATCTGTGCTGCATATCATCTGCGGAAAGAGTCATTAACATAGATTCTTTAGTTCATGCTCTTTTCACTTTCACATTATTTATGTATGGGTACTTTTGTAGTTTACGGATCGTTATTATTTAGAAACCCATTCTTAACATGGGAAGGGGAGGGCTTTGTTAACCATTTAGTACTTTAATCTAAAAAAATTATGGACAAAAGATACCGTAAAAATTGAATTAAACTTGAAAATCCTATCTAAAAATAGCACGGTCCGTAAACTGCAGAAGTACCTATACCACACTCAAGAGAGTGCTTTATTGGCGTAATCCTTAACGTCACCGACTAAAAAGTCGGCAATGCCGAGTTCAAATCCAATCGGTTCTATTCTAATTATTTACACACTAATAATGTTGTGAATGGTATGAACCCGGAATTCCGTCCCTATTTATGAAACTAATAAAATAATGAATTACGTACCATTATATTTATTTAACAATTTAACGAGTAAATATATGGTCTTCAACAAAATATTATGGTGATCTACCCTATTGCGTAACTACATGGACTCTTCCCGACACTATGCCTAGTGATAATGGTGGTAACAGATAGAGTCGCCATGACCAATCCATAAGCAGTCTCTGTCAACACATTACTTCTGTATTCGTTGTGAATACATACTCTTGTTAACTCTACCTCCTTGTGGTCTTATTTCTTTTCGGCCCTTAAAAGCCACACGACATAAAATTTAAAAAATACACATACGAACTAAATAATTTTTACGTGTCATTCGTGTACTTATTACTCCGATTTTCTTTAAACGCAAGTTTCTTTCTTCGGAAACATTCAACAAAAACTACCTTTTCGCATCAATATTAATAGCAGTTTTGTTTATTAACCAATTTTTTAACATATAACTTTAACATATCTACCGAATAAAACAAAGGGAATATCTGCATGTCTTCGCATGTTCTCGTATATAATGAATCGTTTACAATATTAATAGGCGACATAATAGCCAGAACCAAAGTAAGGATCCATCAATCGCTGGTGCGAACGATCCTTCTAGCCAATGAGAGTGGAAGACGTCAGACGATTGGAAGTTTTACGCACCACTGCCTGCATCTCATCCTACATGTCCTATGGAAGCACTTCCTCTCAAACAACACAGTATGTTTCTGCTCCAAAATTAACTCCCTCTGACAAGTCATACTCATGAGACGTATACGCTGGCTGGTCATGCGCTTCGCAGTCAATCAGGAGAGTTCATCTACGAAGCAATTTGTCCAACTTCACTACATGGTTAAAAAAAGCCACGTGGTGGACTGCACGACTTAACATTCACAGGTAACATAAATTGGAACACAAACATAGAAGACATTACCAAGGCCCTTCAAAGAAAGTGGGCTCCCTCTAATGTGCTAGAAAACTTCTCACATCTGATAGTATCCTATTATCTCTACAAAGCTACGATCCGCCTATGCATGGAGTATTGTTGCTACATTTGGGCTGATGCACCATCCACTAGTCTCTCTCTCTCTCAGACAAGGTCCCTCACTATCAACCAAGCTCCTGTCCCTGTCCCATCGCTGCAATGTTGCATCTTTGTGCTTGTTTACAAGTACTTTAATGGAATGTACTCCGATGAACTTGCTGCTCTAGTGCCATTCGATGTAAATACACTCGACAAACCCGACAATCAGCTAAATCCCATTCATTCACTGTGGAAGTCCTAAGAGCCTTCTCCTCCAATAATGTCTTTTGTCGTGCTGCTGGCTTTTGGAACTCCCTCCCTGCCCGCTGTTTCCCCGACTGTACCGACATGCAGAAATTTTAAACTAATATAAACAAGCATCTCTCTGCACAGCTCCTAATTTAGGATGCCTCCCAAAATTTTCACCCTAATTCTCAGTAGCCCCTTACGTCTATAGTGTCAGCTTACCTTTTTGGGGGTGAACTATGTAAAAAAAAGGAAAAAGAAAAACCTGGTTCATGACAGTTAAAGCAGACCTGCTACGCCATCTGGGTCCACAAATCTATGGAATTCACTTTTGGAACAACGAGTCGCTAGAAATCACCCAATCGTTTACTTCAAATCGTCAGGCGCTTGACCGTTCTTCGTGAGGGACGCAATGGTAAGGATGGTAGAGCCGGTTCTAGCCATTCCGGCTGAATGCTGTTTCAAGTACAAGTAAGTAGTAATATAGATTATCTTTTGTTAAAAAGTAAAACTTCAGTGGTCGACCATAGTCGAGGGCGATCTGAACGCTCTCTTTTTATTTGTTACTACACCGAAGGGTAGGAGGAACCGCTCCTTTCCCAGGAGTTCTCAATATACCATTGTTTCTCACCTTATAATGATTAGTGGTTAGAAAAGGGGGCATCAAGTATCATTTTTATATACGTAATGAGTTAGTCAAAAGGATAGAATAGAATGAGTTTAAGAAGACTGGGTTTGCTTGAAGAAGCTTTATTCGACAAAGATCTACGCAGTGATCTAGTCTCTACGAGAAACAAATGCTGACCAAAAAAGAAAGAGTGATCAAGAGAAGTTATTCACTTCCGAAGCATAGAAGGGGATAAAAGAGTTCTCTTTTCATCACATTCCCCGCCACCCAGGGAAGGATCTTGAGAAGAAGGGTTCTGAAGACTCTCAGGTGGGCGTCTCTGATTAAATTGAAAAAGAGAAAATCATGACAAAAGTTCAAAGCTGATAGTTTTCAGTTAAATACTGAGGACTTCAACGGATTGCAGTAGAGCGTCGAAGATTCAGCACATCGGCATATTCTGAAGATATTCTCGGGCCACCCTCAGAGTTTTCGTGAGCTCTATGGAGAAATATTAGACTGGAGAGGCGCAGTCTGTATCTCTTGGTTTTCTGGCATAGGATCAATTTCCGTATTCGGACTGCCCGTTCCATCACCCCATGGACATATGTGGCGTAGGTACACCGCCATCTCTCGTCCATTATTGAAACGTACGTGAGCAAAGCTCGGATTGACTTCAAGTACGTGAACAAGCTCTACTAGGGGCTCGTATTTGCTTCCACGTACATGCCGCTTTAAGAGGACATATGTCGCTTCCGTTAACCATGTAGGTATGGAATCTCCAGTAGCTGATTTCCTTTGGAAGTTGAAGAGACGTTCACGGGGAGTGCAATTAGTGGAGGTAGAGAGCAATGCGCGGATGCTGTGGAAGGATAAATCTAGCACTTTTTCCCAATTGATAATAGGGAGATTTCTCGACCGGAGAGGCAGACTTACTGTTTGCCAGGTGTACCTCTCCACTTGTCCGTTACCTTGAGGATTAAAGGCGGTTGTTCAGCTGGTAGCAATTCCTATGGAAAACAGGAATTCCTTTAGTTCGTCTGACATGAAAGCCGTACTACGATCAGAGTGTACAAAAGAAGGATTTCCGAAAACAGAAAATAGATTAGTTAGATGTTTCCGGGCAGTTGCGGTTGAGATATCGGCACAAGAGAAAGCGAAGGGGAAGCGAGAGTATTAATCAACCACTGTTAGTATGTAGTGGTTGCGAGTATTTGAAGGTAATGGTCCCTTGAAATCTACGCTTAGTCTTTCAAATGGTTGACTCGCTTTTATGAGAGTCTGAAGTGCCGCATTAAGGAATCTCGGTGTTATCTCCGAACAAACCTTACAGGCCTTTATTACCACTCTTACATCTTCCACAGAGTTGCCAGATTCTTGCTCCTGACAAAATGAAACATTCAGGTGACACCCGGATGACATAAGTCTGAGTGCAAGGTGTGTAACTTATCGGCAGAGGTGGTAGTAGAGCAAATGCGAGACAAGGCGTCTGCAGCGGCGTTTTGTTTCCCAGGGCAAGTTCCAACGTTCATCTTGTTATCTTCTCATTTTTCATTTTGTTTTGGCCTTTAAGGTTGAACATGAAAGAGACAGATTTTTGATATGTGATTAGCTTAAAATGCTTCCCGAGCAGTAAGTGTCGCCATTTTCGGATGGCCTCGACAATAGCGTAGGCCTCCTTTTCAACAGAGAAGTGCTTTTGCCCGGCAGACGTTAATGTTCTTGAAAAGAATGCCACGGTCCGAGAGTTTTGGGTTAAAGAGGCAACAATCACATGTTCCACAGCATCGGTTTCGACTTCGAGAGGGATAGAAGAGTTAATGGCGATCAGGGATGATTTTGCAATTTCCTTCTTCAGGTACCTGAAAGCGCTTCTTGTTCCCTAGTGAGGGAAAAATTGGTAACATTGGTAAAGGGGTGTAGTTTTTTAGACAAGTTCGAGATCCACCTAGAATAGTGAGAGAACATCCCCATTGCTCGGCGAAGAGAAGGGAGATCTTGAGGTACTGGCAAGTTCATCAATCCCTTGAGCCTATCAGAGTCGGGTTTTCCGAGTCCTTGCTTATTATATACCCAAGCAAGTCTACATAAGTAAGTGAGTAGTGACACTTGTCTTTGTTCAGCGTCAGTCCGTACTTCGCTACTGCATTCATGAAATCTTTCAAATTACTATCATGCATAGCCTGATCTTCTCCAGAAATGGTAACGTTGCCGATAGAAGCATAGGTTCCTCGAAGGTCTTCTCGCTTGATGATGTCATCGATGACTCGTTAAAAACTCGTTACTCCATTGGGATTCGACGAAACTCATACAGAGATCCAGAAGCTTCGAAGGCTGTATATTTTCGTTTTTCTGGCTTGATAGCAACCTGATGGTAAGCATTGGTTAGATCAAGAGTGCTGAATATTTTTTAAGTGGCAATCTCATTTACCATGTACTCCATTCGAGGAAGAGGATAAGTGTCAAGGAGAGTAAACCTGTTTATTTTTTTGGAGTAATCCACAACAAGTCTCTTTTTGTGATTTTTAGGAGATACAACAAGCGTTTGGGATCGCCATGAGGATTGAGAAGGCTCTATGATACCTTCCTTTAGTATACGGGAGATTTCCGATTGGATAAATTTAGCATCAGGTAGAGTATTTCTCTTGGATTTAACAGCTATCGGTCGACACTCCGAAGTTAGATTGGTAAACAGAGAGGGGTAAGGGGTATTTTAAATGGTGGTCAGTCTACAAACAGTAAGAGGGGGAGGGGTCCTCCAAAAGGTATTTCCACTGAGGAGTGTTGACATAGCAATTTATGCCCGAGAATTATGACACAGCATAGGTTAGCCATAATTGAACGTTTCACATTCTTGTACTCCCTATCTCCCAGAGTGAGAGACACGACACAGTGCCCGAGAGTAGAGGACGAATGAGAACGGCTAGCCATCAAAATCCTCTCAGAGCTTGGCGTGACCGCCAAACCGAAACCCCTAATCATATCCGGATGAATAAAATTTTCGGAACTCCCTGTATCGACAAGTATCCGCATAGACTCACCTTTGATTTTCCCTCATAAGGACGAACGAGATAGACTCTCCGATGAGTTAAAAGGATCTGACGCAGCAAGAAGGGACACCGTAATTTATAGCAGCCGCTGTAGGTGACCTGCAGACACGAGCAAAATACCCTTTTCTTTTGCAATTTTTAAAAATAGAGTTTTTAGCAAGGCACCTCGCTCTGCATGTATCGGGTTTCCACAGAAAAAAACATTTCTGTCCGGAGAGTGCCGCTATCGTGGGTTGCTTCTCATATGTAGACTGGTCGTCCTTCGATTCTTCTTTTTCAGCAGTGGAGACCGAGGCAGCCAAGGAGTCCGACTGAGCGTACGAAGTTAATTGTTTTGGGGCTGTCTCGAGTGTTAATGCGTGGTTGTACGCCGTGTGTAAGTCGATACGTTTGTTTTCTAAGAGTGTTTGTCTGATGTGGGATGACGAGATCCCATTGATGAATGCATCCCTGATGTACTCATCCCTCGCCTGTATAGCTCTCACGGTCTGGAAATCACAGTCTTGAGAGAGTGTTTTTAGAGACTGTAAATATTGGTCCACACTTTCGTTGGCCTGTTGCCGACGAGTAGCCAATAAATGCCGGCAGAAAATACTGTTTTGGGACTAGACGAAAACTTCTTCCAGGACTTTCATAGCCGCATGATAATCACCGATGCCTTGTATGTGTTTAAAAATTGACGGAGACACGAGGTTGATTAACAAATTCAGTTTTAACTCGTCCGTTAGTTAAGGGCCGTTGACAGCGCCAAGAAAAATGTTGAAAGACCTCTTCCAGTGTCGCCACGTGTCGGCCGCGTCCAGTTTTGACAGGTCTAAGTCCAATCGTTCAAGGTTGAGGCATTTTTCCATCTTAGATCTTTGTCGAATAAATTGTAATGAGTTCGTCAGAAAGATAGAATAGAATGAGTTTAAGAAGACTGAGTTTGCTTGAAGAAGCTTTATCCGACAAATATCTACGCAGAGATCTAGTCTATACAGGAAACAATTACTGACTAAAAATGAAAAGAGTGATCAAGGGAAGTAATTCACTTCCGAAGCATAGAAGGGGATAGAAGAGATCTCTTTTCTATCACAATATTCTTGTTATTATTCACCAGAGAATTGAACCATGGTCTTGTGATCAATTAGCGAACACTCCTACTATTATGCTAACGAGCTTTTATCAATGATACGCATATAAATAACCACAATAGAGTTGATTTGTCGTAAAACAAAGTTAATCAGGTCAAACTTTCTCTGTTTCGCCAACTGGGGCGATGCCGCACAGAGCTTCATTTCATGCCTGGCAGCGTACATAAGGAAAGTAGAAAGTGAACCTTGAGTTTACTTTCGGCAACTTAATATCTTTCGCTTTCTTTATTTTGCCATTTAGTACTCACAGCCCATAGGTCGTAATCTATCAATATAACACTTAATATTGGCTTGTACTTTACGTTGAAGTAGTATTATTTTAGCTCTTTACATCAGATAGCTTAAGGCCTTGTATGGAGCGATTTGCATTTAAAAAATCGTCTTCGAAATCTAGTGGTAGTTATTTTTTCTCTTCCCTGCAGTCATTTTTCTCACAAAAGAGACGTTGCTGGTCTCTCTATACTCTATCGTTATTTCCATGAAACGTGCTCAACTGAGCTCTAATCTTGAGCCATTCCCTGTAACACATTCGCTGCATCTTCTTGTCTTCTATCAAATCGTCAAAATGTTGCATACATCCCATCTCTCAACGCCTTAAAGTACACAAATTTAGATATAGCTGTTCATTAAGTACCTTGTTAGCGCGTGTTCCCACCATCATAACTGCGTATGTCTGACTATTGACTAACTACTTTCTGCACAGGAGAGATAGAAAGGAAAGAATTTACCGGGGAAACATATTCAGACCATTTGCGCCACTGCTGTCTCCCCACCCCGTCAATTGGAACGGATCGGCCCTTTCCACAACCCTTTTCGATCGAAAGTCAGGAACAAAACGCAGAAACATCCCCGAACAGAAGTGATATAATTTCCGATTTCCCTGCTACTACTACAACCTTTATCAGCGTCCTCCACCTTCTGGGGCGCTCTTTCACTGGCACCCTCACTACCTAACAAACAGACTGTTTGTTCTCCCTCCATGTACCTAGCACCAGGCGGAATATCCATATACATAGCTTATTTGAAAGGACTTGTAACCTGTGGAACACATTACCGCGGTCTGCATTTTTGCTGATTGCAACTTCATCGTTTTCAAATGCAATGTCAACAAATCCTTGTTATGAATCGTCCTATAACTAATCTAACGTAGTTCATACATTGATCAATGTTAGTACTCCCATAGGTTTCCTCATCTCTTAGCAGACAAACATTTCTGTCTCATGAACCCTCATCCTCAAGTCGTTCTCTGCATTGATAAGTGGTGATCACTCCACCCCCAAAGAAAAACATAGGGGTTCTTTCTTGATTTAATGGATACATAGTAAAGGGTTATAGAATCGGCTATACCTAGTTGAAACCCCATCAGATTTATTTACGCAGTAATTCTGTTGAAAAGGCTATAAAAACGTAATTCTCTTAGCTGTAAAATGATAGTAAATTGGCACATTGTATTCAATTAATAGTATGCACTGAATAATTGTGTTTCAGCATTAAAATAGCATGCCGTAAAACAATCGAACCTCACCCATAGGTCTTAGTTTGTTTTTTACGATACACCAACTGTTTCAAGTCCTTTAATGTCGAAATATAAGCCCTATTATTGACGACTCGTAGTATACGATTAATTGAACAAAAGTTCGTATTCTTTCAATAGTCAGGTACATTTAAAAAAAAGAACATTCATTTCCCAGCTGTATAATTGTGTAAATTAATGCAATAACTCCAATAAGATAGCTGATTCAATTGTACTCGTCGGTATCTTTTTTCGCCAACCACACACTCTGTTTCGAAGGATAGAGAAATGTCTTCACCTCTATCCATTTCGGCTTTGTTGGTTGATCTGTGGTTAGGATTAAAGAAAATCTACAAGTCGGATTTCCACGAAACTTGTAAAGAAAAAGGGGGCAGAAATCTCTTTTTTCGTTTGGAAACACGTGTAAGGGAAATGATGAAAAAAAACTTTGAACTTGGGAACATTGATTTGAATTTCAATATAAACTTTTTATTTTAAAGTAATTGACTTTTCTTACTTTACTGTTTAAAAAAATCATATACACAGTTTATTTGAATGAATGTAAATTTAATTATCAAACATGATTTAATTAACGATATATGTATATATATATATATATATATATATATATATATATATATATACATATATATATATATATGTATATTAATATGTGGATGTATCGCTCTCTCTCTCTCTCTCTCTCTCTCTCTCTCTCTCTATATATATATATATATATATATATATATATGTTTATATAAGTGTTGTATTTACTTTTGATCGTATATATATTTTTGTAATGTATTATGTATATATATATATATATGCTTGAAAGTAATTTATTGTGTATATATATATATGATGAAATGTAATATATATATATATGATTAAATGTAATATATATATATATATATGTAAGTAAATTTCGCGTACAACAAAATCGTAGGATAAATTTCAGAGGACACATCTTTTAAATCAATGAAACGGGTGAGTGGAAAAAAAGAAAATTGCTTAAATTTTCTTTAAGGCCTTATCGTCTGACCCTCTAATAGGACACGTCAGAATGATAAATTAAAAACTAAGAAAATCGAATGAGATATCAAGGGGAAATTGTTTCAGTTGTAGAAAACGATTGAGAGAAAAAAAGAAAGTAAATCTCTCAACGTTATGGTGGCTTTGAATCATTAAAAATCTCTAACTGATGCTTCAAAATATTTTGTCTACACAGGCTAGGTCGAGTATTGTTAATAACAAACGCCTCAATAATATTGAAGTGGTAGTCCAACTGAAACAATTTTTTCCCCTCATATCTCATTCGATTTTCTTAGTTTTTAATTTATCATTCTGACGTTTCCTCTTAGAGGGTCAGACGATAAGGCCTTAAGGACAATTTTAGCAATTTTCTTTTTCTTGCGTTTTCAGTTACATCGGGTCCAGGTGGTGTTCCTCCAATGTTTTCCTTTATTTCTGTTGCAATTTACATGTTGTTGGTGAGGTTCCGTGGGTTGGTTTCTGCATTCGAGGATTTTCCTCTAGATTTCTTCTGTTTTTATCATTTCCGCCGGAGTCTTCCATTTGATTCCAATTTATCCTAGTCTTTTTACAATTTTTTTTACTATTACTAGTGGCGGAGCATATTTTCTGTAAAAATGATAGAGGGTGTACACTGGGAGTAATACTAATAAAAGTAATATAGAAGTAAATAAACTTACCATTTTACGACATATACCAGTTTAAAAATTTCCGAATGAAATCAAAGTAGAATAAATAGTTGTCCTTATGACACAACGGGTCGCGGGTATATATATATATATATATATATATATATATATATATTATATATATTATATATATATATACTATATATATATTATATATATATATATATATATATATATATATATATATATATATATATATATATATATATATATATATTGCAAAAATACCTATTTCGGGACAGGTAAAATTAATTCCTATAATTGATAAGTTTAGCACCACTACTTATATCACATCATTACGAAAATTAAAAACAAGATATAATGATATTAAGCCTCATGTATAGAATCCTTATTTCAATGTTTATCAAAATCTATTACATAATTGAGATTATAGAACATATATAAAATTTAGGCTTAAGCCTAAAGGATCTTAAAAAGCAATTAACATTCATGGTATCGTACTAAATTGGTGTCTCATAGGTGTCTTATGATTATGGATCAAATACAATGCTAATCTGAAATATTAAACTTTTTAAATAGGAGTTTGTGCTCATATTATACTCTTTAAACACCCTTTACAATGCACCAAAGAAACCAACATTTTGCGATTATTTATTAATTGATGTGTAATACCTATTGTTAAAAATTTACAAACATCTGTGGTATCTGAATTTTCACCAAATAATTCAACACCTTCTTACCCACTATCTATGGAATAAATTTGAACTAAATATAGCCTACATTACGATCCCTTACGTCCAGCAGCTGTATTAACAATTCATAATAATCGGTTAACTTGTTTAGAGGTGACTATTGTACATACACATGGATAGATGTATACACATACCTAATATTATATATATAGGCATATACACATATATATATATTATATAGTATATATATATATATATTATATATATATATATTATATATATATATTATATATATATATATATATTATAATATATATATATATATATATATATATTATATATATATATATACATATTATATATATATATATATATATATATATATATATATATACTAGAATACCCAGTACATTACAGGTAAAAGGAAAGTTTTCAAACAAAACACTCTTGCACCTCTATTATATCACATTACGAAGTTTAAAATCAAGACATAAATCTTATGTCTAGAAACATTATTTTCATTTTTATCAAAATTCATATCATATGATTCTGGAAAATATCTAAACTATAACCCTAAAATCTTAACAAGAAATTTAAATTCATAGAATCGTGCTTAATTGGTGTCTAATAACTATGGATAAAATTCAATACAAATCTGATATATTTACATTTTCAGATTGGAGCTTGTGCCCAATTATAACCCTTTACAAACCTTTTAAAATACTCAAAATGAACTTAAATTTGGGAACTAATTATACATTGATGTCTAATATATAGTGTTACCATATAAAATAAATAAGAATTATTTAACTTTTCTCGAAGGGCTTCCACCCCATTTTCTACCTTTTTTGCTCAAAACAAAATTAAACTAAATATAACCCGAAATTTGAACTTCTTACGCCTAGCAGCGCTGTCTCAAAATCTGTAATGATAGTTTAATTAGCTTAAGAGTGAATTCTTTACATACCGATATAAAAACATATAAACATGTCTCACTTTATATTTATATTAGAAAAATTCCGAGTAAGAATAGTCTCTTTAAACAGAACAGTTTTGCAACACTTTTATGCCCCCTTGCGAATATTAAAGTCAAAATATAATGCTGCTAAACCTCATGGCTCAAATCCTTATTCTTATTTTGATCTACACGAATTACATGATTTTGATTCTAAAAAATGTCTAAAATGTAAGGCTTAATAAGCTCAATGAGATTTAAGAATAAATTGAAATTCAGTGAAACTTGCTTTATTGGTGTCTAATAACATGGATCAAATAAAATGCACATCTGATATATTTTAATTTTCAAATGTAAGAATGTGTCCATTTTGTGCTGCGTAAAACCCTTGATAATCTTTCGAAGAAACAGAAATTTTGAAATATTTGAAAAGTTCGAACGCAAAACACGATAAACGCCATTTTCAAAATTTCGAAGTTTTCACGACAAAAAGTCGATCGCAGCCCAAATCATATTCTACGTAATATGATACTAATGATTTTGCCTGTAATTAAAATAAGATTTTTAGTCGAAGACTATATTTATTATATTCGCCCCTTTATTGTTTTGTGTCTCAATTTTAACATTCAATTTTTGCATTCAGCGTCTTCATTTATTAATTGGTGTCTAATACCTGTTGTTAAAATTTTCCCAAACTCAAAAGTATCTGAGTTATCACAAAAGGGCTTCAACTAGTTTTTTCATTAAGTTAAATTGAATTAAATATAGCCCACATACCCACCTAGCTGTGTTTAAAAATCATAATGCTCGGTTATATTAGCTTAATAGTAAATCTTGTACATACAAAAATATAAACATATACGCATACCTATATATATATATATATATATATATATAGAGAGAGAGAGAGAGAGAGAGATCTATTACTATTTCATGTATCCACATACAATTTTATAAGGAGATATAATTTTTTATGTATCAATTTTCAGTATTTACTTTAACAGTGCTCGATACGTAAGTAGAGCTAGGTATGAACATATATTTATGGCAATTAAGCTACACAGAGGCTCCTGCGTTTCAATCCCGGGGATGAAACGAGGCAGCCACTGTGAAGCTTAATTGCCATAAATATATTTTATAACTTACTATATATATATATATATATATATATATATATATATATATATATATATATATATATATATATATATATATACATACATATACATATATATGCATATCATTTCATTGTCAATACAAAATCGCTCTTTGCGTTTGTGTAAGGAGGTGAAAAAAGTCATAACTTATTGTTAAACTATTGAAAATGTATTGCGATATACATGTTTCAGTTCTTTAAAAGAAAATGGCTCACAGTGTCAAAGTTTTGTTGTTGCCAGCATGGATTCATTTTCTTTTAAATTCAACCAAAAAACAAACAAACAAATAAAACAATAAAGCGTATGTAATAGAGAGAGCATTCAACAATTTTAACGATTTTTGATCATTCTTAGCTCCGTTTTTTTTTTTACCGGATGTGCTAACAGACCTGTTTTCAAATCTCATTTAATTGTGTTCCGAGAAATCCTTATAGAATGGCGCTAAGGTAAATAAAAAGCCGAACGCAAATAAAACCTTGCTATTCTATTGAATCCAATGTATTGAACAGAATTCAAAGAACGATATAAGTATTTTTCGCCAGTTTGATATTGCATTCTTAAGAGAGAGATACATAAAAAATAAAAGAAAGCAGTGTACATTTTTATTCAATCTTTTTCAATAGATTCTGGAGTTCTTGGACATCTTTTTTATTAAAAGATGTGCTTATCTTATTCATCGACTTTAGCGATAACATCTACAAACAGGATACTCTCTCACGCACACAACTTAATCAAGCAATAACAAACACAGATTAAGACACGCACACAATTACGTAACAGACATTGATTGACAAAGGATGCAGAAACACGTATATATGAAAATCGCGCATATCAATATTTACATAACTTTAGAAAATATACCTATCTTTTCATTTGTTTCATCTTAACACACGGAAACTTACGCATGTAATGAATAGATGCTTTGTAAATACCTACATCTATTATTATACTAAATATGAGTGAATCAATGTTTATTTTATAAAGTTTGTTCCTTATGCACTTTAATAACACAAAATACACACTAAAATATTCATTTGTTTTGGGATTTGAATTCACCGTAATTTGCGACAAATTCACTAAAGGGAGCAATCTCTTACTAAGTTTCTGCCTATAAATAAATAGTCGTGTTTTCTTTCATGGTAATGTTATTAATAGATCGAGCAACATTTAGTATCCAAAATGTTGCTCGATCAAATACACTTGATAGATCAGACACCAAAATGTTACGCGTCGTCTACAACAAAATGCTGTTGGTTGCATGATACGGATATATGCAGTTGTTTAACGCCGTCTTTTGTTGCCGGAATGACATCCATCTCGACGCGATGAACTTGCTGGAAAAGCGTTTCTGTAGTTCCCAGAGATTAAGCGACGAACTGGAAGGTCTCATATTACAAGTCTCTTCCCGAGGATAACGCTGGCCTCTCAGGATTGGAGCTTCTAGCCGCAATGAGTTAGCAAGCATTATGGTGCACAAACTTTGTAAATAATTAACCATCAGTAGATGGATGACTGAAGAAGATAAGGAGACGTATTATATTAATGATTCTATAATTGATTAAAATAAAACAAAATAGGTTATTTAACAAATTTAATAGAATTGCAAGGGAATGTTACTTTATCTAAAATAAGTTTCATCGTTTCTTGGCAACTGAAGTTTCAAATCATACAAGAATAAAACGCGCATTCATTCATATAAATAGATAAATATTAACAGTTTGTTAACTTGATACACATTTATGTATTTTGTAAATACGATTGTAAAGAAATGACAAAAAAAACTAATTTGCGTGAGTGAGCGATAATGTGTACTGGAGGGAAGCCTTTTCAAATTAAAATTTAGAAAGGGCAGAAAGGCACATTTAAACACACATGCAAAACGTGTGTCCATGGGATCAAAACAATGAAAAAATAAAATATGGCGTCGCTAACGGTAAGGAGAAATCAGACAAGGAGCAAAGCAGTCATTCTGACCATTTTCTCTAAGAATTTTCATTGCTTATGACTCGCCAGTCTCTCTTTCTTTCTAGGGCGATGTTAGCTTAATTTAAATTAACACGATTAACAATTATTAAACAAATATTTTAATTATCATGTTAGTAATTTATCAATTTTTGTTAAACTATCTTAATTATTTACTGTTTATATCGACAAAACTATACGAAAAAAACGGGCAGTAAAATTACAAGCAGAAAACGCCAAACGTTAATTGATTATAAAGTGTTTAAATATATGTAAGCAAATTAGGCATTCAAATAGTGTCGTCGGGTCTTTCGTGTGTACTATATATAAAATATTAAAAAATATTATATTGTATTATTGATTTAAATAAAAGTAAGCCGTTTTAATTATAATATTGTCATCACAAATGAAAAACACTTCTGCATTTATTTATTTAGATATACATGATATAATATCAGAGAGAAAGAAAAGTTGTATCTTTTATTTTTAAACTTGAAAGAAGCCAGTAAGACTAAAAAACATTATGTGATATATGTGAACTTTTGCTACCATTTATTCATAAAGATTTTTTAAGTAGTTTTGATAAGTTGATATATTTTTATATCTCAATACAATTTCTTATTAAACTAAGATCTACATTCGGAGGTTTGAACTTAAAGAAAGAGGCAAAATGGGGTCAAAAATTATTTTTGATTAAAAACAAAATTTAATTTTTATAACAGTTAATCAGTGCAGCTATACTAAATCCCAAGCCAGGATCGAACCTCAAACCATCTAGTTTACAGTCGGCAACTCTCATGAGTAAATTACGGAACAGGCGCCGGCAAGGTGTATCTATAATGTGTTTTATATAATCATGAACGGTAACTTTACATTGCTGTATTTACAAAGAACTTTCTGGGGAGTGATCCATCAAGAATGAATGTATAAATGTTTGGACAAAGGTGTGACCTCCTAAAAAATAAATAATTAAGTCTCAATCTTCAATTTCTTGAATTAATTGAATTAACTGAATTACTTTCACGGAAGTGTTAGAAATCGTTTGGTTAATTAATGCCCGGCTTTGATTGATCTCAAAGTTTTTAGTGGATGAGAGTTTAAAATAGAGATATAGAAAGATGAGCAACCTTAGAGGAAGCCTAAAATGTAAAAACACAAAATGTGCATGTGTAAGCTTAAACGACGATACAAGAAACAAATATATATACACAAGTTCGTGGATACACACACATGCGCGAGCGCACGCACACACACATGTATATAACATTGACCTAAATGTGGATATATATATATATATATATATATATATATACATTTTGGAAAATGTTATAAAATAACACGGTGTAGTTTTGCTTTACAGACTTTTTTATTTTTTCAATTTGTTCTATTTTTTTCTTTTTTCAAAAAAAAGAAGAAAAATATATCTGTGTATGCATATGTATATACATGCATATGAGTATCTATTATGCTGTATATGTGTGTATTTTAGTATCCATCATGTTACTTAGAGCTGTATATATATATATATATATATATATATATATATATATATATATATATATATATATGGGGTAAGGTACACGATAATTCATGAAAATGAAGTGTCGTGATGGACAAAATGTATGAAAAGGTGAAAGACGGAAAACAAGTCAAAGTGCAGGAGAAAAACAAAAACAAGAGATTTTTTGACCGGTTTCGTTCGTGGGGAAACGTTCCCCACGAACGAAACCGGTCAAAAAATCTCTTGTTTTTGTTTTTCTCCTGCACTTTGACTTGTTTTCCGTCTGTTATCTTTTCATATATATATATATATATATATATATATATATATATATATATATATATATATATATATATATATATGCACGCGATTGTTTATGCTATGTACAAGTTAGTATTCGTGTGTACGAGGGTATAATCATGTATTTTTATTGTCGCGTGCGCATATAGATTTTTGAATATGCGTGTGAATGGCAACATACATATAGGTTTGTGTGTATATATGTAATCAACCAATCCTCATAACAACATCCGCCTATCTGCGTCAACAAATGTAAGTCAATTTATGTTAGTCTAAGTCTGTGCGTGTATATGCGAGAATAAGCCCTTGTGTGTGCAAATATATCTCCATGACTGTGTCGTTTGTCGGTGTGACTGACCAGGCTGGGTATCTCCTCCTACACTTTGCCTAAACTTGTCCGGGTAATACATGTTTATAGCAATAAAGGTTTTCATGCCGATCTGAAATAAAAAAAGTGGTGACCTTAAAGGACTGAACAGAAATAAGACTACAAGGAGGTAAAATTTGAAATAGTATGCATTTGTAGAAAGTACTTATGGAATGTGAGAGATTTCAACCTCCATCAGAAACGAGAGATGTTTGATATTAGAAAAATATGATATTTTTTATTCTTCTAATATATAAAGTAGAGACGATTTTTTCCCCTGTACCTTCTCGGAGAATAGGAAAATAACCACATGCATCACAGGCTACTAAACTCACCATTACATTACACTTATTCACTCGAGCGTGTTGTAGTAAATGTGTTATTCTTTTTTCCCAGCTAACACTAAATATTACATTTGGCCCGCCATCCACGACTCTCCAAAAAAACAACTCAATATAGGTGGTAGCAAAAATTTTTCTCCCTAACAATTATGTACTGTCACTACACTCATCGACACCGGGAACTAATAAACACAGTTTACTTTTCACAAAACAGTCCGTCCTTATTTATTATTTGCCTGGTATTAATTTACTACATAATATAAAGCAATGACCGCTCCCGTTTACTCCGATGATTTTCCGCGAATATCAGATTACGTTCTTTCTCATTCTACCTATGACTTCTACATTTATATTCATTCCGGAATTAAGCGAATGAAATTAACGAACACAGTTCCTGCAACATTTATTCATTCAACATGGCGTCTACAATTTCTTGATCGAATCGATTTCTTATTTAATTCAATAAGCGTAAATATACTCGTAGACCCCGATACATTTACATTTTCAAAATCATGCACCTTCAACACGCATATTATAGAAAACTTGCCCAAATAAATGACATAAACCGTGTCATTTTTGAACTGTATATTTGTCGGCAGAAGCTGCCAATAAACAAGCTTAGCTTGATTCGCCTATTTTCACACTTATTTTTATCTCGAAACCGTGGCGCAGTCGTTAAGAAAGGAGGTTTCATGATCGTCAGTTACAGCTGTCGATCCCATTCTACTCTACCACTTTTTATTTTTATTTTTTTAAATTT
>OY744526.1:45171816-45254316 GCA_963556195.1 Sepiola atlantica | reverse complement strand
TGCATGTTTGTGAAAAACAGAAAACGGGTCTGCTTCTCAGTTGTCTACGGCATGGTCGTTTTCAAGTCCAATGTTAACAAATTCTTGTTGAGCTGTCCCACTAAGTAATCAATGTCAACGTAGATCAAACTATTGTCTGCAATTCTCAAGGTGTTTGTCTCACCATTCACCTGACACAAACACTTAGCCCTTCGCACAACCATTAACCCTTTCCCTCGAGTAGCCTTTCAGCCTTGATGAGCGGTGAGTTGTTAGAAAAAAAACGTAGGCACAAATAAAAAAAACAACGCTGAACAGATACGTTTAAGATTTCAATACAACAACATTGAAACCAAAACTACGAAAGAGAATACTCTCTAAATCGCCATAATGTTTCAATAAATCTCAATGATGCACGCATCCCGCTTTAAACAAAATTTCCAAGGAAAAATACCTTAAACAAACAGTTTAACTCTGCAAGCAAATCTGATTATCTCTCGATAACTAGACTAGCAAAACACAAAATCTGCACTTAAACAAACAGGCATCTGAAAGCACGATAATTCACTGCAAAATTTAAACTTTTTACATATAGTCAATATCAATATCAGGTTCGTCAACATGACTTGAGAAAGCAACATATTGCCAGCAACATACTATCAACTCGTTCACTCTGCAGCACACCGTTCAGATTAAAAACTTGTCTACCTGACAAAACAACAAAAAATATCCTAACTATAAAATTCCGACGAAGATTAAAAAATATTTAAAAGCTAACCTCAGATCCTGGCTAAAGATGCTCGTCAGACGCCACGAAAGGTTTTCACGGACTACTAAACATGGCGCCAGCATTTACACATTGCTAACCGAACACTCGCACACAATCTCAAACATGCACCCTCTCACTAACAAAACAGGCACGCTAAGATACGCACACATCTACATTCCTATTCCATTTACAAATATATGAACACACACGGCGCCAGATGAAATAAACATGTCTACTCAATTTATTCTTACGCACAAACACACATATTTTAAACCAGAACGCTTATTGGACTCTCTGAACTTTCGTATTCTACGAACTCTTTATATTTCCTTGCCTTGACTTATCAATAACAATAATGAATGTATTGTATGGATGGTCTTCGTCTTTCATTTGATATTGTCTTATCCACTACAAGTAGGAACCAGTCAACGGTGGGATACACAGACTCCTTCGGTCCCCATGTCTTCATGAATAATCTAAGCCTGATGGAGTGTTCAATCAGTCCCCTATAATTATCTGGCCAGGGAAATTAAGAAATGAATAATAAAACACATTTGAAGAAGAATCTTATTCATCGGCTTTCTCCGAGAAACAAATCCTACGAGAAGTGTGATCTCCGTCATGGCCGCCCTGACGCACGTGAGGGTATAATGATCACTGACATAAATATATAACACATGTGTTCTTGAAAATAGATTGAAATAGACTAAGTTTCATGCATAAAGTTTTAATATAACATCCATAACCACGTATGTATATATATATATATATATATATATATATATAATTGTATCTGAAATATGTAACGTATAGTTTTTTAAATAAATGATTTGTATTAAGCTCTTAATTTGTTTGCAATCGAGAACTTTATTGATTTCTATTTGTTTTTTTTCAACATAACCTGACCCACGCACACTCTATTAAACATATATATATATATATATATATATATATATATATATATATATATATATATACATACATACATTGTAAATACTTTTTAATTATTGAAGTGTTTTTATACCTACAGACGATATCGTTTCGGGGTTTCTACCCTCATAAGTGCATGAGTAGCGGTTGCAAGCGGTTGCAAGCGGTCACTTGGGATCGAACGCAATTTGTAGATTCAGCTAAGAATTACAGATCTAACGCCTATGCCGACGCGGTCTCGAGAAATCGTCACAGACAGTAATTTAAAAAATGTACACTTTGTTGTCGAGAGTTCGACGCCGGAGCAGGACATTGCATACTCGCTAGTGATAACAATCTCGTTACTTCAAACAGTGCTCTACTACCAATACTGCTAAATCTTTAAGTGGTATCATAACAACGTTTCGGACGCTGTAACTTCCGGCTTTCTTCAGGTGTATCTCTTCAAATTCAGGAATATTTCTTTCGAACTCTGGAATCTGGACGGAAGAAGTCTTCAGTAATTCGCATTTCTTCGTATCGCCCGCACCGAAGATTGAACTTTCACGGGTCCTTGCGCAGTGGATATAGTACTAAGTAAAAATCAGTCTAAGTGATAGTAATCTGAAACTTGAAGGTTCAATCCTCGGTGCGGGAGATATGAAGAATTGCATATATCAGCATATCTTTATACTGTATAAACCGATGGATTTAAAAAAGTATAAACCTATGTCTTATTTATTTATGCAATATTTAATAATGAATTTTAAGGCTATTTCTTCATGTAGGTTTTAGGATCATTACATTATTTTAGTCTAAACTCAAAAAGATAGCTTCGAATATTCAACAAAATATAGTGACGAGTTTAATGCACGCATGGTTTAATATATATATATATATATATATATATATATATATATATATATATATATATATATATAAGAATTGACATGTATTTGTGTCCGTACCGAGATGTGTGTAGAGATATGGGGCATACGTGTGTACGGGTGTGTATATGTTTGCGTATATATGTGTGTCTGTTTATATATATATATGTGCATAGGTATGTATGTGCATGTATGTGTGTATGTGTATTTGTAGACACATATGTATGCGTGCATATCTGTTTATCTGTGCATGTATGATTTTGTCTAATATACTAAAACATAAAAAGTGGGAGATATAAAATGATTGGTTATTGTTTTTGTTCTTTAGATTGATTCTCATTTTTATTCTATTTTTGGTTTATTTTGTTTTAGATATTTTCTAATATATATATATATATATTTCGTTGGGAAGTCTTTTGTTGGTAAATCGAGCTAGAGTTTACAAGATGCATGGTGAAACGGCGGGATAGGGTAGTGCTTGTAAAAATATTGGTTTTACAACCACTACCTTATCCCGCCGCCCTACCATGCATTTTGTAAACTCTAGATGAACTTACCAACATCTACAAAAACATAACTACTCTTCTTCTGAATCAAGACAGATTCAAGTAAATAACACTAAAATTATACATTCCGAAACCAATAGAAACAAATTAAAAATACTCAAAGCTATCTACATAAAAACACAGCAACATAAAATTAACAACATCACATATGAAACCAGTGGTCACATTTTTAAATGCTTAACGTAATGCGATTTTGTTCTGTGATGCCATCCATTTTAATTTAAATGGTAAACGACTTCCTAGAACAATGCGAAAAAAGCGTTCTATGCGCGTTTCTGCGTCGTCTTTTCATATTCTCTTCTTTCTCCAGCTTTTTTGTTCAATTGTTTTTGACACCTGAGGATGATTCGACGAAGAATCAAAAACGTTCGTGAAACCTGTGGAACCTATAGAACATTTATTGATTTTTTTCGATTTTAATACAATCAGAAAAATTGAAGAAAAAGTATAATTAAACAGACGAATTCTGTTATTTTTAACAATGTTTGCATAAATGAGAAAATGCTGCCTAAATACACCCAATATATATATATATATATATATATATATATATATATATATATATATATATTTCGTTGTAAAGTGTAAACTAATCAACTGATTATTTTGAATTTTTGAATGTATATTTTATAACAGAGTGATTAATAAGTTTTGTCGACTTTACCATTTAGTGAGTGCCCATATCAAAATTCGTGCCCTCTACGAAACACTTTAAAAATAAGTTAAATGCAAAAAAGTAATTGAGTAAAGAATTGTTTTACATCAAATTTTGACTTATATTAATACAGTTTTTAAAGGATCAGTGCGATCACATGAGCGTACATAATATGTATGCTCTTTGTATAAGCCTAAATTATTTAACTTATCTCTATGAATTATGGAATATGTATTTTAGGCAACACGGTGAGTAACGTGTGACATTATTTATTTTTTTGTAATCTTTACAATTTAAGGGTTCTATCTAAACCGAACTATACCCTTACATAAAGAATAAATACCCACTGGAGGGAATGTGTTCGGATTGTGAAATAGTTCATAATTTGAAGGTTCGGGTAATATACATACCGGGTCATCACTGCGGCAAAAATTAACAACCCGCCACACAAATTACAGCAGTAAACTCTACACCTTAGCGAACTACTCTATGAACACTACATGCATATACCACCGCACATACACAGTATATCGCATACAGTGCAACATATGCAACAAATTCTAAATCGGTAGAACAGTAATGCCGCTACATGTTAGAATCAAAGAACACCTACAAGTACACACCTATTCCTTTTACAAACACATCAACACATGCAATAAAACTAACAAATCAATCAAGATAGATATCCCGGCCACAGGAAAAAAACATCGGCAACCTTCGTATAAAGGAATCTATACTGATAGCAAGATTGCACCCCGAAATTAATCACAGACTCGAATTAAGATCATCATTTTTAGTCTGATACATACAGCTTCACATCCTAATGTGCATATACGTATACTCAAAATAAAAAAAGAAATTTATACATATAATATTGATACGTGTTATAATATTATAAAGTTGACCTCGCAGAGTCCACATTCTGGCTACAACTACCAACAACTTACGAACATCAATAAGTAATACAATCTGGGAAGCCACCTTAATGAATAAATAAGTAATTGAATAACCAAATTAGATATTTTAAAACAAAACACCCATTATACAACCGTACAAATAAATAAGATAAACAAAAATGGAATAAATAATTAACTCTTTAATAAATACTTAAAACCCAATAAGCTAAGACCGAGAATAATCCCTTTGTAATAATAATAATAATTAAAAGTAGATCTTACTGACCAGGGAGACTATTCTGAACTGAGACGTTCGTTTTGTCTAGAAAGATTTTAACTAATTAATCAAACCAAAACTAAACGCAGAGACAAGCAGGGAATAAATAACATTTTATTTAAAACTAGCAGGACCCGTGTCCCGGCGTTGCCCGGGGAAATATAACAGCCTGATTTTAATTTTTAAGTTGAATAAATAGATTCAGAAAATAAATCATTTCACTGGAAGTAATTTAGGTAATTAAAATAGGATTGATGTTTTACCTTCTGGTGCCAATATGTATAGACATTGTGGAGAGCCTACTCTTGAACATCCTACATAAAACTGCCCATGGCTAAAGCAAGGTAAAGTCAAGTTTAGACCAACCACTGCCAATGATTGTCCTTGGGACTTGTTAATTGTCATGGCAAAGCACAATTTAACTGGGAACTGAAGCCTTTTAAATTCTATTGCAGAATCCGGCGGTATAATGGGTATTCTGGGAAGGAATGTCAGTTTGCTCCTTGCCACACCAGTTAGTATTACAGCTTCTATCACATGAGGTTTCATGCATTTAACACACAGTCTCGTTCCATTACATAGCCTTGGAGCATCAAGATTCCGGAGTAGCATAATTGGGCATCTAGCTTTCAACTTTAATTTGTGTTGGCATACCAGGCAATTCTAATGAATTTAAAAATTCTGTAGGGTATTGTACAGCCTGGTCGTCATCGAGAGTAGAATCCACAGAAGTTCATCACCTGAAATTTCATCAAGCAGTTGTTGATTGATGACATGTACCATGTCATTTTTAGTAGCTCGAATTGTTCTCTCCGTTAGCCATTCAGGATGCACATAGTTTTCGGCTATATTTGGATAAACTTTGCTACTAAGTTCTGTGAGTGATGAAACAATTGAGCCAATACCTGGAGTAATAACAATCGACCCAATTTTGTCAGTGTTTTACCATTCATCCTATAAGTCATATCTTCCATATTCACTAAAGACATATTGAAGATATCGTCTGAAAGTGTTATATCAACTTCAGGCTGTTGCTTGCGTTTCCTAAGAAGGAAATCTTCACTAAAAGTTTCTCTGTGTGCATCCCAAAGTCGTTTTGGATGAGACACTGCACATGATAGCAAACAAATGTCTCAAATTGTTTGCAGAATCAGATATAGATGCTTCCTGTAGTGTAGCATCCCAGTGGTTATCATCTTCAAGTAGTCCATGTGCATTACATGCATCCCTGAATGTAGTCATAACTTGACCATTGATCGTTCTTAGGTCATTAAAGCTCTGTGTACCTTTAACATTGTTTAGAAGCAGTCTCAAACAGAAGCAGTGAAATTGATTTGGATGCACGGTGTATACCCTGCCCAAAACTTCTGTTTTTTTAACGCACGGATAGCCTGGAACTGGCTTACTCTGTAATCGTTGCTTGAAGACCTTAGTTTTTGTGTCCCAGGTATAATAAAGTGGAACGTCCGAGTACAAAAGTGTACGTGCAAAAAATCTGTTTGACACAATTTGAAGAAAGCTGTTAGAGTGGTTGAAGGTGGATTTGCAACTCTATCTGCCGCAGTACTTTCAGTAAAATATATCCTCTGACCATTTTCTAGATGAACTGATAGGTGAATAACTGGGGGATGATATACATGTATGTGAAAGTTAAGTATTCTCCAAATGATTTCATTGGTTGATATGTAACGTCCCGTTTCGTATCTCTTAACTTCATCATGAGCATTACTTTCAATTGTGAAGGTAGCTTGATCACTACCCTTATTTACATATTTACAAATGTATTTTATTGATTTCACGCTGTTGCAATATTCAACATTGATATGTGCATCGAAAATCTTACAAAGCAGTTTATTAGGTGGTACAACCCATCGGTTATCTACAGGAACCGTTATGTTGCCACGTAGGGTAACTGTCGTCTCAAAACCTCCAGCTAAAGGAGATAGTCGTTGGTATTGTGGGTAGTCATTTGTATCCGATTGAGTTTCACTCAAGAAGTGTCTGGGTTATCTCTTACTGCAGTGTCTATCTTTGAGACAGAGTGAACATCTGTTTATGTTTCCACATGGTCCATGAATCATATGGTGCCTAATGAAATCATGTAAAAGCGGATCTGCCACTGGATCCGGAATTTCCGCACTGATAACTGAATCTATGTCAAAGGATCTCAATTTTTGTTGTATCTCCATTATGCTCCATCGCCATATGAAATTGTTGGATATATACATTTTCTCTGTGAAGCATGCTTTGCAATGCAAGAACAATATCTAATTTAGTGTTTGAGAAAGAGTTATATCTAATCGCCCCATACATGTGCTCGCCAGAAGGTGAATCGTAACATAAAACGGGCAGCACTTTTCACGGCCATCATCGGCCGCAACCAGGCATTTGGCTCACATGACTCAATCGCAGTCATTTAAAAATAGAGAATAGTCTTTATTATTATAAATAATCATATAATAGGCAATTTCCCCCCTCCCAATACATGTTTTTTATTTCGGTTTATTTTTATTTTTTTTACTTTTCGAAATAGTATAATTAACGTTGATGGATTTTCCGCACATTCCTGAGTCTTCTGTCGATTTAAATATATTGTACAATTCGGTGTTTTATCCCCCCCTCCCCCGAATACAATTTTTTTCTTTTCGGTTTATTTATATTTTGTTACTTTTCAAAACAGATCCAGCACATCAACCTATCAATCCCGCCACACCCCGCTGCTAGGCATTTGACTCATGTCACTCAATCGCAGTCAATTACAAAAATAGCGAATAGTCTTCCTTATTGAAAATAATCATATAATCGTCATTTTATTCTCCCCCCCACCCGACAATCCGAATACAATTTGTAATGCTCTGCAGGTTACATTAATTATGTGTGTGTTTCAGTGGTGCTCATTTTCCATTTGTCTTTTCAGCCAAAGAAAATGGAATTTCTATACAAAGATATGGGGGTTGGGGTGATTTTAATGGGGCTCTGTAGGCCTCTTTAATTACTCGCTGAGATATCATTCCCCCCCCTCCAACATTGGATTAAAAAATATGTATCTATTCGGTGTGTGTATGTTTTGGTAATTTTCTCAAAGTATTTAACGTTGAGGGAACTTTTCACAAGGAAGCAATTGTTAGTGTAATTTATTTATTAATAATTTATAGAAATAATAATTTTTATTTTTATTGTATGAAATAAACTGTATCAAAATAGTGAACAGTTATTTTTAAAATAAAACGATATCATTTAAATGAATAGCCATTAAAAGAATGGGAAAAATACGTGCGAAGGAAGAAGTAGGGAATGTCATTCGGCTAATCTGTAACCGTTTTTTTTCTTAACGTATTACGTTGGGTCAAATTTTAGTAAGTAAAAACGTAATTTTTTTATCTTATTTTTTATAGTTGAAATTTTTCATTTATGTTATTATGTAATCGGTGTCTATTAAGTGTAATAATGAGGAAAACGTAAAGGAAAAATTTATCTATTCGGTTTGTTTATGTTTTGCTTATTTTCTCAAAGTAATTAAAGGTTAGGGAACTTTTCCCAAAGAAGCAATTGTTATTGTATTTTATTAAGTAATAATTTATAAACGTAATTTTGTTTTCTTGTACGAATTAAAACTTTCTCAAAATAGTCAACAGTTATTTTTGAAATGAAAAGTTATCATTTAAATGAATAGACATTAAAAGAATGTGAAGAATCCGTGCGAAGGAAGAATTAGGGAATGTCATTCGGCTAATCTGTAACCCTTTTTTTGTTCTTAACGTAATCCGTTGTTTTTTTTTCGTAACGTATTACAGTGGGTCAAATTCTGTAGAAGTAAATTAATTTTTTTTGTTTTAGTAAGGAAAACGTAATTTTTGTATATTATTTTTTAGAGATGAAATGTAATATATGTGTTATTATGTAATTGGTGTCGTTTATGTAAAATAATGTGAAAAACGTAAAGAAGAAATGTATCTAATCGGTTTGTTTATGTTTTGTTTATTTTCTCTAAGTATTTAACGGTGAGGGAAGTTTTCCCAAAGAAGCAATTGTTATTGTATTTTATTTAGTAATAATTTATAAAAGTAATAATTGTTTTTTTATTGCACGAATTAAAAATTTCTCAAAATAGTGAACAGTTATTTTTTAAATGTTAAGGTATAATTTAAATGAATAGCCATTAAAAGAATGGGGAAAATCCGTGTGAAGGAAGAATTAGGGAATGTCATTCGGCTAATCTGTAACCGTTTTTTTTTCTTAACGTATTCCGTTGGTTCAAATGCTGTAGAAGTAATTTTTTTTAAAAGTAAGTATAACGTAATGTTGTTTATGTTAGATGTATAATGTAAATAGCAGAACAGGAACGGTGTATTACCTGAAGTAATCGTAGATCGGTAAGGGAAATCGGTATAACTGTTTAAGCGTAGTGAATGTGGCAGGCGCTTCGTGAACTGTATACGCTGTTCGAGGCTGAGAGTATGAGACGACGTAATCGTATTTAACGGAAGTGACGCTGTCACATGTATTGAAGGAAGCGTCTGTTATATTTTCTGTGCAACGTATGCTACTGTGTTGTAATGTGTAGGCGTACGTAACATAAATAATAAGGTGTAAAATGTGTAAAGTATCCGTTGTTTAGTTGTACACGGTGTGGACTGGTAGAGTGGGAGTAGTGAAATGTTAGAGAGGAATGTTTTTGCTACTACCTGTATGGTGTCTGTTTTTGGGAAAGTGATTGATGGAGGAACGAAATTAGTAATTTGCTCGAGTTGGAATTAAGTGTGTAGAGTTTGCTAAGAACACGTTCGAGCGAATAAGCTTGATGTTGTAGTGAGTGTAGTAACCTATGGACAGCGACTTTATTTTCCTATTCGACGCAAAGGTACAGGGGAAAAAAACGTTTTTACTTTATATATAAGATATATATTGTTTAAGTTTATAAAATATACGTAATAAAAAAAAATTAATATTGATGTTGACACTAATAACATTAGAGTGGAACATTGTATTTAGAAGCAAGATTTGAAGAAAAAAAGTTAATTTGATTTCAAATCTATTTCATTTTCTACCGAAATGGAGGAACGTGACTGGTATTAAATAAAATAAAATATTTTTTTTCTCAATATGAAATATATGTAATAAAAAACAAGCAAATTAAAATGATTAATATTGACGTTGATACTAATGAAATTAAAGACGAACAATGCATTTGAAATAAGATTTATAAAAGATGTTTTTTTTCAAATCCATTTCATTTTCTGCGTATAGCCAAAACACGAAACAGCATTTCTATGCACATTTGAATTAAGGTGGAACATACATCTGGAGAAGAGGAATACTCTTCCCGAAATATCAAATTCAACGGAACCTCCATCCAACCAGAATGACGCAAGTAAGATTTTAAGATAACATACAAAATATATGTTGTATTAATAAAAAAGAAACGAAAAAACTCATTCCATCATTATATGTCTTAATTTACTTCAGTTGGTGTTTTTACCTTTATATACAAACTAAACAATGCTTCAATCTAATTCCATTAAACTCTTATATATATATATTGTTTATATTTGGACATCATTCTTTAATTTATAGCCAACATTGTCAAACATTACCAATACTTGTTCATGACTATACCTTTTTTATTTCTATCACACCTCCAGAAAAAAACAGAAGTGGCTGACTGGAACTTTCACGATTGAACCAGTCTCTTAAAAATCTGTCTGATTGATATTCAAAAATAAAAAGGGTATGATTAAGCAGAGCATTGTGTTATATTTTACAATGTGTGATTATACATACATACACACACACACACACATATATATATATATATATATATATATATATTTAAATTCCCGAAACTATTTTTCATGGTAAACAACTGATGATCCCTTAAATATTGTTAGAAGCAAACTAATATAATAACTGAAAAAGTTAAATTGACTTACACGAGTGATTTTCCACTGAACGACTTGGGACTTAGGGTTTTATTTTTGGGTTTTTTAATATAGTTTTAATGGTTGAGAAACTTCCAATATAATATATATATATACATACACACACACACACACACACATATATATATATATATATATATATATATATATATATATATATATATATATATATATATATATATATATGAGCAATCGTTGGCTAATTAAATATATAATAATCATGATTAACTTCCTTGAGAAAATACCGTCGGAGAGTTTTATAGATTAATCAACATTGAGTTGTGTCGACTCTTGTCAAGCGGTTTGTAGATAATCTGGTTGCAGGAATACAATACGTGTAGCATCAATACTCAATTTTGTATGAAACCTCCAGGAAAACACAGAAGTAGCTATCTGGACCTTTTACCATAGCACCAGTCCCAACATCTGGCTTCCACCCTCGCCTGATTGCAACCCCATGAGTTATAATGTGTGCGGTGGGCAGTTTAGAATATATTATGTATTTAATTGTACCTCTTGCAACAGCAAATGACAGCTGATTGTTAGGACTAGTGTCAAGGTGTCTCCCGAAGGACACTGTGACAGCCGCATGCTCTTGCTACAGGTTTCGTCTAGAAGCCGTTGTGAAATGTCATGGCGGATTTTTGAGTGGTGTGTTTACGGCAAAATATCTTCTAAGAAATGCAGTTCGAATTTTGAGAATACATCCATTATTAGCCAATATATGACGTTCTTTCTTTTCTGTCTTAAAAATGTCAAATTTGTTTCGAACACTCTGTAAGATACTTATTAAACTGCTGAAATCATTTGTTATATTCAAAGGCATCAACAAGAAAGGGAAAATTGAAAATATTCTTTTGTGGTCTTAGAAACATGTTTAATGGCAAACGGACTCAGTTCATACAGAAATGAAGCGATCCGTTAACGTTTTCAAAAAGGTCACAGCAATCAAGAGAAACCTTGATGTCATGATTGGCTAATGAACGAAAGGGTTTTGATCGTATGTTCTCACTGAAAAGTGTAATCTTTCTGGTGAGTGATTTGTGAAATGTTGAATTAATTAAATTGGGATGCAAACCCAAAATGTCTGACATTTGTGGATGCATCATCAGGAGATCTATATTTACATATACAGATAGCTGTTTTCATATATATATATATATATATATATATATATATCGTGTGTGTGTATTTAGGCAGCATTTTCTCATTCATGCAAACATCTGTTTAATTATACCTTTTTTATGTTTTCAATTTTTCTGATGGTCTTTTTTTGTATTAAAATAATTTTAAAAAAAATTCCATACGGTTTTACGAACGTTTTCTATTCTTCGTCGAATCATCCTTAGGTGTCAAAAGCAAATGAACAGAAAAGCGAGAGAAAAAAGAGAATTTTTAAAAGACGGCGTAGAAACGTGGAGAGAAGGTTTTTCGCATTGTTCGAGGAAGTCGTTGACGATTTACATTCAGCAACGCTGCATGGCATCACAGAACAAAATCGCATTACGTTGAGCATATTAGAAATTAAGATATTTAGAAATTGAAAATTTAGATATTTAAACTTTTATAACCTCAAAGTCTAAATCTTTTAGGCAAGGAGGATTAAAGAGAACCCATCTTGAAAACTGGACACCCCCGGTCTCAATTTCTAAATATCTTTACAACTTCTTAATTAGGAAAAATGTAACCTTAAATATATTTACAACTTTTTAGTCAGGAAAAATTAAACCCTAAATTAGATTAAACTCCGTGATTGGGCGGTCTTGAACCTTGAATTTAACTACCTAATCTGATGGAATTGAATCTTAGTTTAAACTATTAGGTTGTTGAGTTCTAATTATTTTAATGGCTTCGTGATTGGGAAAAATTAAATCTTAATTAGGAAAAATTAAACCCTAAATTAAATTAAACTTCTTAATTGGGAAAAATTAAACCTTAAATTAGAATTCCTAATCTGATAAAATTAAATCTTAAATTAAACTATTAAACACTTTAATAATTCTAATCTGATAAAATTAAATCTTAAATTAAACTATTAAATTATTAGAATCTAATAACTTGGTATTTTTTAATTTCATGAATTTTATATATTATTTGATAGGGCGAGATTTGTGAAGTCGGTTTTTATTGTAAGCTAGATTTTTAAGTAACTATTTGGGCATGTATACGTGATTACTCGATTTGACCTAAATATGCCAACCCCCTTTTCTTTTACCCCCTTCTCTTTTGACATAGACTTTTCCCATTGACCCATACATGTAACATCCGATCTATTTGGGTTGGGTTGGCGGGTTTCTATTTACCTTTCTTCGTTAAATTTGACAAGCGGGCCGATACAGGATAAACACATAACTCCTGCGCTATTAACGTCGCTCAGAGAAGTAGGCACTTTTAATATTCGCCTTCCATTCGGCAAAGTTGTCATATTTGGCTGAATCGTGGAAGAACGAAGTTTAATGATTTTTTCGCTCAGGTTGGAAGATATGACCGGGTTTACTGACTCAATTCAATCTTATTTTTGTTCAATTCGGATTTAACGGACTCTCTAATTAACAAATGAACTTTGATTTGATTTAGGTTGCCCAGATCAAGACTTTGGAATTTTAAGTGAGTTTATTGCACTTTCTATATGATTTGATTTGATTTATTTATCGTTGTAATAATAACATAAACATTGGATATTTTTCACTTCATCGATTGTTGACGCATTTCGCGACTGGATAACTTTGTCAGCTCTTCAGTTTCTCGTATTTGGACTGGTACTTCATCACCTGGATTAATCTTCAGTCAACACTCTGGATGTCTTTCCTGATAATGTTTTTCAAATTGTAGGACTTGGATGGATGATATAGATTTAACAAAAAAGTATGTTTTTGGGTTGATATAATTGATGTTATATATTTTTATGTATTTTTGTATATAGTTTTATATATTTTCAAAGTTTAATTTTATAACCTGTAGTAGTATAACTGCGGTAGTGGTCCTCTGAACAAAATAATTATATTTGAAAACTCATGAGCTAAGGACTTTAAGATACTTTGCTTGAACTTTGAATTCTAATAAAATTTGATTGACACCTTATTTTATTACTTCATTTTATATTATAATATATATATATATATATATATATATATATATATATATATATATATATATTATTTAGTACTATTGAAAAAATCCCTCAACCATTGCTACCATGTGTTTTGCAAATAATGGGAAACATCTGTTAGCCTGAATTGGGAGCTGTATAACGTGTCATTTTCCACCAACTGGGATAAATAAATTTACTCCGTTATTCATAAAAGCTAACGTATCAATGGCTGATATTATTATTTATTGTGGAGTATGATAGGAAATAAAAAAATATATTATTCACTTACAAACGTAATTGGCCGCTCGAAACTTTCTTGATATAACAAACAAAATGTAAATAATATCTTAAACTTATTTAGAATATTAATAATACAAAATGTAAGAAACACTTGTTTTGTCTCAACTTCTTTTGTATCCCCCCTTCCGTCTTTTGTCTTAGACGTATGCATAATTAAAACACATATTTCCTGGTGAAGAGTACCGCTAAAAGTACCCGAAAACATCCGTGATGTATTAAAATAACGTTTCATTACTTACTCCTTGGGATAAAAACCATTCATGTTTTTGTGTATTTTCATTAAGACTTAACAAAGAACATCCAATAAGAAAGAATATTTATAAAATGTTTTAAGGAAACGGCAGAAAGAAAACGTCTCAGTCAAAAAAGTAAAAAATAAAAAAGAAACAACAAACAAAAGGAAATAAGAAAGAAAGATTTAAAAGGTCTCAATTCATAAAGAGAAAAGAATTTGAAAAGATAAGAAAACGTCTCAATCTATACAGTTGAAAAGAAATGAAAACTCAATAATTTTTACGGTTCAATATGAAATAGAACGTAAACAGAATTAAAGAAAACTCAAATTGTAATTTAAAAGAAAAGAAAGAAAAAGAAATGAAGGAGAACGTCTTTAACCAAAAAAGAAGAAAAAGGAAAGGGTGTAACCGTCTCAATATGTCAAAGTTAAGAAAGAAAGAAAATGTAACACTCTAAAAGGTGATGGAATAGGAAGAAAGAACATGTCTGAATCAGAAAAATGAATAAAAAATGAAAAGAAGGAGAGGAATGATATCATTGTGTAAACTAAAATAAAGAAATAAGAAAAAAAAGAAAAATGTCTTCATGTATGAAGAAAAAGAATAATAGTAAAAGGAAAGAAAACGTCTCAATCTGTAAAGTTTAAAAAACAACCAGAAAGAACGAAACCGTGTCAAGTGATGTTAGCCCAGCTGTACCTGGTAATGGGTCGACAGAAGTGGAAGCAGTATTATTCCGTTATTTGGTTAAAGCTAACATGGAAACAGCTAATATGTGAGTTTGAATTGCTAAGTGATGGTTTTTAGAAGTCTGTGAATACGTGGAAGGCTTGAAGTAGATTATAAAAAAGAACAACAAAAATATCATTATGTTGTAATAATGAAGAGATTATTTAGTAGCGATGTTTGAAATAACGCTATTTCGACAAGTCCTGAATGCATGTTTCAGCGCATCCGAAAATTGAGAACTGAAGAGGAAAATAAGAAGCCTAAATAAATACATTAATGTTCCCGGCGTAGCCCGGAGATTATATTTTTTGTTACATAAATCATATGATTTTGAAAACGTTGTAGGAAATAAAATGAAATGAATTGAATAGTATGAATAATGTAAGTGACTGTTGTAATATTGACGCCCGAAAACCGCCAGAAAACTGTTTTTGACAGCCACTTAAGTATTCCTTTATTCAGTCAATCGGAATGTGACATTTTTTTTTTCGAATAGCCGATCAAAACAGAGTATTGATTTACTCCTCTCCAGGAGTTAGGCACAAAGCCAGTTTTTATCTTACTCCCACAAGTAAGATATGACCTAAGGTCGGGTCGGGAAAGTGGGGTTTAAAAATTGCCTCGGCAGCCCCGTCGGCATTCCCCGGTAGGGACGCCTCAGGCAGTGAGCAATAAACTTACTCCTCCCCAAAGAGGGGAGGCGAAGCCTGGGAGGGTGGACCTTCTAGAACTGCACAGGACAGACCCATACACCGGCGTAAAGCAAGACCCGAAGGCCAAGACAATACCAGTCTATGGGGTGCAGTAGCCGATCAAAACAGAGTAGTTGAAGAGATAGATCCGTATTTAGGTTGAAATTGTAGCGAAAAAAGAAAATACTAATGGTGTTATGACAAAATAGTGAAACTATCAAGAAGAATTCCTGTGAAAGTGGATGACAGTGGAAGTAGATGTTAACTACCTCCTACTCTCTGTGTGATAATATGTGTTAAGAAAAGCTGTTAAGCCGAAAAATGTGAATATTATTGAAAGCGAACAGAACGAATGCATACTTTCCGAAAACAAGCATAATAAATTTGCCTAAATGACTGCGAAAGCAAGTTCGAATCCGCAGGGTTAGAAAAATATAATGGTCAATGAAATAGGGTAAATTCACTTTACTTTATATATACGATATAGCAGTAAATACGACAGTTACTTTATTTTAATTTATTTATAAATTTAAGTGTGCAAATAATAATATAGGACTCAGAGCTGGGAACAGGAATCACCAAGGGGACATAGTGTTTTCCGCGAAACACAGGGTGTGCTAACAACTACATTTATAAATAATTTACTTGTAATGAAATAGCTTGTACTAAATTTACGCCATTGTTTCAAACTATTGTAACAATTATTTAATGAGTTATAATTTTCAGATAGTTAAATCTTGAATGTGACCGGAATATAATTATGATCCTCGTCTAAATACTCCAAAGACTTTTCCCTGAAAAAAAAGGTGACAATTTAACTTTTTACCACTAATTTTTGGTCACGTCCAATGCCTGAATTAATTTAGGTTATTACCCGTCGAGTCATTAAACGGGCTAAAAATTTATTCGAAAGACTTGTATTCAAATCTCAAAGGGAGATAAATCAAGTCGAATTATGATGATTAGCCAATATATAGTCTCTTTCGATAATTTCCCATCTGAAAATCGATTCAGAAAAAATACGCCAGGTGGATTAAAATGATTTAATTGATTAAACAGTTTAAACTGTAGAGTTTTGCAAGTAATTTGAACAGCGAAATTTCCCGAAAATTAAACTTGTTTTTAAACAAAGGAAATGACATTCAACTGGATCCGATGGTGAGATCCCAATTCGGGGATTTGGTGAAGTATGGAATCACGACTTAGTGAACATTGCTCCCAGGTCCGATCTAGCCTTGATAGGTGTACCTGTCAAGGTCCATTACATTGTTTACTAGAATTTTTCCTGAGAATAAAACGACACTGTGTCATATGGTATACATATAACTTTGATCCTGATTTACTAATAAAAGAAAACCCCATGTATAAATATTTATCAATATTAATAACTTGAAAATAAATAATTAAACTTTTTTATAATAACAGTATTTTTTATTAAAATTACTGGATTGCGCATTCAGTAACTGTGAGTGGATTAATATGCCGGTAAGAAAAATAACGAAAACACCTAAGTTGTTTCATTGACTTTCAATAATGACTTAATGCGAACCGTTTAAAATTAACTGATACACAATGTACTACAATATGACACGCTATTTTAAAATGTATTTTTTATGTACCAGCGAGTCACCGCTTATCTAGGCATAAAGACAACTCAATGATAAAAGTCAATGAGATTGTCCGGAGGATTCGTAACGATGAGTTGTTAGCATCGCACTTGAAAACAACCATGTTGTAGTCAGCTGGAACGAAGCTTCGTGGTATTGTGTTCCACAGACGGGCAGTTGTTTGAAAAAAATGTTTTTCTCGTGGAAGCTATGTTCAGTTTGCGGTACACAGAGGAGGAAAAGAACATTATTTTCAGTGGTTGTAGCTAGACGAGTTCTAGATGTAATTTTTTATACAATGAGTAACCATAGATTGTAGCTCTGTTGAACATCTACCATAAAATATACATTAAATTGCATTGTTTGATCCTGAAACGGTTTCTCGTGCAATAGAGCGAATTGAGACTGAATAGCATATACTGTAAAAATATGCGGTGCTATGAAACAGATAATTTCATCTACCAGTTTCTTTTAAAACTTCGAGAGTTTTCGGCGAGTGACCATTTTCAAGAGAGTGAACGACTGTTAAAGAATATCTCTTGATATTTCCTAGGGAAAGTCTAGCGGCATGCTTTCTGCCGGATAACAGAAAGTATCCATTTTTTAAAAAAAGGGGGAAAATCAATTGACGGGATAAAAAGAAAAGAAAATGTGATTCTTTTAATCCAACTACGCGTATAATAGATAGAGATTCAGTTTCAGCCCTTTACTTTTAAAATAAAACGTGGCCCTTTTATGGTTCAATTAGAAATCTCTACGAAAGATTTTTAAATAAAATGCTTAATATCAGTCTAAAAAGATGAGTGGAAGATTAATAAATAGAAAAGAGAGCAAGAACATCGAGTAGAGAAACAGAAAGATACAACATACAAACACATGTGTGTGTCTGTGTATATTAGCAGGACCCGTGCCCCAGCGTTGCCCGGCAGAAGTATAAATTAAATTGAATTATTAAGTATTATAGTATTAATTCGTCAAACAAGAAGTTAAAACTGATCCTATGAGTAATTTAAGTGATTAAAATAGTATTTATCCATGTTTTGAATCAAACAGTATTAATTTCTATATGTTTTCCGTGACTGCCCTCTTCCTACGATTGTAAGGAGGAGGTTATTTGTAAAAATAAAAACCAATGATGCCCCCAAAGTAAACGTGATTCTAAAATATTCGTGTAGCTTTACAATGTTAGTGCAAAAAATCTTTCTATACTGAAGCAATTTTTATCCCAAATTAGAGTGTCTCTTTTAGGTTTGAATTTACCAACACTAAAAATCAACCTTTCGTCGTGCTAACTTTCGTGTAAAGTATTTGCTGTTAACTATTCTGTAATTTAACCTTTAACTATATTGTTGATATTTAGTCGCTTCCCCACGAGAGGGAATTTAGACAATGGTTGGTTTTAATGTGGGGTAAATATTTGCGCAACACAGCACAAAACTAAAACAATAATTTTCCGTTGCATTACCCAAAAACAATCAAAATAAACACCACAAATAAAATGTTGAAACTACTTATAACTTGAAGCATACAAACACATTGAGATAGAGGGAGATAGATAGATAGAGAGAGAGAGAGAGAGAAAAGAGAGAGAGCTAGAATGGGTGTTGACATAAAAAATAATAATAATTCGAGGTGTTTTGATTGTTTGAATATTGTAAGGTATGTATGTATGTATGTATGTATGTATGGTCCAAATTGAACCAATGCATCTATGTTTTGTGTGAATGATTAGTGTCAGCGTCGCTCTTCTCCTTAGCGTGTCTTTGAAGCATGTAGTCATATGACGATTTCCCACATTTTTATGACGTGCTTTGCAATAGTGTTGTACTATGCAATATCTTTCAAGTTACACCGGTTTGGCAATAGGGGGCAGACCGTCGTTAAGTAGATGATATTTATAAGCAAATAGATGTTTTTAACCGAAGTCTGCTGTGCGTGTTACGCTGATAGTATTTCGAAAATTATTTTTAGCCTTAATATTGTTATGCAGGAAAATGCGTAAATGGTAAGTACCTAAATATATAAGCTGAATAAAGAAAATATACCTGAATCAGTGAAATAATTCGTAATTGAAATAAAAGCATTCGATGAGATAAGGATAATCGATACGCCATTTTAAATTAATGTACAGTGGTAGTGATTCAGTTCTGGTTTTTGTAATCCGTTAGTTTCAAGATGGGATGAATTATATGCGTAATAGTTAGAAATAACGACGGTGAATGAATCTGATATGTAATCCGATATTCTCGAAATTCAAAGGAATATGAGGAACCGTTAGTTTTTTAGTTAATTATCGTAGTGTAATATGTATGACATTAGTAGTAGAATGAATTAAAACAATTATCATCATGTGTTTTAAGTATCCGCTGTATATTTTTCGGTGTAAATTGTGATAGGGGTAGTAGAAAAATGTTAGATATAAAAGTGTTTGCTACCCTCTGTTTGGATGACGTACTTGAGAGAGTTAGCCATACCGATATAATACTAGTATTAAATGTTTGAAGATGAAATTTGGTAAAAAAATCTGGAAACACGCTCGAGTGTATTATGTGAGTGAAGAGGTGTGTTTCATAGCTTGTGACGCAGTTGATTATTTTTCTAGTGTAGTCAAAGTTACAGGGGAATGACAACGAGTCTACTTATTCAAGTTCAAATATATTTACATAATGAACACAAAACCAGTATTTTTTCAAATGTGTTCAATCGTGGCCGTCGTAAATAGTAGGCCATCCCACTGAGTCTCGTTTTTCTGATGACGTCACAGTAATCTGCACTAAGCAGATAAACAAGACACTTCGAAGGGAACGATTACACACTACATGTAGACATATGACGGTGGTAATTCCATATTTGATCTAGTAATTGTTTAGTATTTAGAAAAGCATCCTAATGGTTTTGTTCATATCATTTTAAAGGTGGAATTTTGATACTGATTTTTAGAGAAAACAACTAAAAACTTGTTTAGACTAAAATTCTAAGTATATGACAAACCTGTCTTGATAGGAAAATATTAAATAAAAATAAATACTTGCTTGTTTCATCTTAAGTTTCAAATACTTTTTACACAATAACAAATCTGTATAACAAAAAAGGTTTTGCTTGTTTTGATAACAAATTATAATTTGATTTTGAACATATATAAAACTTAACTCATAACGATTTGTTAGGAATAAAATATTATCGACTAGAAATTCCGTTGAAACCTCAGTCTTTTGGTGTAAACAGAATGTTCAAAGTTCATGTTTATTGTGCCAACAGTTAATTGTGTATAATACAATTCTAAAACACTTCAAATATATTTGGTGAAAGAAAAAAAAACAAATATTAAACAATTAACTTAGTTACATTTTGAACACTTTCAAATTAATTTTATTTCAGAACAAGCATACAATTTAAAAAAAGCTCAATGATCAATAAAATAATCTTGTGTATATATTTATTTCCAAATAGTTATTCAATTTTATAACATTTACAACATTCGTTATTCATATGTTTATCGTTTTCATTAAAAAAAAATGTTTATCGTTTGTTATTATTTTTTGTTTATTAAATTAATGTGTCTCAGAAAAAGATAATGATTAAAACATTGAATTCAGTATATATATATATATATATATATATATATATATATATATATATATATATATATATATATATATATATACAATTAAACTGTTTAATACATTGGGAATTATGACCCTTAAAGTAAATGTTGTATCGTTGTGGTTACTGATTTTAGCTAAGAGTAAAATAGACAGAAGTGGCCAACGATATTTCACTTCTCACATTTTTGATTGCCTCGTGCCTTATTTGTGTAAAATTTAAATTGTATTTTTATATTTTTTGCAATGAAATAATTAAAAGTGTAATATCTGTGCTGATACTACACTTCGTCTTTTTGTCCTCGGTCAGTAAAGTGAATGAGAAATTCCTCTAGATTGAGGCAATTTTAATTAGTGTTCCAATTCAGAGTATCCCTTTTGGGGAATTTGATTTTCCTAACATTAAATACCGAACTTCTGTTTAACTGTCCTATCCTCGTAAGTAGTTAGAAATAGTAAATAAACATCCATGAAACAACGTAATGTTTATTTGCCTTAAAGAAGCAATAGCACAATTTAAGTGTTCATTTTGGATTTTTTATTTTATTTCATTTATCTAATATATAAAGTAGAGACGATTTTTCCCCTGTACCTTCTCGGAGAATAGGAAAATAACCACATGCATCACAGGCTACTAAACTCACCATTATATTACACTTATTCACTCGAGCGTGTTTTAGTAAATTTATTCTTTTTTCCCAGATAACACTAAATATTACATTTGACCCGCCATCTACGACTCTCTGACAAACCAACTCCATATAGGTGGTAGCAAAAACTTTTCTCCCTAATAATTCTGTACTGTCACTACTCATCGACACCGGGAACTAATAAACACAGTTTAATTTTCACAAAACACTCGTTCTTCTTTATTATTTGCCTGGTATTAATTTACTACATAATATAAAGCAATACGCAAAGCCTTTATGACCGCTTCCGTTCACTCCGACGATTTTCCGCGAATATAAGATTACGTTACTTCTAATTCTACCTATGACTTCTATATTTATATTCATTCCGGAATTAAGCGAATGAAATTAACGAACACAGTTCCTGCAACATTTAATCATTCAACATGGCGTCTACAATTTCTTGCTCGAATCGACTTCCTATTTAATTCAATGAGCGCCAAGATATTGGTAGACCCCGATACATTTACATTTTCAAAATCATACACCTTCAACACGCATATTATAGAAAACTTGCCCAAATGACCTAAATCGTGTCATTGTTGAACTTTATATTTGGTCGACAGAAGCTAAATCCTATCATAACACGCATGCCAATAATAAAGCTTACGTTAAGTGGCTTATTTTCACATGTATTTTTGACCCGAAACCGTGGCGCAGTCGTTAAGAAGGCAGGTTTCATGATCGCCAGTTTTAGCGTTCGATCCCATTCTACTCTACTACTTTTTCATTTTTTTAAAATTTAGAACATTCGCCAACACTGTAGACGTAGGGAGGAGAAAAAATAGGCCGTTTCCTTTTTTTATTCGGCGTCATGAAATAAGTAGTACTTTCTCTCGTGCAACGCCGGGCGACGGGTTCCGCTAGTATTGAATAAAGTTCAGTTTCATTATAAATCGAATCGTGTCCTTTCCTGTCTTTTTTAAATGCAAATGTTGAAATTTTTCGAATGCTATTTTTTAATGCTTTCTAAAAAATGTTTACTGACAATCTGACTGCTCAACAGATCTCACGCGCTACCTATTAGTATGACGTCACCTTTCAGTGAACGGGCCTAAGTTTACGACGCCCACGTCTTAATATAGAGTTCAGTGCTATTATAAAATTAAATAAACATTGGTCAGACTGCCGACACTAATTAATTAGTGTTTCAACGCATAAGCGTCTTCTCAAAACGCTTGTTGTCACAGTTTTAAGATGATATTATTTAATTTTATATTTCCAGATACACTGATAAGGCCATTTTACTTGGCGAAATATTTGTAATTATTATAAACTAAAATGATAGTTTATAAAAAAAGAGAACATCTGTTACGATTTTTCTTTTAAATTAATATCGCATCTTTATTATACTTTGACGGTATTTTGCCTCTTTTCTTATTCTTAATTCCTAATAAATGCTGACAAAAAATATGAACTCTATATTTGATACCTATCCCGCGCGCATACGCGTCCTCATATTTAAAGGTGGAAGAAAAAACAACCGACACCACACGTCAATTTTACACCAACAAGGACGGAGTAACCCAATAAGATCAGGATTTCCAGACACACTGATCAGGCCAATAATACTTGGCGAAATATTTGTAATTATTATAAACTAAAATAAAAGTTTATAAAAAAAAGAGAAAATCTGTTACGATTTTTCTTTTAAATTAATATCGCATCTTAAATATGCTTTGCAGGCATTTTGCCTCTTCTCTTATTCTTATATATATATATATATATATATATATATATATATATATATATATATATATATATATATTGTGTGTGTGTGTATTTAGGCAGCATTTTCTCATTTATGCAAACATTGTTAAAGATAACAGAATCCGTCTTTTGGCACCTGAGGATGATTCGACGAAGAATCGAAAACGTTCGTGAAACCTATGGAACATTTATTTATTTTTATTTTATTTTAATACAGTAAAGACCATGAGAAAAATTGAAACAATACAAAAAAGGTATAATTAAACATACAAATTCTGTTATTTTTGACTAGGTTTATATATATATATATATATATATATATATATATATATATATATATATATATATAAATGTTGATTGGAATTCAATCATCTTATTATCGAGGGCGTAATCACGAATGCTTGTTAAATCGTTTTTTCTTTTCCCACAAACTTTATTCACAGTTTGTTATCTTTATATATGATTTTCATTGCGGTTTCTGAAGATCAGCGTGTAATTGCGTTTGGCTGTCACATACTGCATGGTTTGGAAAAATTGTATTCTGCCTTGCAAAATATAAGTGATATGAGAAAAGTCTGAATTTGTGTAATGTGAATTAATATAATCATTATATATATATATATATATATATATATATATATATATATATATATATATATATAGAGAGAGAGAGAGAGAGAGAGAGAGAGATAGACAGACTCTTTTAACGTTAGAAGAATTTGTACTGTTTTTTTATATATAATGTTGGATATCGATCAACATTTTCTACATATAACTACTGACTTTCAGTTATTTTAACTAAATGCAAGTCTATACTGCAATCTTTTGAATTGTGATAGAATAAATATCTAGTAATAATGGAGATTTAGTATCTCTCTGTCTGAACCTGACACTATACTATTACTATTTATAATGTTCAATTAATTGGGAAGTATTTAAGCATCTATTCTGTTGTCATGATGTCATTCCAACTGACGTTTTGGGTTTATAGTATATGTTTGTTCGCCGTGATAACTCCTCCCAGGCATTACGTCTTCCTTTTTTTGTGGGAGAAGTTAGGTTAGTATCTGTTCTACGGTCATGATAGCATCAACCCAGAGATTAGCTTCTCTTTTTTGGAGGGAGGGATAGTATAATATATGTTTTTTTATGATATCATCTTCCCAGGCATTACCTCCCTCTTTCTGGTGAGAGGGTAGTTTATTATATGTTCTGCGGCCATTATACCATCATCCTAGGGATTAGCTTCTCCTTTTGGGAGGGAAAGGGGTAGTGTAATATATGTTCTGTTTTAATGATACTATCCTCCCAGGCATTATCACGCTCTTTTTTGAAAGATAGTGTAGTGTTTGTTCTATTATCATGATACTATTACCTCCTCACTTTGGGATAGCGTAGTATATGTTCGTTCGACATGATACCATATTACTAGGCATAATCTCTTCCTTTGGAGACAATGTAGTATATGTTCGTTCGTAATATATGCTCACAAATATCTGTTCCCTCTTGTCGCATATTTTTGCTAGTTACACTAATGAACTGACCAGCAAAATAACTTTCATTTTTTTTATTAACTAGTTTTTAATTTTATTTATGCACGGATTTATTAAATAGTATTTAAAATCAAAGTTGTTGCTGTTTTTTTATACCTACTTCTCCGACAAAATTCTCTTGTGAGGATATCGCTTTTGACGTCACCCTTTTCACGACATCCAGTGTGCATGGAGACAAACAAACTACAAACAACCCAAGAAGATCGAAAGCTTAGTTGTTATTTTCAGAAAGTTTCATTTGATGTAACACACATCTTTTTGAACAAGTTTTATTTACATCGAACTTGGAAACGTCTGCGGTTATTCAAAGCACGAAAATAAACCTGTCAAAATCGGAACGGATTCGATTCAAGATAGCAGAAAAGAATGTCGCGATATACAGAATGCCCATAAAGTCCGTTTGTACACTTTACAAAATGTATAACTTTATTTGTGTTTGCGATAGAAACAATTTGTAAAACATGTGATAAAGTTTTTAAGTATAATTATTGAATAATTCATAACCGTAAAATTTGAAACAGTTTTCTAAATCAGGAATTTCTTAACAGATGGATCGGAAGAGGTGGACCATTTTATTGGTTTCCGCGTCTGCCAGATTTGACTCTATTGGATTTTTTATGGAGACATTTGAAAACACTTATGTATGCAACCAAACCTAGTTCATTAGAAGTTCTGAAAGTTAAATAACTATCGTGATTTCAGGCGTTACTGTTAATAAGGCACCATCGATATACTGTATTATATGTTGTATTGCAAATAGTGGAGATGTGGAAACTGAAATAAAATTTCTATAAAATCTTAAAAAATATTGATTTACTTCTTTCTAATCCTGTTTACAGATTATTTCTATCCTAAATACAAACAAAGTTATAAAATTTCAAAAGTGCACACGGACTTTATGGACACTCTGTGCTTTAAGGTATTAATTAATAATATGTTTGAGTTATCTTGACACTTGACTTCCCTTTTAAAATTATATTAATGAAATCTTTCAGCTTTAATTTGTAGCCAAATGTATATAGACCGTAAAGATTTTATTCATACACCTTTGACGATCGGATGCCCACTGAAACTGCAGTAATACGTTAAGATAAATCACGTTTATTATGTATTTTTGTTATATAACCGAGAGATTAATAGAGATAGTTTATTTATTTCAGAATTAAAAATGTTCTTTCTAATTATTGAATTTTGACCAGAGACGAACATGTGAATTATATCGACTCTAAAAAAATGTGCCGTTACCAAGGGAGTTAATTTGGCTTGAAAGATTGAAGCAATTAGGAAAATCGAGTTTTGCCTCGATGCGTTTTGCAGGTGCCAATCGCAAATTCACATAAGATAAGGAAGCCGTTTGTGCCTGCGTTGGCGGTTATTTAAAAAGGGGGTTGTGCTCTTTGCTATGCATGGTTGAAGGGACAACTGGTTTCTAGTAGGTTCGTACTGCCCACGTTTCCTGTTTTGTCTTGTTTTTTTTCTTTTCTCGTTATGTTATGTTAACATAACTTTCATGGTCGACTGTTTTCCGTATCATTAACAATCATTGCTTATCTTTTTCTTAATTCGTCGGTAATTCGATTGATTTCGTTATTTGCATATTTCCCTATTTTTTTGTGAAGGTCGCCTCAGAAAAGGCATGAAGCCACTTGCTGCCTATTTTCATTTTTATTCTTTTCTTTTTTCCCGTTTCAACTTAACCCTACCGATATGAATAAAATGGCAACTCTTGTTGAATTAAACCTTATGACATAAATCATTTAAAATAAGCTCTGCTCTTAAGTTTCTTGCTGTTCAGAGCTCTACCACCGGGCCTCGAACCTGCTATTAGAGGTAGATTAGGTTGTATTTCATTATAAATTAAGCCATTTACTTTATTTACGATACAGATATTTGACATAGAAGCATTGTCCTAATGCTAAATGGAAAATCATCATTTGTTAATGTTATATGGAATATTTTATTTTTTAAATCCCATACATACCTAGACAATGAAGTAAAATTCGAAAAACCTAGATTATTGAATGCGTGTTTATGTTTTAAAATGATTGGCTTAATAAGACCTGCTGTAGCCCCAAAATAGGCTGCTTTAATAATATGTAAGCTTATATCGTTGTCACTATCAATATTACTCGGTTCATCATTTCTATTGTTATTATCATTGCTGAGAATATTATTTCTGTCGTTTGACTTAATACTTTTCTCAATTATACATTTATATACAGCATTATTCATTTTGCAGTTATTTATAAACGGACAGGAATTTCTGTCTAAGTAATCACATCTAGTGTTAAGAGTAGTTATGTTATTCATTTCATGACTTTATTACTTTCATTTGTATTAGATCCTATTATACCATGTTCGAGGTTTGTTACCGTACAGAAAGAAATTCTAATTGTATTTTTGTTACAGAGTTTTCTATATTAATGTAGGGCCTTAGAGCTGAGCTGATAAAATATGATATAGAAATATATACTTAAAAATAGACTTATTAACATAGAATACTTAAATTTAATTTGTGTTTCATCTAATTTGCTCGTTTGCTGGTTTTTATAAACTGGAAACTGGAAATAATTTTGATTCGCTTTTGAATTACATGACTTGTCTTGCTTAAGTCATTTTACTTTTAATAGTATAATATTCAGTTGGCTTTAATATACCTATACAGATTGGGACTAAATTAACAAAAATATGTATACCTGTCTCAAATAATAAAATAATTGATTATGCTAATTGAGTATGGTTAGCCAACTGGGCCTGGTATATTATAAAATAAATGTGTTATCTTAAGTCTGTTTAGAAATTAGATGCTAAACATATGTGTTTATAGATTCGGTAAAACTTTCGCGTATGCGTTGGTTTTCTTCATATATAAAAATGCAGAACTAATAGAGTTACTTCCCGTTGATCATATAAATTCGTAGATTTACTTTGCCATGCAGGGTGAATTCGCTTAGTTCATACTGGCATAAAGTTAATAGGTGATTATTTCTACTGAATTTGAAGGTTTCTTTTGTTGATAATCAGTCATGTCTGAGAGATGATGAGAGTTTAATTCGAAAACTTCATAGATAAGCAGTAATTAATGAATTATAAAGCATTATTTCTTTTGATCTTTTTGTATTCATAAGTATTTTAATAGTGAAAACTATCTGCTATTTAGATTGAAATTAGGATGTTTATTTTTCTGAAGTAATTAAGCTTTATTTTATTGAAGTAAGATTACTTATAAAACATTTTTGAAGTCTTTCTGAAAAATGGATCCTATCCTGAAACATATTTATTCAACTTATTTTGTCTGTAGTTAAAGGAAAATGTTTCTGGACTTGAATCTGTTTAAGTGTTTGTAATTATTGCGAACATCTACATTGGATATTGGCTGTATGAAATTGATAAAGATTTTTTTCGCTTACAAGGAGATTCATAAACATATCAAATTTTCTACCCTATTGTGAAAGTGATGATAAATTTTAAATGTCTGAAACATATGTACACAAGGATGAATATTGTTAACGTCGAAGCTTTCGGAGCATGATTAAAAAAATATTGATTGTTTGATTAATTTTGCAGTCTACTGAATTATGGTATATATATATATATATATATATATATATATATATAAACATGTGCGAATGACACATTTATTTCAACTTTGATTGTTCAATGCAAGGTGTACTCGGTAAAAACATGTTTATTATTTTTTCCTTAAGCCAAGGCTATTCAAAGATAAAAATCTCATCATCAGAGGAATTACATAGATAAGTTGACAGTGGAAAAGCCAAACTCCAAAATTTAAATGAATATTAAATAATGGAGAGTGAGAATGTGCATGTTAGAAGATATGGGGTCTGTCCAGTTGGTAAATGTCCGTTGATAAAGTGTCCAGTGAAAGGATATTTTAAGATGAAAAAGAAGGGTTTTCGTTAAGGCAGCATGTGATTGCTCACTGATAATCAACGGTGGTGTTCCCTTGAGTCTGGGTGATAACAAATATCTACATATTTCTAGTACTCTCCATCTTTTACGATAATTATTGTAAATACTTTTACGTTATCACAACAGCCACTAATCTCGCTGGCAACGGCATTATTATTGTCATTATTTCTCATTTGGAGTTTTCACGCAAGTAATGATCAAGGGTTGTTTTCTGGAGCCTGATTGATAACAAGTATCATCAGATTTTCAGTACTATCGGCTTCTTTCAGTAACGTTTTTCGTTCTCGCAACAGCGGTTTACCTTTGATACATCGTTGGTAACAGTCGTTAGTTTTCTCTGCAAGTTTTGTTGCAGTAAGCTACACCAGGATTTGAGTATCTCCTGTGCCCTTTAAACGGAAGTTTGGATACTGCCCCTACTCTTCAGTATTTCAATTCTCCATAACAGTTTTCTCTAGCACCAACCGAAACTGGTGTCAATGCTTTTGTATTAGGAGAAGGTCAAATTATGGCATATATACTCTTGCAATTTCAGTTGCCTTCGTCTCGAAGCGTTATGCTATTTAAGTTTGTGATTGGACGGCTTCATCTGGTTATGTGAACTGGTTTAGCACTTTAGAATAGTATCTTAATATTTCAGCGGCTTTTCATCAGTCCTTTGTATTATGCCAATGTTGACTTTGATTTCAATTTCTCCTCGTCATTTTTTCAGGCTTTTCAAAATTCTTCCTAGTTCTACTATTATTAGTATTACAGCTATTTTGCCTCCTGGTCCATATTCCCTTCAGCTCTTTGGGAAGCTTCAAGTATTTGTTTAGTATTTCTAAATACTTATCTGGTCTTTATTAGAAGTATCGTTTATCTTTACTGAATACCTAACAACAATCCCTCCCTCCGACCCTAACACATTACTTTACTTTACCACTCCCACTACCATATTTAACATTTTTTATATGTACTCTGATTCTGTCTAATAAATTCTATTCTTAAAAAAGTTTCATAGCTGAAACGGAATATCGAATCTAAAGAAGCCTGATTTTGTGTTAAATTATTTTTGTTCTATATAGTTTGTATTGTACTTTCCTTAATACATTTATTCCTGTATATATATATATACATATATATATATATATATATATATATATATATATATATATATATATATATATATATATATATATATATGCCTACAAACACACATACGCTGTTAATTTGACACTACGAGATTTAAATAAACATCCATTGTAATATGTAATCACACACTTATTTAATCTACACGTACATATATAAATATATTAGCCAGTTTATATGTAGAAATGTTTTATTTCTGATAATAAACTTTCGAGTTTCCCAAATAAACAATAACAGACCGATATTTTATGCCTGCATGATTCCACAAAACGACCATAACTCAGTGTGTACATTTATATCATTTTAATCGATTGGAATTCTGGCTTAAGTAATGTTTACAATGAATTTGAATGCACACCCCATAGTTTCCATTACAGTGAGTTCTAGAACTAGAGGGTAATCACTTGCCTTTTCGAACAAAACATAAACATTTATTGGTTGTTCAGTGGATTCTCGCCCCACGCCAACAAATCGACATGAAAAACTTCATTACAAACAAGCAATGCTGCCTCAACAAGGAAGAAAGTAACGGATATTCGCTTCATTTGTCCATTTAATCTACGCGTTTAGCAATGATAATGAGATTTTATACTCCAGCGTTAAGAATAAACTGAAAATGTTATTTGTAAACGTAAGCGTGGAAAATCAACAAAAATAGTGTTTCAAAATCAAGCGTGACGAACAACGAAAATCTTATTTGAATCTTAATCTGGACAGACCAACGAAAATACAATCGTTAACATAAGCTTGACAGACCAACGAAAATACCATTTTAAAATTATGCATGACGAACAACGTAAATTTTATTTGAACCTTAAGCATTACACACCAACAACGATACTATTTGAAAATTAAGCGTGACAACTCACGAAAATGTTATTTACATCTTAGGTTTGAACAAAATAAATTCTATTTTAAATGTAAGTCTTAAAGATCACCGAAAATTCAATTTAAAAATTAAGTATGTGAGACAACCAAAAATTAAATTTCAAATTTAAGCGCGGCAAACGAACAAAATGTTATTTAACACTTAAGTCTGACAGATCATTGAAAATGGTATTTCAAATTTAATCCTGAGAGACCAATGAAGATTCTATTGCAAACTAAATCCTGACAGATCATCGTAAACACTAGTTCAAACATAAGCACGAGAGACCAATAAATGTATTCTATTAAATGTAAACATGACAGAGCCTGCTGTATAGATGTTTCTTAAAGAAAGATGCGACTTTTCAATCGACGCGTTTATTGATGAAAATACTATTTGAGACTGAAGCGTGACAAGCGCCAGACAAACACTCTACTGGGCATGCGGGGTCGCGTCTAAATACACATATTACAGACTATGAAGATAACAAAGGCAGGCGGTTGGATTAGAAGAGGAGATGAATAACACGAAATAATGAAAACATTTGCCCTTTACAAAATCGGCAAAAATATCATTGTGAAAAGGTTTTGGTTGGAGAGTGAAAAGCAATTGTATTTACGCCATTTAGTTTACACTTCAAGCAATATTATGCTGAAGATGAAACATGAAGAATAACAATCGTAGTGCATATACATACGCATACAAATATATTTATCGTTATGTATACGTGAACACGTGTGCGTGTATGTGCGTTTTTACATTCACAAATACACATTTTGCATTGGCATGCATATGAAAGTTCATATCGATATCCACATGCATTTACAAATATATATATATATATATATATATATATATATATATATATATATATATATATATATATATATAATCCAGGTAAAGTAAATATCCACTGGATAGTAATCCAAAGAATTTCAACCGAGTTTATGAAAAGTGCTCAATATCAGATAGAGCTTTATGTATATGATTGTTTTTATTCAAACAGACATGTACAGAATCTGCCACACTGCTATGTCGGTGTTATCGATCTATAGCAGTTAAAAGCTGAGGTCGCATCAGACAGAATTAAGATGTGATTCTTCCCTTAGATGGTATTTGGAAATAATGAAATGGGGGGGGGGGGGGACAAGAAAGAAAGGTAAGAAAAAGAGAAAAGTTAAAATTTTGAAAGTCACATTGTCAGATTCGAGACCGTTTAAATAACAAAAAAATATATTTGTTGAGGGTAGGAATAAAAAGGGGAAGGGGAGAAGAAAAATCTTTTTAAATGTAGACTTCAGTTAAAAAGATTTCTCGTTTCCCCCTTCCTCTTATATATATATATATATATATATACGAAGAATAAACCACCGATAAACATGACGCATGCATTATGTTCATTCCTCCTCATTTAAATAACTCCGAACGCTACCAATTCCCCCCATACATACCTTCCACACTTAATTTATTTTTTCTACTGCTATAATCTTTTTGAGCCCATAACTTATCTTTTCATATGCGGCCTTTTTAAGCTTTTCTCCTACTACCACTGTTTCAAATATTTGTACTTGTGTATTATTTTCACCAGACAAATCATCCTGAGGAAGTCTTGAAATAAAGACAAAACGTTGATAAATACATACATTTTTGTTTTGTTTTCCTTTTTTAATTTTCGATATATATATATATATATATATATATATATATATATATATATATATATATATATATATATATATATATATAGGTTTTATTTTTATTTTTATTTTTTAAAGTGTGTTTAATTTCGGATCTTTATGAACAATTTTGGAAAGGAAATATCCTCGATACATTTTTGTAATTTAAAAAAAAAGTTTTAATATGTATCATTGGTTCTTCACCCTTCTGATAATAATTTATTATTAATTTTGATTTTTTGCGGAAATTTGAAAAGGAAAAATATTTGGAAAATTTTGTGATAAATTTTATTATATATACCGGTTATTTGTTTATAGGTATCAGTGTGTTTTTCTTTTCCTATGCTACCAACATATCCACCTGTGATTCTTTCTGTCAGTAGATGTTTCTCTAGAACTAAGTTTTTTTGATTTTCTGTAAGACCTATTTCTATAGGCGCTAATAAAGTGATGTTTGGGACCAACTTTATACGATTATAAAATAAAATAAAGGTATTCTGAAACTGTTTTGGAAACGATCGTACGCCGTAATGGACTTGATGCTGTAATTTTTTAACAATAAAAGTAATGCTTTGATTCATTAAATTTATATATATATATATATATATATATATATATATATATATATATATATATATATATATACTAGTAATATACATGTTCAAGAACGGGAATAAGAAATAAATATAGCATTAGTTTTAAATTTTAATGTTTACTTTTTTTTTTCGGAGTAGGCTACGGTTTCAGTGGCACCCCCTATATGATATGCCAATATTACTCACGCAAATGATATGCCAATATTACTCACGCTGTTGCCTGGAATACGTACACAGCACATACATTTTATTAACGCTCACACGATCGTAAATATCTTTTAAAAAATGTATTGCTTAATATAACTAAAAATTGTATTTCAATCATTTTTTTGATTAATTCTTCTACATCATGGGTGTTTGTTTGGATGAGCTACCACCATAAACTGTAAAGTTTACAAAAGTAATTTGCTCATGATACTCGCCGTATTGTCGAGAATATATATTTCATTACACCGGTCACACGATTCGAAACCCTAGATAACAAGTATTTTTCAACCCCAATCCAACGTCGCTAACCGATAGGCCAATTCTGAACAGCTTATAAACAATCATAATTTTAACACATTTAAGGCGGCGAGACATACAGGCATTCAACTTCTATAAGTGAAGGAATGTGTTAGTACAACCATTTACAGTGCTCTAAATATATGTATATAAAACATATATATATATATATAAATACATATATATACATATATATATATATATATATGTATATACACACCGCATCTCTCTCTCTCTCTCTATATATATATATATAAATATATATGTATATATATATATATATATATATATATATATATATATAAATATATATGTATATATATATATATATATATATATATATATATAATAGAACTCAGTAGAATACAACAGTCATAACATAATCCATATTTTGTAATAATGCTCCAAAAATTTAACTTCAACAACTGTTATTGTGTACATATGTTTCAGAGATTTGTTAATAATCTCGACACAAACATTATTTAACAATTCGTTACAGGCCAAGTAAACAATGCAATTGTAGGATGATCACAGGCACATAAAAAAATGTCCAACAAACCTTATTTTCTTCTTATACTTTTTTATCGCAGTATATAATAATTGGATTTAAGATTTTAATGTATATACGAGGCCTGTCTAAAAAGTATCCGACCTCAGGCCAGAAAAAAATATTAAAAAATACGTGACGAGGTTTCAACCCTTATCACCTTTAAAGTAACCCCCTTGTGATTGCACATACTTATCTCGCCTATCTATCCACTTCCTAAAACACCTATGGAAGTCTTCTTTTGGAATAGTGTTCATCTCGGCCGTCGCGTTAGATTCAACAAGTGTTTGGAGAAGATCCGATGGGTGTAACACAAATTAAGGAGTGGTTCAATCGGTTCAAAAATGGTCGCACATCAGCGGAGAGTGACTACCGTTCTGGCAGTCGCCAAATTGCTCGGAGTGCAGCTGTTATTGAGAGGGTGCGGAAAAGCAGATAGTGCAGAAAAGACAATAATCCTCCCCAAAGAAAAACACTTCTCTCTCCCTCCCAAACAAAAACTACGTTTAGCGACTTATTAATTAATATGTGATATAAGACACATCTATTTTTTAATATCTAAAGTCAACGGGTTTGAAATTCGAGATTGAATTTGCAAAAAATTCAAGTTTTTTTGTTAGATGTTTGTTTTTCTTTTATGTACTTCTGTCATTCTGCAATTCAATTCTTAACTTGACCTGTAACGAATTGATAACGATTTTTGGTGCTGACTATTAAAATATTCTGAAACATATGTACACAATATTTTTTTTTATGTTGAAAGTTTGGGGCATTATTATGTCATTAGTATTGTAGTCTACTGAGTAAGAATATATTAGTTTTACCATTGAACTAAATTTCACCTGCAGTATTCATAGAAATTTGGAATGCTAACTTTTTTTATATTTATATAATTGAAGTGAGATCTGTTGTCTCTTTACGATCCAACTAACTTTAAACACAAGATATATTTCTCTCGCATTTGACGTGTGATCGCTACACGGGTCTCGCGGTCAGAAGCTTAGGTTCGAGATATTCGGATCGGGGTTCGAATCATCCGACTGGCGGTACGGTTACGTACTCAAAACTGATGAGCGTTAGGCAACGCGAAACATATGTGTATAGATATCAGGATATATTTATTTGTTAAAACAGTTATTAAGCTCCGTAAAGTCGAACACTTTGAGAATAATTAAATTGAGATTATTTTTTTAAATTACACTTACCAATATATACAAAAGAAATAACCACAGCACATCTAAATACAATTCTTAAAAAGTTTTTTGAGTAATTTATTAATGCAAATACAGAATTACTCTAACTTAAAAGAACACAATATCTCAAATACAAAATAACGTTGTCATTCACCAGCAATATTCTAGTTAAATATGCGGTGTACAAACAAAATTATCGTAAAATATGCGTCCACCAATTGCATTCCTGTGAAATATACAGTCTACTAACAAGATTCTTATAAAATATGACGTCGACCATCCATCAACATTGCTTCTCCATCCTCTTCTTCCGCACCCTCTCTCTCTATCTGTCTGTCTGTCTGTCTGTCTGTCTGTCTCTCTCTCTCTCTCTCTCTCTCTCTATATATATATATATATATATATATATATATATATATATATATATTATTTTCCGCAAATATTGAGAAACCATTCGGTTATACGCCTCGATTTACCGCTAACTGGGCTGAAAGTGGGTGATCATCTTACTTCAAATTTATATAGGAAACTGATTCCCCACTTAAAAATCTAAAATATTCAATTTTTTATTTCCTTTTTTTGCGTATTTTTTTCAGGCACTATACATGTCATCGCCCTTCCCCAAAGTTAAATTTTAAGTTTATTTAGGAGGTAAACTACGCCAGATTTAATAATAGAGATTCTTTTACAGCAATTATAATCCTGTTTGAGTCACGTGAATCACTGACATTCGATTATCGTAAATTTCTGTAGAACAATTTAATCCTATTTGAGTCACGTAAATTACTTTTAGTAGATACTTTTTATGATTTTCTCAGGAGTGATACTCTATTTTTTAAAAAAGTTAAATCATTTCTTTATATTTAACCCGGTCAACGCCGGGACACGGTTTCTACTTGTAAACAAATAGACCGAAAATCTAAACTGTGACCTGTTTGCGCTCTGTTGCGATACTGCACGTTATTTGTTCTGTTGCGATACTGCACGTTATTTGTTCTGTTGCGATACTGCATGTTATTTGTTCTGTTGCGATACTGCACGTTATTTGTTCTGTTGCGATACTGCATGTTATTTGTTCTGTTGCGATACTGCATGTTATTTGTTCTGTTGCGATACTGCATGTTATTTGTCTGTTGCGATACTGCATATTATTTGTTCTGTTGCGATACTGCATATTATTTCTCTTTTGCGATACTGCATATTATTTGTTCTGTTGCGATACTGCATATTATTTGTTCTGTTGCGATACTGCATATCATTTGTTCTGTTGCGATACTGCATATTATTTGTCTGTTGCGATACTGCATATTATTTGTTCTGTTGGGATACTGCATATTATTTGTTCTGTTGCGATACTGCATATTATTTGTCTGTTGCGATACTGCATATTATTTGTCTGTTGCGATACTGCATATTATTTGTTCTGTTGCGATACTGCATATTATTTGTTCTGTTGCGATACTGCATGTTATTTGTTCTGTTGCGATACTGCATATTATTTGTTCTGTTGCGATACTGCATGTTATTTGTTCTATTGCGATACTGCATGCTATTTGTTCTGTTGCGATACTGCATGTTATTTGTTCTGTTGCGATACTGCATGTTATTTGTTCTGTTGCGATACTGCATGTTATTTGTTCTGTTGCGATATTGCATGTTATTTGTTCTGTTGCGATACTGCATGTTATTTGTTCTGTTGCGATATTGCATGTTATTTGTTCTGTTGCGATACTGCATATTATTTGTTCTGTTGCGATACTGCATATTATTTGTTCTGTTGCGATACTGCATGTTATTTGTTCTGTTGCGATACTGCATATTATTTGTTCTGTTGCGATACTGCATATTATTTGTTCTGTTGCGATACTGCGTGTTATTTGTTCTGTTGCGATACTGCATGTTATTTTTTCTGTTGCGATACTGCATGTTATTTGTTCTGTTGCGATACTGCGTGTTATTTGTTCTGTTGCGATACTGCATGTTATTTGTTCTGTTGCGATACGGCATGTTATTTGTTCTGTGCTCTGTCAGGAAAGGAGAAATCCGTTTAGACTGAGACAATTATCAAAAAGGTGATTTTAAAGAAAGGAGAAAAACTATATCGAGATAATATAGAAGACATGAATATTGTTATGTAAAACTGTTTTCTCAGTGTGGTAATATTTCTACTTAAGTGACCGATGACAGAAAAGTTGTAAGAAAAAGAACACATGCGCATTTTTTTTCAAGTTGTTTACATGAAATCGCAAAAAAAGTTGAATCTGAAGTTTTTTTAAGGGCCAAACTACACCGGGTGTGATAGTAAAAAAATACCGTAAATGTTCTTACATCAACTTAAAATCATTTGAGTCACGTAAATTACTGAGAGTGGATTACGGGTACTTTCCTTGCAGCATTACATGACAAACAACACCATAAATGCATACAATATATATATATATGTATATATATATATATATATATATATATGTATACACACATACATATATATATATATATATATATATATATATATATATATATATATATATATGTATATATATGTATATATGAGTATATTGCATGCATATATGTGTTGTTTGTCGTGTAATGCTGTTTTTTTATTGTTAAAACCTGATGCTTGTTGCTGTTATTATTAGTATGAATGTAAAATCAAAACATTAGCAATGGAAATTAATTGTTTCTAAACAACTGAATGTGGTTAGGTAAAATTATCTTCTACGGAAAAAAGGCTCGCCTCACGCTAAGTCAAATTTCCTCTTTACTTAAGCTTCCCGTGCTGCTATAAAATGAACTGTACGTTTTTATCTCAGAATAAACACAAGAATGGATATTCGTTAGAAGCGTCAATTCCATCTACGTGTTTATAGAAAAATATATTTTTTAAACATTCGCGTAACAGACTGAAGAGACTGCTACTTTCAACTGAAGTCTGCCAGCCCAACTCTAATAGTATTTGATATTTAAGCGTCACAGACGAACGAAAATGTTATTTAGAACTGAAGCCTATCAAACAAAATTAATTATATTTCCTACTTAAGCGTGACAGAAGTACTGAAATGCTATCTTAAACCGAATCGTATAAGACCGATGAAAATACCATATCAAACTTACGCCTTACACACGAACGAAAGTACTATTTCAAATGTACGAGTGACAGACTGGCGACATGCTATTTTAAATTGAGCGTGACATACAAATCAACAGATAAAACCTCTTATACAGTTGTTTGGACGTATGTTAAATAATTCAATAATCTAGCAATGGAAGTGCTCTTTCAAACTGAAGTGTGACCGACTTTTATAGACATCCAAAGACATCTAATCAAAAAGAGACAAAGGAAATCATTTGGAATGAATAATTTTCGGTACTTTTAAACTTTCTTGACTGTAGCAATTTCATTTCGGTTAATTTGGGTTTTTGTATAGCCTATTACTACGGTCTTACATTATTTTCTTTACCTAAAAAAATAAGCCCGTCACGGAACGATATTTTTTCGTATATTCATAGATTACCATCCTTCGCTGAATAACTCTCCCCCCATACGAAAGGGATCTTTAAGGTCATTATTTATTTTATTATTTAAGAACTTAGAGTAAAAGATCGGTTTCATATATGAATTAAACGTAAAATTATCCTCCATCTCCGGACCATTCAAGCGTTTCAACGCAGTTAACAGAACATTTTACTTTTTACTCGGAGTGGCTGCTAGTTAGGGTTAGGATAGGATCAGCTTTAGAATTAGGTTAGAAGATCGTAACAATTGTTAAAAAATAATTAATTGGTAAAAAATTTTTTAAACTTATTTATTGAATGTTTTAAAATAATTCATTAAGCTTTCTAAAAAATGTCACTCCTTTGCAGGAATTGTATAGCTTCTGCTGTGTCTCTTACACGGGCATCAAATGTAAATATTATTACAAAAAATAAATGGGAATAAAACATAATATCGTCTATGAAAGAATTTAAACATTCTGATACAAAAAGTTCCCAGAAAATGTTAATTATTGTTGACTTAATATCGGTAAGAGGAGACAATACAAAATAGATAATAACCGAAACGACATTGCTCTAAGTAAATACAGTTCAATAGCACCGACTTACCTAATATACACAAAACTTGCAATCTTCTTCATAATGTTATATAGGTTTCCCACTCGAAAGTAGCCTGATCTTTAGGCACGATATTTTCAACATTTTTTATAACATGTAAGTAAATGAAGAAACAAGTACACAATGAAAGAGCAACTTCCACTGCTTTATTCTTACTTACATTATACCAGTCGCTGAATATGAGTACGATATTTAAAGAAGTTTGACAATAATATACAAAATGTTAAAAACATTGATATTAATTGCGTTATATCTAACAATGGAACAAAAAATTATTAATGTTGGCCCTGGAAAGATTTATCCCTCCAAATTAGAATAAGAACGTCAAAGGTATGTTAATTCCATGAACGATTTCACAAATGTCGAATTGATCTTTAAAGTAAAACGGGCAATGAAGTTGCTTCTTGTGCAAAACGATGGGCCCAGGTTTTACTCTTTTTCTAGGTAATTCTGTGTCAGGTGTAAGAGAAATATTTAAATTCACTTTCTTCATTTTCGTTGGTATAAAAAAATAAACAAGATTTTCTTTTACTATTTAGGTTATAAAATAATGCTTTAATTTCTTAGTTAAATTTATTAATAAATGAGCAAACTGGTTTCAGACGTGAGCGGTTGACACACAACCACCCCCTCTTTTCTTACAGTCTGTCTCGCTGTCAGGCTCTCTGTTCTCTTTCACATTAACAGTGTACATCGTATATAACATTTGCTTACGTCCTCCGACGTCAACTCTGAGGTAAACAGCTGTGACCCGATTCCAGTAAACCGCTTCATCGGATAATTCCATTTTTTCACTGCTCGCACTTTTCAACATACTAACGCCATGGACAAGGAATGTTTTTTTTGTTTTGTTAACTTCTTTCCAACAAAGATATTTGTTTTTGCTCATTTTTATTTTGACATCAACCACATCTGCAGACAATCCGGGTAAAAAACACGCATTCTAACCAATAAAGTGTTATTTAGAGATGGCACAGAGCACATTAACTTATCGTGAGTTCCTCACGTGCTCAACTGTGACATGTCAATTTTCTGCGCCTAAAATCCGAACATTATGCTTGTTGATTTTTCCATACGTATGAACTGTAGCCTCATCTCTGAGAACAGGACGTTCCTTGAACTCATCTTGCGCGTTCAACGCACAATTAGTATGTAAACTTTCATGAGCAAGCGTTTGCTCAAGACGCGTAGAATCGTCGGAAAGAATGACTCTGGGTCTCCAGACTTGTTTTCTTATAGACATCTTTGTGTCATTCGAAAGAGTTCTTGGCAAAGCGCTCGACCATCTCGCCGATCTTATTAGTCGTTCAAGTCCGTTTTTTCCTTTCATGCTGCCCCTTTCCTTTTAATGCTATGTACCAAGTCCAAATCTGCATTGTCGTTGGTGACTTCTTTAAGGAATTATTTCGCAAATGAACACTACACAGTCTTGTTCGACTATTTTCGAGCAAACTCCAACATCCAAAACGACTTTTCTCTTCCAGTAAATGCCATTGCTATACTGTGATGATAAACATACAAAAATTAAGCATACTATTTTTCCCTGTTTAAACATATATTATTAAAATAAAAAAAAGTAATTTGAACGGAACTGGCAGAGGCATTAGATTGTAAAATGATATCAATTTTTTGAAACACACTGTATTGTAGTTATAGGCTAATCCTGACGTGATAATTTGGCCGGATCATCTATTTCAGCACTATCTTTTTAAGTAATGCACCGACCGCACCCCTTTCTTCCTTACAACCCTTTCCTCACAGAAGATATGTTGCTGGTCTTACTCTACTATATCTTTGTCCCCATGCTAGATGCTCGAGTTAGCACCAATTCTTATTCCTCCTGTAAAACATTCACAGCAAAAACTCGTCTTCCTACCGCCACCGGAGGCAACTTCACTGTCTTCCTTTGTGTATGTAAAACCAAACAGAATTTCCATGAACAGAGTTTATTTCTAAGAAATTTCATCTGTTGAAACACATTACCAAAGGACTGCTTCAACGCATACTACAATATGATCGTCTTTAAGTAATCAAATGTCGGTCCTTATCCAGTTTACCGTCTCAATCTCCGGCAAATCTACGTCGAAATATTCTGACAAGTTACATAAGCTACCGGAAAAAGCAGACGTGAAGACTGCCAGACTGTAAATTCAAAACGCGCGGCGTTGTCGCCGTCGTATGTTTTATTATATGAAACAATTTGTTGTTGCTTTTTTTTAAACAACTCGTCAAAGTTGTTTTTACAAACCGAAGAAAACATAAGGCAACAACTGTTATGATTAATTTTCAAATAAATAATCTTTTTTGCCGAAGAAAACAAAACTAATCCACTGGTCAAAGTTAAGATTGTCTACAACTTATCTTTTAGGCTCGCTAAATCTGTTGTCCTTCTGTTGTTTTTCTAGTTTTTAAAAGAATTTGTAGGTTTACAGAAAGCGATAATTCCTTCGGGAGATTATGTACGTTGACATAGTGTGTTGAAATTCATTTTAGTTTTTTAAACTTTTCTTGATATAATGAATGTCACCATTTCTTTAAAAAATTGTCTTCTAACAGCGGATTGGCTAATCGTTTCGGCATCTCCCGGCTGCTTATGTAACCTGCCTGAAAGCTGCGAAATTTCCGGAGATTGGGTCGTAATCTGGACAAGTACTAACATTTTGTCAATTCCGTCCATCAATTTCAATCCTCTCTTAGCATTGTTCATCGCCTAACAGACAATCGAATTAACTCCCACCATCATGTGTGTGTTTTTGGCATTGTTAAAAGGTAATGCATTAGCATAAAAATACTCAGCGGAGATTTATCTCTAAATAACTACAATTATTGAATATCATCAACGAAATCTAACATGCATATTAGGTTTGAAACATTTATTTTAATATCATTGTTTATTTTAAAGTTACTATTGCAAATAACACGTGTTGCAAAGTGGTTGTTTGTTATTCAAACTTTGTGTTTTTGAAAATATTATCTTTCATTTATTTCTTAGCGTAAATTTAACATTAATCTTGACTTTAGATTTCTTATGTATTTTACGGTATATCAATCCCTTCTCCGTTATTTTATGCTGAAACACAATGACAATTGTTAACGAGTTATATTGTACGATATTAGAAACATAAATAGTTATTTTATCCACAACTGGAAGAAATAATTCGTAATTTAATTCAAAACATCTTTTACGTATTTGTTCCTGTTGGCATTGATTAGCTGGATCGTATCACGTACTTACAGATGTGTCCTCATGAAAGCTGCTAATATCTTTAATGAAAGTTGTGCAAAAATCCGGCATGCCATCAACATAGCATGCAAGGTCATCAGTACACCTCAGTATGCATTTCACTACAACTACCTACCAGCGTCTAGATTGCGCTTACAAATCTTGAAAGATGCGATAGCGTTACTCTTTATTGCTGGCGATTGCGCCCAAATAGAAACGTAGTTTTAGAAATAGGAGGAGAGATACACGTGACAACCGCAAGAAAAAAGAACACAAAAATCTTTTATATAAAACAAATGTGTAGTTTTGCGAATAACTAGTATCTGCAGGACTTATATGTGAAGTTGGTATTTTCGTCCAAATACCAGTTTTAAAAGTCTTTAATATAATTCTTTGAAGATATATGGGTGAGAAGTAAATTTCTTTGGAAGTGGTCGTGTATGTGTGAGTTACTACATCTGTCAGGTTTTCACAGACGTGTTAAATATATGCTGTAGCAGTCGGAGCGTTGCTGATCTCGTCTCCCTTTCTCTTAAGGCATAGACAAAGATGAACATTTCTTCAAACACACGCGAGCTCGCAGGCCAAACTATATTTACTAGGGTGTATATGATTGGTTCTTTCCTACGCACCAGAGAGATGTTAGAAATCCGGCTTGTACAAAGGGAGATGACTTTTTCTATATTTTTCTACTTTAGATAACCTGGCATATATCTGTCAGTAACCTGGATAAAAAAAATTATCCTAGAGTTCAATAGCAACTTTCCGTAAAGGGTGACAGAATTCATCAAACACAGTATTACAAACGTACATTGATGTCTTTTTCTTGTCCTGATATCTGTTTTCGTTGGCCTTTTTTCCAGTAGTGTGCAACCAAGATAGCGCGATCTGTTTTCTGGTAGAGGATAAAACTGACCAGTTCTTACTTTGTCTTCTTGTTCTTTTCATGGTTGCGCGCCAACTGCGATCAATTGACCTTTAAATCCAGTCGTTAATTTTCTCGTGAACTTTATGAATCTTAAGTTTGCTTTGCGGACAATCTCATAATCTTTTCCTTTTGTTTTGAACAAATCTGGGACGAAATCACGTTCCTAGAGCGCTCTCTCTGTAACATAGATTCCATAACACAAATAACTTATGTAACAACAAGTAAACTGGCCGGTAATGCTGATATTTGAATAAATAAGATAATATACCCTACATAATCCGTAGTCACGCACAATGCAGCTATTTCAGAAAATGGAAAATCTAAGATCAAAATCAAAGATCAACTCAAACTGTAGAATCAAAAATCGCAATCTCAGATCAACACGTCGGGAATGAAGATAAAGCCGCTAAGAAGATCACTATTAAACAACACGTGAACATATCTATCTATTTATATGAAGTTAGTTATGTGTATATGTTATTATATTTATATATCCAGGATTCATTCCTAAACTAATTAAATGATCATAATTAATTTTTAAAAACATGTATATTTAGTTTAATTTAGTTTGATGCAAAGGTTGCTAAAAGGGGGTGAAACTTCTTCGTGAAACTTCAGATACCTCCGAACTTTGTTAAATTTTAACAATACTAAGTAGATATCAATTAGTACATATTCACTAAACTTCAATTTTTTTACGTGTATTTTAAAAGGTTTTAGGGAGCATATATGGGCACAGACTACCATTTAAAAATTAAAATATTTCAGATTTGCATTAAATTTGCTCGATAGTAATTAGACACTAATTAAGCAAGATTTACTGAGTGTCATTTTTTTCTGAGGACGCTCGAAATTTAAGCTTTAAATTGTAAACATTTAAATTCTACAATCAAAATCATATAATGGATTTTAATCAAAATTGAAATAATTATTCTAGACATAAAGTTTAGTATTATTATATCTTTATTTTAATCTTCGTAAGGAGACATAAAAGTGATGCAAAACGTTTCTGTCCGTCGAGTTCATTTTCCCGTCGTATGACGCGTATTCTTCTAGTTTGTCTATGTAACAATTTCTATGGACTGTCATACGTTCTTGTTCTGGCAACTGAAGTTATATCCACAGAGACTTGTTCTTTTCTTTCATCAATTTAAACTATACACAACAAATAAGGAAGTCTCGAAGGTGCGATCAATCAACGCTCTCGGCTCTTAACCGGAATGTTGGTCATTCAAGTACACTAAGGAACGAGTTTATTTAAATAATGTATAAATGAAGAGAGATAGATAGAAATATAGATAGAGAGGGAGTTACATTTGGTCAATAGCAAGCAACTTAAATGTTTGAATGTTTATCCAGTAAAAAATAAAATGTATACAGCGAACTATCTCGGCATCATATCGCTGTCCTTTTACATGGCTTGTTGCCCTTTGCTATTTTTGCTAATAAATCTGATTAGATTTGATTTGATTTACCCGGCAGTGCGACAGGCTGCAAGAGTTATCCAGCCAATCATTCGAAGGAACGCAATTAAATAAGGGACAACAACTCCAGAATTCTCCACCGAGGTCGTCATTTGAACTCGTAACCTTAACGTCATATGGTCATTAGGACGAATTTGTCAAATACGCTACCAACTGCACAAACGAGACAAGTTAAAAAAAAACTATTTTGATTTAACTACTTACGCTATAGAAATTTTTTTTTTCACTTCTTTTACTTAGCAATGAATGATATTAAAACGAGGCTACGTATTAAAACTGGTTCTTCGATATAGTGTGGATTCTGCGTTAGCGCTCGATTTTTCAAGGGGGCGGGGGGGGTCAATTTCGCCCCCCCCTTTTTTGCGGGGCAAACCCCCCCCCCCCCCCCCATTTTTTTTGCCTTTGTAAACAAATAATATTGGGAGACAATTTTCGTTTTTTTTTTTTAACTAAAAATATTTTTGTTCCGAAACAATGTCTCACCACCCAAGAACGCCGCTGCCTAGCAAAAATAGACGACCGTTAGGGAGTCTACTTTCGCTATTCCACTTATAATATAACGAAGAGGTTATCTGTCTGTTTGTCTGTATATATGTCTGTCTGTCTGTCTGTCTGTCTGTCTGTCTGTCCGTCCGTCGACAAGAATCTTTGTAAACGTAAGAGGGGGTAAATACTATTTACTTAATTTTCAAGTGAGCGAGTCTCTTTGTAAACGTAAGAAATACATTAGGGCACATATTAAAAACTAAATAAACAATAAATAAATTTGAACTCGCAACCTCGACGTTTTAAGTCAAACATGTAAAAGACAATAATTCACATACTTAGCGCTGAAGAAATGCTTATTTCCCTTTTTACTTACTGACAATGAATGATCTTAAAACGAATGAACACATCATATGTTTTCGTTTTTTTAAAATTATTTGAATAGATTTATAATTATTTAAAAACAAAACACGTAATTAATTCCAATTCGAAGTAAATATTATTTAAAAAATAAATGATACTTTTTTTTTGTAAATTCAGTTATTGTGAGATATTGTTGTGCCGTGACCAAATTTAGAAAGAAACTCAACTATAATTGATAATCGGCTATTTGATAACGACATCTAACAGAACGAAACAGGGGTAAAACAAAGAAAGCGGCAGCAAATAAATGTTACGCAAGGCAAGATATTTTACTCTTCTACTAACTTGGATAATTTTATTTGTCTTTTAACTTATTTAAAAAAAGTGTTTTTGTTAAAAAAAAACCTGGTGTCCACCTGTGATGTTAAAACGAAGAAAAATGGCTGTTCATGCGATCAGCACGGGGATCTTTGATAATTGATAAAAAATCGAAAAATAAACAAAATAGTCTTAGAAACACATTCGATAAATGTCACCAATCGTGGAATAATATAATGTTCTACCAGTAATTTTCTTTATGTTTTTGTTTTCTGAGCAATTATCGAAACACTGTAATGTCAGCCATTTTTTGAACAAAAGAACGCTTTCGTAATATTTAGTTGTTCTCTATTTGCTTTTTGACCCGTTTTTCGTTCTGTTAGCTGTCGTGGACATCATTTTTTATATCCGTCGGAGGCGCCAGTAGACGTGACTAAAATAATTTACGTAACTGAAATAGGAATGTTAAAAAACGCTATATTTTATTACAATATGTTGGCCAAACTGTTACTTTATTAAACATAAACTTGATTACATTGTTTTTCTTTCGGAAACCATATCTCATTAAATAAATGCATTCATTAAACTCTATTGCTGGTTTTCTGTCTTGAATGTAATTTTTCAAAATTGAAAACAAACACATTCTGCTGTGTGCAGAGAAAATCCCACCGGACAAAAGCCCACCAAAATAATTCAAACCCAAACAAAAAGTCTATCAACGTAAAAATAAATGATTTTTTACAAATACTTTGTACATATTGCATTCTTTAAAAGTACACTCACCCTTTCTACTAATAACCATAAGTCCGAGTGGTAAAACGAACAATACTTTTAAACATTGAAAGAAAAATAATCCTTTCAGAATGCAAATTGGAGGATCAGTTTTGCATATAATTTTAACAACAAATGATTCACCATTTTCGAGCCATTCTAACGTTTTAGGACATAAACCAGTTTTTTATGGGTTTTTATTTTTTTGATCTTTTTTTCATTCATTTTCATGTTTTTAGTCATGTTGCTTTTTTGCGTTAATTTTAATGTTTTTTCATGTATTTTTGTTTTTATTTGTTTTTTCATGTTTTTTTATGTTTTTGGTCAATTTTTAAATTTTATTTTTATTATTATCTATTTGTCGTTTTGCCGCACATTTTTTAATGTTTTTTTCTGTTTTTATTTTTTTTTATTTTTTATTTCTCTTTTAAATTTGTTTGTTTTATTATTTAGCTCTTTGATGTTTTTTTTTTAATTTGTTTTGTTTACGTATGTTTTTGTTTTTTTTGTGTTTCGTCGCATATTTTCATATTGTTTATGCTTTTTTTAATTTTTTATTGGTGCATTTCAATGTGTAGACCCTCGTACAGTGTCGAGATGCTTTAAATTTTATAAAAACGTTTTATCTTTTTCTTTTTCATTTCCTTCTTTTTATTTTCCTTTACGCTACATAACTGAACAGGATATTTTGTTTTTGATAAGACAGGGGGCATTAATATGAGTTCATATGTATGCGCACCAGAGTGGAGATAAGTACGAATATAGTATGAGCCCCGGGGCGGCGATAGGTACGTATATAGTATGCACACAAGGGCGGAGATAGGTACGTATATTGTATGCGCACTGGGGCGGAGATATGTACGTATATAGTATGCGCACTGGGGCTGAGATTTGTACATATATAAAAAGCGCAGACAGAGGTGATACTTTTAGTAGAAATATGTCATACGTTTGCCCCGTGCAATAAAAGAGGAAGGATGGAGTAGAGACAGCTTTCGCCGATAGCAACGGGGAGAAGGTGGCAACGGGGAGAGCGGCGGTGAAATGGGGCGACCAAAGAAAAGAGAGCCCCGGGTAACGCCGGGTAGCTCTGCTTGTTTTATATAAATCTCTAAAAAGATCTCATCTAGAGTATTGCACACAGACTTAAGCCCAGTGTCTAGACATGAAACTTGAAATGTAATATTAAGATTGGAAAGCACACAATGATAAATAATAAAACTAATAAAACTAATTAAATATTACAGTTACCGGGAAAGGTTGAAAGACTAGGATTAACTACTTTACTAGAGAGAGAGATGAATGTGAGGTGATTTCATTGAAACTTATAACATAATTAATGGATTTGAAAAATATATTTCTCCATGATGTAAAAAGTTAGTCAAAACCTGAATATATTAATCAATTTAATTTTTTGGCAATTAGATCAAAATATTATTTGAACAACTTGCCAGATTAATAAAAGCAGTAACGTATAATATGTAAAGATGGAACTGAGTGAATTCAGAAATAAGAAAACAATTAGGAATTAAAGGGGCTTTTTTGGGGGGGACTATTGAACGAAATATTTAATAGGATTTCCTATGTATTGAATTCTGTGCACTGATGTTTTATTCTTTATTATGATAGAACTGAGTATACGGTTAAGAAAGGAAAATGCCCAACAAGGCATGTGAAAAATAAATAAACAAATGATAGTATAAGTAATAATAATAATGATAGAAATATTTATAAACGCAACATAAAATCGCTGACTCGAATATAGGAATGCAATTCAGAATGGAAGAATATTAACTGTTAAGGTGAAAAAAAGGAAACCGACAAATAATAAAGTGCGTAGACTTGCCTAATGGTGAAGTGAACGGAGCACTTGGTAGACGCGTGATTATCTACAAGTAAACAAAGATTAAAAGGAGAAAAACACTCTTTGAAACTGAATAAAATAGTAGAAATAAAGTAAAAGTTGCACACGCTTTGGCGGTATCCCGAGTAAGATACTCTGACCTATCCATAAACTGGATAAAAGAACTGTGGTACTTATATGAAAGCATAAAGAAACTAATCATCATTCACAATGAATTACACCATAGAGATAAAAGTGACCGACTCTATATAAAAATATAAAAAAAGCGTGAAGAGTATAAAAAACTGCGTGGGCAATGCGATAAAATTATCTGAAAATATTTAAAACCAAATACAACACGGCTGATTACCGTCGCCAGACGCATCGCCAAGTGAACATCACCAAAAGCAATTAAAATGGAGTAAAATAGACGAAAAGTGGATAATAGGAAGAGAAGCAGCTACATTGACGATTGATAAGACTATCTAAAGAAAGAAGCAGCAGTGTCATTGGATGTATCGGCTAGTTATAAATAACTGTTTTCTAGATGAATTGTGCAGGTGCCCCACGATAACGGTAAATTTAGCACAATTAATTTACTCGTAAATATGTGTTTGTTTGAAATAGAAAGCAGCTGTTTATAAAAGAACATTGTTAAAACGTAAGAAATGCACAAATGTTTCAATGTGATTTCCGTGATTAATTTCACGACGATTTAGACGCTGTATACAAATTCCTGCCACCCTTTGTCTGACTTTAGCTAGGATAGTATTCGAAGCTTAGATCCACGTTATTTTTAAATATTTTATTATGTGACATCTCCTCTGTAACAGAAAATTGGTGTAACATTATGCTCCAAACGGTAAAATGATTGTTTGCTTCAAGTCGTATTGAATGAGGTAGTCACTGCTCCATTTTGTTGCCATGTAAATTCATCTCATTGGTTCATATCGTGGGACGTATTGAGGCGTGGTATCGTACGTGTGTAAATACATAATGTTGGTTTAAAGTTAGGGTCCGTGTATGTTTGTGGGGCACCCTGTACAAAAGGGTACTGATGAACTTATTGAAATATGATATATGTTGCGTGGGGCTGGTATGAAAGCCAGATGCAGTCATATCTTCATCTACTGATAACAGAGAAACAGCAGAGCAGATTATCGCTCGATTACTTTTGTAATAGTAGTCATAGTTTATTTTATGAGCAGCTGAAAGTAAACGAGCGTGGGACATTATTTTTATCACAAAAACAGCTCAGGTAGGTTTGGATGGCTTAGAGTCTGCCAGTTTATGAGTTCTCGGATTTTTAAGAATCAATTTTGATCACATTTATAGAGATAGTTTGTAGAATATGAAAACACCATTGTCATGTTTTTTTCTGTGTAAGATCCTTTATTCATCATTGATAGATTGCAGTATAATGAAACATACCTGGCTATTCTGGAAGCGGACACCTACAAGCCAACAGAGATTAAAGAAAATAAGCTCTTTAATAACAGCAGTAACGTAGAATATTTTAAGATGATATTAGTTGAATTAAAAAATAATAGAATGAGAGAGAATTAAAGTTTTTTGGGGGGAACTATCGGATAAAATATTTACTAGTCGTTGTCAAGTTTTTATTATTCTGCGTAACGTCCGATATCTTATTTTTTATTTGAGAGTCGATGTTCTTGGCGCTGATATTTTTCTCTGCTCTAAATACAATGAGACGTAGAAAACGCCTAAAAGATTAATGCTACTTGTGTTTTTCATATTGCGCAGTACTTTGCTCGTCATATAGATACGATGAGATTATATAGATACAGTCAGACGATTAATCACGGAACATTCACCATGAACGAAATTACCCGATTGTTAATCGCCACGTCTGTAACAGCTAAGGATTTAACGGGGAAATCTGGGATAAAGAATCAATGCCATTTTCAACAATACCAATACAAATACCAATAAACCGTCGTTCCTAGCGCCCTCCATTTTCAACACTGCTAGAATAAAAAGGTATGTCACACAGAAAAACCATAACCTCACAATGGTGTTGTGTTATTATGCAAACCATCTTATGTATTAAAACTTATATAACAAATTGTAATGATTATTGAAGTAATTTATTTTCATTATTTATTTTTATTATTTTATTTTTATTTTTATTTTTATTTTCAACACTGCTAGAATAAAAAGGTATGTCACACAGAAAAACCATAACCTCACAATGGTGTTGTGTTATTATGCAAACCATCTTATGTATTAAAACTTATCTAACAAATTGTAATGATTATTGAAGTAATTTATTTTTATTATTTATTTTTATTATTTTATTTTTATTAAATTATGCCCATATATTTAATTGTTAAGGTCAGCTGTTTGGGTACGCCAGATGTTATAGATCGGTTGGTACATATCCGAGAATCAGTAATGCCATGGAAATGCAGTAAAGTACCAACCTTAGTACAATTTATAATTATCTATAAGTTATTATTAATACCAATCTATCTGAAAGTATATCGATTCCTTTGTTTCTTTCAAATACTGCTGATTTGATGGGTGGATTTTTCTTGTTTATATATATATATATATATATATATATATTTATTTATTCTGGAACAGAAAAATTAGTACAACATTCGTACCGAAGATGGCCGGATGGGTAAGACCTTCCGTGCTTGAAACCGACGGTACGAATGTTGTACTAATTTTTCTGTACCAGAATAAATAAATATTATGCTCTTAATTTTTAACTTTAATTCTTAATTAATCGAGCACTCTGCTGGGATTTTTCCTACCATTTTACAAAGAAGTTATATATATATATATATATATATATATATATATATATATATATATATATATATATATATATATATATATATATATATATATATATATACGTTTTCAAATATTATAAAATAGTTATTTTATGTTAATTCTTAATGCGATAAAAATAAGCTCAATATTGAAGATAGAGCATTATTATAGAAGTGAAAGTGAAAATCAACAAATGGAAAGTTACATACTTTACAAATTTAATAGCTTCAAACACTACAGCAAAGACTATAATAAAATATAAAATAATCCTTTAAACCTAGATTTTTCAAAGAATCGTGTCCTCTCCACAGTTAAAAAATATTAAATCAGCTTTAGTTTTCATTATTAATTTGAAAAGAAAAATGATTACAAATCGTTTATGAAATCTGAAAAAATAAGTACTTCACTTGAGAAGGAGTACGGAGTCTTTGCAATAATCCCTAGATATATTATGAGGTTTCAAAACGTATCATACATTGGAATATTATATAAACTGTCCAAAAGGAATATATTGGAGTCCAGAAATTGGGTAGAAACAGTCAAACTCCAATATATGTAAAGTTCAATATATGTAAATAATATTAACATTTTAATATATAAGTATTTTTAGGTTCATTCTATGTCTTTCAACAGTCCTTTTTTTAAGAAACCTTTTTAAACGGTTTTATTCCCCCTTTTTTAATTTCAATGTCCTATCGGATGTTTCCAACGCTTATGCTTAAGGTGTGTTTGACCTTGTTTAATTAATAACTTAATGAATTAACTTTTTCTTTTTGCTTCGTTTTGTTATTATTTTGTCTGCTATTCAGCTCATACAAGCAAATTAAGCAACTGTATTCTAAAAAGGCTTCCTCTTGTAGTTGACAGGGGCTTCTTTCTGGCATTGATTGCCGGCTTTAATTCAGCAATGCCGGTGTCGAACCAGTATGCGTTTTCTCTCTCTTCTGTCAAAAGTGATCACTACGGAGTTGTCGATGGCATCACGGATGTGAATCCACCTCTCTTCAGCATTGCAAGCAGGGCAATCTTTGAGGGCGTGCTCGATGGTGTTGGCGAGGCACTCGCACAAGTCTTGTTTTGTAGTTATGCTAGTGTTAATGTAATGTAAGAAAGCAACGCGCAAAACCAAAAAGATCTGGGACAATCTTCTACCAATAAACCGTCGTTCCTAGCGCCCTCCAGTTTTGTCCTGTTTTCATTCTCAACTTTTTTTCCTTTTATAGTTTATGTCGGGGTGATTGACTGCAAATTACACTCCCCATCTCCTCATCATAAGACACGCAGCAGCTGCGAGGCGGTCTCCTTGGGCGGTGGCTTATCTGGAGACATTGCACAGCTGATTCAGTCACTTCTTGGGGTGGTTCTACCGAGACATATTGATCTTCAGTATTGTCTTTGTCTTCACTGTTGCTGTCGTCATTGTGGCTCATTAAGGCCATCATCGACCTAGCTATCATCCCGGTCTTTTATACCGGCACACACAAGTCGATATCGCTTGACGCTGCATTTTCACTGTTTTCTGAATTGCTCACCATCCGAGGATATAGGCGAAGATCTCTTACTTGGCGAGGTACTTCGTCCACACACACCGTTTGGGGACTCACACTTTCGTCACAGTTCCTGTCCTCCATTCACTCGTGCACCTGTTTGGCTGGGCTCCTACTAGCACAACACCCCCATGTTCATAAATTTCATGCTTGTGTTCTGGTAGCAATAGAATGGCTTAATCGATGCCTTTCCCTCGGACTTCATACTTGTACAGTTCATTTGCCGGAGCCGTCGCACTATGGATACAGTCTTTCGACGTGATATTATGCCAGATAGGCCCGCAATCGATGAGAGTTAGATAGTGAACATCCCAATAGCAGGTGACATCCATACCCAACTTTTGCAATAGGTTTGATGATTTAGGCTCCCCATGTTACCATCGTATCAGTGCAAGATCAATAGAGAGACATTAACGACAGGATGCAATTGCAGATTTTACAGCCTCCTTCGTAGTAGCAGAGGCGATTCTCCTGACAAGTGGGTGGTTTGTTTCTCTCTAAGATGACCGCTGTTGAAATGCATACGTAGTATTTGGCTCTATTTTATGCTTTTTGGGCGGCGGCATATATATGCGACACAGATTCTGTTTCCTTCTTCATTGCCTCCGGCGACCTCTACGGGACTCTAGTAATGTTATCGGATTTACTTTTGTATGACCTGACGAGCACAACGTCTACAACCAGCGTGTACTCCTTGATCAGTTCTTAAATTGTTTGTAACACACTTCTGATAAACATTTAACTAGCAGCCTTAATGCACATTCTGGATTTGTTAATTAACGTGTTAACAATCCATACGTGAACACATGCGGAGTCGATCGTCATAGGTAAGGATTTGGCCTCCCAGTCTATAGCCAGATTTACTCATTTTAGAATAGCATCCACATCCGCGAAATGTATGTGTCGTGTGTCTGATTGCGGCTGCATCCAACATGAATCTTCAATCGCGGTTACATGTGATCAGAGCAAGACGCGTGTAGCCAAGGAATTGCGTCAAACCACACGTAAAGTTTTCCGCAGAGTGGAACATCGTTCTTCTGGTAATAGCGTCTGTGACATCCGGCAGTTCATTTCCACGTTTGAAAAACAGGTTTCAATCCTTCGGTCGCTCCAGATTTTTCTTGTGGCCAGTCCTAAGCGTGGCAAATGTTCAGCAACGCTGTTATCGGATGCGACAGTTTCATCAACATACACATCATCGATGTAATTCGAGGTCGCCTTCTTGATGTAGCTGTTTTGTGATAAGACTGCCCTCACAATAGACCTCATTTAAACCAAATCCCAAACTCGTCAAAAGCCTCTCTTACATGGGGGCAAAACGGTCTGGTAGGGATAAAGTGACTCACCAATGCACACTTGAAGATAAGCAGATCGGAGATCCAGCAATACTTCATTTTCTCTTTGCCGTCTCTATCCCCTTCAGTTTGCTTGCGCAAACATCCCGTCTGCAGTTTATGCATTCGCATTAAGGTTTGCTCGCTGCAGTCGATTAAAGGGTTCACTTTTGATTTATTTTGCTAGACGACAGTCATCAAAGGAAGCAGCCCTCGCGGTGTCCCAGCTTTTTTTCTTGTCATAGGGAGCATACCAGCATTTATTGATCTCTACTTCTTCCTCAAATAGTGTCCTGACTGTTTCCGGCATCGAATACTTTATTACACGGTTTTTCAACTTGTCACAAGCCTTGCCTTACGCCTATTTCCATGTATCAGTTCATTTATTTCGTTGTTGGACAAACTCCGCTCAAAATCGGATTTTTCAATGATAAGGGCTGGCGCAGCCGCATCAACAGAAACTGGCTCATAAAGACTTCAAGATGGATACTCCGCCTAAAGTATTTATCACGTCCATCCCCATCAAGAGGTCGAATCCAAGCGGGCCCCCACGATTAGAAATACCTTAATCAAAACCACACGTCCACTCTATAGTCGGCGGTTAACGGAACCAACTTTTGTGTTCTCCTGCCAATAGAAACTATCTCGATGGTCTGCGTTCGCCACGTCCGACACACTTTTTAGTAGGAGCACTCAGAATCAACTAGCGCAATACATATTTCCCCTGTCTGAGGCTATTCTTACAGTAGGCAGCGCCGAGTTCACATCTTGTCTAGGGAAGAACTGGCGCATAGCTGTCGTCCCCTAACGATTTCCTCCCGGACAAACCAGAGAAGTGTGGCCTAATCATTCACATCGGTAACAACGTGCACCACTTGTCCGCAGTTGGGGGTCCCGAGTTCTCTGTCTGTCGCGCCGAGCGAAATAATCCCTAGCTAAATCGTTAATTATATCGCATTCGAAACACCTGATCCTGGTGTTCTTCGTCTGACATTTATTTGATTTTAATTGGCTGTACGGCTGCCGTAATTAATGCGGGTTCAGATTAGTCATTTTTCAATATAGCTCCCCCTCAGACCACAAGCTGAGAATTTGAGAATAAGCTCGTATGAGCTGTTGGACATGGTCGGACAACCCATAGACAACGGATGCTTTGAGGACTCCATCCGTCATACCATCGAATGGTAATAAAAGCTTCCGTAGGTCCGAGAGAAAAGCATCTCCGGTTTCACCCAGGTGCATACGTCGTGCCACAAACGCGAATACGCCACATAGGAGTTGTAAATAAAGCTTTTTGTATGCAGGCATAATGGCCCTTTTTTTTCTTCACTCAATTATTAGTACACCGCAAAGGCGCTGCCTGTCAAACGCATTGGGATGGAATGGAGTGGTGTTACTTGTGTCTACGGGATGAGCGTTCATTAATTTTAAGTTGGTCTGAATTGCTTGCAATAGACCTAAGTATGCGTACTGTCTAGCGATTAAAGGTTGGGGGGAGAAAAAGAAGGTTAATAATAAGGCCTTACGTAGGTTAAATGTACGTGAGCCAGGCAAATGTATTGGCGTAGGTGGGAGAGGCCGTCTAATCGCAGGAAAAATAAATGACATGTTAAATGAGGTTAATTTTCGACTGGCCAATTTTGTTCGGTTTGGGTTCTTTGGCATAATTTCAATTATAATTTCTTTACTCACATTAGAGTCTCGACGAAACGTGTTAGCATCAACACGTTGATTTATCCGCGTAGACTGTTTCTAATGTACATTATATATATATATATATATATATATATATATATATATATATATACATATATATATATATACATATATATATATATATATATATATATATGAATTTGATTATTATTCCACGTATGCTCCTAGAGAAGTATTTTATAGATGATTGGTGGTGTATGAAGCATTAAAAACGATGTTGTTTTTTTTTTAATTGTTTTTATTTTGATATGTCGACCAGTCCTCTGGTCTTTGTCAAAAAATGATCTGAAATGAAGAAAACTTTTCAGTTTTCTTCATTTCAGATCATTTTTTGACAAAGACCAGAGGACTGGTCGAAATATCAAAATAAAAACAATTAAAAAAACAACAACAACATCGTTTTTAATGCTTCATACACCACCAATCATCTATAATATATATATATATATATATATATATATATATATATATATATTCTTTTACATGAGTCACCCCAAACAAGGCAGGACGCCACTGTAAACGTAAGGGGCTACTGAAATATATATATATATATATATATATATATATATATATATATATATATCAAGAAGAATACCCATCTAAAGACGGGTATGAACAGAATAGTTTTACACAAATTTGATGTCTTCTTACTAAAATTAAAATCAAGATATACTGATATCAAACTTAATGTTTAGAATTCTGATAGACAGACGAGTTTACCTTCATGGCAAACTGCATCGTTTGTAAGAATATTACACTCCTACATCAAAAGATATGAAATACACACATACACACGCCCCCATATATATATATATATATATATATATATATATATATATATATATATATATAAATTTTAAATAAATAATATTAAATTATGTTTAATTACATACGCCAGTGTTTCAAGTTTTCACTCTCATCAGTGTAGGGAATGATAATCTCAGAAGATAGCAAGGTTAGAAACCCTGCTACAGAATAAACCTAGACTATGTAAGCAAGCGTCATAAACAATCGGCCACGAGACATTACGACGTCAAGAAGGGAATTTAAGTTATATTTATGCGAAAGGATAGCACATATAGAAAGAGTGACTAAAGATTCAACAAACGTTGTCAGTCTATTTTCGACTTCCCCGACTTACAATGAACGTAAAAAAAACTTTGAAACCTAGCATATATTGACGTCAGAGTGTGTTATATGCTGAATGCATTCGTCACACTAAAGTCAATCTCAAGAATTTTTGGAGTTTCTATAAAGACTGTTTATAATGTAAATAGAATTAATATAGGCAACACTATTACGAAAATATCTGGAAGTGGAAGAATCAACACAAAACGTATTAAACCTCTTGAATAGAAAATCCTAAATGATCCGACGAAATCGATGAGAAAAATGGCAACTGAACTTGAGGTAGACGACAAGATTAATAGAAATGCAGAAAAATATCGCTTGAAATAAAAATCTTACACAAGAATGTTATAACACTAGTTGATAACAGCTATGAAAGAAAAGAGAGTCAAAAGGTACAATAAAATTATTGCATGGTTAAAAAGATCCTCCATTGTAACGATCTTTACAGATGAAAAGATCTTCATTGTCGATTCTGCAGAAATTACAGAGTTATCGCAAAATTGACAGATGGTGTCAAAGGTACATTAAAAACAAATTATCCTTCCGAAGTTATGGCTTTTGGTCTTGTAGTTTCTGAGTGAAAGATAATGCCTATACAATTCTACAAAGCCGATGAAAAAGTTTATGTTGATACTTACAACAAGACTGAGATACCAGGTATTGCAATGGCTTAAGGAAAACTACCCAAATGGTAATTATGGATGGACACATGATTGTGTTCCAGCTCATACAGCTTGAAAAATACAAGATTTCTGCAAATCCAACTTTAGCAACTTTTATGTATTAGGTTTATGATCACCTTCTAGCACAGATGTAAACCCTCTGGACTATTATTTTTATGGACGTTTAGAACGTGCTTCCAATAGAACATCACGCATCACTTTCTTAAAGATACTATTATTATCTGGAAAAGGAGCAGACTGGATGCATGAGAAGATGCTTTGGTACCAAAAACCAGCTACTAATCAACAAAACTATCTTAGAAGATTGTAGGAAACGGCAGAGAAACTTAAGTATGGCATGAGTTGACTATCAAAAGGCTTATGACAGTGTACCACATTCATGGCTACTGAGATGTCTTCAGCTGTACAAAATAAACCCAATAATAAGACAAACAATTGCTTCACATATCCAGATGTGGCAAACCACTATCTCCCTAAGCCACACTAAAGGGAACATTTCAATCCCTGACGTCCATATCAGAAGAGGAATCTTCAAAGGAGACAGCTTATCTCCACTTCTATTCTGCATGGCAATAGACCCGTTCAGTAAGTTGTTAAAAAAAACCGAGGTGCTTACAACCTTAGTCAGGGCCGTCAGAAAGATAAATCCAAGAGAAGCAACCATCTACTTTTTATGGATGATGTAAAACTCTATGCGAGCTCAGACATTGAGTTAAATGAGCTACTGAAGGTTGCACACATTTTCTTCAGGGACATCGGGATGAAATTTGGCATAGACAAATGTGACAAGTGCACACTGAAGGCTGTAAAGAAGATCCATGCAGAAAACCTCCAATTAGACAAGGAACATACCATCAGCAATCTGGAGAAACAGGAGACATACAAGTACCTTGCCATTGACGAAAATGATACCATCCTACATGCCAAGATGAGGGAAAAAATAGGCAAAGAATACATACGACGCGTGAATAAGATATGTAAAACGCAGCTCATAAATAAAAATAAGATTACTGCGATAAACCAGTTTGCCATACCAATAATCACGTACAGTTTTGGCATCATAGATTGGCCCCAACAAACCATCAACAGGCTGGATGTAAAAAAGAGAAAGAAATTAACACTCCACCGAGTAATATACAGGAACCAATGTTTGCCAAGACTGTACTTACCTAGAGGAGAGGGAGGACTGGGACTTTCAGAAATCAACCACCAACATAGAGCCACTATTGTCAGTATGGGACAATATCTGACATGCTCCATAAACCCGAACCTCACAATGGTACGGGGATATCAAGAAAAAAGAGCTAGCCAAACAACTTCCATAACATATCTAGCCAAGCATTTCTGACAGGGCTGTTTCTCAGAAGATGGTTGAACCACCAAAAAACTCGCAACATAGATAGCCCAAAAAAGTCGTAAAAAGTACACTGAAACATTCAAAAATAGGAGCCTTAAAGAGTGGGCAGAACAAAAACGCACCACCCACTTTCTTGATAAGATATCTAAAGAGTATATCGACAAAGAAGGTCTTTTGGACTGGCTAAAAAGAAGCGCCTTCCATTATGATAAGGAAAGGCTTATAATGGCGGCCCAAGACCAAGGCCTTATGACTAATGCATTTAAAAAGATGGCAGGACTTAGTAATGATTGCAAGTGCAGATTTTACCACACAGAAGTAGAGTGTTAATCACTAGATATCAAGCTGCAAAATTATGTTAGCAGATGGCAGCTACATAACGCGTCATGATGGTGTGTGCAAATATATACACTGGCACATCTGTAAAAATCTAAACATCCAATGTAGCACAAAGTCCTGGGAACATCTACCGGAGAGGACTGTGGGAAACGATAAGTATACTATACATCATGATTATGTGGCACCTACATCTACCTACCTGGAAAATACAGCAGTAAAACCGGACATAGTCATATTAAATAAGGCAGAAAGAGAGGAAACACTGATTGAGGTGAGTGTTCCAAATGACAGTGGCTTAAACAGAGCAGAGAGGGAGAAGGTGACGCAATACCAAGGCCTAATGTATGATATGAAGAGAAACTGGAACCTCACAAACATCAACATTATCCCAATTATAATAGGAGCTAAAGGCCTCATGAAGAAACATTTAAAAAATATCTGGAAAGTATTCCCGGAAAATAATGTGCAAAAGAAATCCAAATAATTACACGGCGAAAATCTTTAAAAGAGCACTCAGTTAGAGCTTCTAAATATCAGGTGATAGTCATGCATTTGGAAGAATGCCCCGTCCCTATGCTAACAAAAAGAAGATAATTAAAAACGAATTGGTGAAGTTGTCTCCCGAATATGTCGGAGACATATATGCAAGTTTCAGAAAGCGTGTGAAGGATGTTATTAAAAAAGAAGGTGGCCACATATAATAACAACATGTTCTATTATGTAAACTTTCTTGTGGAAAATAAATTCTCAGGACTTTCAATAAACTAATCTGTTATACACTGTCTTTAAATCATTGCGTAAAATATCAGATATTTTGCTTTCCCACCTTGTATAGAGTAGACTCTCGCCAATAATCGAGCGGAAAATATTACAATGAGTCAGTAGGCACACACACACAAACACACACACACATATACACACACATATATATATATATATATATATATATATATATTATTTTATGTATCTACATAAAATGTTATGATAAGGACATCATTTTGTATGCGTCACTTTTCAGTATTTACTTCAACAGTGCGTGATACGTGCGTAGAGCTTGATAGTAAGTTATGAAAATATTGCTATAAATATATTTTCATAACTTACTATACTCATATATATATATATATATATATATATATATATATATATATATATATATATATACGACTTGTTTATATTATTGTTAAATTATATATACGACTTGTTTATATTATGGTTAAATGACAAGTTCGAAATTTAAAAAATCCTCAAAAACTTACTAAATTGTAGAAGTGAAATAGAAACTAACTGTAGAAATAGAATATACTTCACTTTGGGATAACTATATAAAAATAAATAAATAAACAAATAAAATGTATCCCTTAAGTTACAACGTCTAACAAAAGCAATAAAGATAAATTATTTCAGTGTCGATGTGTAAAAATAAGATAACTATTAATTTTATTCATTTAAAAATCGGTTTTACCAAAACAACTGTCCAAGAAAAAATTGTGTCAACAAAATAGAGACAGGCATTTGTTTGAAATGTGTTCAGCCAGAGTCAGTGATAACACCAAGGAATCTGATTGGTTAGTTTGCTATATTAAACACTACTTAGAGATAAATACAATCACAAACAATAAATCCGCACATGTAACCTAAGGACTCCACACGGGAATGAAACATGGACGCCTCTGTGTATTTTACTTTCCATATAAATATTTTAGACTATATATATATATATATATATATATATATATATATATATATATATATATATATATATATATGCCATTTTATTGTAAAAATTTTAAAATATTTCTTGCTATGGAAGAAACAGATCAATATGCAATCCTTATTTTCCGCACCGGATCGAAACATTATGACTTTTGATATAAAAGTATCGCTACTTATCCACGAGAATAAAACTATATTAAAAAACAAATCAATATGGATATTTTATTATCAAAAGCCAATAAAGTGAATCGTATAGTGATAAGTAATATTGGCTATATTAAGTGTCAAACAATTGTATTATAGAATGGAGGATGGCAGAGTGTTCAGTTAGAAAAAAAAACTAATTTGAATCTGCAAGTTCACAAACTGAAATCCAAATGTTATATTTACCAATCTAGAAGCCGTGTTTTACTCTCTTTAGTAGAGAAAGAAGACGGCTCATTAGAATTCATAACATTCGTCTGTGGAATGAACGATTTTTGCATTAAGACCTAATTTGATTACGAAATGCAAAAAGTGATCGTCACTATCAGCATCTTAAATAGAGAGGACATTTTTATCTCTCTTATTCCCTCTCTATCTCTCTATTGTTTTCTCTCTCTTTCTCTCTCTCTCTCTCTCTCTCTCTCTCTCTCTCTCTCTCTGTGAAATACTTTTATAATCAAATATCAGAGAAAACTCGCACGCTGCTGCGACCTGTTACCGAATTGGAAAAAACATAATTTGATTTGACAAAACCTTCTGGACGGAACTCGATCAGAATTTAACAAATTACGAAAATATCGAATCCCAGTGGAAAACCGATTGGCTCTTCTCTTGCTTCTATTAAGACGTTCACCGATTCCTTCTAATTTTAATACGACTATATTTATCTTTCTTGTCTCTAACAACATAGCAAACACGGAGACTAAAAGGTAAAACCATTAATTGATTTCTATGTTTCTTATGAGAAAAAAAATAATAGGTTTCTAATTGTAGGTTAAGTCATCTCATTTTTCATTTTTACAGAGTTGAATTTATAATTGAATAAAACTCGAAAATAAAAACGTTTCAGTTCATATATTTTTCGATTCTCTTAGAAAAAATATGATAAAACTGTTAAAGGCCGTTTCGTCTGACCCTCTTCAGAAGAAAAATGTCTGCAGAATATAACAATAAAAACTAAGAAAATGTCGAATGAGGATAGGGATGGAAATTTATAATTTTGTAGATATGATAGGTAAGTGGACAGAAACAAATCTTAGGTAAATCTTCCAACTATTAAATGGATTTAAATCCTAAAATTTTAAAATTATGCCCCAACACTTTTTATCTACATAGGTAATTCGAGAGGTTATAATAATAATCCCCACAATGATCTTTAGATGAAGTTTCAACCGGCACTTTTTTTAAAATGGGGAATCGCCAATTGGAGTACTTATTGGAACATATCTTTTTACTATGTAAATATTCACTGATGGTAGACCTATGCACCTGTAAGTTATCGGCCGATTTCGAAATCTTGTGTGTGCGAATAGCACGCGGGATGTGTTGGGAGATTCTAATTTCTAACTTTTGTGTAATCTTGCCTATATAGTCTAACAAATATGTTTATAAATTACAGAATACTTTTGAATGGTACCCTAACTCAAAACATATTTACGGAAAGTAGAGCAAAATGGTTCGAGTTGTGTAAGCTACTCTCCGTAAGGTAGATGGAAAACAGCAAAGAGTAGAATACATATTTTCTATAACGACATGGCCGTCGGAAACAAACCATATACATTTTAAGTATATAGGACAACAAGACGGGGCATTAAGTCTTTTATTTTACGTTCAATAGTCTCTTGTATAATATTAAATAGATATCGAGAAACATATCAGTAACTTTGCTGAGTCTCGCATGTGAAGGTTGGTTTACTATAAACGGAGGTTTAAACCGTTGAACCAGCCTTGAACACTAAAACATTATGGAATAGAAGATGCCCGTCTTCCTCAACCTCCATAGTAAATTGCAACGATTGGATACAATTCACAAAGTCAAATAAATTGTTCTTCTACACCACGTGACGGAAAGAAAGGAAAAATCCTGTCAACATAACTTGTGTAAAATGCCGGCTCGGTAATTTTATAAAACAGTTGTTTTTTTAAGAAATCATATACAAATATTCGCTAAGGACTGACTATTAATTTGGCGGTACATTATAGTTTTGAAGCTGAAAAAAACTAATTTTGTTGCCAGGTCCATAAGTTCAACAAAATACGTCGGCATATGGAGATTTAATAGGGCTGCGATAAAAATAGTCAGCACATATACCAATGGTCTCATCTACTGGTACATTGGTAAAAAAGGCTATTAATCCCAAAGGGTGCCAGAAACCCGGGAAATGTAATTTATGTATGCAAATGAAAAATTGGAAGTAACCAGAGATACAATGGGTCGAATAACAATTAAGCACAGGTTTAAGGAAATCAACTAATAATGTTCCCTGTTCATGTTGTGCAGAACTCAAAATTGCTAAATAAGAACAAAAGGGAATGTTGGGTTTATGGATTTTGAGCCAATCATAGTTTTCTTGCCCTTTGATAGTCGATAGGTGGAATTCTCTCGTAAATCTCATTTTTAATTCCATAGGAAAAACAATTGGCTTTGCTTGGCTTAACTCATCCAATTTGGAATAAAAATATAGTACTGGTACAGCTTTTGAACCGGACTAAAACCAAACTATTTTCTTTTTACCCTTACCCTTACCTAACCCTCACATAAACGTACACTACCCCTTAATAAACCCTAATCTAATCCTTACCTAGTCGGTTTTTGTCCGGTTCAAAAGATGTACTATTACAAAAAATATTTTTATACTCTAAGATGCCAGATATCTTTGAGATATAATCCACACAATTTAAGATAACGGCACCCGATCGCTTGTCTGAACGAGTCATATAGATATTATGATTCGACTTAAGTAATGCTCCTTTTTCAAAATGGTTCTTCTGCCAAATACAATCAAATGATTTAGTGCGAATGACAGAGAAATTAACACCTGAATTGCTTAAATAAAGTTTGAAATTCGTTAAATCTTTCTTGGAAGAAGGCACGTGTCTCTTCAATTGAGCAAATAGTAGTTCAATCTCACTGAAGATATTTGGCATGATCGCTTTGAACGCTGGGGTTTATATTAGTCGCGGAACTAATGTAACAAAGTCGCTTAAGATGGATGCGATCTTTGGAACGCGGCATCAATGTAACAAGATCGCTTTCCGTGGTTCGGAACGGGACGAAATGTGATCGTCGTTATCGCCAGTGAGCTATCATCGTTTGACGATAGTCACTGCCGGGTAGTGTGACTTGATGAACCTGGCACGGTACCAAGCTCCCAGAGTGGCAACAATAGGCACGTCCCCCTTTTACATAAAAAAGTTCATACCCGGCTGGATATTTCGTCGTCTTGCTGCTGGACTGGATATTTAATCGGTACCGTATGCTGAAAATAAAACATTACGTAATAATGGAACCAACTATTTTACTTTGTATATAAAAATATAATTTATTATATTTTTAAAAGAAACATAATTACAACTCGAAGAAGTCAGAGCGCGACAAAATGCGTGTGTCGCTTGTTGATTTTTAAATGCCGACTGTTTTTCGCTTGTCGTGGAGAAGCGAGGAGGGAAATAGATAAGGAGAGAGAGAGAGAGGGGGGGAGACACACACAAAGTATGATGCATCATCGTAAGTGTTTATAGTTTTCAACAAGCCTTGGTTGACAGGTTATCTGACCTTCAATGAACCTGGCTGATGTCTCCAGCATTGTTGATATTTAACATATTGGATCGCACCCAGTTACCACCTCGACCAACAATATGGCTGCTTTATACGAGCCGACATTTCTCAGTGCTATGACTTATTTTACTCGCAACCTAAGTCTGGCACAAGGGATTGCAAAATGTAACGGGGAGCACCAGATCCCCAAAAATAGTGCACGCGTTGTGCCACAGATGTTGTATTTATCAATATAGCGAGGGGATGCAACATTCTAAGTCAATAGACAAAACAAACTTATCAGTGTCGGATAATAAGACCGATATAAGATAATATAAGAGGAAAGATTTTTAAAAATGTTTATTCTAATATGCTTTAGAACCAAACTTCTTAGTAATAAAATGGTGAAAGTACTTATCATAATCATAAAAGGTGTTATTATTAGTGAAGCTATCGTCATTAGACAAAACAACTTAGAAAAGCGAAGAAATTTACTACCAGCCAGCAAGCCAGTAGAAAATATATCATCAGAAAAAAAGTGGACAAATATTTCATTATGTAAAAAATACACGTTTTACTGCCATTGAATTTATGCATTTAATTTGAGATAGTCAGTTACAGATATAACCGGGAGATACGTGATTGGGGCGGCATGATTTACGAAATATAATCCACATTTCTAAGAGAAATAACATAAGTTTTGAAAAAATTGAGAATTATATCGACGTCGAAAATATGTAAACAAAAGATACGGTTAATTTCAGAGGAAACATTTTATCAATTTGTATCTTCTTTTAATTTAATTTTATCTTTATATACTTTGTTTAGCAGAGCCTTATTGTAACTATATACATTTTGGTTAAAATGTGCAGATCAATTACAAATTCGATTACATATGTTTTGGATTCAGGTCGATTCATAAGTAATTTCCGATTTTGTTGATAAAATTAAGAAGCGTTTTGTTTGTAATTTTAAAACACCTCAAATTTTGGTTTACTAGTCTTTATTTTTATAAAATTTATTATTTTATTTTTCAAAGCTGTTTCATCTCTTGTATTGCAGTAAAGTTATAAATTTATAACCCTTAGCATGGAAGGATGAAGCTGCATATTCCACATGTGATGTTGTCGGAGTTTAAACAAGACAATGGTACTGCAGACAGCGAGAAAAATATGCAGCATCTATGGCCAAGGTTTCATAACGGTTCGATAAGTAAGAAATTGTGTTACAAAGTTTTCTTTCCGGAGATTTGAGCTGGGAAGATAAGTTTAGGCCTGCACACTCATCAGACATGGATGAAGATGTTTGAAACAGGCTAGTGGAGAATGATCCTTGTCTAAGCACCTGTGCATGGAAAGAAGAACTGAATACTTCACATCCCACAACATGCCGCCACTTAGAAAAGATGGTAAGTAAAATAAAGCATACGTCGTTGCATCGCGACAAGTCGTCTTTCAAGGAAGCGAGATATACCGTTTTCTTGATCGTGTGCTGCAAAATCGGTTTCCTAGGACTATATTATATGCAAAATGCAGTGGGTTGATAGAGATAAATCTCCACAACCTACCACCAAACCTGAGATCCATGGAAGGAAAAAACTACTGTGCGTTTGGTAGGATAATCGTGGAATTATTCATTATGAGTTTAAGGATGCAACCAAGCACTAAAAACAGACATGCATGTCGGGCAATTGCAACGTGTGGACAAACATCTGAGAAAAAACGGCCGGCAGTTTTCAATAAGAAAAAGATTGTACTCTTCCATGACTACGCAAGACCACACGATGCAAAGTATCGCAGAAAAAATTGCAACTATACTCCTCTAACCTCGTCCCGAATAAATTTTACCCTTTAAAGTCTTTACAGAATCTACTTCAAGGCAGGAACTTCACTGAAGACAAACAGGTTTAAGAGCATATCTAAAGCTTTTTTCAAAAATCAAACACGCCTTAATTTTATTCGGATGGCATTAAACATTTAAAACGTCATTGTAAACAATAGTGAATATACACTTGATAAAAGTTTGTTAACTCGGTTAAAATTATAAATTAGAATTAAAGATTATCAAATGAAAATTATTAATGAATCGACTTTATATATATATATATATATATATATATATATATATATATGTATATATATATATATATATATATATATATATGTTTAGGCAATTCATTATCCAAGCAAGCGTTGTTGAACGTCACGGAACTTTCTAGTTTGTAAATTCTTCGTGAGGTTCTCAAACCGTTAATATATACTTCTGGTTTCAGGTGGCAGTCCGTAGAGTATTGATTTACTCCTCTCCAGGAGTTAGGCACAAGGCCAGTTTTTATCTTACCCCCACAAGTAGAGTAATTCACCGATTGTTCTTAATGCGGTCATTTTTCCAAGCGCTTTCGACCTTCTTAGTCGGCTTCAGGAGTAGTTTTTTTAATCGACGGACTGCCACCTGAAACCAGCTCGACAGTTTAGGAACCTCACAGAGAATATTTACAAACGAGAAAGTTCCGTGACGTACAATAGCGCTTGCTTGGAGATGTATATATATATATATATATATATATATATATATATATATATATATATATCATGTATGCACATAAAATGTTATAAGGGGATATCATTTTTTATGTATCAATTTTCACTATTTACTTCAACAGTTCTCGATACGTGAGTAGAGCTAGGTAGTAATTTATAAAATATATTTATGGCAATTAAGCTACACAGAGGCTTTCGCGTTTCATTGCCAAAGGAAATCGTCAGCCTAAAATTTTAGCCTAACAGTTTCCTTCCAGGGACGAAACGCGGAAGCCTCTGTTTAGCTTAATTGCCATAAATATATTTTCATAACTTACTATATATATATATATATATATATATATATTACTAATGGGTCACCATATATCAAGGTCTAGAGGACGACTTGAGTATAAGAGTTAAAAAGATTTTCAGTTGACCGATGAACGCCACTATGAGATGATTAGAATCAGTGGGTTGAACGGTCAGAAGATTAGTTAAGGGGAGTTTATTATCCAAAAGCACGGCTCAACAAGTATTTTAAGATTACCGCGTTGTAGTCGGTTGGGAAGCAGACTCGTGATATTTTGTGCCACAGATAGGATGTTCTACGAAAAGAACTTCGTTTATGTAAGTTCCGCTTTGTTTTATGTACACAGAGGGAGACCGGAAAGCTTGGTTTTAGATATATATATATACATACATATATATATATATATATATATATATATATATATATATATATATATATATATATATATATATATATATATATAGTGTTATAATGGAATAATTCCAGGAAGAGATCCGGGTAAGAGAGCTCAATGTGGTAAACAGAGCAATAATAACGTAAAATATAATAACACGAAATTACATGATTGTCGATGCAATAATTTATTTCAACCTTGCGGTTTTATTCAAGCATCCAACTTAACAATTACATTTTTGATACTGATAGAAAATTGAATTATCCTCGGCACTTCAAATACAATCAGAGGGAGTGGTGGTAGCAGCCGGTTTGAGCACCCAACATAGAGTGAGTAGGAATTAACATCTTATATTTAACTAAATTAATCTAAGGAGATCTTATGTTTTTTTTGTTTATTTTTATTAAATAATAACGTCTGGGTTAAGCGCACATATTCTTTCTACATAAACGACCTGGTGACATACGCCTCCATACATACGCACACATATACCTATTCTTAACATCACACACACACAATTTTTGGCTAGCCCGAAATTCAGCTTACCAAGGCGACCGAGATTTTTTACCCGGCAAACGAAACGAGAGTGTCTCGTGTCATCGGCCAGTTGACACTTCTCGTGCCCTAATTATCTCTAGATTCGCGCGCGTCAAAATTAATTTGAAAATTAAAAATACTCTGATTTTCACAAATTCATCTTACGTTAGTTTATAATCTATGGAAGCCTATAATTAATTCTAATCTAATATTGTCTAGTGATAATATTATACACTTAATTTAATTCGCTATCTTATTTTAAGTAAATAACATCTGCATATATCCCTATATATATACACATCTATCTCTACACGCACACACATGTATACATACATATACACATATATACATATATACTTACATCTACACACACATATATATATACACACATACACACATATATATATACACATACATACATACGCACCCACACATACATACATATATACCCCCGTACCTACTACCTAGAATTAAAATTTTTTTAAGACATCGAAGATAAATGTGTTTCGTCTTTAAGTATTCATTAAAGAACATCCCTACTAAATGAATGCATACCTACACACACACACACACAAACATATGCACATACACACACATACACACATATACCTATACATACCTATATACGCACATGCACACATAGCCACAGATGTGCAAAATAGAGATACATATATATGTATACATAGACATACACAAATGCACACCTGTACACATACCTATATACATACTCAGTCATACGCATACGTACACACATACCTATACTCATATACTCGCACATGCCCATACATGCACACATACACCTGCACCCATGTATACACATATATACCTATATACACATATACATATATACAAAATAATATATACGGCCTGGAAAGTTTTAAATTGCATATACATACCCATAAGTAAAATAATACATACGGCCTAGCAAGTTTTAATAACCGGGGTAAGAGTTTAATTAAATATACGCACACATTGATAAGGCAAATATGCAGTACATACATACACACACACACATACACACACCCACATACATGCTAGCACATACACAGACACAAGCATGCATGTACACATATATATACATACAAAAACAAATGTACTTATATATACGTTCCTAATTTTTATCATACATACATATACACTAATGCCCACATACACGCGCATCCGCACGCGCATGCATACATAGCAAATATAATGCTATCTTATTTCGAATAAGTACACTGAATACACGAATATCTCAATGTACACTCGTATATGCATACATCCGAAAAACAACTATAACTAATGTCATCAGGTCAGTAATTACATGTTCATAACAGATATTAATGTAAATATTTATGGGGGTTTACCGTAACTGATCTATTTTGTATCTAACTGTTACAAGTCTAGAGGTCTATCAGATTGTTAGATATTGGTAATTTTAAATTTGCATTTATGTCTGCATTTCGCCATCAATTCATCACGTTTGTTTAAAAGATTATTGCGGTCGTATTTTAGGATTCTTATTTTCTCCTCTAAACATAAATTGCATCTCTGCCTAAATCCATTTGGGATATCAGAAAAGCATAGTATTGACCACGAAACCACCGGGGACCGGTTCTCATTTTTCAGAAGCCACCATTGTTTCGCTAATTCTGTTTTGTTCTTGAGATCTGGGTTGTTAAAAGAGTGTTTGTGGTCATAAAAGCGTTGTTTCCAGTTACCCGCGGAGATGCCGATGTAGACTTTATTGTCCCTGTTATTATCTTCCGGATGAATCGTGGCCTTATACACCACACACTCAACTTTACAGTTACCGTCCAGTGGGCAGTTCTCTTTAACTTGGCAATTACATTTATCTACTGTAACCTTATTTTTACTAGAATTGTTTAGTAATTTACGATTATGGGTGCTGATTATTTTATCCATGTTTTTGGTACAAGAGTAACTAATTTTTATGGTTTTTCTATTAAATATCTTTCTGAGTGGATTATTCATGCTAAAATGCTTATCTACTAGGTTCAAGAATACTTTCCCGATGTTGATGTTAGATAGTTGAAAAGCATTTTAGCATGAATAATCCACTCAGAAAGATATTTAATAGAAAAACCATAAAAATTAGTTACTCTTGTACCAAAAACATGGATAAAAGAATCAGCACCCATAATCGTAAATTACTAAACAATTCTAGTAAAAATAAGGTTACAGTAGATAAATGTAATTGCCAAGTTAAAGAGAACTGCCCACTGGACGGTAACTGTAAAGTTGAGTGTGTGGTGTATAAGGCCACGATTCATCCGGAAGATAATAACAGGGACAATAAAGTCTACATCGGCATCTCCGCGGGTAACTGGAAACAACGCTTTTATGACCACAAACACTCTTTTAACAACCCAGATCTCAAGAACAAAACAGAATTAGCGAAACAATGGTGGCTTCTGAAAAATGAGAACCGGTCCCCGGTGGTTTCGTGGTCAATACTATGCTTTTCTGATATCCCAAATGGATTTAGGCAGAGATGCAATTTATGTTTAGAGGAGAAAATAAGAATCCTAAAATACGACCGCAATAATCTTTTAAACAAACGTGATGAATTGATGGCGAAATGCAGACATAAATGCAAATTTAAAATTACCAATATCTAACAATCTGATAGACCTCTAGACTTGTAACAGTTAGATACAAAATAGATCAGTTACGGTAAACCCCCATAAATATTTACATTAATATCTGTTATGAACATGTAATTACTGACCTGATGACATTAGTTATAGTTGTTTTTCGGATGTATGCATATACGAGTGTACATTGAGATATTCGTGTATTCAGTGTACTTATTCGAAATAAGATAGCATTATATTTGCTATGTATGCATGCGCGTGCGGATGCGCGTGTATGTGGGCATTAGTGTATATGTATGTATGATAAAAATTAGGAACGTATATATAAGTACATTTGTTTTTGTATGTATATATATGTGTACATGCATGCTTGTGTCTGTGTATGTGCTAGCATGTATGTGGGTGTGTGTATGTGTGTGTGTGTATGTATGTACTGCATATTTGCCTTATCAATGTGTGCGTATATTTAATTAAACTCTTACCCCGGTTATTAAAACTTGCTAGGCCGTATGTATTATTTTACTTATGGGTATGTATATGCAATTTAAAACTTTCCAGGCCGTATATATTATTTTGTATATATGTATATGTGTATATAGGTATATATGTGTATACATGGGTGCAGGTGTATGTGTGCATGTATGGGCATGTGCGAGTATATGAGTATAGGTATGTGTGTACGTATGCGTATGACTGAGTATGTATATAGGTATGTGTACAGGTGTGCATTTGTGTATGTCTATGTATACATATATATGTATCTCTATTTTGCACATCTGTGGCTATGTGTGCATGTGCGTATATAGGTATGTATAGGTATATGTGTGTATGTGTGTGTATGTGCATATGTTTGTGTGTGTGTGTGTGTAGGTATGCATTCATTTAGTAGGGATGTTCTTTAATGAATACTTAAAGACGAAACACATTTATCTTCGATGTCTTAAAAAAATTTTAATTCTAGGTAGTAGGTACGGGGGTATATATGTATGTATGTGTGGGTGCGTATGTATGTATGTGTATATATATATGTGTGTATGTGTGTATATATATATGTGTGTGTAGATGTAAGTATATATGTATATATGTGTATATGTATGTATACATGTGTGTGCGTGTAGAGATAGATGTGTATATATATAGGGATATATGCAGATGTTATTTACTTAAAATAAGATAGCGAATTAAATTAAGTGTATAATATTATCACTAGACAATATTAGATTAGAATTAATTATAGGCTTCCATAGATTATAAACTAACGTAAGATGAATTTGTGAAAATCAGAGTATTTTTAATTTTCAAATTAATTTTGACGCGCGCGAATCTAGAGATAATTAGGGCACGAGAAGTGTCAACTGGCCGATGACACGAGACACTCTCGTTTCGTTTGCCGGGTAAAAAATCTCGGTCGCCTTGGTAAGCTGAATTTCGGGCTAGCCAAAAATTGTGTGTGTGTGATGTTAAGAATAGGTATATGTGTGCGTATGTATGGAGGCGTATGTCACCAGGTCGTTTATGTAGAAAGAATATGTGCGCTTAACCCAGACGTTATTATTTAATAAAAATAAACAAAAAAAAACATAAGATCTCCTTAGATTAATTTAGTTAAATATAAGATGTTAATTCCTACTCACTCTATGTTGGGTGCTCAAACCGGCTGCTACCACCACTCCCTCTGATTGTATTTGAAGTGCCGAGGATAATTCAATTTTCTATCAGTATCAAAAATGTAATTGTTAAGTTGGATGCTTGAATAAAACCGCAAGGTTGAAATAAATTATTGCATCGACAATCATGTAATTTCGTGTTATTATATTTTACGTTATATATATATATATATATATATATATATATATATATATATATATATATATATATATGAAGAAGAATGGAAAGAAATTAGAGAAGCAAAAGCCAAATAAAAATTCAATTCAATTGCTCAGAGCAAGGTGTATTCCGCAAAAAAGGCAATTTATTCAAGTTAAATTTTCCTTAAGCCAGGTTTTTCAAAGATCAACATCTTATCATCAGAGGAAGTCGTTGGGATTGATAAGTTGGCAAAGGCCAAGATTTAAAATTTGAAAAAATAAAATAAAAATTGTAGGGAAAGAAACACAGGGCAAAATTCTGCCCGAATGCAAGCAAATGTCCGATTGCTAAAAAGTCCGGTGTCGAAAAGTCCAGCGGAGAGAATATATATATATATATATATATATATATATATATATATATATATATATATATATATATATATATATATATATATATATATGGGAATAGAAGGATGAAGGTAATCCGACGTGATGGTAAAATGAAAAAGGAAAACCAAAAACTGGATGTTTTTTTATGTGTACATCAACGTTTCGTCTTTATTTATAAGACTTCATCAGGATGATGATATAGGGAAAAGATATCATGCAAGCACGGATACATGTAGGGTAGACATGTTGGGAAGAAAAATAAAATAAAATGAAAAATAATGGCAGCGTCTAGCTGGACGTCCGTACTTGTTAGAGAATGAAAAATGAGTGGGAGAAAAAGGGGAAGGGTGGAGGGAGCAAGGACTACTGTGGCTGGCGATGAGAGAAAGAGGTGGGGGATGAGCAGGGGTAAAATGGATGGCAGAGAGAGATTGGAGGAAAAGAGGGAGGGGGTGTTTGACCAGATGGCTGTGGTCGAGATTGAAGGGGAAGAGTGAGTTGGAATGTTTGTGTGTGTGGGGTGTATGCAGGGAAATGGGGATGGGTAGAGAGGGAGGGGGGGGCTGTGATTTTGGTGGATGGGCGAAAGTTATAGTCTTAGAGAGCGTTTGAAGAAAATGAGGGAATTTAAGAAAAGGTATGGGAGAAAATAGATGAGAGGGGGAAGAGGGAGGATTTGTCGTGATAGGGTGTGAAATATTTGAAATATTTGGAAAATGATAGCAATGAGTGAGGGATTGGAGTGGGTGGGGGAGGGGGTGATTGAAAGGGTGGGTGAGGAATATATTTGAAATATTTGGAACATGAGAAAGTTTATTTGGACTGTAGTATTAAAAATGTGAGGGAAAAAAATGAGGAAAAGTAAGAGAAGATTCAGGGAGAAAAGGGAAGGGTGTGGGTGAATGGAAGAGTGTCATAAGGTTAGAGATGAAAATATAAGCCAGCATGGGATGTGGGTGTTTTTTGGAAATGTCTGGATGTGTTTAAAGTTTGTTTTATGGATTGAGAAGTGGTTTGTACTATAGGAATGCCTAGTTTGTTGAGCGTGTTGCATAAAACACCCACATCCCATGCTGGCTTATACACTGTCCCTTGCAATGACTGCCATCAATTCTACGTGGGAGAAACACAACGTGAATTAAAGAAACGATTAAATGAACATAAAAGGGATATAAAAAACAACAACCCTCTTAGTGCACTTTTCTCCCATGCTCTAGAATATGGTCATGCATTCAAATTTGAACAAGCCAAAATCACTAAACACATCCACAACAAATCTCGGCGAAGATTATTGGAAACTGCACTCATCACATCCTCCACTACTATCAAGCAGCGAAATGGTTTCTTTAACCTATCACCCTTAATAAGCAAGATCATCCTCACAGAACAAAGTCTTTTGCCTGATCATGGCTAACTTTTATTTTATTTTTATTTTCATCTCTAACCTTATGACACTCTTCCATTCACCCACACCCTTCCCTTTTCTCCCTGAATCTTCTCTTACTTTTCCTCATTTTATTCCCTCACATTTTTAATACTACAGTCCAAATAAACTTTCTCATGTTCCAAATATTTCAAATATATTCCTCACCCACCCTTTCAATCACCCCCCTCCCCCACCCACTCCAATCCCTCACTCATTGCTATCATTTTCCAAATATTTCAAATATTTCACACCCTATCACGACAAATCCTCCCTCTTCCCCCTCTCATCTATTTTCTCCCATACCTTTTCTTAAATTCCCTCATTTTCTTCAAACGCTCTCTAAGACTATAACTTTCGCCCATCCACCAAAATCACAGCCCCCCCTCCCTCTCTACCCATCCCCATTTCCCTGCATACACCCCACACACACAAACATTCCAACTCACTCTTCCCCTTCAATCTCGACCACAGCCATCTGGTCAAACACCCCCTCCCCCTTTTCCTCCAATCTCTCTCTGCCATCCATTTTACCCCTGCTCATCCCCCACCTTTTTCTCTCATCGCCAGCCACAGTAGTCCTTGCTCCCTCCACCCTTCCCCTTTTTTCTCCCACTCATTTTTCATTCTCTAACAAGTACGGACGTCCAGCTAGACGCTGCCATTATTTTTCATTTTATTTTATTTTTCTTCCCAACATGTCTACCCTACATGTATCCGTGCTTGCATGATATCTTTTCCCTATATCATCATCCTGATGAAGTCTTATAAATAAAGACGAAACGTTGATGTACACATAAAAAAACATCCAGTTTTTGGTGTTCCTTTTTCATTTTACCATATATATATATATATATATATATATATATATATATATATATATATATATATATATATATATATACGTACTTAAAGTCAGAAGAAAGAGAGACGTGAGAGAAAGTGAGAGAGAAAGTGAGAGAGAAAGTGAGAGAAAGAGAGAGGGAGAGTCAGATAGATCTTGATTATAAATGCTCTTGGAAGTGCTGCCGTAAATAGTTATGTCGTCTGTATAGATGTCAACGAATGATCTCAGAATATGATTTGGAAGATGATTTATAATGATCAGGAAGAGGGTGGACACAAAATTGATGCCTTTCAACAGGTATATGTATAGACCTATTGGAGGCTGTGAGGACATGTGGAGATATCCCATAGGTAATAAATTTTTGAAACAAACATTTGTGCCAAACCCTGTCGAAGGTCTTTGATATATCAAGAGATATTGCTTTTGAGACGAAAACCCTGTCGCTACATTAACTGATCCTGGTCGATATCACAGTCAGCACGTCAGCTGTTGATCTTTTAGAGAATAAATGTTGACTTATTAACTTACACATGATACACGGAAGATTGATCGGTCTGTAATAAGATGATCAGCACCAATCTCCCTTACTTTTACATACTAGGCAGACAAATAAAGACTTCTAAGGTGATAGGAAGCATTTCTCCTTTAAACACCAATTCAACATCCGTGTAAGGATAAGAGCTATTTCGGGTTTCAGTTTCCTGAGTACCATGAACTGAATGTTGTCGGGACCAATTGCATTCTTTTCAGAATGGTTCTTAATGAGGTTCGTAACATCCCGGACAGTTATTCTGATTTAACCTTGAGTTTTGGCGGTTATATGGGGTTATTCTAGAGGTAAGTGGCACTGATCGTAAAGGCTGTAATTTAGAAAAGTTCTTTGTGAAATTTTTGGTTTTATCAAGAGATCACTTTTGATCCATCAATGATGTATGGGATACAGGTTTGAGATCTGTTAAGGATTTTATTTGTTATTCTCTAGAACTCATGTAAGCCAAACCTCTGTTCGTCCACTCAAGATTTCACGGATTAAACATTGGACTTTTTAGCGTTTTCATGGTATTATGAAACGTTTTTTATTAGATTTAAATAATTCGTTCAAATCCGAGCGCGTAAAGTTACTATTTCAAGATGACGGAATCGAACTTTCCTAAAATTTGCCTAATGAGTCTTTTTGGGTAAAAGAAAAAAACAAAAAAAAAACAGATTCAAATAGTCAACAAATAGCGATTCCAAGCGTTTTAAAATTTACTTCGTTACATAATTAAAAGGAAAAAGTGATTAAAAAACAAACAAACTGATCAAACTTTGGAGACAGACGTCTGTCAGCAGTAGTTTCCAGCAATAGTAAAGGATGCTTTGGTTGCAGAGCATCTATTTCGTTAACAATTGATTCGTTAACAACAATTGAAATAGGGGCTTCTGTTGGTAATATCGGCGGCACATTTAGAGGTGTACTATGGCTGCCCATCTAGTGTGTGTTGGAATAATTTGAAGGGTATAAAGCTCTCAATAAAAACGGTCAACCACTCAGATATATCGGATACGATGCAGGACCCAATTTTTTTGAAAATGTTTCTCAGAGGGATTTTATATAATAAGGATCTTAATGTATCCAAATCAGCCTTGTATATCGCTAAACTCGACGTTGATAAATGACATCAGAGAACTTGTATAACATTTATATATATATATATATATATATATATATATATATATATATATATATATGTATATATATATAAGAATTTCTAAATTATCTGCAAATCTTTTGCCAAAACAATAATTTTACAATAACTCTTTGCGAAATTCGGGACATAAGGATACGATTAAATTTAAGGAAGATACGAATAATCCTAGGAAAAATATCACCATCTTATCAAATAATATGGAAAATAAATAATAAAAAAGGTAGTATTAAATGACAATAAAATCATAGTTACTAAATATACAATCAATAAATAGCGTAAAGATACAGGAAAATAGGAAGAGAAATGTCAATTGGTTCAATCCTGATTCATACTTACTGCATAAACAGATATCCTCAAATTTATTTTAAACAAATCGAAAAAAAACTCTATTATTCTAATAAATGAAATAAAATTATAAATTTACGGCCGCCAACCTAGGCCAAAATATAATTACCTCTAGCTACAATAAGATTCAAACATTTCCAAGCTACTAAAACCAATGTTGACTATTTCGTTCATAATAACTTTAATAATACGTTGTCATGTCGAGAATCTGGCGTAGTGCAACAGCTCCTTTGTCGATCCAGCGAACAGCATCGCTTGCTAACGGGGCGATATGTCGTTTCTCGATCCGGGCGACGTCGAGTGGTCTTGCTAGGCGGCCCCGGTTACAATCTCTCCCTTTCGGCTTACACAGCAGTAAACCCATTTCGGAAAATTATATTTCCCTTTCTTGCTGTCTCTTCTATTTCTGCTTTCAATGTCTGCACTCGAGCTGTTTAGTTAGCCGCTGACCCGTCGCCGCTACCACTCTCTGCAGACGCTTTGTCGTTGTCACAATTTCGTGCCGGCGGTTTCTCTCTGTAACTGAAATCAATCTACACATAACAAAATATAACAAGCCTTCTTTTTTTTAGTTCCGAGCTATTTATTTTCGTTTATTAGCTTGTCAACACCGAAGCAAGTACGTTGAAACAGAGTGAGAGAAGCTTACGCTAGTTACTTAACTAATTACCTAATCACTTGCAAGGGAAGGAAGAGGGGGACATCGTCTGTCTCTAATTTTTGGGGATCTGAATTCCCCTATCGTATTTAATCGCTACATGGCTAATGTGACTTGACTCGTCGGCTTCCTGTCAAGAATTCACATCTGGCTGCAGTTTTCTCACCGGGAAAACTGTGACGTCACGAAATCTCGTGATCAACGCACAGGTGCGACCCTACCCCCGACCCGAGGTCTCGTCAACTGTCACCGCGAATCGTGAGAAAGCATCGCACCAAAGTTGCACGAGATGACTCCGTTACAAATCGCGCAAGTTAAGCGATCTCTCTGTACGTCCATCATCACATGCGTCCCATTATATAACACTATCATTGGATGCGTCTGATAATTGTAATTGTAATACAAAAAGAGATTGCACCTAAAATAATAATTGCATGGAAATGATGTAGTTTACAGCGTGTAATCAATAGAATTTTAATATAAATATAATTTCTCATGAATAGTATATACCTATAAAGTATGAATATATAATTATCATATTTACAATTATCTATTGTTCTTTTTTCTTTTCATGTATACTTTAAATGTCTAGGTTTAAAATATTAGAAAGATTTATTGAAATATAATTGTTTTGTAATATTCAAATATAATTCTGATTTAAAAATATATTTTTCTAATATGTATTTCAAGTTGCTCAGACTAATTACTCTCTAAAAATGTAATACATATCCTATTAGTATTTCGAAGTTTTTTGGCGTAAGGAAATAATGGAATGTAATGCAAATTAACCGCAAGCTCTTTTAATAATTCAATTGCACCCTTTGAATATAATTACTTCTCTTCAATATATTTGACCACATGTAACCATATTGTAATTATGTCAACTGCATGACCCAAAATATTCGCAAAAAGAACTGTTATCTGCGACTTTTTAAACCCTGATGTGACAAGTGATTTATTTGTCCATCAATATTGGTTGTGAAAAACATATATGCGCTTGTGTATATTATCGTGGAACATGAAAATAAATTTGTTAATATATATATATATATATATATATATATATATATAATTATTTTTATTTACACAGACATGCACAAAATCTGCGACACTACCATGTCGATGTTATCGATCAACAGCTATAATAAATATCTCAGTTTATAATAGCTGTTGCGCAATAACATCGAAATGCCAGTGTCGCAGATTTTGTACATGTCTGTGTAAATAAAAATAATCATATATAAAAGCTCTATTTGATATTGAGCACATTTTATTAGCCCGGTTGAAATTCTTTGGATTACTACCCTGTGGATGTTTTACCTAGATTATATATATATATATATATATATATATATATATATATATATATATATATATATATATATATAATATGTGTGTATACATATTTATTATTAAAAGTCAGACATTCAGGATATAAGCTCAATACATATTCATTTTTACACTCCAGAGTATGTATAAAAGAATAATAGAAAATTAGATTCCAATAACCATGTATCTACTCATTTCTAAAAAGAAGATCAATTTCTATATATATATATATATATATATATATATACTCATTCCATGAAGAACACAATTTATTCCCGGAATTAAAAAACAACAACTTTTGCATCACTTTTATGTCCTTCTAGGAAAATTAAAATCAACATATAATGATAGTTAAATTCATGTCTTGTATTCATATTCTAATTTTAATCAAAATCCATTACACTATTTTCTATACTAGAAAATGTCTAAAATTAAAGGCTTAAGGGATTGTAGACTAAATTGAATGCAGAGAATCTTTTTTGATTGGTGCTGAATAACTATTATCAAACTCAATGCACATCTGAAATATATGAATTTTCTAAATGGAGATTGTGTCCATATTATGCCTATAAAGTCCTTTAAAATACTCCAAAATAACTGAAATTTAAAGAATATTTACTAATTGATGTCGAATACTTATTGTGATAATTTACAAAAACATTGGATGTAAAAAAGAATTCATAAAAGCGATTCTACCTCCTTTTATCTACCTTGCATAAATTTAAACGAAATATAGCCAACATTACGACGACTTACGCCTGCTAGTTGTGTTCCTAAATTCATTATGATCGGTTAATTAGTTTAGGAGTGAATCTTGTACATGCAAATATATAAACATATAAGCATATCCAACTTTATATATATTTTCCCAACGTAAGTATAAAATCATGAAGACAAAATAGCTCAATGATAAAAAAGATATGTGACTTTGTGCAATGTACATCTATTCAATCATTGTTTGATCCGATACCTATAATCAAATATCAATTTCTTTTTTTCCATTTTCGCAAACCATTTTATGTTAGCTCTCCTTTTCTCTCGGATTGATAATTTCCTGAAGTTGTTTGGTGCGGAGTAATTTCTTGTCCAATATTTCAGTGTAGAACTTACAGTTTTATTGAAACATTTCCCAGATGCGAAATGATTTCTACTTTTTCTTCATCTTTTTCTTTTTCTACATAACGACCTATTTTTTGTTTCATTTCTCATAACAGAAGGTAACAAGAGAGAAAGGTATCATATTTTTGTGTATTGTTTCCTTTTTGTAATTTTTTTTACCTGTGAGGCTTGTTCGTCTGCCAGACAAAAGATTAGCTCATATGAAAATCATTGGCCTTGTGAAACCCAATCCCTGAAATATATTAAAATGTTTCTGATAAAATGTTTATAAATGTTCGAGCGAACATACTTTGAAAAGAATAGAGAACACGCTTCTTTTTATTACAATAATGCTAAAGAAGAAGTATATGATTTGCGCTGAATTTAAAAACTCAGATATCCACATATATATCTATATATCTACGCATATATATATATATATATATATATATATATATATATATATATATATATATATAAAATTCCCGAAACAGTTTTTCATGGTAAACAACTGATGATCCCTTAAAATAGTGTTAGAAACTAACTAATATAATAACTGTAAAAAATAAATTGACTTACATGAGTGATTTTCCACTGAAAGACTTAGGACTGTAAGTTTTCTTTTTTTTTAATATAGTTTTAATGGTTGAGAAACTTCCGAGACTATATATATATATATATATATATATATATATATATATATATATATATAGTCTCGGAAGTTTCTCAACCATTAAAACTATATTAAAAAAAAAGAAAACTTATAGTTTATATATATATATATATATATATATATATATATATATGTGTGTGTGTGTGTGTGCCGCGTAGGCATAGACGTTAGGCTCGTGATTCGGGAATGAATCTACGAACTGCGTCCGATCCCATGCGACCGGCTGCAACCGCCACTCCTGCATTGATGAGGGGAGTAAACTCGAAACGATCTTGTCTGTCGGTACAAAAACAGTTTAATATTAAAAAATATTCACAGTTAATTGCGCTTCAAGATTTATAATCTTGATAGTAGAACCCTGTTTTGAATTACAAAGTTTGTTCTAATCAGCGATTATGAAAGATTCCGCTCGAACGTCGATCGCTCCTGACAACAATGACCC
>OY744526.1:45084316-45166816 GCA_963556195.1 Sepiola atlantica | reverse complement strand
TTGCCTAGGGCAATAATATGATCTATTTCTATAAAAAGTACCACCTCTGTCTGCGACTTCTATATAGGTACTTATCTACGCCCCGGTGTTCATACTATATACGTACCTATCGCCGCCCCAGTGCAGATAATATATAAGTATCTATCACTGCCTCTGTGCAGATACTATATAAGTACCTATCGCCGCCCTGTTCGAATGCTGAATACGTACCTATTGCCGCCCCGGTGCAAATGCTAAATACGTACCTATCGCCGCCCCGGTGCGCGTGCTATATACGTACCTGTCGCAACCCCGGTGCGAATGCTAAATACATACCTTTCACCTCCCCGGTGCGCGGGCTATATACGTACCGATCGCAACCCCAGAACGCGTGCTATATACGTACTTATTGCCACCCCTGTGCACATACTATATATGTACCTATCGTACCTATTCCCACCCCCTTGCACATACTATATATATATACCTATCGCCGCTCCGGTGCGCACACTATATTCGTACCTATCGTGGCTCTGGTGCGCATACTACATACTTAGCTATCTCTGCAAGGGTGCACATACTATATATGTACCTATCTCTAGCCCAGTTCGCATACCTAAGAACTCATATTAATGTGCACCTGTCGTGTCAAAAAAACAAAATAGTGTTCATTCATGTAGTGTCACTATCATAAATGGAAATATTTTTAGGTTAAAAAAGAAAAAAAGAAATTTTTTTGGCCCCCCTAATTTGTTTTTTGTATCATCCTCCATACATAGAAATATTTTTAATAAAAACATTTTTTAAATAAATTTTTTATTTCAACACCCCCAATTTTGTTTTACTCTCCACATACATAGAAATATTTTTAATTAAAAAGAAAAACAAAAATGTTGACCCCCCAAAAAAAATTTGTTACCTTCCCCCCATACATAGAAATATTTTGAGTTTAAAAAAAAAAAAAAAAGTTTACCCCCCACCCACCCAAAATTGTTTTTTCATCCTCTCCCATACATATAAATATTTTTAATTAAAATAAAAAAATTTTTTACCTCCCCCCTCAAATTTTTTTTTTATCCTCCCCTATACATAGAAATATTTTTAATGCAAAATAAAAAATAATATTTTTTGACCCCCCCCCGACAAAAAACATAAATTTAAGCTCCCCCATATATAGAAATATTTTCAATTTAAAAAAGAAAAAAATGTTTTACCCCCCCATCCCCCCAAAAAAATTGTTTCATCCTCCCCCATACATATAAATATTAGAAGCACCCCTGGTCCCTATACTGCAAAAGCACCTATGGTCCCTATTCTGAAGAAGCCTTCGTGTACTATATTGCAGAAGTACCCCCGGTGCTGGATCTTATACTGTAGAACCGCCCCTGGTCCCTATACTGCAGAAGCACCCATGGTCCCTATACTGCATAAACACCCATGGTCCCTATTCTGCACAAGCCTCCGGGGTCTATATTGTAGAAGCACCAGAAGCACCCCCTTACTGATCACGCCTCCTTTTCATCTGCACAGTAGCTCTATCTAGGACATTGATCACTTTTCTCCCGGACAACGCCGATTACTTCGAAAATTAAGGAGGCATCCAAAGCACTACTAATATCACTCTTACTGATTCTTCCTTTTCATTTACACAACAGTCCGAAAAGAAGCGTATATGCTGTTAAAATATTATACAAATTTATCACTACAGTAGCTCTATCTAGGATATTGAGCACTATTCTCCCTGACAACGCTAAGTACTTCAAAAATTAAGGAGGCATCCAGAGCACTACTAAAATCACTCTTACTGATTCCCCTCCTGTTCATCTGCAAAATATTCCGAATAGAAGCGTAAATCGTGTTAAAATATCATAAAATCTATGACTACAGCAGCTCTATCTAGGATATTGAGCACTTTTCTCCCGGACAACGCCGAGTACTTAAAAAATCAAGGAAGCATCCAGAGCACTACTAAAATCAATCTTACTAATTCCCCCTCATATCTATGTGCACAATAGTCTGAAGAGAAACGTAGATGGCGTTAAAATATTATACAAACTTATCACTAGAGTAGCTATATCTAGGATATTGAGCACTTTTCTTCCGGACAACGCCGAGTACTTAGAAAATCAAGGAGGCATCCAGAGCCCTACTAAAATCACTCTTACTAATTTCCCTTCATTTCTATGTACACAATAGTCTGAAGAGAAACATAGATGGCGTTAAAATATTATCCAAACATATCACTACAGTAGCTCTATCTAGGATATTGAGCACTTTTCTCCCGGACAACGCCAAGTACTTAGGAAATAAAAGACGCATCCCGAGCACTACTAAAATAACTCTTACTATTTTCCCCTCATTTCCATGTACACAATAGTCTGAAGAGAAACGTAGATGGCGTTAAAATATTATACAAACTTATCACTACAGTAGCTCTATCTAGGATATTGAGCACTTTTCTCCCGGACAACGCCGAGTACTTAGAAAATACAGGAAGCATCTAGAACATTATTAAAATCACTTTAACTTATTTCCTCTTCATTTCCATGTGCACTGAAGTGAAACGTAGATAGTGTTAAAATATTATACAAACTTATCACTATAGTAGCTCTATCTAGGATATTGAGCACTTTTCTCCTGGACAACGCCGAGTACTTAGAAAATCAAGGAGGAATCCAGAGAACTACTAAAATCGTAGCCTTCCTATGATGTTATTGATACATCCGAACTGAAGTTATGGTATGACTGATGCAACTGGACAGAATTTAGAGCAAGACCGGGTACATCCGGCAAGGGATTATGAGACGTTTTCAGTGACTCAGCATTTTTATCAGATTACTACATAAATACGTTAGATAATAAGGTTTTTTGGAATTTTCTGGAAAACTAGGATATATGGTAAACTGAAATTAAAATGACATCAACTAGACCCTAGAACCTCTATGTCTGCCAAAAATCAGCTGAATCCATCAAATAGTTTATGAGATACAGGGTGGCACACACGTACGTACGTACACACGGATAACACAAAATCACTCCTGACCTTTCTGGATCTCTGGGTTGCCTTGACTAATGATGCTGAAATTCGACACACTTATAGAACCTATCAAATGAAAATTTTGTGCAAAGTTTTAAATAATTTGGTTTATTGGTTTTTGAGTTATGACTGATCAAAGAAATGAGATTTCTAGCATACGTCTGTTTTGAAGTCTATTAAGGGATAGAGCGCTATCGCGCCTCCCTTGATTTAACCCACATTAAGACATACTTAGAATAAACTGATGTGTCTATTGTAGAAAACACGACGATAGGTTTCCTTCCCATTCCGGTTGACATTGAAAACCAAAAGATATAATGGCAAAATTGTATGTGGAAAAAATGTAAATAAAATGAATGAATAAATTGATAACATAAATGTAATAAGGTAAATAACCAATCAAAGAAACAAATAAAAATTGTAATCCTTATTAACAACGAAAAAATAATAATAGATAAGAGAATAATAGAAATAAAACAAATAAAATATAATAAACACACGTTAGAAGTATAGAATCTGTTTAACTAATGATTAAATATGAAAAAATAGAGTTATCTCCCTTTAACCATGAAATAAGATAAATAATAATAATAAATCGATAAACCAAGATACTAAAATAAACAAATAGACATAAATAAAATATACATAATATAATTACATTACAACAACAAAATGCGATTTGTTTAATCAAGAATAAAGAATATAAAAAAATAATGAATGTTATTCCGCTTTGACCTCAAAAAGTAATAATTAACCATTCAACGACAGACAACTCTAGTAACAATATTAAATGTAATAATTTACGGCGAATAACATGAACTAAATTATAAACAATTGTATTTATCGCTATATAATAGTATAAAACAAAACAAAAAATTAAAAAATAAAAAATAAAAATAAGATTTTTATAAGACGCAGGGTAATTTAAGGTGATAATAAACAAACCGGCCAAAACATTAACTTGTGTATGATAGAAATCCGGAAGTGATTAAACTAAAACTAATTTGTACTCGAATTATTGGTCATATAAAGCCTACAAAGCGCGTGAAATTGTTATGGTCTACTAAAATACGTAATCCTTTTAGTTACTATACATAACATTCTGTCTGAAAGACATCGATCACTGTATACAATTATAAATAAATAAAAAACTCTGAGCCTGCAAAAATGCCTATCTTCACATATTCCACTAGTTAATAATAATTAATTTACCGAACAGAACAGTTTTGTATCACTTTTATAGAACACTACGAAGATCAAATTACATATATACTAACAACCTCATGTCAAAGGTACTTATTCCAATTTTGATCAAAATCCATTAAATGTTTTTTTTTTATTTCACACAAATGTCTAAAATATACGGTGTTATCTAAATAGGTCTTAAGAAGAAATTGAACTTCAAAGAACCTTGCTTAATTGATTTATAATCACTATGGATGAACTTTTCAGGAAATTAGTAATATTTAAATTTTCAAATGAGAGGTTGTACCCGTATTATTCTCTCTAACATATCTTTAAAATACTACAAGGGAACTCAGATTTTAAGAATATTTATTCATTGATTTATTTGATTAAAATTTCTTAAAAATCGAAAGTATCTGAATTTTCACGAATGATTTCCAACTTAAGCCCCTTTCCATTTACACAAAACAAAATTAAACTAAATATAGCCCACATTTTCCACACTTATACATTTCAGTTACATTAAAAAAATGCATAATGATCATTTACTTATTTTGGGGAGCATTTTACCTGTCGAGGAGAAAGTCATTTAAACTAGCTTTTAAATTCTTAGAAAATCATCATGTATTAAAAGCTTGAAAGCTTGATTGAGATTGATTGATTGAGATCTAATAATGTTATAATTAGGGATTAAAATAACATAAGTATAAGAAAGTTAGTTATAGTTTCATAACAATTTGATAATGATTAGATTTAACTATCAAAATCCAATTAAAAATGTTGGTAAAAAAAAAACAATGACATAGTTACAAAAAAGCACCACTAATAAAAGTAAAAGAGCGTCCGAGCAACGCAGGGTAGGCTTAGCTAAATAGTAATTATGAATAACTTTCTTTTGGGACACAATTGACCCTCGTTATACATGTAGAAGTGTGTCTAGCTAATTATTGTGCCTCACTCAGCATGATAGTAATGTTGTAACGCATGTACTTAATACAAGGGAGATCATTCATCCAAATTCGACGCTGTAGTAGTATTTATACAGCTTTTGTTATGTACGTAAAAAGAAGGAAAAAATGATTTTTTTTCTAGGTTAACATAATTACGTTGGTTTTCTTTAAGTGATTAAGCACAATTTGGTGATGTTAAAGCAGGAATTGAACATATTTTTCCTCGGTCTTTTGTCCTAAGATCAAAGTGTAGTATCCTATCCGATGGATTCTACATCTCGTAGACATGTACCGTCTTGGCCTTCGGGCCTTGATTCCACCGTTCTGAGGGATTGTCATGTGCAGTTTTAGGATGTTCACCCTCCCAGGCTTTGCCTTCTCACCCTTTGAGAAGGTATTAGTTTATTGTTAATCGCCTGAGGCGCCTCTCTCACGGAATGCCAACGGAGCTGCCCAGTGATTCTTTGTATACTTTCCCAAGACTGGTGATACCAGATCAGGCTGCCCTGTGGCTCCCTGAGACGAAATTCACCTACATTGACGTTTTTTTTTTTTTTTTTTTTTGTAAAACTTAATTATGTTCTACAAAACCAAAAACAAAAACAACAGCCCCTCTCCCTTTCTCCCTCCCCCTTTTTTTTATTTTTCCTACCCTACTCCCGGTCCTGGATATGACCTTAAACTACATCCGATGGTGAGATCCGGCTTACGGACTTTGGGGAATGTGGAGCCTCCTCTTAATTACCATTGCTCCCAGGTCCACCCTGACCCGGAGTGGTAGTACCTGTTAGGGTCCCAACTATGGGTTAAATAGAAACAGATATTAAAAGGGGAAAGAAACAAAAAAGAGAAGAAAACAAGACCAGATTCGGCATTAAATAACCCAAAAAGGGTTGATATGCCGTAAAACAAAACTACCAAACCAAACCAAACTTTCCCAAGAATTACACATTAATTTAAATTTCAAATTTGTTATTCCTTCACGAAAAAAAAAAGTAAAAAGTTTTCCGGGCAACGCTAGGTACACGTACTAGTTATTAATAACTGTAAACAGCTCTTATCTCTTTGACTACCAACAGTTAACTATAAGATGACAGAGACAGACCCGAGTGAATAGACGTGTGATCGTTGTTAGATCTAGGAAGAAGATTACATTAGAAATGAATTACTTCCTTGCTTCTCTTCGAGATGTGGACAGACTCGATTGGACACTGGACACTAGACGATCGTTCGATATAATAAGTGGCATACTGCGCGTGCTACTTTACGAGATAACAATTTAATACGCTAAAATAGCTATTACCCATTACGGTTCGTCCAGTTTCCTTTTGTATTGCTGTTCTCATTCCTTTAATTGCTGGTTTTCCCATGGAGTTTTGTTAGGACTACAAATATACGCCGAGCGGCCATATCCGCGTTTTCAGAGGGAACAGAATACTAAACCGGCGACAGCTCAGCAAGTGCACGAAACACAAGAAAAGCAACACCTAGTGCTGCACAAAGGACGACTATTAGTCGTTTTCGGTTGCGCCGTATGGCGGTTTCCCCAACCGATAATCAGTTACCAGTGACCTGGCGACCGGGTTTCAAATCACAGCGTATAGTTGTATATAGATGGTTACATTTGCCAGCAACTCGGAGTGTAAATAATTGGTTTGCACGTCGCATGAGGCCTTAATTTTAGTAAATTGAATAGAGTTCTCTCTCGGTACTCCGTAGTGAAAATGTAATGTAATTTTTCTTACGGTCCGGGCGAGCGTAATTAATAGCGTAATGGTAACATACCAGATTTCTGATAAGAGCTTCAAGTGATCTGTCAATCGGGTTTCTAATCCCAGTGTGAAAACAACCGCGCTGGCTTAAGATGACTATAAATATATATATATATATATTCTCTGAAGTTTTTCAACCATAAAAACCATATGGGCGAAAACAACAACACTAAAAACATTTTAGCCCGAAGTCGTTTGGTGGAAGATTACTTTTCTTGTAAGTCAATTTACTTCTTACAGTCACTATATTAATTTGCTTCCAAGAATTTACGCTAGTTTTAACATTATTAAAGGGATCATCAGTTGTCTACCATTTTAAACTGTTTCGGGAATTTAAAAACAACACCGTATTTTATCTCATGGAATACCATCAGAGTTGATCTGTCTGTCTGTCTCTCTCTTTCTCTGTCTCTCTCTCTCTCTCTGTCTGTTTCTCTCTCTCTCTCTCTCTCTCTATATATATATATATATATATATATCATTACATACATATATATATCATTATATTTTTGATAAATAATTATTTTCTATATCTATAGACATATATATGTTTCATGTGTTTTACCAGTCGTCAGTGTATATGATGTAACCGTCGAACGATTCTAACCCCGGATGCAAGTATAATGAATCATGAATTCTTAAAGTTTGATCGTCGAAACAATCACGCTTTAAAATGCAATGAGAAATGCATCTTGTATTTTAAATGTAACACAAGTAATGATATTCAGACAGTGTTCTAATCTCTTAAATGGAGAGACCCTTGCAACGTTGCTAAATTTTAATCTTCAATTTAATCTCTCTCAAAGTGCTCAACTAATCTAAGCTTAAACAACATTTTTTAATCAATAAATATTTGTAATATCCATAGACATATACATGTCTAATGTTTCTTTAGTCTCGTCAGTGTGGATGACTTGGCGTTGTCCGACCAAGTTCTACCTACCTCATTCGGTAAGCGATTTAATTGGCTGCTTACTCATAGAAGCTCTTCTCCCGGCTGGACTTTCTCCTACTACTCGTGATGTATTTTAAACGGTTTGTAGAGGGCATTATATAGGAACAATCTCTCATTTTAATATTCAAATACATCAGATTTACATTGATTTTAATCCAAAATAATTTGATACCAATTAAGGAAGATTGACTGAATTTCATATTTTTCTTAAGACATCTTAAGTTTTCAGTTAAATTTTAGACATCTTTTAGAATAAAAAAACATTTAATGGATCTTGATTAAAATTTGAATAAGCATTCTAAACATAAGGTTTAGTATCATTATATCTCAATTTTAATATTTGTAAGAGACATAAAATTGGTGCAAATCTGTTCATGTTCGAAGAAATAAAGTTTACCTGTCTTGGGACGAGTATTCTTCTAGTTTCTATATATAGACTTTTGCTACAGTATAATATACAATGTATATAATATTTTGTTTCAGTATTCATTACAAAAGTCAAGTTTATGAATTCGCCAGCTAATTTACCAGTTAGCCTGGCGAATTCTATCGGTGGAATGAAACAAATTTTTCGGTGTAGCTCACTTGCTATAAGTATAATTTGATACTTCTCTCTCCCATCTCTCTGTCTGTCTCTTATATATATATATATATATATATATATATATATATATATATATATATATATATATATATATATATATATAATGTATTTTATGTAATTATTTTTGTTGGTGATTGCAACGTTCGTTGTTTTTTTTGTTTTTTTGCTTACTACTACTTTGTTTGCCTCACTTCCTAAGTGATTAAGATGTAGAAAATTGCATTATTAGTCGCCCATAACTTTATAGGACGGATTTTTCGTTAATATATATATTTTTAATTTATTTTATACGTATATAAAAGTAATCCATGGACACGTGTTTATTAATTTTGTACAGCACACTAAGAAACCTTCCTCTGACCCAACATGAAATAAAACATGTAACCTTCAATGATGAGTTCATTAACATAACAAAAACAAAAAGTCTTGATGATCCTTCAGCGTAACATATTTTTTTTTTAAACTGTTGTTTAGTTGGATTGTCCCTGATGTCTGCAGTTTATTTACCGTGTATACGAGCATACCTTTTTTTGAATCGTAAATGGTGAATAACGGTTTGTGATCAGTTTGCAACGTGAAAAATCTTCTGTGTATGTAACAGTGAAATTTGCTGATTGCAACGATTATTCCCAAAGCTTTCTTTCGATTTGAAAGTAATGTTTCTCAGTTGGAAGCAACGTCCTCGATACATGCGGTATCGGCTTGTGATTTCCGTTTGGTATTTTATTCCGTACGAACTTGCGTCGCTAGAAACTATGATTTCTAGGTTCGGGTAATAGTGTGTGAGGAATAAATCTGATGTTAAAACTAATAGTTTTATATCGAATGGATTCAGGCATTCGGGTGTCCATAACTAAAACCTATCTTTTTCTTAAAAGTTCGTTCAGCGAGGCACTGTAGTTATACCTGTTTTGGATAAAGCTTGGTAATAAATTTCCAGACCTATGAAAGTGTGAGGATGTAATGTTTTCAGGAGCCGGCATGTCCTTAATTGCAGTGACCCACTCTGGATCTGACCTTCTGCCGTTTTTATATAGGATATGTCCTATATATTTTATTTCTTCTCTGAAGAAATCGCATTTTTCTTCTTTTACGTTGAAGCCATAGTCCTGGATTTGTGAAAACAATTTGTGAACGTGTTCCCGGTGTTTTACTATTTATTATATTTAAATATTCTTGAAAACGACTATACACCCTTCGTCAAAAGTGACGGGAAAAAACTATACTTCGCCAGTGTTAGCACTTATATTCATATTCACATCAAATTACGTCACAATAAGTGAACTAAGAAAAAAGAAGAAAGGAAGCAAAACGTCTCGAACTTGAAAGTTTCAAATGGCAAGGTTGTCTGACTTGCTATTTGCTTTCTTCCGTGCTCAAAGCACTTGAAATAGTTTTGTCTAGCATTTTATTTTACTTTTACTCGCTAACATTTGCGTGACGAGATATATATTTATAGATATATGCAAATAAATACACATTGGTTTTTATTATAGAACAAGGGGATGAGCACAGATTTGTTAGATTCAGTATTTTCATTGGTGTTTTTAGAAAAAGAAATAGTTTACTGTGGCTAGAATGTGTATGTGATACATAAAAATGTAGACCCAATTTTGAATTCATAGGCCGCAATAAAGTTAGAAACAAACCTCATCAGGTTTAACCGTGCAATTGTTTATATAATTAAAAAATATCTGTCATTTTTATATATTCTATGTTGTGACGAAGAAATCATTTGAAATTATCCATCGTGTATTTTTTACGCATCGCTTGTGAAAAGAATGCATTGTCAATGATATCTTTTTGTCACGATCATGAACATGATTTTTAAGTTAGATCGCCCATTAGTCGATAGCATTTCGAAATGAGGCCATGATTATTACCTAAAAAAGACAGGCATGACCCGTGATTTAGTGTATGTATGCTGTCAACAGAAATGAACTCAAAACGAGGCTTAATTTCGTCTACAACGTCTGATTTTTGTTTAAAGTGGACATTCAGGTGATAAAAATTATTTATATAATTGACCAGTATTAAGAAATCATCGTCTCCATTTTTGTGCCAGAAGTAATCAGTTTTTTAACGAGCAATTCTGGTTTAACATAACGAGCACTCATCTGATTATTATTATTTGTTACTTTGAAAATAAAATGTCATATATTAATACGCGTCGTACATATTTGTATCTATCACTAATGGAGATTTGGTATCTGTCTGACTGAAGCCGAAACTAAAATATAATTTCTATTTATCTTACTACTGTACTTGCTTTTAATGCTCAATTCACTTAACTATACTATTTCAGACTAATGACTATCTTTCAATGAGGGCGTAGTGTAGTATTTGTTTTGTTGTCATGAGATCATATTCCTTAGTAATACCTCTTCATTTGGAGGATAGTGTAGTAAATGTTCTGTTTTCATAAGACCATCTTCTTTTAGATGTGGTGTAGTGTTTGTGCTGTTGTCATAACAACAACCTCCCAGGCATAACCTCTTCCTTTGGGGATAGCGTAGTATTTGTTCTGTTGTAATGTTATCATCCTCCCAGGTATTAGTTACTCCTTTTGCAGGCAGAGTAGTATATTTTCATTCGTCATGATACCATCCTCCCGGGTATTATCTTCTCTTATTTGGGTTGGGGTAGTGTAGTATCTGTTCTGTGACGTGATACTTACCATGTCATGACACGATTAAATTACCCCTTTGATTGTTAATTATATAGTAGCAAAAATATGCGACCAAATACGTTTATTCACATTTGAATGTACGTTATAATCTTTCACGCCCATTAAACAATTAAGGTCGTCCGATCGCCCAAGATTAAATAATTCATAATTCACTGCTGTCGTTAAGGTAAAACATTGTGACTTTACAAATTTAAAAATAAATCGTCCTGAATTCGAATTCTGCCGTAATGTCGACTAACTTGTTTTAAAAATCTACTCTCCATATTTTCTTTCATTTTAATGTGAATTTAATAAACATTTCTTTGTGTAATAGTATCAATTTTACGGACATGGACTCTTCCGTTTCACTATAAATACCAAGAACACATACCTCTTGGTATGGAACAAACCCCAGCCCGATCAATCTCTCATTAACTTCCGTTGATTGAGGACGTCGGGATGGGGTAATACCAGTCGAGGATTCGTTCTCGACAATCAGTCCGGCAGGAACTGGGCCATTTAGTTGGCCTTTTATCTGCCGGGCTGAGGTATATTGTCCTGGGTTTTCCTATGAGGTGCACCCTCCCAGGCCTTGCCTTCCCTCATTGGGGAGGGGTAAGTTTATTGCTTGCTGCCTGAGGCGCCCTTACCGGGGAATGCCGACGGGGTTGCCCAGGCTATTTTTGATAGGCCAGAGTGCTCCTTCTTTAGGGGCGCTGGCTGGCTTGATCTCCCCACTTTCCGACCTTGTGTCACATATTGCTTTGTGGGAAGCGATTAAATACCTGGGGTAATACCAGTCGAAGTTGCCCAGGCTATTTTTGCTAGCCCAGAGCGCTTCTTCTTTAGGGGCGCTGGCTTGACCCTGCCCCCACTTTCCAACCTTGTATCACATATTCCTGCAGGGGGAAGCAATTAAATACCTTTGAATAAACCCAGCCCGATCAGTCTTTCATTAACTTCGGTTGATTGAGGACGTCGGGATGGGGTAATACCAGTCAGGGATTCGTTCTCGACAATCAGTCCGGCAGGAACTGGGCCATTTCGGTGGCCTTGTATCTGTCTGCCTGAGGTATACTGTCCTAGGTTGTCCTAGGAGGTGCACCATCGCAGACCATGCTTCCCCTCTATCGGGAGGAGTAAGTTTATCGCTTACTGCCTTAGGCGATCTGTCCAGTGAATGCCGACGGGGATTTCCAATCTATTTTTGCTACGCCAGAGTCCTCATTCTTTAGGGGCGCTGGCTTGACTCTTCCCCCCACTTTCCAACCTTGTGTCACATATTGCTGCTGTGGGAAGCGATTAAATACCCTTGCACTAACCCATGCCCGATCTGTCTTATATTAACTTCGGTTGATTGAAGGCGTCGGGATGGGGTAATACCAGTCGAAGATTCGTTCTCGACAATCAGTCCGGCAGAAACTGGGCCATTTTGGTGGACATTTCTCGGCCTGGCTGAGGTATACTGTCCTGAGTTGTCCTAGGAGGTGCACCATCGCAGGCCTTGCTTCCCCTCTATGGGGAGGAGTAAGTTTATCGCTTGCTTCCTGAGGCGCCCTGACCGGGAAATGCCGACGGGGCTAACCAGGCTATTTTTACTAGGCAAGAGTGCTCTTTCCTTAGGGGCGCTGGCTTGAGTCTTCCCCCACTTTCCGATCTTGTGGCACATATTGCTGCAGTGGGAAGCGATTAAATACCTTGAACAACTTCAGTCTAATACTGACAGTCAGACAGACGTTCAACCATTCATATTATATGCTGTATTTATACTTTCTTTAATATACGTTTTTAAACTTAATCCTGAGTTCGTTTCATTTCCAGAACCGCTTACAGGTCTACAATACTGGCGACGATGAACATTAAAATACTTTTATTTTAGAACCTTAAACAAGTGAACAAGTTATTTACGTTTATTTCTTGTCTTACGAAGACACCAGACTTATTACTACAAACATATCGAATAGGGGTCAAAACAGAGAATGGAAATTCGTTTTCTAAAAATGCTGTTGTGAGTGCATAAAGTAAAGTTTCACTTATTATCCAGGCGAGGATAAAACCGTCGCTACATAGTTAAGAAGATATGAGGATCTATACAAAATAGATTCTGAAAATGTGTCAGACTTTAAAAATTTTCGCTTACTGTTTCCAAAATTAGGGACTATCAAACATACTAAATCCGTGGACTATATTTTACCCCGAAAAACTAGCGACTTGATTTTTTCTGAAGCTGTTAAACCTTTAACAGAATTATTAAGCCCTAAAACTTCCTGTTCCACAAAAAGTGGAATTGCATGAACTTAATCAGAAAAGACAGCGAAGACTACTCGACTTTTGTGTCAATCGTTAATTAACACTGTTACGATTTAAAACTAGCTTAACTTTGCGCAGATTACTTTAAATTTATACGTTTTGTGCAAGAACATGTATCAGCCAAAGACGCATAAATCATACGTAGAGTTGTAAACAAGTTAAAAAGTGAGTCAAATTACAGAAAATGGCCGAATACGGCAAAAATGTGTAAATGTTAAACAATATTCTATAGATATTGAAGACATTGCTCACATAAGAAAGATACGTCAGAAATCACATTTCAATTCTCCTTCAAAAACAAGTCAAACCAAAAAGAGAGACCATTTTCATGCTTCTACAAAAACAAGCCACCCAAATAGAAAGCAGGAAAAATTACTGCCTAGCTCCTGTTTCCGTTGTGGATCCATTCATTGGGTTATGGATTACCCATACCGTTTCAAAACGTGTCTAACTTAAAATAAAATAGGGCACAAGAGTTCACATTTCAGAACAAATAAAGGAAATAAAAGTCAGGTCCAATCTACTAAACCAAACGAACAGGATGGCATAAATATTGAAAAAAAAACAGGTAAAAATCCTGAATAAAAATATTAATTTACAACTATACACAGGTTCAGACGTGTCGATAGTCAACATGCATATATGTAAAGGGTTGGATAAACCACCCATGTTTTAAACAAACTAGCTTGAACAGGTGAAAAAATTAAATTCGAGGTTGAAATTATTGCAAACGTTACTTTAAACGGAACTATCAAAAATTGAAAATGTTCGTATTAAAAAAACATTAATTTATTTAGCACAGACTGGATGCAAGTGTTTAATCTGTTAGATTTAATAATCAAAACCTTTCGCAGGAAAATAGAAAATCTGACGATCGAGTCTTAAAAACTAAAGAAGGAATTAAAAAAAACCTTTCCCGAAGTTTTTATTTGGCTGTCTTGGTCGATGTATATAGTGGTCAGTAAAGTTTGAACTGAAAGGGAACGTTCAACCTGTATTTCAAAGGGAATGTGCCTTTCGCCTCGGTAGAAAAAATAATTAAGGAATTAGACAGACAAGCAGGTACCGACATTTTATATAAAGTGGAAGATAGCCAATGGGCTATTGTTATACATGTACGCTTATAGATTGAAGTCTCCAATTTCTAGAAAGTTTAGCCATTTATTATGATAATAGCAAGTCATGATATTTATTAATAACACGAGAAAGAACACTCTGCATTAACTGCTTAGAGTAATAAAATTAATCATGTGACGTTAATTCTGATGTACCGGAAAGTAAATTTTAAATGCTTCTTCTGGAACTGCATCAGTCGGTTCTTTTAACGTCTAACTAACTTCGCATGAGAGTTCTCGGCTACTGTTTTGAAATTCTCTTTTTGTCTCCAGCTCTTTTGGTCATTTGTTTTTGTCACCTGAAGATGATTCGATGAAAAATCGAAAACGTTAGTAATACATAGGGAACATACATAATTTTTTTTACACAAAAACAAACATTATAACAAATTTAAAAAATAAAAACGTATAAGGACATGTTTTATGTTTAACAATGTTTGCTTAATGGTCTAATCATACTGATGAGTTGTAGAGACAACGCAACACGTTTCTTTAGAAAACTATATAAATATATATATATATATATATATATATATAGTGAGAGAGACAGACAGAGAGAGAAAGAGAGAGAGAGAGAGAGAGAGAAAGAAAGAGAGATAACTATATAGAAGTAAATTAGCTGTTTCCTATCCAATATTTAAGATGAGAATTAAATAAATAGTAAAATAAATTACTAAAAGCCAACGTATATACAGTCCTATTACATACGGATAAACAATGCAATTTTATTTATTACGAAAATGTAATAGAAGAAACAAAGTGAAGTTTTGAAATCCTGCCAATTTTAGCTTAAGTCAAATGAAAAATCTAACACAAGAGCAATAATGTTAAAATTGTTCGACAATGTTATTACACCGATAATTTAATTCCATTAAGCAAGCATACACATCTTGTTTTACTTCACACAGAAAAATTACTTTTTTTGGTTTTCCGATGTTTGCTTGGTTTATCTAAAAATATTATTTTTTTGAAAGATTGTCAATCACAATTTAAAACTATCTGAATACATTTTAGCAGATGTGAAACACTCCATCTTATAATTTATTTCTAGCTTAATAAGCTTGAATACTTTCATAACGAAGGATACGCGAGTGAACAAATAGATACCGATGCGGACTAAGAATCGGCAAGTCGAGTACAAATCCAATCAGAACCATTGTATTAATTTACCCATAATTTAAATCATATAAGTGCAAAATTTAAAATTGTGTTCAATGCGTCGTACTTAAAGGGTATTTTGATTTCGTAAGCAATAACTGAATAAGGTTATTATGTCATAAAATAGTCAAAATAATAAAACATCTTCAATAAGTATTATGTTATATTTGACGTATCTGCAAACCATTGATTGACACCCACTACTATTATTCACTCTACTTTGATTTGTCTAAAACATTATTAAACTGTGACATATATTTCAAGACATTCTTCTCGCATAAAAATAAATAAATTTCTATACATCTATATTATTATTTCTGCTTATTAGGAGTTATCACACAAATTCTCTTCAGTGATTGCTCACCGACAACATCCAGTGGTCTTCCCTGGAGTACAGGGAGACAACAAGCCTCCTCGGATTTCTAGTACAAATGACCTTGCGGTATCGCAACAGCTGCCTACTATGATTTATTGCTGGCAACGACCATTGGTAATGTTTAAGTTTAATACTTTCGTAATTGTTTTGATTGTTGATAATATCGTTTAGCTTGTTTTCTTTATAATTTTCACTTCCTAAGTGATAAAGAGTAATGACGAAGATTTCATTTTAGTCACTTTCTAGGACGCATTTTTCGTTCAAATGATTCAAATAATAAAAATCAACAATTGCCTCTCTGTGTCAATCAATAAACTACCACGAATACTTCTATTAATAATATCAACAACAATTGCCTCAGTATCGCAATAACACTATATCAGTCTCCATCTAAAGCTTCCTGAATAATCACTTTTTATTTAAATACTCTTTACTAGTTCCTCTTTTTAATATTCGTTTTTCTCACCCCTAAACCGCTGAAAAGAAAGAAAGAGGAAGATGACATAGAACAAAAAACGACGCAAGCAAAGATAAAAAACACTAGAAAATGTGTCAATATAAGAAAAGTAAATAAAGGGAGAAAGAAAGACAAGGAAACGCGTAATTAGCTGTTTTGTAGTTCGTTCCGAAAAGAAAACAGATGTTTGTTTAATAAAGAAAAGCCAATGTGAATTAGTGTTTGGCTAACGCTATATTAGTATGAGCCACCATGTTCGAATTGTTATATTTGTTTGTCGACTGTTCAAAAATCGCATTCCGTTATTCGAGAATAAGATTCGATTTATAAACGCAAGGATTGTTAAGGGAAAAATGACGACTGATACCCAAACGTAAATAAGTAAGTTAATGTACCCCGCAGAATACGGAGAAGAACATTATTGCTGTCAAATAATGTGTATGTGAAATAAAATATAAATGAGAGGGCATCAGAAGTAAAATAGAACCGCTAAAAGTGAGAATAATAAAAGTGACCTGTGATAGGCGACCTGTTCATTCTGGTAATACGCTATTCGTGGAAGCTAGAATGTAAAATAAAGTCAATCAAAACGCTTTAAAAACAGAAAATATAGGTTGAAAGGAGCGTCCCGCATAAACTTAGTACAATTATAATAGGTAATAGACAATATAAAAAATTAGAAAACCGAAATAATAACGGTGAAAATATCCTATGAAGAATACGTCTTGCGTAAGGTGGTGTATGACTGGAAATTACTTACGATGGCTATTTTAGGAGCGACAGGCAAGCCGGGAAAATGTAGAAATTACTAAACGCAAACAAAACGAAAGAATATTTTCGGGAAGCACGCATTTATTATTTGCATGAAGCGTAACCATAGCGGATTCTGCATATTGCTTGTGTTTACAGAGCTATAATATCTGATGAAATAGGGAAACTCGACTTTACTTTATTATATAGATTTAAATAATATATATATATATATATATATATATATATATACAAACACATTATATATATATATATATATATATATATTAATAATGGAGTTTATGTATCTGTCTGTATGTCTGTCTGTCTGTCTGAAGCCGAAACTCCAGTATGACTATTTTACTGAAACTAATCTTTTTGAAATTCTTTATATACTGTCCTTAAAAGCCGTTAAGACACCAGATGGGTTTTCCTATTTACATAAGTCATTCCTTTAAACCTTCAATTAAATTCATATTTACAAATATACACTGATAACTGCTATTATCCAACTTACATATGTATTTACAATATTTTCCGATAAGGTTATATTAATAAACATTATTCATACAATTAATTAAAGCCATTTTCATCATAACCGGCGTGTTTTCTAAACCATTTCAACGCGAGTACTGCTAAAATTGTAAAGTCATTAGCTGTTTAATAAGTGGTGTCCTCCCTCCGGTAATTAAATATGGCGATCTGATTAAGCAGCCGATTAGCTGTTTAATCAGTGGTGTCATCCCTCCCTCCGGTAATTAAATATGGCGATCTGATTAAGCAGCCGACGTTAATGTGGGACGTTAAATATGTAAACAACAACGCTCGCAAACACCGTGCTAAGGTTTCCATTTTTAAAACCGTCCTAAGTTTGTTTATTCTTAGCCATTATGTTTTAAAACACAACTTTATTAAATCAAATTGTTTAATTAAAATAATAATTGATTTAAAAATTACTATATAAAAACGCACACACACACACAGTTCAGGTAAACTTTTTCTTTCCGAGAATTAAAAAACTTTTCGTGTTTACTGTATTTGATTTCTTAATACTTTCATATCCAATATTATCATTTTTTCACGATTCATTGAACAGAATTTATGATTCCATGTTTTATTTATTAAAAAAAAAGATGTGCTTTTTTTTTCTTTAATGTCAACAAAATAAACTAACACATTGTACTGGAAAACTATACAACTGATTGTAGAATCAAATTGTTTAATTAAGAAAAGGTCATTAAACAAACACACACACACACTGTGTTCACTGTATTTGATTTTTTGGTGCTTTTTCATTTTAGGACCCACGCTAACTTTGACCCCATCGTTACAGTTAGGGTTAGGTTTTTTTTTCCTTTTTAATTAAAAATATTTACATGTATAGGAGGGAGGATAAAAAAAATTGGGGGAAGGCGGTCAAAAAATTTTTTTTTTTTTTTGTTAACTAAAAAATATTTCTATGACTGGTAATATAAAAAAATTGAGGGGGGTACAAAAAATGTTTTTCTTTCTTTTTAAACTACAAGTCTTTCTATTTATGGGCGAGGGTACAACAAAAATCGGGGTAGGATCGAATTTTTTTTCCTTTAATTTCAACTAAAAATAATCTTGGTCATAAACACAGAAAATCAAAGTCTAACCACCACAGAAATATGACTGGGGCACCATCGGTTTACGCGTGAGCGTTCATTTCTGATGCGGCAGCCTAGCAAAAATATGCGACCGGAGGGAGCATATATTTGCTAGTATATATAATAAAATATAAATGCCTACTTCAATGAAAGAATTTAATATTTTGAAATATCCTCTTCACAAAAGACTAGCAAAACCAAGAAAAGCACGTTACATAAAAGAAAACAGACTCGTACAAATTAATTCCACTACCATACATTTGCAGGCTAAATATTTATTTCAAACCAAACTATATATTATGTTATTTTTCGTATTAATATTGCCATAACAATTCTGTATGTTTGTACTCCTTTATCTATGATGAGAAGTATTTATATTTTTAATATTTCATTGTCTATAATCACGAAATATTTTAGTGCTTCTTTTTTCAAATATTACGAACTTACTTTGAAAATCTGTGTTATATACTTATTCGCTGTATATCTACGCATTTTCGAGAGCATGCGCATATATATATATATATATATATATATATATATATATATATATATATATATATATATATATATATAATTTACTTTAAAGATATTTTTAATATATTTATTTATTATAAATTTATTTACTATACATCTATACCTGTATAAATATACACATCTACCTTTAAGATATTTTTATACATATATATATATATATATATATATATATATATATATATATATATATATATATATAATTCATGTATCTATATAAACCTTTATAAGGCGATATAATTTTTATGTATCAATTTTCAGTATTTACTTCAACAGTGCACGATACGTAAGTAGAGCTAGGTAGTAAGTTATAAAATGTATATGTATGGCCATTAAGCTACACAAAGGCTCCCGCGTTTCATCCCCGAGGGGAATCTTCAGGCTAAAATGCATGGAGTTAGTTTTGCCGGGTGTTTTTATATATACGGCTTGCTAGATAACAAATCAAAGTCTTTGTTATTCTCTTAGATAATAGTTCCTAGGTATTAGTTTTGTTTTGTTTTTTTTTAACTTATTTGTTTGTTTATTTATTTGTTTATGTATTGTAAGCCTAAGGTAAATGTTATCCTGTGCAGACAGCTTTTTGCTATCTGACTTCTTTTCGCTCCGATTAAAATAATTTATAATTTTCTCTCTCTCTCTCTCTGTCTCTGTCTCTGTCTCTGTCTCTCTCTCTCTCTCTCTCTCTCTCTCTCTCTATATATATATATATATATATATATATATATTATTGGTGTTTTTCATTCGGCAATCCTGTATTGATTGCAGAATGAAAAACACCAACGTTATATATATATATATATATATATATATATATATATATATATATATATATATATATATATATATATACTAGCCAACTTATTTAGCATTCAACGTTTCATACGATCTATGATTTCTTGCTTTACCTCGTGTAGTTCAAGTTACATCGATTTTCTTTAATTTCAAGGCGAAATGAAACGCTATGAGTGGCTAATGAAAATAATTATTAAACACAGCGGTCGTCAAAATTTGTCTAAATTTGATAAAATTAGAAATATTCCCGTAAAATGGGGAATTAAAGATTACAGCGATGAGATCGATTCTGTTCTGTTCCCGAGTCGCAGTCGAGATAATTGTCCAAATTCGCATTGAAATTATAAATCAATAACCAAATTATTATGTTTGTTCGGAATATCTACGCATTTAACACATTCTGACCCTAATCCAAACCATTTGTCTAGCTTAATCTCTCGAATTATATGCAAAAAAATGAAGAATAAATAAATTAGTCGATCGGGTTATCAGTGTCAATCTGAAAAGTTGATTACATTTAGAGTAATTTTTAATCAAGGCTTATTGATAGGCATATCTGTTGAATTAATAATTAAAAGGTCAATCAGTGCAGTCGATGCATATGTTTAATAGCTTAACTCAAAATCGTCAAAAGAGGTGAAAGCTGAACTCGTATGTGGCAATGTAACATATTATTCTGCTGATGATGTGTTTGTTTATTCTTAGTTGAAGGTACAGAAGTATCGTGTCATTTAGTATGATTGGCTAATTTTAGTCATGTGACTATAGTTAATTCTGGTCAATTATGTGAGATGGTTAGTTACTGTTGAGAAATGAGAGAAATCAGACGTCATATCGATGGTTAAAGGCATTCAGACTATTCTGCAGGTTAGCCCTGATACATATTCCTCCCCTCTTTTGGGAGGTCGGATGTTTTATTAGTCACAACCAAATGAAGTACATGAATGTTTATAACATACCGTGCTGGCAGTTAGTTGTAGCATAGGTCCCTTATGTGATCCTGCCCGACTGATGGCAACGACGTTTGCAAACAAATTTGTTCATACCCCAAAAAGGACCAAAAAGAGACAACAGTTGAAGGCATGAAAAGGTTTATTCGCCTGGGATTGTCTGTTCTAAATCACTAATCAGTGGAGCCGGAAAGAGACAGAGTAAGAGATAAGGGTCGTTAATTACTAGTTAATCACATTTTAACTGGATATTTCTCAACACGTGTTCACACCACAAAGCGTCCCATCAAACCCCTCCTTCTCTAGGCCCATCTCTGTTTGAGCCATATGACATCACGTCCGCTTCTATCAATTTCCACAGCAGGCCTAACTAAATTTCGAGCACACTAAGCTGAAACCGACCAACTCCTATTTACTGTCATTTTGAACTAACAAAATTATACACGCCCGATATTTTACACATCCAAGCAGTAATCGAATTTTATAAAAGCGTGTTAAATCTGTCTTGTTTCTTTTCATGTTCTACAGTCGGAATATTATATTGTGTCGCTACATGGAAACACACCAGCGTTGTTGTGAATACAACACAAGAATTTACAGTACTGATCTGTTATTAAAATACTGGCAAAAGATTATTTTGAGGTAAACCGAATTCCGAAACTTCCGTTTTTATTTGTACCCAACTCCCCTGTAAGCCGCGGGATACTTCGTACGAGCGTCTTCGATACACTTCCGTTTCAGACTGTGTTCCGGAAAACAGAGCCACCGTTGTCAGTCAACTCCCACTGTGACGTCACCTACGAGATACCGTCTCCCTATTTCTCTCATTATACAACAAAGGGATCAATTTTAGTTAGGTTAATAAAGCTGAGCTGATTTTTTTGTTTCTCTTATTCCAATTCTATGGGTGAATCTTGTCACAGCTACTGTATGTTAAATGCATACCCTATTATTGATAAAATGTTACGATAACTAAAAATATACCTTTTGAGTTTGATAAAAGGTATTGAAATTAGTTTAGTTCACCAGTCTTATTGTATATCAACCATTTCTTGGTTATTTATCAGGGAAACAATAATTTTTTAAACAGCTCATTGACTAGTTCGCTGTGTCTTGTTAACGCTGTGGCTCACGCAAATTTTAGAAACTTACTAATAGTGTACTAAACAGATGTAAGACCCCAGGATCGTTAATCTCTTCACCATCTGATGAAGCAAAACTTTCCGCAAAGAACTTGATCACCCACTCCACTATTTCTGACCAGCGCCCAAAACTTCCAGGATCCACTTGACTATAAATACTATTAGTCATATACAAATATCAGCCTGGCAGGTTGCAAATCTTATCATGCACCTCGATGCAAGCAAGGTAATTGGTTTGCATAACATCTCAGTTATTGTGCTAAAAAAAGTTGCTACCGTTACTTACTCTTATTATACAATTGTTTAAAAGAGAAACACTCCCCATTTACCTCGAAAATCTTGTTAGTTTGCCGAGTATTCAAACGTACTGGTGAGCATCCACGTACAACCCGATAAGTCTCATATGAATCAGTGATAAGCAATTGTCAACCAGTTCAGCAAAAACAATCTACCTAATAATAAGCAATACTGATTTGGTCCGGCAAGGTCAACTGCTGATCTGCTAACTATAGTATCGCCTATGATCAGCGAATCTCTTGATGGCGGTGTTGTTTCTAGAGCAATTCCCTTTGATATATAAAAGCTCTTGGACATGAGTTGGCACTCAGATTTGTTCCACAAACAAACTCGCTATGGAATATCTGGCAATATATTCGCAACTATTGAATACTTTCTCTTGTATAGGTTTATAAATGTAGTTGTTGATGGGCAAAGTTCGGAAACACAGAGAATCAACACCGGGTCGATTATGGGCCCAACACTTTTCCTGTTCTTCTTTAACTATCTTCCAAATCATATCCTTAGGTTATTTGTTGAAATCTACGCAGAAGACTCAACCGTTTATGGCAGCAGCTGGAAAATAACTGTTAAGCAGGATCTCGCTGATTCTGTCTCTTCGAACATGTGGTGCATTAGGGGAAAAGAAGCTTGTTACTTTTAACACTTCTAAAACCAAGCTTCTCTCCTTTACCACCAACGCTCGGATCACTGTTTTGTTACCACTTAAATGAATAGCTCTCTACTTGAAGAAGCTCTTTTTTTATAAGCTTTTCCGACTAACTTGAACCCTAGATGTGAATGGAAGGCGTATATCAAGTCTGTTGATAAGATCGCTGGAAAATATTTTGGACCATTCTACGGCTCCAGAAAGTGGTTAACTGCAGGTAAAATCGTCTACATATATAAGACTTAGATATGTCATGGAGTGGGATTTTGCTGTGACATCAGAGGAAGTTCCAGACACAGGAAGCTTTCGTGATTTGACAGAGTAAAAATCAACTTCGGAATCTAGTGGGGAATGATCTGTTCTCTTTCCAAAATTCTTTCTATCAAAGAATAAACGTTGCCAGTCTCTCTCTACTCTATCTGAAATGCATTCGAATAAGCCCTAATTTTTAATCCACTTCGGAAGATATTCACTGCAATAACTATCACATCGAAAACTGACTTTCCTTTTTCTCTCAAACTGCCTTTCGTCAGGGGGATTTTCTTAAGGAGGAATCAACCCTTATCTTTGAATGGCTTTTGACAGTGATAAGTTGTTACTTATTATAAATAAAAAACACACTTTAATATGAAAAATCAGTTCAGTCTCAGAAAAATGCTACAAATAAATTGTACTGAGTAAAAAATTAAACCTTAATTAAATGAATAACCATATTTGAAATCAGGTAATTTCGCTTAGTCTTCTTAAATGTTAGCGAAATATTACATTTGTTACCAGGAGAAGGAAACGAAACGTAGACAGTGTATGCTAAGTGACCAAAATTTTATAATGGTGCCCGAGTTAGATATAAAACACTTGAAATGGGCAACGGAGAAGAATGGCTGAGAAATTGTGAAGTGGTGAAAACCAGTCCGAAAATTTAATTCCTTATTCATAAAAACAAAACAACAAAAACGACAATATAAAAAACAACAGATAAATAGTCAGATAACTTCAGAAAGCCATAACTATTCGAAAAGCTAGCTGTCAAATAATCTCAGTAGGGGTTACTGGCGAGAAAATGTAATGTTTTTTGTTGTATTCTTGTTTAGGTACTAGTTACTGCCTTTATTATCTTCAATCCTCCAAACGCACCCAACTATTTGGTGTGATAGATAATAATTTCTACAATAATTAGTTTCTCGTTCGTCAATTCAGAGATGATATTAGCTCAAGTCTAACCTAACACTAGGTCGTTCAATGTTTTATAGCTATATCTCCATACTCCTAAAACTCTATGGGTTCTTGCTTGTTTGTTTGTTTGTCTTCATGCACGCTGCATCACGGCACAGAGGAACGACATCCATAAAAAGGGGTTAGCATCAGAAAGAATGAACTCATCAACTAAAACAGACGTGCAAAACATGTAAAAGACACAATAAAAAAAGAGAAAGAGGAAATAGAAGAGAAATATATAGAGATAAAATAGCAGGAGGGGAAATTAGAAAGTGTCTGTTATGACATCAAAATGTCGACTTTTGTCTCAATAAGGTCAGATTAATATATCTCCACAAGGTGTTCACAAATATTTATAAATTGCAATTTACCTTCTATAAATATGTCGAAATTCCTAAAGGTATTCATAATTATTTCGAAATTCCAAAAGGTTTTCATTAATATTTAATATATATATATATATATATATATATATAATTAATATATATATATATATATCCACGGACACGTGTTTCGTCGTCTAACGGTCCATCAACGTGTCTAGATCTAGCGATATTCGAAACCGAGAACAGAGGGACTGAGGTGCGACGCTCTACTACTGAGACAAAAACCCTGCGTAGACGTGGAAAAATGTATCGCTCTTTTTGATGTCATTATGTCTTCAATACTTTAAATTTATTTGCGATACTGATGATTTAACGTATTAAACTATTTATACGCAAACGCATTTACCTAAATGCTAGGTGGTAATACTTTTTCGCTTTTACCAATGCCCCTATATGGAAACGTATATATATATATATATATATATATATATATATATATATATATATATATATATATATATATATATATATAAATATAAATATATATATATATATATATATATATATATATATATATATATAATGCGACGATTCACAGGTGGTCTAGTTGTTTTATGATAATTATTGTTTTGTTTTAGTTTTCCTAGCCCTACAACTTTTGCATTTATAATGCCAGATTATTATGCTAAATGACAATTATATATGCTTAAATATCGCCCACATCTCAACGAAAAATGCCAATTATTATCTCCGCTCGCTTTTCAAATGTGATCAGCCACAATAAAACCACAATTGGAAGCATAAAACAACTTCATCTCCACACCTTATTTTTATAACATAATGCAAAGCAGATAGAAACAAATAAAAATTAATATCACCGCTATCTTTACATTAAAAAAATATAGTCAACAAATAAGATTGATATTAATTTTTTAACGCCGGTGACAGTTTCCCTGCCTACACAAACAACAATTTATTTCCTTTGCAAAGGCGTTCTCTTCATGATTGCCTCGCATATACCTGTTGATTTCAGAAATTCTCAACCGACCAAAACACTTTCAATTTTTAATGACCTCCTTAGTATGGAAAAACAGCTGCGTATGAAACCATGTCCTTCGCGCCTTTTTTTCCATGTGTCTTTCTAACGTCATTGTTTTCTATTGGCGTTTCATTATCTTGTTCCTAGACGTACTCGTGAACCGCTGGACCACAACCTCTACTAATATTTAAACTACTTGTATGCCATTCGAAAATCCATCAACTGTGTTATATCTTTGAAAACATTCTTCATGCCTTACTAAGAATAATAGACATCTTTACTTCTATAATATTACTATTATATGGAGTATTGTTGTCACATCTGGGCTTGTGCATCATCTACTAGTCTCTCCCTTCTTGACAAGGTCCAAAAAAGAATCGCCACCCTAATAGGTCCCTCACTGTCAACCAAGCTCCAGTCCCTGTCCCATCGCCGCAATGTAGCATCCTTGTGCTTGTTTTACAAATACTTCAATGGATTAGGCTCCGATGAACTGGCTACTCTGGTACCCCCTCGACGTAAATTCACTAGACTAACTCGACACTCAACTAAATCTCATTCATTCACTGTGGAGGTCCCCAGATGTCGGAGAGCCTTCTACTCAAATAGCTTCTTTCCTCGTGTTGCTGGCCTCTGGAACTCCCTCCCTGCCCCCTGTTTCCCCGACAGTAAAGACATGCAGAAGTTTAAAACTAATGTAAACAGACATCTCGCTGCGCAGATCCCAATCTAGGTTGACAGCCCCTACCTTCTCCCCTCTTCTTTTTTCTCAGTAGCCCCTTACGTCTATAGTGGCGCCCTGCCTTGTTTGGGGTGAACTATGCTAAAAAACACACACACAAAAAACTATTTACTCATTAGGAGTGTTCGCACATGTCATTATGAGTAATGGATCGCTGATAACCACTAGTGTTACCTGGAGTCTGAGTGACAACAAATCTCCCGAGTTGTTCAGCCCTCTCAACCTCGTTCAGTAAACATTACAGAATACGTTTATCATAGCTTGTTTTCTGGCATCAATTGTTGATCTTCCCCGGGGGTTGAGTGGCAATGAGCTCCCCCTTCCCCAAATATTTCCACATCCTCTGCATCCATACAGTGGAGGTTTGACCGGTTCTCCATTCCTCAATCTTTCTATTCTGTTTGACCCTTGACGACCATTAATTGTGGTACCAGCCGAGGTTGGTGCCACCACATTTGCGTGTGTTTTGAGGGCTTCGGATTTCTGTTACTCCTCAGTTTCCTTAACCGTGTGTGATATTGTTTCTATATTATTTGTTCTGTCTCTATTTCAACTGTGGCTCATTAGCGTACATTGGTTATACAGGGTTGGTTAGCGCATTAAAGATGTTTTCTTTATATTTTAGCTGTGTTCTTCTTCTCTATCATCTTCTACTTATTATTATTGTTTATATAGAAGTAATATTAGTGTTTATTATTCTTATATAGAAATACACGACTTATTATTTTGAAACTCAATATACCTACATGTTTGTAGTGTGTGCAGATACACGTATGCAAGTTATATAACCACGCCGAACAAAGGAGAGCCACTCTTTCTCTAAATTCTCACTAAGCCATTAAGAGATATTAGAGAGTGTCAAAGGGTGAATACCTCACATTCAACTGTAGCTTTAGAAAGGAAAACACCCAGCTAAGTTCATAATTTCCTAAATGTCTTTATCTTAAATAATTGCATATAATTACGTTGCTACGTCTAGTTAAAGAATATTCTTTTTTTCGCAGGTTTTTCGTTTCTTTTCTATGTTTTCCACGACTCTTTATGTGTCTTTCTTTCTTTTTTCATGTTCTTGCTAATATTCTGCGTTGCTAAGTTTAGTTAAAGAATATTCTTTTTTCGCAGGTTTTTCGTTTTTGTTGTTGTTTTTCTTTTACCTGCGGGGGCTCGGAAATACCCGACTAGTAGATGGGCGCAGGCTTTCCTCTTTCGGAGTGTTGGATTCGTAGACCTTGACAGGCCCTCCATCTAAGAGAAGGAAAACTCTGACAATAAAAACTTGCCACCAACCATATAAGTATTGGCAGCAAACTGTTGGGGAGGGAGGCCTCTTTAGTCTTGATCGACAACCTTCCTAGAACTAGACTCTCGAACAAAGTATCCGGTTTGCAAACCTATAATTGCTTAAGGATAGATAGGCTCTGCCTATCGCTCAGCCTTCTCACTCCTTTTTTTCTATTAGCCAGGCGTAGAGGTACAAGTACTGGGAATCCTCAAAAGAAGCCTGGTAATTGGCCTTGTTTCTTGACTAGGGCAATAAATGCCGTCTCTCTTTCTCTCTGTCCGGGCATCTTGTGGAAAGTTTTGGTCACTAAGGCTTTACATGGCTAGTCAGGGTCGCTCTTGTTCCGAACGGTTGGGGGTACAGGTTAGACAGCTTGTCTGGCAGCTGTTTCCGCCTGACAGCAAGGAGCCCAAACTATTGAACGGCTGCTCCATCATCAGTTGCATAATACCGTGGATAGATGTATGTGCCATATCGCGCATGGAAAGGAACCATATAGCTATCCCCGGTGGGGTTTCCCGATGCCACAACCCACATGGACAAAGTCACGATTAATGGACTGGCTGTGTGAGCTTATTGGTACCTAACAAGCACCCATTTTGCCCTCCCCACTCTAACTCAAAACAAAGATGAAATTACAAAATAAAACAAACAAACCATAACCAGATACTTCACAAAAAAACATCTTCGCCTCCACTATTGAGGCTCTCATTCACAAATATCCGGGGACTTAGAACCAACATTAGCGACGTAGAAACTTTTCTCTTGACAAACTCCCCGGATATCTTAGCTCTAAGAGAAACCAACCTTCAATCCTCAATTCTCTCTCATCACTTTGACATGACTAATTACCTTCCACTCTACGGTAAGGACTCTGACAAACATATGCCTGGGCTAGGAGTTTAGGTTCGGAACACCCTCCCATTGACTAAAGAACATAGGTTAGAATCAGCTGACCAAGCCTACATGTGCTTTAAATTGACCTTACATCACAGAGTAAGTTACTTATATTTCTTATATCGTTCTCCTTCGACACAGCACTGTTCACTACTTGACTCTGTCTCCGAAAGCATAGATAGAACACTCTCACTTGACTCAAATGCCCAAATACATGTATTTAAGGATTGTTATGCACACCACCGTGACTGGTTGGGATTCTCCAACATTACGGATGCAGCTGGGTACTCTACCTTTAATTTCTCCTCAGCTCACAACCTCTCACAGACTGTTACTTTTCCGACCCGCCTTCCGGATCGTGCGGACCAGCAAGCCTCACTTCTCGACCTATTTTTGACCTCGCTACCTAAGGCTTGTGTAGCGAATGCCCATAGCCCGCTCGGAAACTCTGATCACGTTGTGATAATGATACGTATCACCTTAAAAACTCGTCCAAAAGCCGAAGAACCGTTGCTTAAAACGATGAGAAACTATGAACAGGCTGATTTTGAATCCCTCAGGGATCACATCAGTGACGCTCCATGTGGTGTAACCTTCTCACTTCCTGCTGATCAGTGTGCAAATGAGCTAACCGAATGGGTCAAAGCAGGCATTGATGCTATGTCCCCACGCGAAAATTCTCCTGCAAACCCCACTCCCCTCAATGGTTCACCTCAGAATGTGCAGCTGCTATTGCTGAGAGGCAGAAGGCATTCCGAAAATTCGGCCACCATAAATCTACTGCGAACGGACAATAATTTGTAGAGGCAAGAAATGATTGCAAAGTAGTGATAGATGAAGCAAAGATGAGGTATACAGAGACAACCAAAAAACGCATTCAGTCACAGAAACTAGGTACTTGTGATTTCTGGAAAATTTATAATAGTGTGATGAACAATGGACAATCAACAATTCCCCCGCTATCTAATCACAACGATGTTGTATGCACGACAACTGATAAGGCTGAACTACTTGCTCAGCGATTCACATTAAACTCCACTCTTGACTCGGCGAACCACCCCCTCCTAAATTCACATTGCGGACTAAAGCCACACTTGAGAACCTGGTCATCACCCCCTCTTAAGTGAGAGACATCATAAAAAATCTTGACACCTCTAAATCCTGCGTGCCTGATCTTATACCAATAATAGTAATCAAGAAATGCACTGCTGAGCTGGCCCCTGTCCTCTACAAACTATACAACAAATGCCTTACTGAATCTTGTTTCCCTGATAGTTGGAAAATTGCCTCTGTGGAACCAGTCTTCAAGAATTCTGGAGATAGAACTGATCCTCTAGACTATCGCCCAATCAGTCTACTCCCGATCTTTGCTAAAATTTTTGAATCATTAATCAATCTTGCTATAGTCCGACACCTAGCCAATGCTAAACGTCTTTCTGATCATCAGTACGGATTTAGACAAGCACGATCTACTGCAGATATTCTAACGGTCATCTTTGAACGCATATACCATACACTGGACAAGGCAGGTGAAGCTAAGGCGGTAGCGCTTGATATATCCAAGGCCTTTGGCAAGGTCTGGCATGAAGCGCTTCTCATAAAACTGCACTTATATGGTATTACTGGACAAATATTAAATATAATGAAATCCTTCCTAACAAAACGAAAGATCCAGGTCATACTCGATGGCCGTTTTCTAGGCAAAGTAGCATAAATGCTGGTGTACCCCAGGGATCTATTCTTGGACCTTTACTGTTCCTAATTTTCATAAATTACCTCCCTGATGTCATTGCGACTGAGATAGGAATATTTGCTGATGACACCACGCTCTACTCTCGTCATGTGAGCAAAACCGACGTGCATATATCTGAGGCAATGGCCAAATCCATAGAAAATGACCTCCAGTCTGTAGGGGGGTAACTTTTAATGCCGCAAAGACAAAGCTACTTTCCTTCAATAACTACAAGAAACCTCTTCAACCATCGATTGTCATGGCAAATAACACCCTACCCGAGAGTTCATCATTCAAACTTCTTGGCCTAACTTTCACAGATAGCATGAACTGGAATAAATACATCGAAAACATTGCCAGGGCTGCTGCAAAGAAGGTGGGCTCTCTATACCGTGCCAGTAAACTTCTCACACCTGACATTATCCTATATCTCTACAAAGCCACCATCCGCCTATGCATGGAGTATTATTGCCACATCTGGGCTAGTGCATCATCCGCTAGTCTCTCCCCTTTAGACAAGGTAAAAAAAGAGTTGCTAACTTGATAGGTCCTTCACTATCCACCAAGCTTCAGCCTCTGTGTTATCACCCCAATGTTGCTTCCTTGTGCCTGTTTTACAGGTACTTCAATGGTTTGTGCTCTGATGAGCTTGCTGCTCTGATGCCCCCACGACGTAAATTCACTAGACCAACCTGACAAGCTGTCAAATCCCATCCATACACTGTGGATGCCCCCAGATGCCGCAGAGCTGTCTACTTTAAAAGCTTATTTCCTCGTGCTGTTGGACTCTGGAACTCCCTCCCTGCTTCCTGCTTTCCTGACGTTACTGACATGCAGAAATGTAAAACTAATGTAAACAGACATCTCGCTGCGCAGCTCTTAATTTAGGTTGAATCCCTCCCTTTTTTCTCAGTAGCCCCTTACATCTACAGTGGCGGCCTGCCTTCTTTGGGGTGAACTATGATATAAGCGATATTTGTGACGTGTTCAGTAAATTATAAATTGATGCAAATTATAACAATTTAAACATAAGTTTTTTTAAAACATAACGCAATCCCAGAACTAAGTATATTTTAGCATGTATATTGTGTTTTTAAATTATATAGGAAAAGGTCGCATAGAAAAAAAACCTTTATTAACTCACATTTAGTATACCAAGTTGCTGTAAGGCCATTACACTGTACTCTATTTTAACTGTTTATTTGAGATTGTGAAATTCTGAAGTATCATGTTTTTGGTATTAACATATCTGTAGGTCATTCCTAAATATAACATAAACGCAAAATGAAATTGGTATGAATTATTAAGTCCAAATTTTTAAAACTTTGTTAATTTTATTTAGGTTTTTCTGATAGGATCGGCTACTCAAAAGGGAGACTACATGAAGGTTACAAGCATCTCTATTGAAAGTATTATAAGCAATGTGCCGGGCCCGACGAAGGATTTAAGGGGATTAGACTGGCTAGTATACATTTAGAAAAGTGTATTGAGAATTAGTATTTCGCACAGGTTGCAAAGGAATAATGCCAGAGAATAGTGTTGTGTTTTCGACGGACTGGGTTAAAACGCCGAGAATGTATATCTCAGCTGTGACCCGAAGAAAATTTAGTTATGGTCAGAAATTTCATGAGTCACAGAAATGTCGCCCCAGAAGAATTGGGTGCATGAGATAATTCTAATTGAAAGTAAACAGAGACTAAAGTTATTGAAGTGGCTGACCACTCTCCGGGGGTTAAGCTAAGGTAGCCGGAGACCATTTTAAATGCTAATGGCCACAAGGAAAAATTCGTTTGGGCGACACCGGGTGACCTTTACTGGGTATATAAAGTTTTGTGCGAAGCAAATTTAACAATCAGGGTGAGAGTAGAGAGATAGGGAGTAGTCAGTCAGATAAGAGCTGCGAATTCCTCTTACTGCGGGCGAGTCAATACGCTTTTCTAAGCCCGGATTGAAAAGTCGTTTCTCATTGATCGTCCACTAATTTGAAGGAATCGCGAATTGCATTTAATTCAAGCAATCATAAAACAGAGTCACAACTTCCTTTACTAAAGTAGAAAATAAAATTTCCTGTATATAAATAGAATATAATATTATCTTAAACGTGTTTTTGAGTTCTTCCGACTGTCTGTTGGTTTCACTATTTTGTTATATTTTTTTACATGTGTCTGTCTACTTCCAGTCGCTGGGCCACCGGACACCAACGACTTATGCCAAATGACAACGTAGGGAGTTAAAAATACGAAGAATCGAATCGGTTGACGTCCCCACCAATACCAACAAACACAAGTGCGAGGACGTAATATCAATCCGTGCCGAAGTACAAGTCGGGAACGATAGAAATGTGCCCGCGCGCTAAGACGACGGTGGCTAGTTGATAGGAGAAAGGACAACTTTCATAGTATTACTATGAATCGGGCAGGACTCGAACACAGCACATTGAACTTGTATCACTTCCATCACAATGACTTTTAAACTATTCGAAAAATATCGTTCAATTCTTAATATTTTTTTACCATTCCCAAGAAAGCAATTCTATTCCTCTTATGATTCTCTAAGAATGAAAAATGATTGCAAAACTGTAATAATATTTTTGTTTATATCAATTTTGCTGTAGAATTACGTTTCTTATCGAGAATTTTGTTTCATTCGTGTACGAAACTATTATTATCATTTTTTTAATTTCATAAATACATCTTACATTAACCAAAAACGTCACATAAGTGTCTTGAAATTCACTATAAGTGTAATAATATGGCGTGTCAATGTAGGGACATAACGACACAAATTAGAAACCATGATGATTGCATATCGGCTCGACGCTATGTATTGTAGCAGAATCATAATTAAAGTCAAAAGAAAATTAAAAAAATGACAATTATTTTCGAGAGAGACGGAAACCAGAAAATATTTTTTTGGTGTCTTCAATAGATCGAAACAATAGGCAAGAGAATGACTATTTTTTAAGTCAATGTTGTTTAAAATTAATTCAAAGACTTAACGATGGAAGAGTAAGCGTGAATTTATGTAAGCAATAATTATATAATAGATGAGACGGTGTATCCCGGGAAGGAAGAAAGGAGTCTAACGAAAAGACAGACAAGGCATATAAGTCAGAGTTAACGCAAAGGTGTGGCGACTGTTTGTGCATCTACGTGAGAAGCAAACGAAATATAACATTACGATTTTGATTAAACAAATTGTTGTCTATGTTCACGGGGAATAGCTCTTCATCGGCAAGAAACGAACGTGTAATGTTAGTTATGTCCCTTGCATCTAGAATATCGGATTTATCAGACAGACGATAAAATTCAATTACAATCGTGCTACATGAGAAACATGATGGAAATATTTTACAAGAAAAACGAACTGTATTTTATATACCCTAACAATAATATACTCGTGTCAATGTTGTTATCATTGCTGCTATCCAGCATTTTATCAGTAAAACTATTGGAAGAACTACGCCAGAACATGATTATCTGCTTCCATGAAAATACCATGTTGTAATATTTTGAATACTGTGAATGTCAGCTAATTTTTAATAATGGTTATCTTCAATATGGGTGTAATAATAATCGTTCAAAGACAAGTTGTCAGACAAGGTTAAAAAGTTTACATTAATTAAAACATGTGAATGGAAAGAAGGAAATATAAAAGGATGATGAATGATGTCATTACGGAAAAGAATAGCAATTAGTTAACTACAAGGGCAATAGTCGTGAAGACGTATGAATATGTAGTTGTTAACAAAGAATAAGTAAAAGTCTCTATTTTATTTTCCCCACACTGTGTTGACTTTAAACGAGACCTAAATAAAGAACTAACTTTTCAGTTACAAATCATGTTGGATCAATTAAGTTTTATTCACACAGAAAAAAGCTTTCTTTCAATTATTTTTGATATTTTAGCTTTTCAAGCAGTTAAACCTCACAGCGTTTCGAGAACCCACAAGATGATCAAGCAACGGCAATTGTCAGGATACGATATAAAGCGATAATATCTTCGATCGATCACGACTATATCAATTATATAGCAATATATAAGACCATTACTCAAGAGAAGTCGTCCATCGTCCCTTATGGGACAAAACAAATGCAGGAAAACCGAACGACACACTAGTAATTTACGAGAGCTAAGATAAACGGAAAATAACGATTTAGTAAATATCGCGAGATGTATTGGAGTGAAATATTCTGATTGGGAATTAAGGTAGTATCAGTGAATGGTCTATGGTCCGTTTTTAATTACAGAGATGGTATGTGGAAATGAGCAGATCAGTTAGACGTTTAAAAAAAGTGTGATTGGTATATGAAGCATCATTTTTTTTGAGCTGCTATGTTTTGATATTTCGGCCTTTACATCTGTGAACCTTCACAGCGTTTCCAGAACTTACTGGTCGACTAAGTAACGATCATTATTAAGAACAGAGGTGAAGGTATAACTTCTTCGATCATAGCAATCATACCAATTACATAGCAATATTTGACCACCAGTCGAAAGAGGGCGTTCATCGTTTCCTTCTTGACTAATGAAGGCAAGCTCACGAACCGAAACACTAACATTAAACGAGAGCAAAGATAAATAGACAATAACGATTTATTAATTATCGGCAGATATTTGAGAATGAAAAGGTCTGACGAGAAGCTAAGGAAATATGATCGAGTGGGCAATGCTCCGTTGCTAGTTACAGAGATTTAATTTGGAAATCGGTAACCAAGTGTGACGCTTAGAAAACGAAATTCGTATGAATTAGCATGTTTCCAGCTGTTTCTCCTCATTCGTATTAGAATCGGACAATCACAGGCGGTGTTAAACTAGTGTTATAATTAAACATGGCACACCGACGAATCGTCAGGCCGCATCGCTTTCAACCACACGACCGTCACCCTCAGTGAAACAGTTGATGGGAAGCATATAGGTCACTATGCAGGACATCCCCACTGATGACTATCCTGATAAGGAATTGATAATTAAGGCTCTTTACGATGCATGAAGCAACTAATCGGCCGGTTATTGCTATCATTGTTTAAGTAATAAACTAATGTTTAATAGTCTGCATCGTTCTCAATACCCACTGCCTCCTGATACAGATAGTAGCTATGAAAAAGAAGATATATAGTAGACGTGACACGATTCACATGTGGGATCCTTATTGCAGCCACTAAACGAATACATAACAGCTATTAATGCAGTTCAGCATGACAACAAGAGATGTATGTATTTATTTATCTACCTCCCACAAGGTAGGATGTGACATAAGGTCGGGAAAGTGGATTAGATAAGCCAGCGCTCGAGAGGTGAGCACTCTGACCATTTAAAAATTGCCTGGGCAGCCCCGTCGGCATTCCCCGGTAGGGGCGCCTCAGACAGTAAGCAATAAACTTACTCCTCCCCAATGAGGGGAGGCGAAGCCTGGGAGGGTGCACCTCCTAGAACTGCACAGGACCAAACAACCCCCAATAGACAGGCGTAAATCCAGACCCAAAGGCCCGGACAATACCGGTTTATTAGACGGGGATGTATGTATTTTTTATATCAAACTGTTAAATTATTATGCGAAGAGACATCCGAGACAGCTGTGGAATACTGGTGACGTAGGTGATGAGTTTCGATTGTCTATATTTCGGCTTTTACCTTGATTCAGTCCTATTAAAAATGTACTGACATAGCTAAATTTGTTTCGGATTTCTCTCTCTCTCTCTCTCTCTCTCTCTCTCTCTCTCTCTATATATATATATATATATATATATATATATATATATATATATATATATATATATATGATTATTTTTATTTACACAGACGTGTACAAAATCTGCGACACTGGCATGTTCATGTTATCGATCAACAGCTATTATAAATTGAGATATCATCAGGCAGAGTTAAAATCTGATCTTAACCTTCGATCATATGTGTAAATAAAAATAATCATATATAAAACCTCTATTTGATATTGAGCACTTTCTATAAACACGTTTGAAATTCTTTGGATTACTATTCTGTAGATGTTTCACCTGGATTATATATATATATATATATATATATATATATATATATATATATATATATATATATGTGTGTGTGTAAATTCTTAGAGAGAGAGAGAGAGAGAGAGAGAGAGAGAGAGAGAGAGTCATAAGTAGTAATATATGGAGATAAGCAGTAAGATTCTAAAACAAGAATATGTTTAAGGCTCCTAAAATTCATACTAGTATTGTCCGCAAGGACCTGTGGCGTAAAGAATATAACTTATATGTGATAATCAGTTCTAAGTGTCAGTCTTCTGGAGGTTGAATGTTCAATCCCACATACGGTCAATACTAAGTGTACAATTACGAATTGCTTTAAACTGCTATAGTAAGCAACCCCCGTGGATTAAAAAAGGATTTCGTTCGAAATTCTGTACAGATTCCCGAGTTCCACATAGAGATTCCCGAGTTCGACAGGATAGAACCTAAAGAAGGTTATATCGGCCGATATGTTGTGAAAATATCATCCATGAGATGAACACTAGTCTTAATTATACAAATAATACAAACAATTAAACGGTATGAAAATAATTATTAGAGGATTTTGTTGATTATGAAACAACGTTTATAATTACGTAAACATTTGGAAACTTCAAGTTGCCATTGGAGGTTACGAATTGAGCTCCAAATTAAGGTTAAACATAATTAATCATAACGGAGATTTCGTCTATTATCAGGTTCATCTACCCTGTTTTTCTTTAGTCGAACGACTTCGTTATACATTCCACTGTGATCTCCTTGTAATTTTCTTTTAGGATTGTGGTTGCGTCTTCCATGTCCCCTGACCTACAGAGCCACTAGATACAAAATACAGTTGATTGACGAGCCTTTTCAGACCTTCAAAATATAATTTAGCTTTTTTCTATTATCCATCCATTTCCTTTCAGCTGCAGATTAGTTATAACCCCTCATGTAACATATCATGCCCAACTCAAACTAAGTGCGTAGCAGTTCGGGATATTTTCTTGTTTAAAATCCATCCACCTTAAGCTTCAAATCAGCTCCGTCCCTCTTATTATAAACCTTAATTACGCAGGTGATACAGACATTCTTTCAAACCGAGTTATCGTTTCTAATCTTTGAGCCAATTAATTCACATACGTCTTGTAGTGATCTGAAATTAACACACTTAAATTGTCTGGCGTAAATAGATGTTCTTGTAATCCCCAGCATTGATTTCTGTTGTATACATTTTTGACAGTTTCACCGTTTGTTTAATGCATTACTTTCTTCGTTTAGGCAGTAACTTAAGAAGGGTGAGAAGAGCAGAATGATTACATCACACAAGTCGCTGGTAATATACATATATAATCTTGTAGACACACTGGTTCCCGTATGTTGCATTACTCTACCTCACTCTAAGGCATGTCTAATGTTTCGTATGCCACGATCAAATAGAATATATCTTTGTTATCGATGCAAAACAACAAATAATAATCGCACAATTAAATGATATATTGTATCTCCAGTATTCAACTCGAGCGGCCCTCCGCGACTGATGCACTTCATCTACGATCGTCTCCAATGGGGTGAGGGGTATTATAGCTTAGGAATTAAGATTGGCACGACGACACAAAGAAAAGTAAAATATACCGAAGTTAGAGAATAAACATTTATTAGGCTGTTGACGTTGCCCTTTTCTTTGCTAGCGGTACGGGAGATATATCTGGGCCACGAACTTTGTTTATAATAGATTTAAAGTCATTTCTACTCACATCTTTTCGATTTAAAGCTTCCAATTTAACTGACTACTAATCTGACTCACTTTCTCTTTGGGCCATGGTACGTCTGATCCGTTTCTAGCCTACAGTAGGTAGAGCTAACATTCGAGTGCATAAGCTGATCCCGACTGAATCAAATTTCCTGTTTACGTGCCTACGTCTCCCTGCCAACTTAGATCATCAATTATGTACTAGAGAGCGTACCCATTACTATTTAACACCGAAGTTAAGGAACGTTAAGACTTGTCAGACTTAGATAGGTGACTATTTGAGAATACAAATTACTGCATATAAGATCGGTTATGATTGTTCTTGAAAGCGGGGGTGGCGACTACCAGATGAGGTATTTACTTTTTTCTCACCGCACGAAAATGTGACACAAAGCTGGAATGGGGTGGGAATCAAGCTAAAGTGGCACTGGACTTTTAAACATTACCTGAGCAGCCCCTTCAGCATTTATCGCTCAGGGCGCCCCAGGCAGTTATTAATAAACTAACTCTTTCCCTAAGAGAGGAGGCAAGGCCTATGAGGGTGGACCTCCTAGAACTACTCAGGGCTAATACCTCAGCCAGACACCGAAATGGCCCAGTTTCTGCTGAACTGATTGTCGAGAACGGATCCTCGACTAGTATTCTCAGTCAAGAGTCTCTGTGCAACAGAAGTTGCTCCGAGCCTGCTACCAAACTTAAGTTATCATGGACAGTTATGGGCATTCGTCGTAGTCTGCGCTTACCAGAAACTGACCGGTGATGCTGAATAGATTATAGATTTTACATATTCTTTCGCTAATCTATCTCTGCCGGCGTCCTGCTGTAGTTTATCAAGTTACCTGGTGAATCTCACCCAGCTAATCCCGACTCCCCTCGTTCTTACCGAGAAGGATGTAACATTTTAAAGAACTAAAAAAGAAAAACTAGCTATGTTCTAACAGTTTTCAACGGGAATACATCACCGGCCTTTGATGCGCGTGCGGTGCAAACAATCACATAAGCGTGTGCATTCTCGAAAAGTGTACTCATCATTCCACATCGAACGGTGGCACAGAACTGATTAACTAAAGTCACAACTGAGTCGCTATATAACTCTCCACTGCTAATCTGATTTGGACTGTAAACTTCGTATCTTCCGATTAGGTTGTGAATTTTGTATTGTTTTCACTGTATGTGAGTATTGATTTACTCCTCTCCAGGAGTTAGGCACAAGGCCAGTTTTTATCTTACTCCCACAAGTAAGATGTGACCCAAGGTCGGGTCGGGAAAGTAGGGTTTAAAAATTGCCTGGGCAGCCCCGTCGGCATTCCCCGGTAGGGGCGCATCAAGCAGTAAGCAATAAACTTACTCCTCCCCAAAGAGGGAAGGCAAAGCCTGGGAGGGTGCACCTCCTAGAACTGCACAGGACAGACCCATTGACCGGCATAAATCAAGACCCGAAGGCCAAGACAACACCAGTATGAGGTGCAGTATCCATCGGAACAGATACAACACTTTGATCTTAGCCAAAAGATGTGAGTAGATCACGAGTTAACCCCTTGATATTATTGGATGAATCAAAGTGTTCTTATATCCGTAGCAAAAACACAAGCATAAGCTATGCTATTTATAAAAGTATTAGTATAATAATATAAAATAAAAAAACACCATTCTGTATAAATGTATGTGTGCATCATCGCTTGTAAAACCGCATGATTATTTTTTTCTTTGTTAAAATGTTTTGACATCTTAAAAGTGGTCAAACATTGAATAATTGACAAAGGTGTCCATTTTGTTGACGGGTAAAATCAATTCCCCGAACAAAACAGTTTTGCACCAATTTTATGTTCTTATACGAAGATTAAAATCAAGATATAATGATATTGAAGTTTATGTCTAGAATCCTTTTTGTAATTTGGATCAAAGTCTATTACATGATTCTTATTCTAAAATATGTCTACAATTTAAGACTGAATCTTAAGAGGTCGTAATGAGAAATTATAATTCAAATGTTGCTTAATAGCTGTCTAATGATTATGGATCAATTTTAATGCAAATCTGAGATATTTGAATTTTCAAATGAGAGTTGGTGCCCATATTTCCCCTCTTAACGACCTCTTCATGAATTTTTGTAAAATTTGCACAAACAATTATTAGACATCATTTAATAAAAAAATATGTCTAACAATTGTTTGTGCAAATTTGACAAAAAAATAAGAGATATCTGAATTTAAACGAAGGACTTTCACCCTATTTTACCTCCTTTGTAGAACACTATAGTCAACTAAATATAGCCCACAGTTGGACCTCTTACGCCTAACAGTTGTGTTAAAAAATTCATGATGATGGGTCAATTAGTTTATTAATGAATTCTGTACATAAAAATAAATAACCATATATAAATACGTTACCTTTTATAGATAGAGATGCAATTAATTAGATGTGAGATATATAATGAGTGTACATCCTCCGTCAAAAATGACAGAAACAATACGCTTCCCTAGTGTTCGCACTTATATTCAGATTCATATAAAATAATGTCTAAATCGGTAAAATAAAAAAAATAGAAAGAAAAAAATATCTGAAATTGGGGAGTCAAAAAAGAAAACAAAAACGTATCAATCGGTATAAAAAGGGTCACAATAAGATAAACGTCACATTATGGAAACAGAGTGAATTTTTTCATTTTTGACGGGGGGCGTTGTCAGATTTACTATATGCTTTCTCACTTTTTTAAAACACTTCAAATGGTTTTGTCCGGCAGCTTTTTACTCGCTAACCTTTATATGGCGGAAGGAATTCATATTTATTTAAATACATATAAATTCATATTTTTCTTAATTATAGAGTAGAGAATTTTATCTTAATCAGACATAACACCGCACCACATAGAAACCATGCACATTACAGACCTAATTCGAGTGCCACCATCCTTTGAGCTCTTCAATATGACACACCCGACCTCAAGATTCGAAACCTGAGCACCTTGTATGTAAGTGAATTATTAGACCACTTGAACCAGCACGTTACACACAAGTAAGTCTATCAACTAACATATATTATAAAGCCACGATGAGCAACCGCTTGTAAGATGCACTCAGTCATCCACCTTCAAAGAACCCAGTCTGCTGTCTCACAAGTGTGGTTTTACACTCGCTAAGCCTTCCAGCAAGAGAAGTCAGCGAACAACGTTAATATTAAATTGAATGTGAGATATATACTTTTTTTCCGCAATCAGACATAACAGTTCAACTAACGCATAAAAGCTACAGACGGGAACGCATAAACTTGAGTTTCGCCCTCCTTTGAGCCATATAAATAGAACACACCGACATACTTTGTAGTTGGATGACTACACCCCTGGTTGAACGAGTAGATACACTCCACAGTCGGCCGTTCACCATAGTTTGAATTTACATGTTCTTTTTAAAAACTTTTGTTCACTCCAAACAAGGCATATTACTACTGAAGCATAAGAGACTACAGTGATAGAGGAGCAGATTCATAGGAGAGGACCTCGGTAGGGAGTTGGGCAGCAAAATATTTTTTTCACATTACATTTAAATAGCTGCATGTTGGTACGGTCGGGGAACAGTAAGCAGGGACGGAATTCTAAAAGCAAGCAGTCCGAAAGAAGAAGCTATCTATATAAAAAATATATTATTTTACCCGTTCAACTTCAGACATCATAGGAAAACAACTGACCACTTACGATGCTAATCTGTACTGCACTCCAATTACCTTAAGCACTCATGAATGTTTCCAAAAATGTTGTATTCAATTCATCCTCATTCTAAAGAAACGTTTCAAATAGAAGATAGCGTCAACTTTCACCCGCTACTATTTGTCTACAAACACCGTTACACGAATCACCGTGTGCTACTTTTTAATCGTTTAAAAACTACACAAATAACGGTTACTCCAGAATGATTGCCGAACGCTTAAAAATATTAATGAATACTATTTCTGAAAAGACAAAAACTGCCCATTAAGACTACAAATATCTGCGTCGTTAAACTTGCCACTTTCTTTCTATTTGAACTTCTTCTTTCTCTGAATTGATACTTTGATATTTACTTTATTTATGACATAACATGAGTATTTCATCTTTTATACTCACTACGCCGGTAAACTTTCTATCTTAGCACAGAATACAGAATATCGGAATGAATGTCAGATATTCCGAACCGTCAGTAGAAGTGAACTAAATTATTGTATTATTTTTTTTACAAATTTCTTGTTTGCTAATTGCCTCAAACGAGACGAATTTCACATTCACTGCCCGATAACATAACAGATTATGTTTACGTTATCATTAAACTAGAAAATAAAATTGTCTTCATATATTAAATTTTAAATTAAAAGTCTTCGACTTAGTTATACAAATATTTTATTTAAAATTACAATATTTTGCACTGGCACAGTTTTTGGATCCGACAAAACCGACCTCACGTTAAACTACGTAAAAAAATACGTAAACAGCCAGAAAAACGATTGAAAACTAACTGGCGTAAAAATCAAGATACGACAACTTTTCTACACAAAAAAATACTGAATTAAAAACACTCAACGTATGTTTAATTTTATGACAATTTATTTATTCTTTTACGACGTGATTCAATGAACTATGTTTTTTGTCATAGGAAAGTAAAAAAAGTTACATTTTTATTTTTTTCGAGAAATTGTGCTTTTTTTTACATAAATGTGGCAACAAAAACAACTTAAATATGAGTCTGTCTTGCGAAATACAACCTCTGCATGAATACAATGTTGTCCACGTAGGTTCTTTTGTCCCGTCACCACTAGCAATATCAGACTAGTTCTGGACAAATTATATTTTAAACACGCAAATTACTTATGTCACAAATTGATGTATTAAGAGAAAAACGTTTGGTACGAATATCTCAAGTGCATTTGCTTAAAAACAATTCATGTACGTTTTAGTATGTTTATTTATTTCCTGCAAGAAATTTATGTGTCGAAAACAATAACCTTAGCCAAAGTCATGTGGCAAAAGGACAACATCTGCATGAATATAATTCTAGCCACAACTCTCATAAAACTAATTAGTATAAACGACATAAATTATTTTTTTTAAAATACACTTCGGCGATTCGTCGAATTTGTGACCTATTTGCGTTAACTCAATTTGCAACCGATTATTTTTTAATAAATCTTGTTTTAATCACGTTAATTACTGATAGTTAAATGGCGAATCTATTAAAGCTGTAGATAACATTGGATTCAAGCAGAGGTTGTTTTAATTAAACACGGACTGAAGCTTCAGATTATTCTTTTCTATTTCACATGGGCAACGCCGGGGCCCGAGTGATGCTAGTTAGAGTATAGAGTCCTCCGCTATCTAGAAACGTCTATAGTGAAAGAGGTAAGATTTTGCAGCTAGTCGAGTGGATCGGTGGTACTTTCGTAGAGGGCGTACTCGTGCCGTGAGTTTATCGGAGAACATTTCTTGTCGGTTGCATGGTGGTTCAAGTGGCAGAATAATCGCTTCGCATACAAATGATTCGTGTCTCAAATTCGCGATGATACGGTGAATTTGTAATAGAATATATTTCCGACAATGAAAGAGAGAGGAAGAGGAGGGAGAAAGATTTGTAGTATTCTTAGTGAATTATTTGTTTTTTCCAAAAGATTTATAAAAATTATTTTTTTAAATTTTCTAAATATTTCGAAAAGTCATTTTGAATTACTTTTTATTTTTGCTTATAAAAAAAATAAAAAATATATATGTAACCAATTTAAATAAATGAGTCCCAATCAAATTGCAAGTCACGAAACCAAGATATTAAGTGCTGGGTTGAATATTTATTCATCAACGTTAAATATTAGCCGATTTGATCGTCATTTTGTATATGTTATTACTAATCAAGAATTCTGGTCCTAACTCCTAAGTTTAGACAGAATAAACGAATACGATGTAATTTCTTACTTTCTAAACATAACACAGTTTTACGTTTTTCATCATGGCTGACGTTAATACAAATCAAAGCCAGACTTAAATTTAAGAATAACCCAATAAGAAAGACGAAATATATACTTAGATTTCTGAAACATACAATTATAATTGACACCTTTATAGTTTGTCTTGAAATATTTTTATCGCTTGGTTTCACTATCTTGCTGCACCATTTTAACACACACACGAGCTGCATCAAGCATTTTATAGCTCCGATAGCAAGGTTCATAACACCTTTATTTCATGTAGTCAGTTTTCATTCAGAGTCTTACCTAAAATTTTACAAACAAACAAAATAACTCGATTCAAAATAAAACATTATACACAGAAATGGTTCATACAGGAAGGAGTTTAGTAGTGAAGTTTTCCAACTAATTTTGATTAGATTTCACGTTCGGAAATCGTCTCTCTATAACTTGTTATGTTTGTTAGTCAGTCCCACTTGAGCTTTCTAATAACCTTGAACTTGAAACAAACCCTGTGACGTGATTCATCCTTTAAATAACGTCACCTCACGTGTGTATAAATATATAATGGTATATTTTTCTTTTTTTATGTTGCAAGGCGTAGAGGTTTAAAGTGCGCAAAAAGAAACAGACGAAATACAAACTCACTTCCTTATACTTGGGCTCAAGTATTCTCGTGAAGCTTAGAAAATTAATAATGTGCACATATTACTCACCAAATTGCCAGGAAGATATAGTCCACGATGTATAATGATCGGTGCATTAGCTTACGATTTTATTTTGTACAACGAAATATATTACCTAACTTTATATATGATAAAGAATGGAAAAGTGTTCCGACGTCGCGGGAATTAAAAAAAAAAAAAATATTATTTAAGTATTTATCAACGTCTTTATTATAAGACTTGCTTAGAATTATTGTCTGAAAAAAAAACAGATATAAGTACCAAATGTTTCAAACACGATGTGGTAGCGGGTGTAAGATTAAAATTGTGGCCGAAATTTTAATATTAATGAAATATATTGATACATGTATATATATATATATATATATATATATATATATATATATATATATATATATATATATACATTTAAAATGAATGCGCGGAAATCCCTCAAAGGCCCTTTCAACTATCATCTCGTCAGGAGAAAATCGATAGTTTTAATTAATAATATCGTCGAAAGAAAGAACAAACGCGGAATTGAATATGCCAAAATTAACGATAGAGCGATTAAAAGTCAATTTAATGATTTTGTTAAAACTTTCAAGGGGTGGTTTTCTCACTTCTATCTACAGGAAACCTACTTTTACTTGCCTGTATGTAAACTGGTCTTCTTCTGTGCCTAAGTCTAGAAAGGTAGGCTTAATTTACACTTTCGTGCATAGAGCCCTCGTGATTTGTTCTCCAAGTAGATTAGAGTGTGAACTTAATAGGATCAGGGATATATTCATTGATAATGGTTATCCTGAGGACCTTATCAATGATTGCATTAATAAAAAGGTTGCTGACTTTAAATCCCCCAAAATATTTGGGCCTATAAAATGCCCCATTTATTTGAAATTACATTTGGTATGGGGAAATAGTATTAAACTAGGTTAACAGATTGTTGATAGCATTAATAATTGTTTCTACTCTGTTGCCTTACGATTAGTTTATTCTACTAGACCTGCTTTTCCTTCCTTTCGCAAGGATAGTGTGCCCTATACAAATTATAGTAATATTGTATACCAATTTAAATGCCAATGTTATGCTGGCTATATAGGACGGACTTCCTTGCCTTTGCAGACCCGCATAAACCAACACGTTCTATCAAAAATACGTCAGGGAAGGGTAGGATCCGTGTGTTATCCCTCCTCTAATTCTTTAGACTCTGCTATTGGCCAGCATTTGGTTGAAAACCCTAACTGTGTCAGTATCTATAAAATAGACTGTTCTGAGGTTCCAAGAACCACTTGAAAATATTGGAATCTGTCTCTGTCGCTATTCGAAAACCTTCCTTGTGCCGGCAGAAGGAATATGTCAGATCGCTGAATCTCTTTAGGGAACTTGGAACTCCCTTCCTTTTTTCCCCTAACGTAGTGCCTTTTAATCGTTTTTTTAACAAAATCATTAAATTGACTTTTAATCGCTCTATCATTAATTTTGGCACATTCAATTCCCCGTTTGCTCTTTCTTTCGACGATATTATTAATTAAAACTATCGATTTTCTCCTGACGAGATGATAGTCGAAAGGGCCTTTGAGAGATTTCCGCGGATTTAAAAAAAATGTATTTATAAGTTTTGTACCTCTAAACATATATATATATATATATATATATATATATATATATATATATATATATATATTAAACGAAACGTTGATGAATACTAAAATAATATTTTTTGGTTTTCCTTTTTCAATGTCCATATATATATATATATATATATATATATATATATATATATATGTATATATATATATATAACATAACGATAGAGGCAAAATGCATTTATTAAAACAATGTGTTAGATGCAGATATTTTTTATTAAAATCAAAATAAGAAATTAAAACACATTTTTTTCCTCATCTTGACTTTTTATCTAATATTTCGCTTGATAGAACAAGTCTCGACAGAGCTTTAGACAGACAAAAGGTATTAAACTTTTTTTTTGTAATAATCCTTCCTGGTCTTTTAGAAGTGGCGTCCGATGTTGTGGACTAACGGTGCAAATGTCTGTTTTAAATTGAACTTAAATATGCGCGATTTAAGTTTAATTTAAAACAGACATTTGCACCGTTAGTTCACAACATCGGACGGCACTTCTAAAAGACCTGGAAGGATTATTACGAAAGAAAAAAAAGGTTAATACCTTTTGTCTGTCTAAAGCTATGTCGAGGCTTGTTATATCAAGCGAAATATTAGATAAAACGGCAAGATTAAGAAAAAAGTGTGTTGATTCATTTATCTTTATTATTGTCTTTAGTGTTCTCAGTAAATTATTAATATTCTAAATTCGAGTCTAAGTCATATACAATTCGTAATATAATTCTATTTTTTTTATTCATATATACATATATTAAAATATCATTTATCATTATTTAAATTATTATTATTAGCATTAACACTACCGTTACTATAGTAACGATAGTGTTAATGCTAATAATAATAATTTTTAACAATTATTATGGTTACTTAAAATAACTCATGTTATGATTCACTATTCATATTAAACCTTAAACTTATATGGCACGTGATCTATCCCTGCTTAATACTGTTTCTGTACATGCTACTTTCAGTTTGTCTACTTATACTTATATTGATTCATATCATTATTTGCAATGCTATTGTTTTTATTACCATTATTATCTCTATAATTACAGTCCCATATATTAATATTAATCACTTATTTATTTGAACTGCACTTATTAGTGTGGCTTCACTCCACAATAGGGCATTTTGAAGGGAGTGATTTGCAGAGTCCAAAGTGTGGTTTGAGCCGAAACGCTGGACAAGTACCTCAACCTTGTCAGTGTCGGTGCAAACGACACCATCGTGGTTGGTTAGCAGGAGAATTATTGATTTCCCATTGTTCACCACACATAATACTTTTCTGGTCATATCTTTATACCTACTCTTTGCTTCACATATCATAGTCTTATAGATTTTTAATGAGGCTAAAAAAATCTGTCTATTCGTAGTTGACTTATGGTGGCCGAATTGTCGAAATGCTTGCTGCTTCTGAGTAATAACAGCTGTCATTTCAAGGTGAACCATTGTGGAGAGTGGGGCTTGCTGGAGAATTTTCGCATGGGAACATGTCCTTGCCTTGACCCATTCGGTAACCTCATTTGAGCACTGATAAACAGGGATATAAAAAGTTTTACTCCATGGGGCGTCTCTGATGTGAATTCTGATCGAATAAAAAATCAGCATGCTTATAGTATCTTATTGTTTTGAGCAACGGCTCATCAGCTTTGGGACGAAATTTTAGGGCGATATCAAAATTACCATAAGGTGATAAGCGTTCCGGAGCGGGTTATGGGTATATATCACACAAGCATCTGGAAGTGAGGTCAAGAACAGGTCGAAGAGTGAGGATTGCTGGTCCACATTTTCAGAGAGGCGGGTCAGGAAAGTAACAGTCTGCGCTATGGAGAAACTATACGTGGATTTACCAGCTGCATGTGTATAGCTTGATAATCCACTCCAGTTACGGTGATGTGCATTAAAATCCCCAAATACATGTATTTGGGCACTCACGTCAAATGAGAGTACTGTATCTGTGCTTTCAGAGAGAGAGAGAGAGACAGAGAGAGACAGAGAGAGAGACAGAGAGAGAGACAGAGAGAGAGACAGACAGACAGACAGACAGACAGACAGAGACAGAGTTAAGCAGGGTACAGTCCTGGGTCGAAGGCGAACGGTACAAGAAATATAAGTAACTAACGCTGTGCTGTAATCTAAAGCACATGTAAAATTGATCATCTGATTCTAGCCTATGTTCACAGAGTTTCCTAGTTTTTCTCAGATATTCGTTTCCAATATTCTTATTTATTTCTTTAGATTTGATGGTGTCTGCTTCCAGAACTCCAACACATTTGTAGATATCATGTTCACCAATCGCTTTCATCTTCTCTAGGTTGGGCAGTCACATGCCTTCCGCTGTCTCATATTTACCCATTTTTATTTCTTGAAGTTCACACTTTTCCATTCCATTAAAATGCCTTGGCTGAATATTCTAGTTGTGTTTATCAGCTTTTCCTGTTTATTTCTGACACGTTTGCAAATACCTTCAGGTCGTCCATATACATGAGGTGGTTCATTCTTTGTTCGGTGTCTGTAAACTTGTATCCAGCATCGTATTTCCTAATTATTTAGTTTAGTGGCATCATGGGTCTGATAAACAAAGGTGGTGATAGGAAGTCTCCTTGGAAAATGCCTCTCTGTATTCTTATCTCAGTCAGGTAGTGTCCTCCATCTTTCAATTCTAGTTTCGATGTTTCCATTACTTACGTTAATAATATTAATAATCTTGTCGGATATCTTGTATATTCTTAAGCATTAAATTATCCATGCTTGAGGGTTTCTGTCGTAAGCTTTCTTGTAATCAACCCATGCCATGTATATGTTCTTTTTCCTGCCTTTTATCTACTTCAGGATCTTTTTATCTATGTATAACAGGTTGTGTGCCCTTCTTTTTCCTTGTCGGCATCGTTTTTGTTCCTCATGAAGTAGTCTACGATTATTAAGGGAGTATTAGATATGTTATCTAAGTTGCGCCGTGAGGATTCTCCACATGGTTAGTAAACAGGTTATTTGTCTGTAGTATCTTGAGATCGTTCCGTTTTCGGCGTCTTTTTGTATTAACGTGTTTCTTCCTTTGGTCATCCATTCTGGTACATCTGTTTTATGGAGTCATTCTCTCAGCTTTTGCATTAATCTTTCATGTAGAGCAGTGAATTTAAAAAAGCAGTATGCATGTATTCCATCGTGGCTTACTGCTTTCCAGTTTGCCATTGTCCTTAGCGTTTCTTCATTTATTTCTGTTTCTGTTACTTGTGCAGTTTCCCTAAGTTATTTTTCCATGGTTTTCAAATATTTGACCTTTCTGTTGTGGTCTTGAGGCTGTTTCCATATCTGGCTCCAGAAGTCTTTTATTCTGTTGGGTCCGGTTGTACTGTTCTTGTTCTTCCCTCGTTTATGTTTTAATAAAACTGTTTTTCGTTGTTTTTAAATGTCCTGTTTTGCTTGCACGTCTCCTATTTGTATTCTTCATTTTGCTGGTATCTTTTGTTTCAGTCATTCATATTTTTTATTTAGTTTTTCCTTCTTAGAAAGAAAACTATATAGTACAAATCTAGTTAAATGAATACGCACTTGGGCAGTCTTACTAATAATATGGACGAGGAAACTAATGATCATGTACAATGCATCACACCCGAAAGATGATATTGACCGACTCTCCACAAAAAAGGAACGCAGTATAAAGATGACTGCTAAGTATATAAGACTGTGTTGAACACACTTGGAAAAATACATGACTCAGACTATCGTTTCATTTTTCTCTTTCATCCTATTTACTGCTTTAGCTTCTTTCCAAAATATAGTGATCTGGGTTTCCAGTCTTACTTTCCATCCATGCTTTGTCAATACATTGTTTTGGCTAGTTTTTGTTTCTATTTTTAGTTTCATCCGAACTGATGTTGCTTCTGCATATATTAAATTGTTAAAGAATGTGATAATATCTGTTTGGATCTATGGGGGGAGTCTGTTTACTGTTTCTGTTTCTAATTTTCATTTCTTCGAATCTTCGTTTCCTTAAAGATGAGATTTTGTTTTGCCCGCGTTCATAAATCGTTTGATATTTTCAACTTTTCCTGCTTCATCCTCAGCGCGTTCTGTGATTTCGTAGTTTTAATCTCCTCGGTTTCATTGTTAATGTTTTGCTTGTCGTCCACCTTTGCGTTTTCATTAGTTTCTTAATATGTTAAGCCATCTATGTTTTGTTTGATTTCCATCAGTTCTAACTCTGAGAACCACCGTCTGTTAATGGTCCTGTCTTGCGTGATCTGCAATTCCTTGTTCAGTTTTCTTGTAGTGACTAGATATGTACCACAGACTTTTTCGGTAGCCATTTATTTTACGTTTGATTCTGTTGCAGAATTCCATTACCGGTCTATTCTCCTTTGTTGTCATCTCTTTCTATGACTTTTTGATTTGTTGTTCTGTTTATTCCTGCTTTCTTGGGCTGGCCAGTGTTATAGTCATTCTTTGAATTAAAGAGGTTACTTAAATGTTTTTTATCTGTGATTTTGTTCCTGAAATAAGACGGACCAACATTCGCAGGATTCCCCCGGCTCTTCCATGTTGGCCAACGACGGAGTATATGCGATCATGACACTCGGGGTTTTTCTGAGTCCCATGGCGTTTACATGTATTTGTAGACATGTATCATGGTTTGGTGTTTGTGCTAACACAAGGCCCACGCTTATTTTACCTGTTATCCTGTTACAGGGATAGTTTTCTATCTCTCGTTTTCATGAGAGACAAAGTGCACTCTCACACACACATTAAGGGACAATTACAATAGACAAGACAGTTACAAAGTAAAATTATATTAAGTATCTATTTAATATAAGTTCTGAACTCTTCTCTTTAAAAAAAGGCGATAGATTCCCCTGATTTGCATGATAAATTGAAGCATGGTATCGGCATGAGGACTTTGTATTATATTTAATTAAATATCATTCTAAATTTTAAACTTCGTGTGGGGATTTAAAAGATATTTTGAAGAATGAATTTCAAACAAGAATGAGTTTCCCGTTTAACATTAAAAAATCTTATGATAACCAATCTACTTTTAACTTGTTGAGTATCTCGTCTTAACTGTTCCCTTCTAAACTACGAAATGATAACGCTTACCTTATTTTCTTTAATTCTTAAAATTTAAACTTTTCCAGTTAGTTTCCATTCGTGTGCACATTCAAAAACAACAACAAAATAGTATTTAAATAAAATAATAACAATTAAAGATTCTTAAGGTCGCTCTTTTTTCTGGAAGTTTCATTTTGAACGAAGATTACTGATTTTTCGAGAATGAATTTCAAACAAAGATAAGTTACCAGGTTGATATTTGAACATTTTATGATCACCAATATACTCTTTTAACTTGTTGGGTAACCCGTGTTCAACTACACCCTTCTAAACTACGAAATAGCATGAAATAAAATTGTATACTAAGAAATTCTGTATAATAACTGGATATATATTTTCTTTTCATAGTTTGATATTTTTCTTGCTTGACTTCTATTTATGATGTTACACTTTTTAACAATTATATAAAGTATAATATAAGATAAAATATTCCAAATAAATTTACAAACGATCGTACGCCAAATATCTGTCGTTTCTGACTTTTTGAAATAATGTGCTGATTCCAACCTACATTATAATAGCTCTATTTGATCTTAACAATCAACCATTGAGCTGATTTTAATAATGGGATCGAAATCTTATCATCAGAGGAGAAATACAGATAGATAAGTTGGCTGTAGAAAAAGCCAAAGTTCAAATATTTGACAAACCACATATTATTTTTTACACCAACCTTTTTCACCACATTTTTAATAATATTTTAATATTTTTCAAATATTTGAACTTTGGCTTTTTCTACAGCCAACTTAACTATCCGTATTTCTCCTCTGATGATAAGATTTCGATCTTTGAAAAGCCTTGGCTTAAGGAAAGAACAATAAACACTGGTTTATTACAGAATACACCTTGCATTGAACAATCGAAATTTGAAATAAATTTGGACATTCGAACATGTTTATCACTTTTATTTCTTCTATCTTTATATATATATATATATATATATATATATATATATATATATATATATATATATATATATGCTAAAATTCTATATCGTGAGATGAAGGTAAATAAGCAATCTTGCAATAATCTCTAAGAAAATGATATTTTAAAGGGTACATATATACAGACATACACGAATAAATAAATATATCGTAGTAAATGTCAATAGACGTAGAAGTGTAGAATAACAATTTACAACAACATCCTAACTTAAAATAAAAACTTAAAATAACAAAAACAAACAACAAAATCTGGTTTATTACGTTCCTGCAATGTTTTCTTTTAACCATCGAAGCATGGCCGACTCTCCTGTTTCATATTTTTATTGAAAAACAATAAGGACGGACTACAAAAAAAACTGCAAACACTTATCTGTCTCAAACGAATGACCAGAAGCAAACGAGTCAGCTCATGTGGAACCTGTTGACCTTTCGAATTTGACCTTGAATCATGCTTATCTTTGGATTCAGAAGAAGAAAACCCACAAAAACAGAAAATTTTGAAAAATGCAAAATGTGTACATAAAGTTAGGTATGTGTATATGTTAATATGTTTCTATCGACAGAATCAATTCGTAAACTAATTGACCGATCATTATAAATTTTGGAACACAACTGCTAGTTGTAAGAGGGCCGTACTATGCTATGTATTTAGTTTGATTAAATTCATGCAACAGGGGTAAAAAGAGGGTGAAAGCCCTTGGTCAAAAATTCAGATACCATCGATTTCTGTTTCAATTTTGCAATAGCTATTACACATCAATTAATAAATATTTTCCAAATGTCCTATTTTTTTTCAAAGTATTTCAAAATTCAAATATCTCAGATTTGAATTGAATTTGATCCATAGTCATTAGACAGCAATGAGACAATATTGTTTTAATTTATGTGTTGGTACCTATGTATATTAAACATTGGGTTCTATTTCCATATTTCTTATTACTGAATTTCATTATTTGACTAAAACAGATTTCCGTTGGGCCTATATATATTTTCTATTCATTATTCATGTAATGTTTTTTCTGGCGGTGAAATTAATGCGAGTTTCTTTTTTTTCACTTCTTATTTATATTCATTCTGTGAAAAGATGTAATATCATCGAAACGCTGGTTATTTGGCCTAGACTGTAATAATGTTTATTTAACTTCATAAATGCTCTCATTGATATTGAGAACTCTTTAAAATATTGGTTTATGGTAATTTAATTAATATATTTGAACTTGATTAATATACACACACACAAACATATATATATATATATATATATATATATATATATATATATATATATATATATATACAGAGGCGATCTGTGATAAACAACATGTCTTCTAACGGCACAATCACGTTGACACACCCGTTCCCCCCGTTAGATCACCGAAGTTTAGCGGCGTCGAGCCTGGCCAGTACTAAATGGGTGACCATTTAGGAATACCAGGTTCTGGATGTGCTCTCTACTTATCTCGGTATTGTTTCCAGTCGTCTTGTATGACTACTTGCCATTGGAATCAAGCAATGCCGACTCAGGAGAGCGGTTGTTGATATTGCGCAACCCTTGCAATTACAAATTCACGCGCGGGCAGCCCCAGGCGGGGCACTCATACGTCGAAATCGACGGGAGAGTCCATCATATATATATATATATATATATATATATATATATATATATATATATATATATATATATATATATACATATATATATATATATATATATATATATATATAAATGGAGAAGTAATAAAAATTAAACTTTATCTTTAAATTATATTTTATCTTGAAAGGTAAATGCTCAATATACTCATTTTCCCATCGCTCATTTAATTAAAAATATTTTTGGTGCTCAAAACACCATAACCCATGCATTGTGAAATATGTAAAGATTTGGAAGGGGATAGCTATCCAAATTAAATGCTCGCAGTCGACCATCTTTATAATCACAATGTTAACTTGTTTAAAACGGTCTAACTACTCTTCAAAACCCAGAACAGCAAATTATGACGGATGTCGGCTAAATAGGATTTTCATTTGAAATAGATTTTACTGCCGTGATTTAATTTCTAGAATCTGGAATGTTGTTGGTTCAGGCGTTGCTCAATCTTTAAATTTCTGGGGAAACCATCATCTCAAATATTATTGGCTAGATATAATGATCATTGATCTATTGATTAATGAAACCAGGCCAAGCTCGGTTATGGATGAATACACTGTATTTTCAGAAGTGAATTAATTTCTCCATTCGAATCATACTAGAGATATGATGCCATATCAATGGCAAAACACGTTAACTTCTCTCAATGAGAAATGGATCGAGGTTGCATGTCTGCCACTGGTGTCGGATCGATCTATTTATTGAAAGGATAGAATTATGTTTCTGATTATCGAGGTGTCTTAGATAATTTCCATATTCAATTAATGAAACACAAGTTTTGATACAATTTATGAATCTTCCAGCCTGTATCTTATTCCAACTCGCACATCGATATTTACAGAAGAATGATTACCTGTTCTTGATTAGCATGCAAATAAAGCAGGTCAAAAATTATGAGGAAACCTCAAGTAAGATAATGAAAATACAAGCAATGAAATTTTAAATAATACAAAAGTGTCATAACTCAAGTGTAGGCATCGCTGTCACCGGAGTCTTGGCGTGATTTAATCAGTTTCTTAGAAGATTAAATCAAATAAATTTAAAACCCAAATGATGCTACGACAAAACATCTATTGTAGGAATACACGTCTTCAAATGTGTGTTCATTGTCATGTACACTTTCTTTATTAAAATATTTTTTCTTCTGTTTATTACTTGATATGACAATCTTCAAATTTCGAGGATTTCGCATTTTAGAGAAAACCTAATTTGTCAGTGAAATGCTTCTAAATTATTTTCACATAGCTAATTAAAATAGAGTTTAGAGAAAACTGTATAACTTTAAATACATTCTAACAAGAAATACGAATGTTATTCGAAAGACACTGACCATTTCACATATTATGTACCCAATATATGAAGAGTTCTAATGAAAAATGCAATAAATTCCGTTTATATAAATTAAGGCATTAATGATAAAAAGAACGAACATATCAATTCTAGACTTTGACTAAAAGCTTATTTGAACTTAATGCAAAAAATAACTATGTAGATATCACATTATGTAATACATGATGTTAAAGCGTGGCAGAAAAAATAACTGTGTAGATATCACATTATGTAATACATGATGTTAAGGCGTGGCAGAGTGCTGAAATACAACACTTTTTGTAGTGATAGTTTCACAATTTTGAAAATGGTGGTTATCGCTTTTTGTATTCATACTCTACGCATATAGCTAACGAATGCGTATGTATGTGTGTATGCATGTGTGTTTTATAAGTACACTTGTGCGTCTGTGCGTATCTATGTCAGTTTCCATGTATGCTTGCATCATATTACGAGTATATCTTTCTGATTTTGCAAAATACGGACCCATACAAGACATTCGAAACTACTTGAATAACCACACGTTAAAATAATATTTCTCAAGAATGCTTTATTGAAATCTCCCAATCCATCTTCTACGCAAAGTGATACCACTTTAGAAATACACAAAATAACAGCGTGATATATTAATGATATTAATCTGATTCGCCCACGTCGGTCAATGTCGTGAATCAACATTGGCAATCTCTTAGTGAACGGCACAATAGCTTGATCAGAAATTGCTTCTGCATTTTCTTGATCCTATGATAACTCGGTTTTCAACAATCTCTCATGATAGCAACAGACGAACAAGACAGTGCTTGAAACTGCTAGCATTGCATTGTAATTTCGAATCCAGTTTTTTCTAACAATATCATATTCGGCTCTTTTATCTGTTTAGTTATCCTGAATACTCTATTGTTTTGGTCATCCCTTCATATTATATCTGGAAACCTGGATTGCTCATTCTCCTTCTAAGCTCTGTAAGTTGCTGGCGAAGAAGACAGTAGAAAATGCAGATACATATCTTTATTCACAAAACATTTCATCCACTGACCTTTTCATTTCAACTTTTCCTTGATATACTCATCAACTTCCTTATTATAGCACCATATCATCCCATGCATTGGGGTATGTTTGTCCACCCACAAGTCTGGTCTGTTGCTCCAAACAGTATATCATTCGGCTTCCTTAACTGTTTGTCCACACTTTCTGAGAGGGATCTGCTAATCGAAAGCACCACCACTCGGTTACTGAACGTGTTCTTCATTTAACGTCAACACCTTTCTCCTGGGGATTAGCTTTCTTCAACGTAAATAGAACATTGCAAACAACTGGTTTATGCTGTCACTTCACCAGGTATTACTTCTACATCACTTCAGAGCTTTCTGGTATTTTTTCATACGAACAGATAATCTACGTGAATCTTCCCTATTCCTAAGTAAGAGTTTATGAATATGTAAGAGGTAAACTGAGATTATTGTCGTTAACAATAATTGAAGTCTAAAAGTAATTAACTGATCTCGAGTTTAAGTCAGTCTGAATCGTGGTATAATATGTTTCGGAAAACAAATATGGGCATTAAATATTTAAAATCCTTAATGGAACACAAACTAACTTCAATTATATTCCACTCTTCTTGGCAAACCACTTAAAGTTTCACATCTTCTAGAATTACTCTGATGTTTTAATTCATTTGATAGTATTCTATAGTATTAAGTTCAGCTGAACACCATTATTTTTATCGCCCTTAGTAAATGTCTCGTTATTACTGCAGTACGCATTTTATCATTATTATGTGACTAACAAAACCCCTCAGCAGTTCAATAGTAACATTCTGGTATTGTAAGATAATAATATGTTGTTAATAATTGTTTCAGGCTTCTTGACATGGGTATAGACCAGGTGTAGACGCGATATTACGTTACTGGACTTTAAAATAGCGATTTTACTAATAGTACAATTATCAGTACTGATATATATGAATCTTCATTGGGCGAGGCGGTTCTTTTGCCGTTATCTTTTGACAATGAAAGAAAGATTACTTCTTTTTAGTTAGATGGACGTGTACTTGCCTTGCTGCACGAACACACTCAGTCTTTGTCAATTTTAATTAATTAACACGGACAGTTATAACACTGACATGTTGTTCTTTTTGATCATTGTTCATCATATCACTTGGACAGAAAGAGAGAAGGAAAGAGAGCGAAAGATAATAGAGATCACATATTATCTTACCCGACTGCAGCTTTAAGCAGTTGTTTTCTCTTATCGCTTCCAGTGGCATCTACTCTAAAAACGTCATCTACTGTTTCCACAAACTGCATACTTTATTAAATTTTATTTATTTTATAGAATCAGATCAACATTTTTCGTTTATTTCTTTCGTTTATACTGAAATAAATAGTTTCCAACGTACAGTCATTCAACCCGATACATAAGATATTTTAAGTGTTTACTATATTTGTGTAAAACTCTAAGTTAGATGCTTGAAAGATGCTTCGAGGCGGGACGGGAATGATGTGCTGCTTTCACCGCTTGTTACGGGCTACTGAACGCCTTAAAAACTCTAGCATCAACACAGGTTTACATTGATCAGAAACAAGGATCCACGTTAAAAGCAACACACTAGGCAACAAAACGATGTTACGATGCAGGTTCTAGAATCTGGGATACTAAGGACTGGTATGTTATTCATAGGCCTGCATCTTACCAATTTTAATATGGATTTCACGTGTACGTTGCTGCTAATTGTCTTTTTCTAAATAGTTCATCCGGATCTGGTGGATTTTGAAGCTCCGCTGATTTCATCACGGAAACATATTGATATGTTACGCGTCTTTAAAATATCTCGCAGATGTCAGTAACAAATTCCACTTTTTTACACACTGAAAACCACCTGATCCATTTTCTAATTTTCATGCCTATGATTAAGGAAATCAGAACTTTGGCGCACTGTAGAGTGATACCGTTTGCCGTGTACCAGCTATAATATGATTATTATTTCATACAAATCCTTTTTTGATAAATATCAGAATTATAATACTTTTGAGGCAATCTGCACAAAACTTCCTCCTAGGTTGTGTTCGCGTGTAACTATTAGATCAGCTCGACTAGCGCTTAAGTCGATCAAATCGGATCCATAGTAATTGGGCATCTAGTGAGGATCGCTCTTACTTTCTGAATAAAAAGGATGCGCCTAATATTTTACTCAGGAATGCATTTCCTTGAACACGTTTAATGTCAGTGCGTCTGCGACACCGTTTGATAATGAAGATGACGTCAAATAGATGGATGCGATTATCGAGACATGAAAATCGAATGGCGGAAACTTCTATGATTATAGCATTGACATTTACAAAAACGAGAGAAAAAAAAGAGAAGGATTTCCTAGAATACTTGCTCGATGGAAGAGTCGTTTGTTTTTTCTGTTGAAAAGTAGAAACGGCAGCAACATTTATCTTCCGTAAAGATGTTCAGGCACAACCGAGCAAGATTTTGGTTACAATTTATTAATAGATATTCAAAATCAATAAAATCGTGAATATCACAGAACTCAATTGGCCTGGTTGTATTTCAATCTTTTGAAACATTTTCCGATATTCGAAATTGTGTGCTTAGAATACTTTCAATGTGATTTCAAAAGAAAGACCGTTTAATATATTTCACGTTCGTTGACGTACTCTCCTCTAGAAATGCGAAACATCCCAAACGCTTCTACCATATGTAATTGGTTATATATAACAACCTCCCTAAATTGTCTGCATCAGACTTCTCAGATAGTGGTGCCTGATGCGATCTGCGATAAACAACCTCTCTTCTAACAAAAGAGACCATGGGGGGAAACACATCGTCAATACGTGCTCGAGAGGATGAACTTCTGAGCACTAAGCAGAATAAACAACTCCATCAACGCCTGAGGAACTAACGAACCATATCTAATTGGTAAGATTAAAAACAAATAAATGCGTAGTTGATTCTGTTGCTGGTATTGGAATTGACCACGTGAAGGTTGTGTGCTGGATTCGAACTTGGTATTACTAGGTGGTCAACCGGTGCCGTTAAAACTTAACCATTGTCGTTATCTAGTGAGGCTATGTGTAGTAAGTTTTAGAAATGCATGAAACATTTTCGCTGATAAAATTCAAACTGTTTTATGTTAATACACTTTTGAAGTATGAAAAAAACCATGATGTTACTTCTCTGAAAGGCGCAGCCCCCTAATTTGCATTTAATCATCAGTAATAACTTATAATTTGAATGTTATTTGTTTTTTGGTTCTGTATCGCAGTGGGAAACAATACGACCATTTCTCTTCTAAACGAATTTCATTGTCATGAATTAAGAGTGTTTTGAGACAACTTTTCCTGCGACAACAACAACGCTAGAACAACGACCTTTGAAATAATCGATGTTTATTTGGTTGAAATACTCAATACCGATGAAATACTTAATTTCGATTAGTTGCCCATATTGAAGACTAAAACCAGTTGGAAAGAGTTCTATATGCGAGAGCCTAAGCGCTGTCGTCATTGACAGCCATAACCGGCCACGCGAACCTATTTCATTCACAACACGTAGTGACTAACTGCTACACATACCCATGGTGGGCAAAATAATTCCTGTTGTAGTCCCTGGCTACTGGCATCTCAACAAACAACAAAGTCACAGTCATGGATTTAAAAATACACCGACAATCTGTCACAGTCTTACGAACTCACTAACTACTCAAGTTCAAACATATGCGGACAGAACAGCATTATTTTCACCTAGACCGTTTGAATATTTATTGACTCTTTTTTTCTGAACTCTTTACGCTACCTTGTTAAACAATACATTAATATATAGTTGATATATTATGCATATATTGACTCTGTCATCTAATTTTTATAATATGTCAACGAAATTTATTAAAATGATTATTTAAAACTAATTAAAGTGATGAAAATATATGTTTAAATTTACAATTCTTCCCAGTAATTGCTGATGGAATGAGAACAATCTACCCTCGTGTGGATAAAAATCACAGTTGTACTTCGAAATTCCATGGAAGTTTGCAAGTTCGCCATAAACATTCCCGAGTTAGACTAGACAGTGCGCAAGTTAGAACAAAGCGTACCTGAAAGAAGGTCGGAGGGTACATCGGCCGAAACGTTGTGAATATAACATCCAAGATGAGAATAGTAGTGCGAATAGAACAGATAGTATAACTTTTGTTTTAAGAAATATTTCATCGGATGTAAAAGATAATCATCTAAAATTAATCGATAAAATGCCAATGATACAACATACACGTTCTCCCAAAACAAAGGCAAAGTTTCTTTCATCTGTAGAAAATGATGACTTGATTTTTTATAGCATGCGATTGAAGCATAAAAAGTTTCGATGAACCCATAGCGCATGGATAAACGTGCTAAGTGATAATCAGTTCTAAGTAACAGTCATCTGGAGGTTGAAGGTTCAATCTTGAGTACACGCAATATTAAGAATATAATTAAGAATTACTTTAGACTTTTACACAATTATAGCTGATAGAACAAGAGCAATCTACCACATGGTTCAAATAAAGGGTTCTGTTCGGAATTCTGTACACTTTCCCGAGTTAAACAAGATTCGCCTGAAGAATGATGAAGGTTACATCGGTCGAATCGTTGTAAGAATACCACTCGAGACGAGAACAGAAGTGTTAATAATCCAAATAAAAGAGAGTCCTAATCAAGTAGTTTTATTCAGTTTCTATAAATCAAATTCGAAGACCATTTGATCTTGAAAGGATGCAAGAGAAGTTGACTGCACCGTTACCCGATTCCTCACTGGTGGCCCTCTCGTTTTGGAGCACGTTGAAAATCGGAGTGTTCTACTACCAGCAGCTGACAAGCTTTGAAGAATACAAAAAGTTGCATTGAAGATGAGTGCACCAGTTTAATGCATGAAAAGTCAAACAATGTTGTTTCTTTTTTTATGTTTAATACATGCATTTTTGAAAAAGTATTAAATAGTACCTTTCGATTATACATATATTTCATGAATATATTAAAACAAAATGAGAACTAAACAGTTAAACTGTTTTCTTTTTTTGGGAATACACTGTATTCAAATAATAAATAAATCATTTTCGAAATAAAAAAACACAATAAATTAGTGTATTTCTATTAAAAGGTTGCATGCTATATGAAACGTATTTAATATAATATGATTAATGACACCCATAATAACATTTACTTATTTGATTTGATTAAATGTAAGTGTATTCGTTTCGTCAACAATAGTGGGGTTAAATGTTACATTTTTAGTGAATCAATCAAGCATGGAAATTATTTTTTTATATATCACAATAACAAAATTCAATCAACTATTTACATAATTTTCATAATTAGGATTAATTTATTTTTTATTTCTAATTTATATCGAGTGATCACAAAATATACTGAATATATATATATATGTGTGTGTGTGTGTGATTAGAATAGTAATGAATACTGTACATACAACTATATAAATAACTATATAAATAAATACCTAACTTATATATATAATATTATTATTATTATTTATACAGACATTCACATAATCTGCGACACGAGCATGTCGATGTTATCGATTAACAGCTGTTAGAAACTGAGATCGCATCAGATCATATTTGGAAAGGACCAACTTTTCTTTCCGCCTGATGAGATCTCAGTTTCTAATAGCTGTTGATCGATAACATCGACATGCCAGTGTCGCGGATATGTAAATGTCTGTATATATAATAAATAATTACATATATAAGCTTTATTTTATATTCAGCAGTCTTTAAGACCGGTTGAAATTCTTTTGAGTTTTATCCTGTGGATGTTTACTTTACCTGGATTACCCACCCTATGACATGTAAAATAAATTACCATGACGAAATAGTTCTTCACAAAATTTATGTCTCATTATGAAGATGAAAGTCAAGATCTATTGCTACTAGAATTCATGCTAAAAATTGTTATTCTAATTTTGATGAAAATGATTTACATGATTTTGATTTTAGAAACTAATGTTTAAGACTTAAGCTTAAAGGTTAAAAAAATAGATTGAAATTTAGGGAACCCATTTTAATTGGTGATAATGACTAATTTAATGCAAACCTAAAGGATTTCATTTAAATGGGGGATGGTGCCCATATTATTCGCATCTAAAACCCTTTTAAAGTACTCCAAAGAATCTGCAATTTGAGGATTATTTATTACTTGATGTATGATATCTAGTGTTATAATTTTGAAAAATCGGTGGTATCTGAAGTTTCACGACGGGTCTCAACCACTCTTCGCTTCTTTTGCATTAAGCTAAAGGTGATTTAACATAGCCGATTTAATAACGTTCCGACTAGCAGCTATTTCACCAAATAAATAATAATCAGGTAACTAACTTTAACATTACATATATATATATATATATATATATATATATATATATATATATATATATATATATATATATATATATATATATATATATATATATAGTAGTATGTTTCAAAAAGGCTGAGAGCAGTGCAAAGTGCCGGGTAGGTGGTAAGCTGGAAGGAATAAAAATAATGTATCGAAATTAGATAACTATTTTTTTTCTTATACTCCTACGTAACAGCAAGTGTAATGTTAGCTCTTTGTGTGTTGTCCGGATGATTATTAAAAATCATTTATCTAATATTTCGGGAAAAACGAAACGTCCCTTTCTCAAAAATAATAAACACCAAAAGAAAACTCCGTCTACGTAGAGAATCTACCAAAATGGATGCCAGAGAATAGGGTAGGGGCAAATCAGTCCCGCAGAGAATAGAAATTAATAACTTTTAAAGTTGTGTTATGTATATAAATGTAGCGTTCAATATATATATATATATATATATATATATATATATATATATATATATTCTAGAGATGACAGATTAGAATAAAAAATTGTCAAGTTACAATATTTATTAGAACATCAAAGTTCAGAGCAAGGAGGATATGAAGCTTCTTGCTCTGAACTTTTGATGTTCTAATAAATACTGTATCTTTACAATTTTTCATTCTCATCTTTCATCTCTAAAATTGATTGCTCTATTCCATATATTGAGCTTTATATTATCACGATAGATTATTATTAAATGATAATTCAATTATCTTTAATTTAATTCAACATTTAAATAAATTGACAAGAAAGATTGTGAAGAGAGAAAACTCCGTGGTCTTTAATGACGCTTGAATAAGAAATGACGAACTATACCTATATATATATATATATATATATATATATATATATATATATATATATATGGAGAATACCAATCCTATGGCGGGTAAAATTAATTGCCCGAAGATAACAGTTTTGCACCACTTTTTTGTCGCCTTACGAAAGTTAAAATAAAGATACAATGATAGAAAAACTTATGTAAAAAATAATTCCATAAACCTTTCGTCTTTTCAAGACTAGGCCAATAGACATCTCTTGTCTTCGCGATAATCATATAGCTTCGTGTTAGCCCCTTGCATCAAGTGGCTCTATGCCTTGTCTGGACAGATTTCCATTAAACACATTATTCCAATTTTTGTCAAAATCTATTAAATTATTTTGATTCTAAAATGTTTTACATCTAAGGATTAAGCTTAAGGAGTATGAAGAAGAAATTGAAATTCCACTAAAAATATACACAAAAATCGGAGGTATGCAAATTGTTTACACCCTATTTGTACTCCATTTGCATGAAGCAAAATTAAACTAAATATCCCCCACAGTTTGACCCCTTTACACCTAGCAGCTGATCTCTTAATTATTTAAGAAATTAATCCTGTACATAAAGATATATAAATATATACACAGAGCTAACATTATATAAATAGTGATATCGATCTATTAATTTATTGTGCAATATGCTCGTATGTTATTGAATGAAAGTTTGTTTTTTTAAATATCCTCATAAATTGTGAAAGTAATTTTCTTCAGCTACTTCAGCATCTACGTAAATCGAACGACATTTTATTTACTTTTGAAATACCTAATAAGCAAATAAATACTAAACTGATTGCAATCAATATTGGGAGATGCCAATCGATGTTTCTTGATTGATTTATTCAAGGTCAGATAACCCAATCAAACTGGTTGGAAAACTTTTGATTAGACATTTTTTTGTATTTAAAAGAAGCTTAGAATATCCAGACAAGAATAATCCGACCGAATAAAGAAAAATGTATCGCTTAAACAGGAAGAATAGTATAGTCTTCAGTCGGATTAATTTTTACTTTAACTGTAGCGTTGTAGTAGTAGTAGTAATTGTAGTAGTAGTCTTAATACTACTACTACTACTAATAATAATAACAATGATAAAGACGCCAGACCTGTTATACATAGAAAAAAAAATCCCGAATAAATATAAAAAAATAGAAAAAAGAACATAGGCATAGTATGTATTGACTACAAGAAAGCTTACGATAGAATACCTTGCGCATGGATAATTGAATGCTTAAGTATGTACGAGATATCTGACTAACCTTATTATACAGATCTGGCCCCCATCCAACTACTGACTGTTCGTAGACATCACAAAATGTTCCTCGGAAAGAGATGTCCTCCTCATGAAAACTTATATCGGAAATTGGGGTGTATTGTGTGGCCAAAGACACGTCGTTCTACAAAAAAAACCTTGTAATTGTAAGAGAAACGTTGGAATTAGTGTATACTGCTAGAACAAAACAATTTTAGTGACGTAAATGTTGGAGAAACAGAGTGAAAAAAAAGTGGAATGGTGGGGGTGAGCAGGGATACTGTGGATGGTTGTAAGTGAAAAAGTGGAGGGTTGGGGTTAGCGCGAGTAATGTGGATGTCAGTGAGTGAAGGAGTGGAGGGGTGTGGAAAGAGAGGGTTGAATGTTTGACCAGGAAGGTTAGGGGTCATGGTGAATGAAGATGTGTGTGTGGGGGGTGTATGCAGAGGAATGGAAGATGGGTAGAAAAGGAGGGGGAGGCTCTGTTAAGATTCATGGAGAACGAAGATGTCTTAACTTTTCTAACTTACTCTTTCCCTCACATTCTTAACATATCAAGCCGGTCAAACATTCTCACTTTTCAAAATATTTCCAATATTTCCCACCTATCATAACAAATCTTGCGACTAGAACTGACAGCTGGAGGACCACACCTGACTAAGATAATACTACAAAGAGCTATTTTACAATGAGACTCTCTATCACCACTACTGTTTATCATAGTCATAATGCCACTATGCTACATACTCATGACATTTGATGCCGAGTACGATTTACAGACACAGAACAAAGAATAACCCGCCTTATGTATATGAGCGCATTGAAGCTATTTATAAAAAGACAAAAAGAACTGGAAAAGCTAATAAACACAACCAGAATCTTCAGTCAGGAGATTTAAATGGAATTCGGAATGGAAAAGTGTGAACTACTAAATATATATAAAGGGGGAAACTTGAGACGTAGAAGAGACTGGAACTGTCCAACCAAGCCAAGAGAAGATGACGGCGCTTGGTGAACATGATACATATAAATATTTGCGAGTTCTGAAAGCAGAAACCATCAAATCTACAGAAATGAAAGACTAGATTGGAAAGGAATACCTGCGAAGAAAAATAAGACTTTTAAAAACGAACTTGTATAGTAGACATATATATATATATATATATATATATATATATATATATATATATAGGAATAAACACTTAGGTAGTATCACTGATAAGATACTCTGAACCATTCATAGGCTGGGCAAAAGAAAAAACTTAGGCACTTTGACCAAAAGACTAAAAAGCTAATGACTATGTAAAGTTCACTACACTAGAAATATGATACTGATTGACTCTATGTTAAAAGGAACGAAGGAAAAGATAGACTGGTAAGTATAAAAGACTGCATGGAAGACACAAAAAGACTTGGCAAAATACATAGCCTAGAACACAGAAAGGCTGATCGCCACAGCGGGTGACACCCGGAAAATGAACAATTCAGGAAGTAGCGAAACTAGAAATAAAAAGACAAGAAAAAAGTGTGAACAGAAAAACTTATATGGACAATTCATGAGAATGACGAAAAAGATACCTACGAAAACACCAGAACATTGCTAAGAAAAGGACATTTAAATAAGGAAACGGAATCGCTACTACTGACAGCTCCACACAACAATTCGATTAAAACTGGTCACATTAAAGATAAAACAGCTCAAATCCAGGAAATATATCTTTAAAATAAGATTTACTTAAATTAACGTGCATTTTCCTCCGTCACAAATATGGATGTTATTTTATTAAACTGAGCTTAAATATATGCAATTTATCATGGGCATTACAAAGGAAGATTTTTTTCTGTTATTAATAATAGTTTGAATACACTTATCGCTGATTGCGCTATTATAGAGACGTTTATTGAGTCTCAATTTAAATTTATGCTTTGTTATTCAGATTTGCTTTACTATTTAGAGTGTTCCCCTCTCAACAATAATCTATTCATAATATCATAAAATACTTACTGGAGTTCTCATCTATATTTTCTTATTTGATAAAGAGAGAGTATGACGAAACTAGCGAGCAACAGGTACTTTTCTGCAACCACTACTCTCTTAGAAGACGTTGGCCTCTGACTTTTTTCTTTTTTAGACACTATATTGAGATGAACAGGAAGCAAGAGAGAAAGGAGAGAGAGGGTCGCATACAGTTTATAAACTATGCATTTAAAAAGCCGTTGACACACAGTCGGCTTTCAAACAATAATAACTATAATTAAATTATGTGATTTTTAAAACAAAACTCCAATATCGTTTTATGGAGAGAAAATATTTATAATGAAATAAATACGTGTTTTGTTGATCTATAATGATAGGAAAATGATTTAATCACGAACGAAATATTTTAATCTTAAAAATATGATTTACTTCGTAAACATTCGAAATTTTAAAGTAATTGGGAAGCATTTGCACTGTCGAATGAAACATCATTTAAACCGGTTTTAGTTTTCTTAATATAAATGTTACGAAAAATATAAGTTCTATTTAAAGAAAAAGGTTAAATTTAATCTTCATGTATATTTTTACTTTGCTATTATATCTTAAGTTACAATCTACTTTAAACGACAATTTTATCGAGTGAAGTTCTTTGAAAATATAATTCTGTACGCCTAGCTGATTTGTATGTTACCACTTTTCCTATAATTATTTTTTAAAATTTCCTTATAGGTCGTAATAAATTTAATAGTCAAAGTACAAGCACTAATATCTGTATCCTTCTTGTTATTACCTCCGCCAAGGTGGTTTTCGGTCGGGTTTGTAATCATGTTTGCTTGTTTGTTTGTGTACATAGCTTAATAAATCGTCACCAAACTTGGCCGAAATATCCATCATGGTCGAACTTGAACTCATTAAATTTATGGATATCAAAATCAAGTTCAAGATCAAGATCACAGCAAAGGTGAAACTCACAGTTTGGACGATAACTTCCGTTCTATTCATTGTAGAAAATCGCTATATGCACATGGGGAAGCTAATGTACTCGCGCATCTTATATAACCTTTACCTCTATCTTAATAAGTTTTGTCATGGTTAAAATATTAACTATATTTTAACTTCGATTTTGCACATTTGATGTATGGATGTGATACCATTTGATGACAGTAAAACTCATGCAAAATTTAAGACTGATCAGATAAATAGTTTCTGAGTTATCAACGTTTCCATGCCATATTCAAAAATAGTTCATAAAGGCCCAGAGATTTTGGCTCATCCTTGCGTTGTCGGGCGATGGTATCCAATCTCACAAATGATTTATTTTCTTGCGTATCAAATGACTTTCACTCACATTTTGAAACTACACCAAGATTAATACTGTTTAATAGACAACTATTTAAACCGGCTTTTAAATTATACGCAAATCCTCATGTATTAAAAGATTAAAAGTTTTGGAAACAATTTTCATCTAAAAGCTTTAAAAGTAGAGATTAAAACAACATTGCTATAACAAAGTTAAGTAGATTTCATAACAATTTTGTTCAATTAATAATTTAATTAATAATTTAATAACCAAACTGTACCGCAAGAATTAGAGTTAACTTTTAAAACTCTATTTTTAAAAAAAAAGTTGATAACACACCCAAAATAAATGGTATAGTTAAAATAACATGAAAAGGGAATGGCAGTAAAAAAAACTCCCAGGAAATACCGGATAGGTAGAGCAAGAAATGTATATCATAATACTTTTCTTTCTACGTTAATATAACAGGTATCACATGTTATACCCTATTTATGATCATGGACTCGCCCATATATAATGTAATGATGTATGATGTCGCTAACGTTTTAAACGTAGATCTGACGTCGCAAAAGTATCCGTGTTTCTTCTTTATATACCATTTAATATGACATGGAGCTAACAATGATTACAACATATATCATGCTATATATATACATCGGACAAATTAAAAGTACAAAAAGTCAAATACGTAATCTCAAATTGTAAAATTATACTAAATTTTATGTCTAGAATACTTATTCTAATTGTGATCAAAATTACTTACATGATTTGTATTCTAAAAATGTTTGAAATTAAGAGTTATTCTATAGAAGTATTAAGAAGAAATATAAATTTAGGGATCTTGCTTGATTGGTGTCTAATTACTCGGGATCGGATTTAATACAAATCTGAAATATTTGACTTTTCAAACGGGATGTTGTATCAAACCGTTAAAATACTGGAAAGAAACTGACATTTGGGGAATAATTATTAATTGATGTCTAATATCTATTGGCAAAAGTACACTAAAATCGGAGGTATCTAAATATTCACGAAATGATTGGACCCTTCTTACATAAAACAAAATATAGTTCACGTCATGACACATTACGCCGGGTAGCTGTGTTCCTAAACATCATAATGGTCAGTTCTTTAGTTTAGCAATGAATCCTGCACATGCCAAAATATATATGCAAATATCTAATTTATAAAAATATTCCTTTTAATTTATTATTATACTGAAGTTGAGTTAATCAACGTTTGTTTCCTCATGGCGTTTCTTATATGTCTTAATCACATAAAATACATGTTAAAATATTCTTCAGGTCTTGGGATTCCGTAAGTTTGAAATAATTCATTGAGTCACCTAACTCTTAATGAGTTTCTCTTTATCATTCCCATTCCCTTCTCATTGTATGTTATTTGACTCTCCACTCTTATTCTATCTGTAATTTATTAATCTCGCTTCCATCACTCGTGTCACATTTTTACAGTATATATATATATATATATATATATATATATATATATATATATATATATATACACACCACAGACATATAAAAACAAGTACGAACACATGTATAAACAGGAACCCATCTGCACTCGGACACGTGTGCATTTGCACACCCTAACACATGGAACAAATACATACCCCATGTGAGTGTATTCATACACACATACAGAAAATAATATGAATGTGTGTATCTATCTATCTATCTATATGTATATATATATATATATAAATATATATATACCTTTCTATAATTCTATCTATATTTCTATCTACCCTCAATCTTCCTTCCCCCTCTCTTACTTTTTCTCCCCCCCCCCTACTTATGTATCTACTCACCCATCCTCTTTCCTACTAATCTCTCTCTCCAAACCCAAGCAAACATCCTCACCCCCAACCACCCACACATCCACATTCATGTGTGAACCCAGCAGGGACACCGTCATGAATGACCGGGAATGACCACACCCACACATACCATACAGATTTGACCGACAGCAATTAAAGCAATAAAACCTAATACACAAATGAACTTAAACGACCGACCACTGGCCAAACTAAATATATTTTTATCTCAACAAGATAGCATTTTTTTCTGTCAAACAGAACAAACATTTTTTTCTGTCAAATGGAACAGACACTTTCAAATGAAAGAAAAATGAAACGTTTTCTCAAATGAAACACTTTTATCAAATGGAATTTACATCTGAAGAGAGCATAATGGATAAACGATAAATGCTCGAAACGCGTTATGTAATCATATTTAAAAAACTTAAAATGTTAAAATGATAAGATAATAAATAATTATTGAAAAAGTTTTTTTACTAGCGTTGGTAACCACAATTCTTTAAATATACTTTTTTCTCTCGTTGGAACTGCACTGATGCTACACAACCCTCTTCTCTCTCTCTCTCTCTCTCTCTCTCTCTCTCTCTATATATATATATATATATATATATATATATAGGGTGGCCCAAAAGTAGGTTTACAGTTATTAAACTAAATATTTAACCGATTTAAAGTTTTTCGAATAACCCAGTTAAAAAACTTCAAATATTAAATGATAACTGTAAACCTACTTTTGGACCACCCTGATATATATATATAACTGTTGTAGACCCGTGCTAGGGGTCACAAAGATAACAACCACAAATTGTGACAGGTTAAAATATACAATGTATTTATTCATAGCAATACAGTAACGCCACTAAATGAGATGACCAGATTCCTACCATGCGGTAAAACATGAAAATAAATGTCCTCTGTTTGAGTCTTTGAAACCATTGTATTTATTATAGATGGTTGCTTCCATTAGTTCTTCAATAGGGATGATTTGTACCCCACAACAATAACTCGCTACGTATATATAATTAATTAAGTCCAAATATATTGATAAAATTGATAAAATGAATATTTAGCTGATTTCACAGCTCCGTAAGCATGTACTAACATCAAAACGCTAGTTAATTCACTCAGGCTGCTCTTATGTTAATTTATATATATATATATATATATATATATATATATATATATATATATATATATATATATATATATATATATATATATATATATATATATTATTTCAGTATTTACTTTAATACTGTTTTGTATATGTGTTACATTTCAGAACGAATTTATCAGAATAGGTATTTAACGAATTCCCTCGGCTATAAAACACAAGCGTTGCCGTTTATTTCACTTGCCAAAATGGAAGAAAGGAATAAAGCGATCTGACCTAATATAAATTGTAAAAGGAAAACCAAAAATATTATTTATGTATACATCAACATTTCGTCTTTCTTATACGACTTCCTCAGGATGATTTGCGTGAAGAAAAACATCACACAAGTACAACATGTTTGGAATGGATCGTGGTGGCGGCAGCCGGTTTAGCACCTGCGACCGATTGAGCAAAAACATCAAAATATGAAATACAGATAGATGGTGGCAAGTGGCCAGCGGCGGGTGGAGTATAAAATCATTAGGAAGGTGGAAAAGTATTACAATAACTGTAGAGGGAGTGAGAGGCGAACGTTGGTCGCGGCTATAATAAATTTTAATTATGAAGGGGAAGGAGATACGAGATATTCCTGTTGAATCTGTTTTAATTTCGCCTTGAGATGAGAGAGACGGGAGGCCAAGATGTTAGGGTCGTGTGATAGGAAAGTGTGATAGGTGATGGGGGTTAGGCCATCTCCCCCGCGCCTTTGCTTTTTCCTTCTCGCTTACGCTCACCACTTCACGTATGGAAGTACACACATTATATATATACATTAATGCACATTGTTTTTTTTATTATAGAGTTAGGTGATGGTACCTATTGTGTACTATGTTTGATTTTACTTAGCAGCACTCTCTCTGGAAGAGTGAATATGTATATGTTCTTAGTGATCTTTGGGTAAGCCTAGCGCATTGTTTGAATAATAAGACGATGATTTTAACTTTAAGATGACTGAAGTTACATTTTTGTAAGGTTAGGATGATGTGTTGTTCATTGTATCCTTACCAGTATTCAGTTGGTTTCTTTGGAACCTTTTCTGTCCGTCATCTCTTTATGGGTAAACCATTAAGTTATTAAAATTAATGGCAATATTTCAATTTTAAGTAAGTATAGATATTTGCTTTACATACATTGGACATTTCTCGTAGAGAGCGAAATAGAGACTGAGTACCATTCGAGCTTAGCATTTGAAGTTGAACATATTTGAAGTTGGAAGTAAATCACTGTGCAAAAATGCGAAATAATCATTGTAAAATGCTATTTATTTCATTAAACCAAACACTTGTATTTTACATTTGCCATTAAAAGTACGCATTGTTTTAATTGAGTTTCGAATTTCAGCTCTAAGACCGGCCGAAGAGTAAACTCAATTCGTCTTCGAAATGCCGATAAAAATATCACAATCATTACGTCGAGACCATCCACAAGAAACCATTTTCTGCGCGTAATTGATCCGTACATTTGATCAGATGTAATTACACCGAGATATATGATTAAAAAGCATCGGACAAAATAGTTACACCCTCTCTCCCATATACACGCATATATATATATATATATATATATATATATATATAAATATATATATATATATATATATATATATATATATATATATATATATATATATATATATATATATATATAAAGATAGATGAAAGAAATTGATAAACATGTACGAATGACAAAATTATTTCAACTTCGATTTTTCGATGCAAGGTATACTCGGTAATAAAATTATGTTTTTTATTCTTTCCCGAAGCCGAGGCTTTTCAAAGATTAAAATCTTATCATCAGAGGAATTACATAGATAGATAAGTTGGCAACCTCTCTCGGTCCACAGAAGTATTTTTAAAATGGCCCGACGTCTCAAAATTAATTCCGAAAAAGTGCGCTCCTCCTACGACTGAACTCAACATCTCTCTATTGGATTTACTTCATTCTTGAACTCTTTTCCATGCTGCCGTCACGAAAAACCTTCTTTTCCATCTGTAAATCTCCTTTTATTGGACACCTCATAAACGGACATTTACCAACTGGACAGACCCCATATCTTTTTTACACGAACTTTTTCACTCTCCATTACTCAATATTTTTTTCAAATTTTGAATTGTGGCTTTTCCACTGCCAACTTATGTAATTCCTCTGATGATAAGATCTCAATCTTTGAAAAGCCTTGGCTAAAGGAAATAATAATACACATAATTTCACTACCTTGCATTGAACAATCGAAGTTGAAATAAATCTGTACATTCGTACATGTTTATCCCTTTTCTTTCATCTATCTTTATAATTGCTCTATCTCATATAAACCATTTCACTATAGGTTATATCTACTAAAAGTATACTTTTAGTTTTATATTTGTTTATATATATATATATGTATATATATATGTATATATATATATATATATATTATATCATATAGCCCCCTTTATTAAGGCCGGGCACTCTGAGAGCGTTTAATAATAAGCAGCAGCACTCGCTTCATTGCGAGATCCAACACGGTTTGTTGTTGTTGATTACTCTTCGCTGCTTGTTGTAAATACCCGCCGACTTTGCATTTACAAAGTAAAATTCCTCCTAACTTCCAAGCTAATTTGTGGTGGCCAACGGGTAACGCTCTTGAATGCGAATCAGTGGCGATTTGTTATCGGAGTTCGCGCCCGCCGACCATCAGGAATTAACTTCCTGCATTAAAGATTGCGTAATATATATATATATTTATATATATAGTGGGGGGAACAAATATTCTTCCATATACAAATTTCTAATTCTTTACATTTTCAACTAATTAATAAACCTACTGTTCATATCTATGCGAAGATAGTTTTTATTCGGGTTCTTAAAATATAAGTCTATGCCGTGCGGGAGAAAAGCATACAATTATTCTGGACTCGCTTCAAACCGTTTTTCTGACTTCAAAATACTTACAACTTAGTCAATGACGTAACGCCTCACGTGAATCACACTTTTCCTACTTCCTCTCTTTCTGTCAACACGTTTTTATCACATCTAACTTTCGGACCATGTCAAACAATCGTTTGTTTTCGCCATGCCTCCGACCGAAAATAAGATCTCACGTTTTAATACCCAACCTTTTATATAGAGCATTAAATGGACAGGAACATCGACAATAAACCCTGATGCATTAAGAGACATAACAAACAAAGTTTTAATATTAAATCCTGTCTTTGATTTCCATATTTTAGCGGATGGATTTGATGTTAGTCTAATTATTCTTGTATTTCGGTACATTTGTTTCTTCAGACTATTGCCATCGTCAACGTTGACGTTTATATTTCACTTCTGGTTTGGTTGTTTTGTTTTACGACTCCCTTTTGCCTGCCTGTCTGCTTAGAACAGCAATTCACTCTGAGCCGTTTCAGCCTGTTCTAGGGAGTCTTAAATTAACAAGCAGTCTCCAGTCACATGTACACTCGGTTAGGGGAGACGATTTTGACAACGTAATCTTTTGAAGTTTTTTTCTATCTGTTTTTGGTAGGGAGGTGTCGCTGTCCTATCACATGTATCACCAGGTATTCTCAAATCGTCACCCATCTCGTATTGCCAAAGCTCATTGTCGCTAAATTTTGGTTATGTAATAAGACTCGATGTGTCAACGTAACTATGGCGTATATCAATGATACTGTTTTGGGTCACTTAATGAAAAAAAAAACAATCATTTTGATAAAAGTTCTTAATAATTTTAAATATTTATTAAATTATCGTTTGTATACGAATGTTTGTAGAGTAATTTGTTTTCTAGGTGTATATTTTGTAAGTAAATAGTCTGTAATGCATACATTCTATTTAACCCATCACTCAAACTCTGACAGCTACTTCCACTCATACTAGGAAAGATAGATGTTACTGTGGTGGGATGAGATACTTTGCAAACGGATGTCGGAGACAGTTTAGTGTGATTCCTGAAACAAATACGATTTCAACCATAGATGATATCACTCCAGTCAGAGTAAATTTGGCGGTAATTTTAACTCAGGCGTGATATAATAATCACTGCTGGATGCATTTTAAAAGAATTCCAATATCTAAATATGACTTTTGTTGGGCGTTTGTGCACGTTGAGGTTTCTTATCGACGTATATGCGATATACTAATGTATCAAGATTAGAGGTGGGTATATAAAAACATATTGAAAACGGCATTATTTTACATGAGGCTATGCATAAGGTTAGAGTAGTCGAAAATTCAATTAGAACTTAACAAACTAGGGTTATGATTACGTTACAAAATGTTACGTAATCAGATGTAAAGTACGTGGCAGAGTAGCGAGACCAATTCTGATTTTCATCTGGGGTTTACAAATTCAAAGTGAGCAGACGTCGTTTCCAAGGTCTAACCCCCATCTAGATGTACATTGTTATGAATTTCTTAGAATAAATTAAACTAACCCAAATAAAATAATTGCTTATTTGTCGTTTTTAAATTCCTCTCTTATACTACAGCTACCAGAAAGAAAGACGAAAAAGAAGCTGAGAGAAGAAATATCCACGGAGCAATTTTATGACATATCCAAATAACAGGACTCCATATAGAACAGCGAACAGAGATGTTCTTGCTGTCTGATATTAAAGAACACCTTCGCTATGCTACAGAATACTATTTTGTGTCGTGACCAGACGGATACCCTATACATACGGCGACATAAGTGTTTAGTGTAACATAAACATTCTTATAAACCGATGAATTTAGATATTGTTTTTTAATTTGGTGTTATCTGGCAAACGTTCAAGCATTGTACAACATAAAAATACATAGATATATAATAAATGATAGTAAGTAAACAGGTTATAAATATTAAACAGTATCAATGTTTCAATCGATTGTAACAAAATCACGAGACAAAAACCCCATTTTCCGATACAAATTTTACAACGATACACCCGAAGAATGCCGGAGGTTGAAGCAGCCAAAACGTTGTGAGAATAACAGTAAAGACTAAAAGATTAGAGCAAATAATCCAAATTACACAAATCATCAATCCTCATCTCAATAATTCAGAAACAATGCCAAAGGATTTCAGAATATATTGTGATGTCATAATAGACGCTCTAACCCTTATTCTTACCCTCTCCTATTTCTTTCTCTCCTCCCTGTACTATGTTTCTTTTATTTGTTTACCTCAATTTATTTCTCGCACCATTTTACTCACCATTCGCCTCTCATTTACGTCATCCGTTGTTCCACCTGCCATCTGAAAGATTTATGTACAAACAAACATACGTGTTCGTCATAGCTTTAGCATCATGTAGAGCGTTCTCGCTTGTTTGCATACTTTGATGTTTCTTGCGTACATAAATCCGATGAACTATTGAAATTGACCTTTATTTGTAGATTAATGATCAGCCATGGATAGCGCGATATAAACAATCGCGTGGGGCGTGACATTCACGTGCTTACGTACCTTTGCGTGTGGGTATCCCCGTCTGTGTGGGCACATTTCTTGGCAACTGAAACGTTGAAAGTAAATGAGTCAAAAGAACTGACTTGCCTAGGATTGGCGTTTCTCAATTACCTTTTATCAAATAAAAAAAACAGAGACAGAAACACAACATTCCAATTCCATTTTGTGTCAATTTGTTAAAAGACCAATTATATTAATCAATTATAATAAAAAGGATGTAACCTACCGGGTCATGTACCGGCTATTTCTAATTAATATTAATTTTGAAATTAAAAAAAGAAAACAGAACCTGCTGCGCGATATTCCCAGAATTCGGACATTGGAAATTCGTCTAACGAGCTACTTTGATCAATACTCATTAATGCGTTTGTAAAATTAAAATAATTGCTACAGTATATAGTATTCAACCCTTCGGAGAAATTTCACATCCCACGAATTTCATCAATATTCTGGTTTTACTATTTATGCCCGCCAGCACGACCAGACACAACAAGGCACAATAGTGCACTACAACTGCTGCTGCTGATTCTCTATTCGTGCAATCTCGGCTCACTTTTTCGAGCAACTTCTGATTCCTACCGTTAATCGGGCAATCTGGGCTCGTCACCCCGAAGTATCTGAAATATTATTTACGATATAATTTGAAATAAAAATAAAACGGATTTAGTCACAGCTTTTATCCGTAAAGATTATATGGAATCATAATATGGAAATAAAAAAGATATTTGAAACAAGTAATTCTCGATTTTTGTTATATTCTCCTTGGAGTTAAAAAGCGCAATCATTGTTTATTTACTTTTTACAAAGATGTTCAGACTAAATCCTAAATTATAACAAATGCCTGTTGTCCCTAAAAATTAGCCAAAAAATAATCAAAATGTCTGCTTAAGTTCGCAGATGAAAAGTTCGTTTAAGGCTGTCGATAATAAATGATAGTTTTTTAAGAAAAGTTTTTAAAAACTTATATAAGGAAAAAACACGACCAAATTTATACTCGAAACTGAACTTTATTCAATATGAACAAAAAAAAACAAAAAAAAAACCAATAATTACTTTAAAAGGTAGTTAGCTTGTATGTTGTTTCTATATTAAATTAAATAAACATCATGTTGTTTCATAGATTTTAAAGACTAACATTTGTTGATTATTTTTATTGTGAAAATACAGATTTTCTAATTACGGTTCTAATGTTGATGTTATGCAGATTTGTTATTGTGTTAAATATTTTAAATTTTAGAGAAAGTTATGAGATTTAGCCATAACACTTTTGTAAAAAGTAACAGATAATTTTTCAGACTTAAGGGGGAATATTAAAAAACTAACAAAATCGGGAATTAATTTTGGCAAATATCTTTTTAGGTCCATATTCAGATTCCATATAATGTTTACGTCTGAAAGTTGTGACTAAATCTGGTTTCTTTTTTAAACATAGTTTCTTTTCTAGAACATCTCGTCTGTGGAACAAGATACTACGACATCACGTCTTAGCTGACTAAAGCATGGCCGCCTTCAGCTGAGTAAAATATGGTCGTCTTCAAGTCTAATGTAAACAAATACTTGTTGAGCAGTCCTCTTGGATTCTAGTTCGCTTAAGTAATATTCTGCTAATTTAACCCACTGTTTACAATCCTCTTCTGTCAGTGACCAGCGTCCTTCTGACAATCCTTTAAACCCTTATCCTCTAGTATCCAAGGCCTTGATAAGCAATCACGTATCAGTACTGTTTTTATATTTGGGCTGATGAATCTTAGGCCCATTTGAGAGACTTTGATAAGGTGCAGAAACGTATCTGTAATTTGATTGGGCACCCCATTTCTTCTTCTCCGCACCTTCTCTCTCACAGGTGAGATGTTGCTTGAGACAAGCAACATTTTCTATAAATACTCTTATGACATGTGTTCTTCAGAATTATGTAATATATTTCCTGTATCTTTTGTTCCAGCTCGTTTGACTCGTTTGTCTAGTGGTCTCCATCAATTCGCTGTTTTTATACCTCATTGTAATACAACTTCCTATTCTAGTAGCTTCTTTTCATGAACTGCAGGCTCGTGGAACTATTTTCCTGCTGACTGTTTTTCTCCTGCATATAGCTTTGGTCTTTTTAAGATTAAAGCTCATAGGAATCTCTTGCTTTTGCGATAATCATATTTCGTTCTTGCTAGCCCATTACATCAAGTGGCTTCATGCTATCTCTGGACAAATTTCGATACAAATTTCAAATAATTCTGCAACAAATATTTTAGATACTTCGAACTGACAGACCGAGTTTGTCCAAATGGCAATGGGAATCAAAAGTTGCTTGAAATAAAGGGTTGAAGTTGCTCGAATAGAGAACCATCAGCAGCTGCTGTCATGTCATGTAGTATGCAACTGTGCTAGCAGATATTTATAGTAAAACCCTTAATAATCTAAAAACTAAACATGCAAACATGTTGTCTGTGATCCAGAACCTCAACGGTGCTTGTAAATGTCTTCTCGCACTCATCATTCTCCCATCTGATTATCTTAGTTAATCACGTCTTAACTATATTAGTTATATGTATATATTTGTAAAACTCTGTACATCAGGTTGTCTTGCTTGTCACAAGATGTGTCATGCCCAGCGGATGAAGCCACTAAAGGAGAATAGCCAAAGTAGAAGGCTAGTGATCAGATGAGCAGTGGGAGGAGGCGAATGGCGTAAATAATTAAAAGAGGAAGATAGAAAGAGGGAAAAGATGAGAAGAGAAAAGAAAAGGGCAGATAAAGGAGGGGGAGGAAATACGATGGCTATGGAAATGAGAGAGGAAGCAGAAGAAAATGAGAGGTTAAAAGGTAACAAGACTTCTAAATAACCTTAAAAGTTTCGTCATTCAAATATACTTTTATTCAGATTTTAGTTATCATCTGTTTCCATTGCCTTACATTTCTCGCACACTAACTAGTTATTATCTGTCAACTTTAAAATCAAAGTACAAAATGTGGACATTATTCTCCCCGAAATGATATTTATTAACATTGTCAACAGTTTCATTAATATGTAGCAAACAAAATCCTCCCTCAAACAGCCATGCTGTTTTTAGTTTATTACAAGATTCATATTGTCAAGTTGATAGTCTTTTAAAGAACTCAACTAACCTAGTACGTTAGACTATCTAATCTGTGTAAAGAACCATTTAATAACTGGAAACTTCCATATTATTGATATATTCACTTCTATATAAAAAGATAGTTGTATGTCCGTGTGTTTTATGTATGTTTGTCAAGTTAAAAGTGAAAAAAATACACAAGACGCACAAACAAAGCTTATATATTATTTTCCACCATTGCTTCAAACAAGACATGGCCACACTGTTTTTTTAATATCTATTCTTTTGGGGTTCAACAGGAAGATACTTTTTTAATGGAGATCGCTCCAGATGAGGCACAAAGCTACTTGATGTAAGAATATTAAAAAAACTACTTCAAGGATAAAAACTAGCCTACAATACGTGTGAGATGGATTAATTCTGACCCAGAAAACAGCAATTCTTCCCCCATTGTCAGAAACATCGCTCATGGAATGTAAGGACTAAAGGACAAAATAAAGGAAGCGAGGGTTACGAGGCTGCCGAAAGTAAACCCGAGGTTTACGTTCTACTCTCCTAAATTAGTCAGGTGGGTCGACATTTAAAATGATTCTCTAAATATTATTACGTTGTAATTTGTCAGCGATATTTCCTCAGTTTCCAGAAAATTCGAGAGATGGATGATAGATAGAGGAGATGTAATGGATTTTAGATGGATTCGTAAAAAATAGTAAAAGAGAGAGAAGGGGTATATAAAAAGATATATATATAGAGAGAGAGAGAGAAAGAGAGAGATAGAGAGAGAGAGAGATGGAGAAGTTTTAAAAGCAAGATGTTAGAGGAATCTTAACTATTCTATTTTATTGTCCCTGCACCCGGACAACGCCGGGTAACCATGCTAGTCTTTTATAAATGGTAAATATTTGTCCAATGATAAACATACCTATTGCACTTAGCATGTAAATATACAGTATTTAAATGAGAGACAGCATTTGTTATCACTGCAAATTATGTATCGTTGCAAAATGAGATTCGTTTAGTTGAATAATTCTTGCTGAGTCAAAGTCGGAAATGGAGAAGCGTTTGAGATTTACAGCATTTTCTTCGCGAATATACAGAAGTATCCACAACAAGCAAATCTCAAATCTGAGGAAGATTCTTCGACAGGCGACCATTATCAAAGACTATCGCCCCTAATTTACAGACACTCTGTATTTTTCTGACCTCCACGGCGACAGATGCGATGCTTTGAAAAGTGTAAAACTGGGATTCAGAAGATCCATCCATGATTACCTCTAGGCCATTTCTTTTTAAGTCATTGATAGCTGCAGAAAGTGATTTACGCCGCTGGAATATTTCCAACTATGATTGGAATAAGATAATAAATATGCATGTACGAATACATATGCTATGAGTGTACTCCTACACGTAACCCACACACGGATACATAGAGCTTTAGATTTCCTCTAATGTCAATATTTTCTCTCTCTCTCTCTCTCTCTCTCTCTCTATATATATATATATATATATATATATATATATATATATATATATATATACTAACTGTATAATTTTTTACCCTTCTCTAAACGATAATATGGAATAGGCGTGAACCCCTTAATAAGTGAATGAGAGATTGTTTATTTTTAATTTACGTTTATTCACTCTAAACAAGGCATATTGCCACTGATGTGTAAGGTCTACTGTGATAGAAGTCAGATTTATATAGGGTAACCCAGGTAGGAAGTTTGGCAGCAAGATTTTTGTTCACATTACAGTTAAATTTCAGCATGTGTCACTGGTCGAGAAACAGGGAGCAGGGGGAATTCCATAAGCACGTGGTCCGAGGAAAGAAGCTGTTGAAGTAGAAACTGTTCAGGTATCAAGGGACCTCTGCTGTGAAGGGGTACGCGTTTTTCGCAAGTCGGGTTTATCGGGTATATTTTCGTTGAAGGGGTGCAAATGCAGTAAGTTCATTCGAGCACATTATGTAAAAATACTTGTAGAAAAAGCACAGTGATACAACACGGTAGCAATGTGACGGGATCTGGATAGTTGCAGACGGTGCGCGAACTGTTAAGTTATAAACTTCTTTTGTATCATGTCGAAGATGCAAAGGCTAGTGTTTTGTTCACAGCCCAAAATGGTGAAACATTTTTCCATGTACTGGTTTTAGAGGTGTCATACAGCGAAACAGTCTGTCTGTAGATGTGTGTGTGTATACCCCGCAGTTTTCGATTTGTAATCAATTAAAATTTTCAGCGTAAATACTCGTAAATTTAATCTGAATATCCGCAGTGTAGCATACCCCACAAATTTTTATAATTTGATAATTTCTTTTTTTTAATCATGAACATTTTTAATTCTCTAAATTTAAAATGGAATTCATTTTCTGAAAAAAGTAGGAGAACTGATCGTTTTGCATTTGCCACCCCCTTTTTCTATTACGATTGTCATCATAGTTAATTATAATTAACTAACGACCAATCATCAACTAAATTTTTTTTCTCTTTTTTTTTCCTTTTCTTTAAGAACGGTTGTAGCATTTTCTCATCCTTCATTTTCTGAATGCGGTTGGTTATAAATCTGATGAGACCAACCTAGGTCGAAATAAGTTAAAATGTGTACAACTCGAATGTGTGTCTATTCTCCCCCCCTTAAAATGTATTCATGCTCTTTTTAAATGTACATTAAGCTCTTTTACTCGGGTTCCTATCGAAACCATTCGAAC
>OY744526.1:44991816-45081816 GCA_963556195.1 Sepiola atlantica | reverse complement strand
TGGGCACAACCTCCTAGTTGAAAACTTATATTCAATTGGATTATAGTCAGTAGACAGTAATTAAGCAAAATTCTCTAGATCAAAATCAAAATCATGTAATGAATTTTGATCAAAACTAGAATAAGGATTCCAGACATAAGGTTAAATATTATTATATCTTGATTTTAATATTCGTAAGAGGGACATAAATGCGGTTAAAATGTTTTGTTCGTGGTATTCTTCTAGCTGGTGTTTAAAATAAAGAACATCGGTGTTTTAATGTCGGCAAAATAATGATCGCTAATCGATTTGAAAAAAATTTAGCTGACAACTATGTTATCGAAAAAAAGACAGATAATATTTATTGTTTTCAAAAGCATAACATGGCTACAAATTAAAATAAACAAATAAAGAAATGCACCGTTCTCTTTCATCGGATAAGCAACATACACAATTATCTAATAAAATCGATCCGTTTATGACAAATAAGGTTGCACATCCAAACAGCATGACATAAATGCGGGTGTACCGCAGGTGTCGATCCTTTAAACTTTATTGTTCCTTATTTTTATCAACGACCTCACTGATGGAATTGTGTCCGAGATGGATATATTTGCTGATGACACAACGCCCAATTCTCAGTATGTGGGTGAAACGAACGCGTACAAGGTAATGGCTGTATCCTTACAAAATGAACCCCAGGCTATAGTTGAATGGGTACATAAATGAATGGTAAAAATAATGCTACTTAGACAAAGCTCATTTCCTTTAACGACTATGAGAAACCTGTTTAACAACCACTTGCCATGGCTAATAAGACCTGCGAGATGCAAACATCTAAACCCCTCGGCCTAACATTCACAGGTAACATGAATTGGAACAAATACATTGCAGATAATGCCAAAGTTGCTGCAAGGTAAGGGCGTTCCCTCTACCATGCTAGAAAACTTCTCACGCCTACATGTATTCTATATTTGCACAAAGCCACCATGCATGGAGTATTTTTGTCACATCTGGGCTGGTGCACCAACCACAAGTATCTCCCTCTTAGACAGGGTCGAAGAAAGAGTCTCTTATTTAATAGGTCCCGCACTGTCCACCAAACTCCAGCCCCAGTCCCATCGCCGCAATGTTGCACCCCTGTTTTTGTTTTACCAGTACTTCAATAGAATGTGTTCCGACGAAATTGCCGCTCTGGTACCTCCTCCCCCCCCCCACTCGGCCCCGACAAATCCGACAATCAGCTAAATCGCATCCTTCTACTGCGGAGGTCAATGGATCCCGTCGGGTTTTCTACTCTAATAACTTATTTCCTCGCACTGGTAGCCTTTGGAACTCCCTCCTGCTCCCTGTCTCCCTAACTTTTATAAACATGCAGAAATGTAAATGTAATGTGAACAAACATCTCACTACACAACTCCTCACTTAAGGTTCCACTTATAAATGTGGCTCCTAATTCACAGTGGCCATTTACGTCTCAGTGACAAAGTGCCTTGTTTGTTGGGAATCAAAGTAAACAAAATTGATTGCTAATGGCTACCAAATGAAAATTACTAGCTACATTGTTATTCACATATTTCGATTTGTCCAATTGTTACTTATACATATAACTCATAAAAGTGTGTGAATTACGAGTTTCTTCCAATTAGCACTTGAAATAAAATTACAAATTAAATATGTTATTTTAAATTACCGACTGTTATCTTTACTTCTTCGTTTTCATTTATTTAAAATTCGGTTAATCTATCTTTGTGTGAAATTTGCAAGTTTAAATTTGAATTCTTTCTGTATATTATATTAATAATGTGAAAATAGTGTAACTTATTTTAATGCAATTAAATCTCACTTAACGCCGCGAAAATTTGAATCAATCAGTAGATCCTAGTGAGTCCAGATTAAATCGGAAGAGTATTTTAATAGTGTCATTGAATTCCTTGAAAAATTAACACATTTTAAAATTTTCTAACTATCGATATCTATAACAGCAAAATTTCTAATACACTAATACACACACAGACACACACACACACACACACACATATATATATATATATACATATACAGAGTGATTCATAAGTCACTTCACTTAGCTATTTAAAATGATTACCATATGAAGCACAAACATACTATGAACTTTTGATGATTGTTATCTTACTCTCTAATTACTGCTATTTGTTATTTTAAATTTGTTCGTTTATATATTTGTTTCTATATATATTTATTTCATAATCAATCAAATATTCTACAAAGAGTCGTAAATTCCTTGCAAAAAAGAATAGAGCTATGCATGCAGAATGAAGGTGGAAATTTTGAAAATTTGCAGTAATTCTTAACTCCCATAAATGAATTTGTTAAATAAACTTTCTGTTTTGTATTACCGTATTTTTTAACTAGAATTTCAAAAATAAATCGCTAAGTGACTTATGAATCACCCTGTATATATATATATATATATATATATATATACTAAAAAATACCCGTACTAGGACAGGTAAAATTGATTCCCCAAAAAGAAGAGTGGTGTACTACTTTTATGTGACATTGTAAAAATTAAAACCAAGCTATAATGATACTTAACCTAATATTTTAAACACAAAGGGTTTTAAGAACAAATTGCAATCTAGGGAATCTTACCTAATTGGTCTTTAATGACTACGTCTAATTACTATGAATCGAACTTAATGTAAATCTGCAATATTTGAATTTAAAAATGGAAGGTTGTGCCTTTATTATGTTCCATAAACCTCCTTTAATATACTCTAAAGAAATTTAAATTTGGGGAATATTTATTAATTGTGGTGTAATTACTATTAGAATCTCACAAGATGTTCACGAAAGGCTTCCATCACTATTCACCCTGTTAGAATGAAACTAAATTAAACTAATTATAGCTCACATTACGACCCTGTACGCCAAGCAGCTGCGTCTAAAAATTCATAATGACCGGGTGATTAATTTAGGAGTGAATCTTGTACATACCAATATCTAAAATAATACGCATACCTAACTTTATATAAATATGGACATAGGAGATTAAATGATAACTTCTAAAAGTAATAGCGGTTTTTTTGGACACTGAAAAAGTTTGAAGAAATCACAAAAATTCTTCATGAACAAAAGAATAATGAAAAAATCTTAAAAGTCAGTTGAATATGTTTTTACTCAAGTGATTATTGAAACCGCAATCGAAAATTTTAAAAATGTCGTTTTTAAGCTAGTATTTGCTTTTAGATAAACAAATACAATGCACAATAGAAACCTTCCCTTTCTTTCTTTCTTTCTTACTCTCTTTTTCTCTCTAATAAAATAATGGGTCGTACTAAATATTAAAAAAATATATAGACTAATATATATTTTTAATGCCTCTTAAATTTATCTTAGTTGGTCTGTGTTCAACCACAAGGCGTAACCGGGGACGATGATATTGATGTCTGATCTCTCTGGTATCGGAGAGAAAAAGGGGTCATTTTGTTCACTTTTATTTTCAGCGTTTGTGTTCGATTGTGATTATTTCACCATTAAATCATTCCGTTAGTTCGTTTGTGTGTTCTGTCACTTGTATGTACGTATCCTGTTTTAAAGTGAAATCTTATTTTCTTTCTGTAGATCTGCACCAGCCTGGCATGAGAACACTACCCATGAGAATACTCTTCAATTTATGCACAACACAGTAAGAATACGACATTTAATTCCATTCCCGGTATGAATTCCATGTAACAGGTTATTTTTTAAAAAAAATGAAAATCAAAAATCTACATCCGTTAACAACTTGTAACAATCTCAAAGACGACACAGTATTGATCAGGTACCCTGGGAATGAAGAAATGTACGTAATCGATTTTTTTTTACATTCAGCACATGCTGAACTAAACTGCTTCATCACAAATCCGTTATTGGAATTATAAATGAATACTAGGAAAAGGATGTGACCCGTTGGGGCACCCATTGAGCTCGCGTTAGATTGTTTGAATCAGGAAAAAGAGAGTTTGAAAAGACAGTTAAATATTTTTTAAATAAAGACAAAATTTAAAATCGATCTCATTCTGTTCTCTATATCACCCCTACTTTCGACCCTTTTGTATTCACTTTACAGGTAAAATATTATTACTACTTGTGGTGATACTTTGTTTTGTTTATAATGGACTATTTCTATCTTTTTATTCCTTTCCTTTTTGTTACACCGGAGAAACAACACCGGTTGTCACTATAAATAGTGCGAGTCACCAGAGACTCAGAAGACAAAGCACAGTCTTGTAACTGTCTAGCCAAGTGCTAGTCACTTTCTTACTTTGTTAATACACTTGTAAAACAACCCTCGACTTGACTTCCTTTATTTATTATTTACTGTTGGACAACTTCACAACACTTTTCTTATTACTTTCCGCTTGTAATAAACAAGGGGAGAGAGAGAAGCAAGAGTGTCATATACCGTAAAAGAATAAGAGTGGGTATCCATACAAGATACAGTGAGAAAGAGTGAGAGTAATGAACGCACACTTAGTAAGAAATTGGGTGACTTGATGAGTTAATTACACATCACGGCTAATAAGAACAATTGCAAAGGAGTTTTCGAAAATAACTAAATTCCCAGATTAAGACATATTTTAATATGTATTTTTAAAATTAATATACAGGGAGGAGTCAAAATGCACGCAAATTCATATTTTTCAAAATTATTCCATCAATCATATATTAGTTAACATTATTTTTATATATGTTATGGATATATGCATGGCGTTTGTATAATTAATGTGTTTATACTTTACAGGTCATTATTTACATCATGCGAATTGATTAGGGAACTAGACTGGAGATAATAAAATTGTATTATAAGAATAATGAAAATGCAGCTGCAACAATGAGAGTCTACAAAAAGATAAAAGCCATGCGAAATAATTCATTTCCTTTATCTACTCTGACACGATTAATAAACTAATTTGAGGGCACAAAAACACTTCATGATTTACCATCAAGCGGCAGGCCGTCACTGGAAGAAAATCATGTTGTAGAGGCTGTCACAAGCTTACAGTCAACTAACGCACTTAGCTATGCAAGTTCAAGAGGTGTAACTGAACTCACGAGCATCCCTCAACTCAGTGTTACACGGATATTTCATCAGCAAGATATGCAGCCTTACCGCATAAACCTTGTCTAATGTATTGGTGATACAGGCACACCACAACGACTTGCGTTCGCAAATTGGCTTATGGAAAATCAGTTGGTGTTAAAATATGTGTTGTAGTCAGACGAGGCTTATTTCTCGCTTGACGACTTAGTTAACCGCCGCAACTGTGTAATTTAGAGCTTTGAAAATCCAAAAGCGTTTCATCTAAAAATCTGCATTCCGAAAAGTTAGTGTATGAATGGCATTTAGTGCTGCATATCGATTGCAACAATTCTTCTTCGATTCGACAATTGATTGAGTGAATTATACCGCTCTGATGCGCGATCATCTGATTTTTAAGTTACAGAGAAAGCGTAAAATGACGATTGTTGTGTTTCAACACGACGGAGCTCCTCCCCACCATTCTCTGTTTGCTAGGGGTTTTCTTGATGTAAAATTTCAAGAACATCGTGTGATTGGCCGAGGATACAGAACAACGTTAGCCGCTTAGGTCGCCTTATCTCAGCTCACTGAACTACTATTTCGAGGGCATGCTGAAGGCCCGCATATTCCATCAATTTCGTCCTAACAATCTTAATGAGCTCAAAGATCGCATCATTTCAGATATAAATACAGTTTCCTGTGATGAACTCGGGCGCATTGTAAATAATTTGGTTAAACGTGCAAAGCAAGTATTGAAGAAGAAGGCGGTATAATTGAACATTTGTTGTAATGTTACAAGCCCCATTAACTCTGCTTTCTTTTGATTATATGTAGTTTACTTTAATATGATTTAAAGACTTCATAATGTGCGTTCATTTTGACTTACCCTATACACATGGGTAAAAGAGCTTTAGAGAAAACACACTTTGACTTAATTATCTTCAGTATAATAACATATAGAGAGATATACCCGATCCATGGCAGAAAAATCGGACGCAAGAGTATAAAGAAATCAAATTGGTAGATGCACGTGCGTGATTGGTCTAATAAATACTGTGACGTAAATGGAAGTGCATATGACGCGGTTAAATCTATCTTTATCTGATGTGTTCATTGACACGCTAATACTCTTCAGAAAGTTATGAGACTACAATGCTCGCTACTATGGATAAAATAACAGTTTCTGTTCAATTAATCGTATACAATGCATCGTTTCCAACAGATATTACTGTTGCGTTCTTAACCGTTGTACAATACATGCAGCAACCAAGTTGCCGTAATAATTACAAACACATTAAAGTTCTACAAATGTTCATTCATACTTTAGATGTGTGTCATTTCCCCTTTACGCGGTTCTTCACTGTTCTTCCCCGACCGATAAAAGTACTGCCCTATTTTTAATACTTCTTTCATATCTTAAAAAAAAGACTAACTCGAGACAAATCTTATGGAAGAAAGCGAGACATTAATTCAACGTAAAATTGGTTAAAAATAAATGACCAATAGGGAGGCAGATATATATATATATATATATATATATATATATATATATATATATATATATATATATATATATATATATAGAGAGAGAGAGAGAGAGAGAGACAAAGATCGAAATCTTTAATTGGTTATATCTTGTCATTCCATGTAATTCCAATTTCGACGCCTATTCGTGCGTCCGAACACTCTTTTCTATCACCCTCACTTTGAGTCATGTGACGTCATATCCGCTTCCAGTACATTCTCAAAACATAAGAAATTGTCAACTTTGTATCATCAAGTTGACCTCGCTAAACCTCTCAGCGGTTTCTATTTCTTATTATTCTCAACTAAATAAATTACGTACTTGGTGATCTATCCGCTCGATATCTAACATTACGTTGTCGTATTAAATAACCACAATAGGGTTAATATGTCGTGAAATATTTCAACTATACCCAACTGCTGAATTCCAATCAATAACTATTGATTTTGGAGTAACATGAACCAGAAAGGGCTGACATGCCGTAAAGAAGACAAACTAAACATAACAATGAGTTGGTTACAAAAGGTATTGTGTTTGGGTATTAACCAAATGAAAAAGTCTGATATTCCGCAAGACAGACGCACTACAACCATTGCAACCGTACTTATTTTTGCGACTGAAGTCAGAGAAAATTACGTATATTTTATATTTTTATAGTATCTATAGAAAGACACCAGTTCCAAAGCATCACGAGAGAGAAACCAATTCTTTGACAAAGGTATACGTTTAATAAAGATCTTTCTTTGTTGTCGGTGGCTTGTTGGCCTGAAGCGAAATTATGCACAAGCGTGTTCAGCACAATCATATATGGATAACAAGGCAATTTCACCACACTGTTTCTTCTTCTACAGACGCTAAGATGGCGAACGCGCGAGGCATATATTACAAAGACATGTTGGAAAGTGTAACCTCATGTTCCCAGCGGTAGTGGTAACTTTCCAGTAATGCTTTTCGCTTCATTCTTTCATTTTTTTTCTCTTTCCTTTAACCTCAAGCTGACGCGTATATCTATGATTTTGAAGACTCAGCCGATGGCGGTCGGACAAAGTGAAAGAGAACGAAACTATCAAATTATCAATAAGCCAGCTGCAGAGAAGCTCTCTTTTTATTTAAAAATATAACTATCACACGTGTTCATGTAGTGTTAGAGTTTACTGTTTGGTGAACGAAAGTAAAGTGCTCAAAACCGTTTGTGCGTACATGGCTTTGCGCATACATCCGCCTTAAAAAATAAGAACAGATAAATATAATTTGAGCCAATCGGAGGAAATTATCGAATTTGCATATTTGATCAACCTCAAGCGCATATAAGCCATATATATTTTCAATAAACAGTTGAGCCAGAATCCACAACAGAGCGGACATGTATATTACGCCAGCTTCTCTCGACCATCTGTCGGGAATGGGGAAGCTAAATTCCTTTCTTAACTTACGCACACACACTCATATGCATAAGCACTCTGACAAAAACGCGACCCATACTCGATGCCTTAAGTCTTTCACCCTGTAGCATGCACATTCACGCTGATTGAAAACAAATATATAAATACATCCTTTTTAATACTCGTAACATTTCTCATTGAAATTTCTACTATTAACAGAAATGGATTGTAACTCTAATGAATGATTTCCAATTAAATGTAATTTTTGTAATTGAGTGGGAAAGTTTGGATTATGACTTTTATGACCTGTGGATAATTCACCACACTTAAAAATCGACTCCAACTTCCTAATTATCTCAGCCAATCAATCCACTTATTCTGCAAGGACTGTCAAACTCTGAACAGACATTCTTTGTTTTCTTATCTATGTAAAATTTTAATGTATCGCGTATCCCCTAAAACTGTCCTAAAAGGTATCCTCTAAAAAGAACATATCAATTATTATGCAAAACGTGTCTTTCCGTAAGTCCCTTTTTGCTATATACATAGACAAAAACATGCTAAAATATAAATTAATTCTGGTATTGAATTATTTTTTGAAATTGAATTTGTATAATTGGCCGTAATTTATAAAAAAAACTTAACAAGTCACTCATATCTTACTTAACTATTCATGTATTTATATCGCGCCCTCTCACACTGTTAATTCAACCACTCGAGCATTTCTTAATGTTAAAATGGTAAAATAATTAGTCTTTTAAATTATATATAAGAACTAACCACTTGGACACAAACCACTACCACAACTTGTTCCACTTAGATGTCATTCGAATATTCATAAACTGGGATATTTCTACGGACGGGCAATGAAACTAAAAGTGTTTTTATAATGCAGTTAGTATTTAAATCTCTCGAGACATTTAATGTTTTTTCACAGTAAAATCTCCAATTTTTTAGTATCATTTTCCACCGAGAGCTGCCTTTTTTTCTTCCATTCGTAACGTGATGGTGTGTTCTCTTTGTGAATGTTGTCGCTTAATTTCGATTATGGCTATAATTCGACAATTTTGTCCTTGAAAGGAAAGAGGGTAAAGCATTTTGAGTGTCTTTTCAATAAAAAAAACATATTTTATATTAATATTCAATCATTAATTAATAAATACTGAAAAATTCATTGAAATTGGATTTTCTGATTTTCGGTGGATTTCTTTCAACCAGGATTATCCATGTTTTGGTTGAAAATTACATTACTTTTCCGTTTAATTACTTATCTCTATATAAATCTATTAAGAAATTCGTCTCTTTTAACTAAAAACTATAAGTTTCAGCCGTTCTATAATATCCTTTTTACTAATATAGAAGTAAAGAGTCCTACTATTACAAGTCCATACATATAGGCAAGTAACGAGTTTCTGCGATCAACAGAACCGAAATTATCGCCAAAATGTGAGTTTAATTTTTCCGTGACCTCCACGTTGACATTTGATCGAGATATCAAACACTAAAATTAATTCTAAGTTAGACTGTACTCGATATTTTAAGCAAGTTAAGTGACGATTGATCAAACAATGTGGATACGAGGCTATCCATAAATATAGTTAGAAACGAATAAACTTGACTAAAACATAACCTCCCTAGCGGAGGTAATAATAGAGAAACACAACATTAAACTATTTTAGAATTTGTACAAACAGTTGTAGAAACACAGTTAACAAAATTAAAAGATAATAAAATATATTTCCTTTCACGATGATAGATGGCGCTCCAATCGTCGCATAAAAGGACTACTTCCTGTTTTGATTCTCAGGAACACACACGCCAGTACACATGCATTTTACGTTATGTAAGACATTTCCCTCCAATTCAACATATACACCCATATCCAGCGTGTTCAGACTTTATTGAACACATTGTAATATATGTACACGTTTTTTATGAACACATTCTATAAGCGAACCCTATTGGGTTTGCGAGGAATAAATGCTTTTTTGCATAGATTATTGTTTCCGTGGTGTTTCTTTTTTTCATTGGTAATTGCTTGTATTAAAACATACATAGAAGAGGTACACTGCCGACGCGTGAACTAACTTCTTCTGTATCATGATAGCAGGAGAGAAACTACACTACTCCTTAAACGGTGGAAGTTGTGGCTAGGGGGATGGTATCATTATAACATAAAAGATACTAGACTGACCACTCAAAACGAATGAGGTTATTTTCTGTGACCTAGACGTCGACATCCAAAAATTATATGAGTTCTAAGCTAGACTATTCTCGATATTTTAAGAAAGTTTAGTGACGATTGGTCAAGAGATGTAGATACTAGTCTGTCCATAAACATAGGTAGAAACGAACAAACAAGACTGAAAACATAACCTCCATGGCGAAGGTAATAATAAAGACACACAACATAAAACTATTTTAGAATTTATACGAACAATTTTACAAGAACACTTATCAACACGGAAAGATAGTAAAATATCTACTAGTCCTGGATGAAAAAAAGTCTCACGGAAATTTAATACTAATTTCTGTGTAACAATAGTCAGAGTTCTAGGCATTCCAATCGTCCATTTCTTTGTCGTTTTGAACAAACTACGTAGACTCTTTGTTACTGACAAATAATACATCGAGAATAAATAGTTAGAGTAAATGTCAATAGGAGAAATCAGACGTGTACAAATCCTTCTGATTAAATCCTGAGAAAATCCTGACTGGTTATTAGTGATCGCCATCTTTATCTTTTTTATCTTCCTCTTTTTTTTTCTCATTGAATAATTATTTGATGGACGAGATTTCCACAATCGGCTTTTAAAAATGACAAAAAATGACACTGACTTAAAAAGTAAAATAAAGAAAAAAATCCGTTTCAAGGAACTCTGATTGGTAAACAACCTATCAATATCTGATATATGTTTAACATATATATGTTAATGAACGAACGCTGCAACCACCAATAAAAACAATTACATAAAAATACATTAAATATTTAGGTGAATAAGAATCGTACATATTTCTAGACATGGCGTAAGACGCTGGACTATAGACATAAATATCGATGGTTCAATTATTGTCTAATTTAGCCATGCTTCTGACGGTTGTGAGCCAGAAATACGGGTTCATGGATTATATTTATGTACGTATACAATTATTTAAAATATATATGTTTGCGAAAAATACGTCCTATTAAATTAAAGGCGAAAAATAATGCACTTTTCTACATCTTAATCACTTAGGAAGTGAAATAATCAAAATAGCAGTAAGCAAAAAAACAACTAACGCTGAAAAAAAATACGAAAATAAATTCTAACGTACTCACACTTGGACACATGAAGATGAATAGTTTTTTGTAAAAGTGACTTCTCAAGCCAACACTCGGCAATGTGACCGAGTTTACAGTTAGGATAACAGGTATCGATGTCAAAATTAATATTCCTAACAATATGCAGTATGGTCCACCGAACAAAAAATGCTATAGAAAAGCCAATGTCGATGTGCGAGATGCAATGTTGTTTAGGTAAAATTTGTGAAATCCGACTGACTTTTTATATATATATATATATATATATATATATATATATATATATATATATATATATATATATAAATGGAATAAAGGATAAGCAAATCAACAACTAACAAAAATACACTCAAATACTCATGTTGTATAGTTCTGCCGAAATATTTCAATCGTATAAAATACGACCATTATCAATCGGTTGGTGAACTTTAATTAAAAACGGAAAAGTTTTCAAATTTATACAAATAATGCGATTGGAAGAAATAGTCACATGCAGAAAACATAATTTTAATATATTTGTAGAGATCATCAGTTGCTTACCTGAAAACTGCTTTGATAATTTAGAAACAAAGCAGTAATTTGTTCATGGCTTCCCAGACATAACCTCCCTTAAAGCAAAAACATCAACGGTCCGCGTATGGAATCTAGTTTCTGGTTTTATCCTGATTTTTAAACATAACTTTGTTATTAAAAATAATCCACTTTACCGGTGCTGTTAACCCTTTGCTCAAATAAAACTGTATCATTTATTTACAAAACTACTTTATTTTTGCGTTTGAAAGAAATCAATTTATACTACTTCTCCTCCCCTCTGTTGATAACTTCTATTTTTATTGATTTGCATTAATATTTATTGTACTTTAGTTATTTTTTAAAACTATTTTATATTTTGAAAAAAAATGATATATATATATATATATATATATATATATATATATATATATATTTCAAAAAAATATTTATACCTTTACGAAACAATGGTTTATTATGTGTGTACTCCTTTCTATTTATTCAAACTGGCGTAACCACGCTCAAAGACACCGAACATTTTTTCTTTCTCACCAACAAGTCGATACCACCGGACATTTTCTTTCTCACCAAGTCATTAACACCAGACGATGAAGAAAAAAAAAAGAAAAAAAAGCATTTTGCTCTGACGAGGAATATTTTATATTCGAAAGCTTAGTTTAAAATAAATAAATATTATTTATTTATTTTAACAAATACTATTGTTATGGTTTTTCAAAAAAATATTTATACCTTTACGAAACAATGGTTTATAATGTGTCTACTCCTTTCTATTTATTCAAACTGGCGTAACAACGCTCAAAGACACCGAACATTTTTTCTTTCTCACCAACAAGTCGATACCACCGGACATTTTCTTTCTTACTAAGTCATTAACACCAGACGATGAAGAAAAAAAAAGAAAAAAAAGCATTTTGCTCTGACGAGGAATATTTTATATTCGAAAGCTTAGTTTTAAATAAATAAATATTATTTATTTATTTTAACAAATACTATTGTTATGGTTTTTCAAAAAAATATTTATATATATATATATATACATGTATTTTTATCTCTTATATATATATATATATATATATATATATATATATATATATATATAGGTACTATTTACATACCATATATATTTCATACTAAATTTCTTATATTGTAATGGACGGTCGTGTTAACGTACTTTGATTAATTTGATATAACTTAAAAGCGCCTAAATAGCGCGTTATTGCCTTATTTTACTGTCTAAATATGTTATTCTAGTCGTCCCATTGTTTAACTATTCTTATTACTAAAGCATCAGCTGAGTATATAAAATCTATTAATCTTACATCCATTGCAGTCGAAAACCATTCTGAAAGTTCACTGTGGGCAAGGATTGGGGGACGGTGGAAATGTTGTCGAGAAAGGAAGTGGGGTGTAGGGCGAGCCGACAAGCATCACACGTGTCATATTGGCAGGCATTTAGACCAGTAAGTTAATTGACATCAAACCCGACATGATATGGGGAAGTTGGGAGGGTAACCTATATACACGTAAGTTTTTTTTTATCTTCTTTCATTTTTCTATCATTGTTATACTTCATTTAATATCTTCTTGAAAGCAGAAATTAAAAGTAAAGTCTGCTTTTAATTTTTACTCTGCGAAGAGATTAATTAAATAAATTATTTATCTAATATTTCTATGATTAATAATAATTCCTATTCAATGAAAATTGTAAATACTTCTGAAATTACTTACAAAATGGTGGACCGTTATAAAGTATTAAACATAGAAAAACGGAAAAAATGCACAGTTTTTTAAATTGTTTTATCCTAGTATCTGCACTCAATTGCTAACATAAAAAGGAGATTCTATTTATCTTCCTCCCACAAGGTAAGATGTGACACAAGGTCGGGAAAGTAGGATTTGAAAAACCAGCGCTCGAGAATTTGAGGGCTCTGGTCATTTATAAATTGAAAGGAGATAATATTACTTAATATAATGAAAAACTCTAAAAATATGCTTTCTGAAAGTCACAATAGTATGTGGTTAACTAAAGGGATTTATATTTACTATTTGTCTTGATAGAAGAGTTAATATTAGTTTGAAAGTTGAAAACTCACTATTAATAATTTGTTTGTAATTATGAGTGTGTCAATTTCTTGTCAGTTAATTATCATTATACTTGACACTGAGTAACGTACTAAAGTTACGATGTCTTAATTAAATATATAAGGTGTATTTTATTGGATTAATTTGGTGTAATTTATTTACATTGACGCCTAAATATGTGAAGCTTAAGTTACCTTTAAAAATCGTAACTGCAATTTATATGAGGTTTGTATTATTACTTATTACTGATCTAGTGGAAGTCATCTTAGTAATTTCTATCATTTGTGTTGAAGATAATTGTGGGCAGTATGTATGAAAATCTATTTGCGTTGTTATTTCAAATATTTTATTATATTTCTACTAAGTATAATTCAATTATGGAGTGTCATAATTTCTAATCGTAGCTACTTCTATATTCATCTCAGGTAATGTATTTGAGATGCTTACAACTAATTCTTACTTCCCTCTTTTTGTTCAATAATCTCTCTCTCTCTCTCTCTCGCTTGTTCTCTGATAATTGCTAATTTTTAGTGGAGGCAAATGTAACACGTAGAGATGTGTTTTCTAGGTGTATGAGGACCTTCTTTAAATGATCCACTTAACGAGAGGTGCCCTATTGTTCATCTTCAAATCACATATGTATTGAGATAGGGCAGTGCCATCCTTTTATTTGGGTTGTTAAAAAATGATTTACAGTTAGGGTATCTTGTTAAATATGTTCTCCAACCACCACATAGAATATCTTATATATATCTATACACACACACACAAACACACACATATATATATATATATATATATATATATATATATATATATATAGAGAGAGAGAGAGAGGGAGATAGAGAGATAGATAGATAGATAGAGAAAAAAGAGAGGGGGAGAGAGATAATAGATATACATATAAATAGTTATTAGTATGTATAAATATATATATATATAATAAAAATAAAGCTGAGTTAATTAACGCGTGTTTTCCTATGGATATTTTCTTATATATTTTAATCAACCAAAATACATGTTTATATATTCCTTTGTATTGATTGAGTTATGTTTAAAAATCCATTTGATTTGTTTTAATTTACCGTAATTTGCAATTTACTCAACAAGTCACCCATTTCTTGCTGAGTTTCTTTCTACTACTATTACCCTCTCTCAAGGTATGTGGTATGCCTCCTCGCTCTTATTCTATATAGTTTTTATTACTCTCGCATCTGCCGCTCTCTATTTTTCTCTTTCCATCGGCGCTTATTAATAGTTAAATATAATAAAAAGAAAGGAATAAACATATTGAAATCGCCCATTATAAACAAAATGGAATAGCACTACGATTAGTAATAGGTTTTACCTAGGGAGAAGAGAAAAACGAGAGAGGAAGGTACCCATTTTTAATTGTTTGTCTTTATTTTTTATATTTATAAGGCTTCTCAAACGAACCTTTTCTGTATTCAGACTATCTAATCTAAGCTCTATGTATGACCAAACAGGTCATCTATTTTTGCATATAAATACATACTTAAAAATTATGAGTATAAATATATGCATTATAAGTTAGTTGATTTTAGGTTCCACAGGAGATGATATGAAATATTTCATGTAAAAACGATACATCATAGTGTCTGTTGGGTGTACCGAGATTTCATAAAAACTAGCAGGGGTACCCGGCGTTGCCCGGGGCTCTCCCTCCTCCTCCTCTCCTCTCCGCAAGCAAAATAGGATATGGAGCACTTTTTCCCCGGACAACGCCGAAGCCTCTGGGTCCTAAATTGACGAAGCCCCTCCCCCCGGTGCTGGGTCCTATACTGTAAAAGCACCCCCGGTGCTGGGTCCTATACTGTAGAAGCGCCCCGGTGGCGATACTGCAGAACACCCCCCGTGCCTGTACTGCAGAAACCTCTGGATCCTATACTGTAGAAGCACCCCCGGTGCCTATACTGCATAAACACCTATGGTCCCTATTCTGTAGAAGCATTCGGGTCCTATATTGTAGAAGCACCCCCGGTGCTGGGTCCTATGCTGTAGAAGCACACCTGGTCCCTATACTGTAGAAGTACCCCTGGTCCCTATACTGCATAAGAACCCATGGTCCCTATTCTGCAGAAGCACCCGGGTCCTATATTGTATACGCACCCCGGTGCTGGGTCCTGTACTGTAGATGCACCACTGGTGCCTATACTGCAGAAGAACCCCCCGCTCAGGTCCATATACTTCAGAAGCCTCCGGGTCCTATATTGTATAAGCACCCCCGCAGGATGAAGATGTGGATAATTCCCCCCACCCCTACCACCCGCCCCCCAAAAATTCCCCCCACCCCACCCGCGTCCCAAACATTCTCTCCCCCCCTCCCCCCAAAGAACTATTTTTATTTTAAAAGATATAAGTTTAGGTTGCTAGGTGCGGATGTGATTGAGCAACCCTTGTTTCACTGTTATCGATAGATCCGGACAGAAGTTATGGGATCACTTGATACAACCGGACAGTGCATTTTTATCAAGTTGTTACATGAATACATTGGCTTATTTCAAAATCACCAGTAAATAACATTGAAAAAGTTTCAAAAAACCAGACCCGCCCCCGAAAACTGGCCCCGTTGACCCCCGGGGACATTTTTTTTTTGTTGTAATTTTGAGATATTATGCTCCCAGGTGTTGTCCGGTCCTAAACATGTCGACTTGTCGACAGTTTGCCGAGTAGTTTTTGAGGAGTAGCTGGCCATACAAACAAACAGACAAACAGACAGACATACAGACAAGTGCCCTTTATATAATAGACTAGCAGGGGTACCCGGCGTTGCCCGGGGCTCTCCCTCCTCCTCCTCTCCTCTCTGCAAGCAAAATAGGATATTGAGCACTTTTTCCCGGACAACGCCGAAGCCTCTGGGTCCTTAATTGACGAAGCCCCCCCCCCCCCGGTGCTGGGTCCTATACTGTAAAAGCACCCCCAGTGCTGGGTCCTATACTGTAGAAGCGCCCCGGTGGCTATACTGTAGAAGCACCCCCCCCGTGCCTGTACTGCAGAAGCCTCTGGATCCTATACTGTAGAAGCACCCCCGGTGCCTATACTGCATAAACACCCATGGTCCCTATTCTGTAGAAGCACCCCCGGTGCTGGGTCCTATGCTGTAGAAGCACCCCTGGTCCCTATACTGTAGAAGTACCCCTGATCCCTATACTGCATAAGAACCCATGGTCCCTATTCTGCAGAAGCACCCGGGTCCTATATTGTATATGCACCCCCACAGAATGAAGATGTTGATAATTCCCCCCACCCCTACCACCCGCCCCCCCCAAATTCCCCCCACCCCACCCGCGTCCCAAACATTCTCCCCCCCCTCCCCCCAAAGAACTATTTTTATTTTAAAAGATATAAGTTTAGGTTGCTAGGTGCGGATGATAGATCCGGACAGAAGTTATGGGATCACTTGATACAACCGGACAGTGCATTTTTATCAAGTTGTTACATGAATACATTGGCTGATTTCAAAATCACCAGTAAATAACGTTGAAAAAGTTTCAAAAAAACAGACCCGCCTCCGAAAACTGGCCCCGTTGACCCCCGGGGACATTTTTTTTTTTTGTAATTTTGAGATATTATGCTCCCAGGTGTTGTCCGGTCCTAAAGATATCGACTTGTCGACAGTTTGCCGAGTAGTTTTTGAGGAGTAGCTGGCCATACAAACAAACAGACAAACAGACAGACATACAGACAACTGGCCTTTATATAATAGAAGATAGATTACCCTGCCGTGTCTGTTGTAGAAACATGCTTATAGTGGCATGCCGACTCTTCACCATTATTCGGTTTGGGTTAGGATTAGACTTCGAGAAAAATAACTATATCGTGTAAAAATTAACTTATCTTAAGGTTACTAAAATCTTCACTTAATTGTATTTATATGTTTAGTTTTAAGTGTAAAAATATTGCAAATCTATTACTTTTTCAAAGTAAATTATATTGATATAAATGAATTCGCGCGACGAAGTATATATATATATATATATATATATATATATATATATATATATATATATATCTGCTAATTCTTTTATATAACGTATTTGTATCTGCTTGTTAGATATTTATCAAAATTAACGCGAAGAGGGTCGTTCGTTTTGCTTTCAAATCGCTTATAAAAGAAGTAAATAAATGACAATAAATAGGTCTTATACATGTTTTCTTCGATTAATGAATCATTAAATGTATTTGTAATGATCCAACACGCGTTTATTGAACGATTTAATATAATGAATGATTCAAAAGCAGTTATTGTCGTACCCACGTAAAATTCTGTCTGTGAATCCCTTACAGCCAAGTTTAATGTGATTCACCTACCTCCTTACAAAACAATGGACCTAAGAATTGCATTCGGAATAGAGACATGTGCACTACTAGAGATGAAACAGAGGACAATAGAAAAACGAAGGTTTAATCAGCGAGCATAAGAGAAAATATAAGGCGCGATAATTGTAAATGGCAACGTTCGACGGAGGGGCCTAATGACAAACTACGACAAGGGTAAACAGCGCATAACAGTGCAGCACGCAATGATGCCAATGCCGCAAATAACAATGCGTTTGTCAAACTAAACAGTTACACTGTTTCCCTTAAATTGCCATTGTAAAATACCTATTCTTCACCACTTGTTATTTCTACATAAAAATCCATGCATACAGACTTGAAAGAAGAACATCAGACATCGTGAATAATTACCGCAGAATAAGTAAATTAATTTGTTGCAAGTGATCCCAAATCGAACCTCACCGCCACAACTAAACTTTAATAAGTATAGATTCAGCAACAATTGGTGACCTCCGACGTTTTCAAACTGTGTAACAATTGGTAGCCCCGACTTGAGTAATCCCGCAGCGAGTGATCACCTGATTTGGAACACATACGAATTTCTAAACATTTGATCACAAAACTAAACTCGAGACCAATGGTGTACATCAGTTATATTTTCACCCATACATTTAAAAACACTCTTAAATGACAAAACAATATCTGCGTACAATATAGAAATTTCTAATCTGATGAAAACAGCTTAAAATATGCCGGATCGTGTAAAAGAGTTGAATATGTCAGTGGTATTGCTATTGCTCTTCAATAAAAAAAACATCAAGCACTTATTCTATGTAGTTGATTTGATACGCAAAATAAATTACACTGGGGTTACCCAGTGGTGGTGATTACCTTCATCGGGTGAAGCGTCACTTTCCTCTGTTGTGTGTCTTCAATGGAAGTTATTCACAAGTTGTCGTCTGCGTATGCTGCGTTGGCGTGCTGGTGAGTATTTATCGTAACCTCTTGTTCGTGATTCCGGTATTCCTATTGTTTACGCCCCTTACGTCTATTGCTACAGTTGTTCGTGTTTGTTTTAGATGGAACCTATTCATTCTCAGCTGAGGATTTCTCGTTCCCAGCCCCAGGTTTACTACTAGAGAAAAATTTGTTAACGCATGATACACTCAACGCGTTCGAATTGGCTAAGATGGTATTAGCCAGTTCTACAGCTTAAACAAATCTTAGGCATCGCAGAATACATTGTTGTGTGTCAATTATTTGACGAAATTAAACAAGTTGGACGTATATTAGAGGGACGCATTTTACAGTATAGAGAACCATTAACCACTCTCTGCAATGTATCAACAGCCCCTTTACACGTGATATACCGGGCAGGGAAAGGTACTATACTGTTGTGACCATGTAAAGAAGCTGCAATGAAGACACAGACTAGAAGTTTTGAAGAAAACAAATAGGATTGAAAAAGTATTATACAAGAAAGAACAAGAGTGGTTGTACGCCAGTCTTGACTGCCAGTATAGAGTTGGGTGGTTCCAGGTATTTAATTCCCTCCCACCGCAGGAATATGTGACACAAGGTCGGAAAGTGGGGAAAGAGTCAAGCCAGCGCCCCTAAAGAAGGAGCACTCTGGCCTAGCAAAAATAGCCTGGGCAACCCCGTCGGCATTCCCCGGTCAGGGCGCCTCAAGCAGCAAGTAATAAACTTACTCCTCTTCAAAAAGGGAAGGCAAGGTCTGGGGGTGCACCTCCTAGGAAAACCCAGGACAGTATACCTCAGCCCGGCAGATAAAAGGCCACCGAAATGGCCCAGTTCTTGCCAGACTGATTGTCGAGAACGAATTCTCGACTGGTATTACCCCATCTCGACGTCCTCAATCAACCGAAGTTAATGAGAGACTGAGCAGGATGGGTTAGTTCCAGGTATTTAATTCCCTCCTACCGCAGGAATATGTGACACAGGTCGGAAAGTGGGGAAAGAGTCAAGCCAGCGCCCCTAAAAAAGAGCACTCTGGCCTATCAAAAATAGCCTGGGTAACCCCGTCGGCATTCCCCGGTCAGGGAGCCTCAAGCAGCAAGCAATAAGCTTACTCCTCCCCATAGAGGGAAGGCAAGGCCTGGGAGGGTGCACCTCCTAGGAAAACCCAGGACAGTATACCTCAGCCCGGCAGATAAAAGACCACCGAAATGGCCAAGTTCTTGCCAGACTGATTGTCGAGAACGAATCCTCGACTGATATTACCCCATCTCGACGTCCTCAATCAACCGAAGTTAATGAGAGACTGAGCAGGATGGGGCGAGGCCCAGGTATTTAATTCCCCCCCACCGCAAAGGTCAGAAAGTGGGAAAAGAGTCAAGCCATCGCCCCAAAATAAGGAGCACTCTGGCCTATCAAAAATAGCCTGGGAAACCCCGTCGGCATTCCCCAGTCAGGGCAGGATGGGGCGAGTCCCAACCCTAAGAAGCATGCGCTCTCAGTATTTATGGTGAGTGGAAGAGGTCAAGTAGTCCGTTATAAGAAACGTACCATAAAACCTCGTCCCAAGCTTTACATAATTAGGAGTTATAGTATCGTTTCCTTTTTGGGGGGTCGCTATTCTGAAGCTGCTTAAAGTAGCTGTATGTCGAAATTGTCGTATCTGGTAACCATGACTTTTTCCTGTGGAGTGCTGCCGTTTTCTTTCGATAGTCGTTCTCTAATTTGGTTTAGGTTTTTCATGAGAGAACTGAGGGCCTCTATATAATTCAGATTTGATATCCTCCAGCTTTTTAATTCTATGCTTTTGAGTGTTGAGCCTATCTTTAAATTTTTCGAAAATAGCTTATTTTCTTCGACATTCAACTTCAAGACAAGTCACTTTATATTTCATAGTCTTTTGCTCTTCTAAGACATCTTTGAGTTGCAACTTTAGTGGTGTCATCTCTGGAACCATGAGTTTGCTATTTTTAACCGTCAATTGATTATCCAAAGAATGTGACTTACTGTCTTTCAGTTTAGTGTTAGCTATTTGCAGCGTGAATTTTGTGTCCTTTAATTTAGGCAGACAATTTATTTTGAGTCAATTTCATACACTTTTTAAATGTTTGAAACAAATTTATTCTGTCGTTTTTCTGACTAGGTCGGCCGATTTTTATTTTCTGGTCAGAAATGTTCGTTGGTAACCCCCATAGGTTGAACAGCTGTAATAAATTTGTGCCAAATAAATTCTTGGTATATTTTAATACGAAAATCTTTACTTTTTTGGTAGTTCTGTTTAAAGTAATGTCGGTAATAATTATTTATGTTTTCTAAGACGTACATAACTAACTAACTAACTAAATAATTACAAACATTAATTTACTTTATTTGTCAATTTTCTATTCAAAGCGATCTTCCTACCCTATAGTAATTGGAACTAACACTGTTACAAACCTCTCTAACCAAATTATGTTCAATAAATTAGATTAAAATCTAAATTATATTTTCTAATTTTAGTTACCAAAAAGAGAGTTTTTTAAAGTAATTTGATCAAATATCACGTTCCAAGGTCTAACATTCTAAAATTCTTCAGGAAATATAACAACGTTTGCGGATTTCTCGTGTTAATAATAACAAGAAATCACTTTGTTCATATTATGCATTCTGTTATAACTTTCTAGTGTTAACAATTTAGGAAGATTTCTTTCATCATAGTTTTACTTTTGGTAGACATCCCCTAGGCATTACTAAATAAAATTGAATTACTTTTGCAAGATAATTGTCTTTCCAAGATTTTAGTGCTTCTATCATTGAGTATATAATCCATGAGAGGTAAACGAGTGAGCACACGGTGATGGGCAATATTATTGCTCACCATAATAAAACTGTGTTAATCTAAAGTTACGATACCTCTCATCTGACCAGCCACATTCCTTCATCTACGGGTTCGACCCAATCTATAGAAGTTAGGTTGTATGGTGCAAATGCAAATACTTCCAAATAGTATTTCAAATAAGTATAAAAACACACTACTTCCCTTTGAACCTTATTCTAAGTAAAAATCACAGTATTTTTCTTATCAGACAGGATTTAGGAATTCTCAAGCTGTGCAGAATGTACAAAAAAGATAAAAGCAAAATACACTTAGAAATAAGAAAAGAAAAACTGTCTATGTTTTGAAATAGACATCAAATGCACGTATACAATGCACACAGATACAAAAACGCATATATATATATATATATATAAAGATATTGTTCGTTCTTTTTTTTTTTTAAGCATTGAATAAAATGTAATAAAATGACGTAAGAAGCCCTTTTTAACAATGCGTGAAAGAATTTATTTCTTTTTTTTCTTTTTCCAATCAATTTCGAAGTTTACAAACTTCATCTTCAGGGATGTATTTTTTTTTTTTTATAAAATAAACAAACCTTTACTTTTGTTTATAAGTAAGTAGCATCGAGATGGTGTGACGCTCTCCACCAAGATGGAATAGGGCGGAAGTGAATAAATATTAAGAACGATTATGCCAGGGGCAAGCCGGGAGTTATAAAGATATTGTTCGTTCTTTTTTTTTTTTAAGCTTGCCCCTGGCATAATCGTTCTTAATATTTTTCACTTCCGCCCTATTCCATCTTGGTGGAGAGCGTCACACCATCTCGATGCTACTTACTTATAAACAAAAGTAAAGGTTTGTTTATTTTATAAAAAAAAAAAAATACATCCCTGAAGATGAAGTTTGTAAACTTCGAAATTGATTGGAAAAAGAAAAAAAAGAAATAAATTCTTTCACGCATTGTTAAAAAGGGCTTCTTACGTCATTTTATTACATTTTATTCAATGCTTAAAAAAAAAAAAAGAACGAACAATATCTTTATAACTCCCGGCTTGCCCCTGGCATAATCGTTCTTAATATTTTTCACTTCCGCCCTATTCCATCTTGGTGGAGAGCGTCACACCATCTCGATGCTACTTACTTATAAACAAAAGTAAAGGTTTGTTTATTTTATAAAAAAAAAAAAAAATACATCCCCGAAGATGAAGTTTGTAAACTTCGAAATTGATTGGAAAAAGAAAAAAAAGAAATAAATTCTTTCACGCATTGTTAAAAAGGGCTTCTTACGTCATTTTATTACATTTTATTCAATGCTTAAAAAAAAAAAAAGAACGAACAATATCTTTATAACTCCCGGCTTGCCCCTGGCATAATCGTTCTTAATATTTTTCACTTCCGCCCTATTCCATCTTGGTGGAGAGCGTCACACCATCTCGATGCTACTTACTTATAAACAAAAGTAAAGGTTTGTTTATTTTATAAAAAAAAAAAAATACATCCCTGAAGATGAAGTTTGTAAACTTCGAAATTGATTGGAAAAAGAAAAAAAAGAAATAAATTCTTTCACGCATTGTTAAAAAGGGCTTCTTACGTCATTTTATTACATTTTATTCAATGCTTAAAAAAAAAAAAAGAACGAACAATATCTTTATAACTCCCGGCTTGCCCCTGGCATAATCGTTATTAATATTTTTCACTTCCGCCCTATTCCATCTTGGTGGAGAGCGTCACACCATCTCGATGCTACTTACTTATAAACAAAAGTAAAGGTTTGTTTATTTTATAAAAAAAAAAAAATACATCCCTGAAGATGAAGTTTGTAAACTTCGAAATTGATTGGAAAAAGAAAAAAAAGAAATAAATTCTTTCACGCATTGTTAAAAAGGGCTTCTTACGTCATTTTATTACATTTTATTCAATGCTTAAAAAAAAAAAAAGAACGAACAATATCTTTATAACTCCCGGCTTGCCCCTGGCATAATCGTTCTTAATATTTTTCACTTCCGCCCTATTCCATCTTGGTGGAGAGCGTCACACCATCTCGATGCTACTTACTTATAAACAAAAGTAAAGGTTTGTTTATTTTATAAAAAAAAAAAAAATACATCCCTGAAGATGAAGTTTGTAAACTTCGAAATTGATTGGAAAAAGAAAAAAAAGAAATAAATTCTTTCACGCATTGTTAAAAAGGGCTTCTTACGTCATTTTATTACATTTTATTCAATGCTTAAAAAAAAAAAAAGAACGAACAATATCTTTATAACTCCCGGCTTGCCCCTGGCATAATCGTTCTTAATATTTTTCACTTCCGCCCTATTCCATCTTGGTGGAGAGCGTCACACCATCTCGATGCTACTTACTTATAAACAAAAGTAAAGGTTTGTTTATTTTATAAAAAAAAAAAAATACATCCCTGAAGATGAAGTTTGTAAACTTCGAAATTGATTGGAAAAAGAAAAAAAAGAAATAAATTCTTTCACGCATTGTTAAAAAGGGCTTCTTACGTCATTTTATTACATTTTATTCAATGCTTAAAAAAAAAGAAAGAACGAACAATATCTTTATAACTCCCGGCTTGCCCCTGGCATAATCGTTCTTAATATTTTTCACTTCCGCCCTATTCCATCTTGGTGGAGAGCGTCACACCATCTCGATGCTACTTACTTATAAACAAAAGTAAAGGTTTGTTTATTTTATAAAAAAAAAAAAATACATCCCTGAAGATGAAGTTTGTAAACTTCGAAATTGATTGGAAAAAGAAAAAAAAGAAATAAATTCTTTCACGCATTGTTAAAAAGGGCTTCTTACGTCATTTTATTACATTTTATTCAATGCTTAAAAAAAAAAAAAGAACGAACAATATCTTTATAACTCCCGGCTTGCCCCTGGCATAATCGTTCTTAATATTTTTCACTTCCGCCCTATTCCATCTTGGTGGAGAGCGTCACACCATCTCGATGCTACTTACTTATAAACAAAAGTAAAGGTTTGTTTATTTTATAAAAAAAAAAAAATACATCCCTGAAGATGAAGTTTGTAAACTTCGAAATTGATTGGAAAAAGAAAAAAAAGAAATAAATTCTTTCACGCATTGTTAAAAAGGGCTTCTTACGTCATTTTATTACATTTTATTCAATGCTTAAAAAAAAAAAAGAACGAACAATATCTTTATAACTCCCGGCTTGCCCCTGGCATAATCGTTATTAATATTTTTCACTTCCGCCCTATTCCATCTTGGTGGAGAGCGTCACACCATCTCGATGCTACTTACTTATAAACAAAAGTAAAGGTTTGTTTATTTTATAAAAAAAAAAAAAATACATCCCTGAAGATGAAGTTTGTAAACTTCGAAATTGATTGGAAAAAGAAAAAAAAGAAATAAATTCTTTCACGCATTGTTAAAAAGGGCTTCTTACGTCATTTTATTACATTTTATTCAATGCTTAAAAAAAAAAAAAGAACGAACAATATCTTTATAACTCCCGGCTTGCCCCTGGCATAATCGTTCTTAATATTTTTCACTTCCGCCCTATTCCATCTTGGTGGAGAGCGTCACACCATCTCGATGCTACTTACTTATAAACAAAAGTAAAGGTCTGTTTATTTTATATAAAAAAAAAATACATCCCTGAAGATGAAGTTTGTAAACTTCGAAATTGATTGGAAAAAGAAAAAAAAGAAATAAATTCTTTCACGCATTGTTAAAAAGGGCTTCTTACGTCATTTTATTACATTTTATTCAATGCTTAAAAAAAAAAAAAAGAACGAACAATATCTTTATAACTCCCGGCTTGCCCCTGGCATAATCGTTCTTAATATTTTTCACTTCCGCCCTATTCCATCTTGGTGGAGAGCGTCACACCATCTCGATGCTACTTACTTATAAACAAAAGTAAAGGTTTGTTTATTTTATAAAAAAAAAAAATACATCCCTGAAGATGAAGTTTGTAAACTTCGAAATTGATTGGAAAAAGAAAAAAAAGAAATAAATTCTTTCACGCATTGTTAAAAAGGGCTTCTTACGTCATTTTATTACATTTTATTCAATGCTTAAAAAAAAAAAAGAACGAACAATATCTTTATAACTCCCGGCTTGCCCCTGGCATAATCGTTATTAATATTTTTCACTTCCGCCCTATTCCATCTTGGTGGAGAGCGTCACACCATCTCGATGCTACTTACTTATAAACAAAAGTAAAGGTTTGTTTATTTTATAAAAAAAAAAAAAATACATCCCTGAAGATGAAGTTTGTAAACTTCGAAATTGATTGGAAAAAGAAAAAAAAGAAATAAATTCTTTCACGCATTGTTAAAAAGGGCTTCTTACGTCATTTTATTACATTTTATTCAATGCTTAAAAAAAAAAAAGAACGAACAATATCTTTATAACTCCCGGCTTGCCCCTGGCATAATCGTTCTTAATATTTTTCACTTCCGCCCTATTCCATCTTGGTGGAGAGCGTCACACCATCTCGATGCTACTTACTTATAAACAAAAGTAAAGGTTTGTTTATTTTATAAAAAAAAAAAAATACATCCCTGAAGATGAAGTTTGTAAACTTCGAAATTGATTGGAAAAAGAAAAAAAAGAAATAAATTCTTTCACGCATTGTTAAAAAGGGCTTCTTACGTCATTTTATTACATTTTATTCAATGCTTAAAAAAAAAAAAGAACGAACAATATCTTTATAACTCCCGGCTTGCCCCTGGCATAATCGTTCTTAATATTTTTCACTTCCGCCCTATTCCATCTTGGTGGAGAGCGTCACACCATCTCGATGCTACTTACTTATAAACAAAAGTAAAGGTTTGTTTATTTTATAAAAAAAAAAAATACATCCCTGAAGATGAAGTTTGTAAACTTCGAAATTGATTGGAAAAAGAAAAAAAAGAAATAAATTCTTTCACGCATTGTTAAAAAGGGCTTCTTACGTCATTTTATTATATATATATATATATATATATATATATATATATATATATATATATATTCTTTTTGTAAATTCGTGGGAAAAATCACAGCAGAGTGCTCAATTAATTGAGAAACTCAAAGTTAAGAACCTAACTATTTATTGTTTAGTACAGAAGATCAGTCCATCAGTGCCGTCGGTTTCAAGATTTTCCGACTTTCTTCAACTTTGTTGTTACTTTGGGGACCCAAAGTAACAACAACACTGAATAATGTCGGGACGTCGGGCATCTCCCGAACTTGAAACCGACGGTACTGATGTTGTACTGATTTAGTAAATAATATATATATATATATATATATATATATATATATATATATATATATATATGTTAGAATAATATTATTTCAGAACGAAAACAACGTATTTTTTAAAATGAATTATCTATTTATTCATAATTCTTGATAGATTTCGGCGTGAAAATGCCTCTGTCAAAAGTATACAAGCAGTTAATTCCATTTTTATTTTCTATTTTATATTTGCTGATTGGGATATATTGTCAAGATAAGATTTTGTTTTTGAGTTTCGGTGGTTGGTATTTGAATGCTGGCGTGTGTTGTTAAATAATGAAGAAATTCTTCATTATTCAACAACACGTACTCACGTGACATTTTATTGTAAAAACATGAATTTCGTGTTTTCAGGTTCTAACAAGTAAAAAAAACGTCTGCGTATTAGTCTTCTAAAAAAAACTACTGTACTTATCTACAATACAGACCAAATTAGAGCGACTCTATCCGAAGCAAATTTCCGGAACCAGCCGGAAAGAAACGAAGCATTTTACGAATCGCAAGCCGCGAAATAAATTTCTGGCAGACTACAATTAAAGACAATGTCAAACTTTAAATGAATTTAACCGCGTTAACACAGGCTACTCATCTCCCGAACGACTACTTGAACTCTGCCAAAGAAAAAAAAACTCACAGTAAAAAAAATACAATAAATGCAAAAAAAGGTACAGAGGACAACTGTTTTTAACCGTGACGTAATCATGACTTAACCCTTAACTAACCATAACCTAACTTTAAACTAACCCTTACCCAACCTTAACGTATGTACTATTTTACTGTTTGTCGATGATCGAGATCTTTTTAACAAATTACAAAAAATAAGGACGAGTGTCTTTTTAAATGATATAAAAAAATTATCGGGAAAAATATGGAAAAGTTGCTTTATTAATTAGCTTTGTTCAAAATTTACCCGCTCCATGAAGAAAAATACATTCAAGCGAGTGTTTTTCTTTAATGAATGTTGACTTATTATTTACCTCTCTTTCACCACAGGAAGATGTGACAAGGTCGGAAGTGGGATTTGGTGAATCAGCACATAAGAGGTAGTGCATTCTGGCCCAGCAAAAAATGCATTTCTCGGTTGAGACGCCTCAGGCAGTTAGAAATAAACTAACTCCACCTCAAAGAGGGGAGGCAACGCCTGGGAGGGTTGTCCTCCTAGGACTACATAAAACCATACCTTAGCCCGAGAGAAGAAAGGCCACCATCAGTCAGTATGGCCCACCTCCGTCGGACTGATAGTTGAGATCGCATCATCGAGATGGTACGAATGGCGTCTCTGACTTCACAGTAAGACTTTCTTTAATTATTTGACGTCGACTGTGTTTCAGTGGACCTTTTTTTCAGCTGTTTAGATGCATCTCATTCGATGAAAGTCAGTGTTGTTTGGTTAAAATTCTGAAAAAGCACCAAGACTATTTGCTTTCTTTCCGTTTCTAATTCCATGTTTTAAAATTATTTTAAATCTAAAAATACAAATAAAACTAATATTATATATATATATAGGGTGGGCCAAAATAAGGGTCCTATCTTTAAATTTGAATAACTTGAATTTGAATAACCTCACATAAAATAAAAGTTAAACTCATCAAACTTTATGTGTGTGTAGACTGACCCTTCCGAGATTTTTTGAAATAAACAAAACAAATTTTAGCCGAAAAACACTTCTTAAAACTTACAAAAACTAAAGTATTGTTTTTTACACTGTTTTGAGTTTTTTAAGCAAAAATAATGTTTTCTAAATGAGGGTACGTTCCTTAGGGCTAATACGGCTCATGCTTGCTTCGGAAGGGGTCCTTTACTTATTCTAAAAAAAAAAATTTTTTAAATCAATAAATAAAAAAGTTATGAATTTTTAAAAATAAGACCCTTATTTTTGCCCACCCTATATATATATATATATATATATATATTAGCTGAACGATAACCTTTCTTACAGTCTTATTTAAAAGATAAATACATTTTCAAAAAGGATTAAGAGTTCACTCCTTCTCCTTTCTTTTTCTCTCTCAGTCAATCTCTCTCCTCTCTCTTTAACGACTAAAAAAAAATTATTGAACACGCATCATCGATCAGGCGAATTGATTTCTCTTTTCTCTTCATTTCTAGATAAATTCCATGAAAAATGCCAGTATACTGAAATCATATGCCCTTATTAGGGTTAAGATGAAAATTCATATACACTAAATGTAAAAAAACAAGGAAATTCCCAATTTTTTACACTTTTATCGTCATAAAAGGCATGACTACATATCAACCAGACCATTTCATTATCACATGACTACAGTATACATCTCTATGCATGAGTGGATGAAGTGTGTGAGGTGCGCTCGAGAAAAATTCCTACCAATAAAATACATAGCTCTGTTGTGCTCGCATACCCTTAATAACAATAAAAGTGTAAAAATTTGGGAATTTCCTTGCTTTTGTACATTTAGTGTATATACATTCTCATCTTAACCCTATTAAGGGCATATGATTTCAGTATACTGGCATTTTTCAATGAATGTCACTACTTTTGTAAAGGCTATGCCTCAATACAATGCCTTCTCATAACTGATATAGTTGGTAGTTTGACTAATCAAGGTATATGGTAAACTGAAATTAAAATGCTATCAACTAGACACTAGAACCTCTATCTTTGCGAAAAATCAGGTGAATCCATCAAATAGTAAAAGATATAGAATAAAGTGTATGAATACTGGTCACTTTAAGGTTTTTTGGAATTTTCTAGAAAACTAAGGTATATGGTAAACTGAAATTAAAATGCCATTAACTAGACTCTAAGACCTCTATCTTTGCCAAAAATCAGCTGAATCCATCAAATAGTTGATGAGATACAGGGTTGCACATACGTACGTACGTACGTACGTACACACAGATAACATGATTTCATGATTTAACTTTCTGGATCTCTGGGTTGCCTTGACTAATGATGCTGAAATTCTACACACTTATAGAACCTATCAAATAAAAATGTTGTGCAAAGTTTTAACTAATTTGGTTTATTGGTTTTTGAGTTATGATTGATCAAAGAATTGAGATTTCCAGTATAGGCCATTCGTGGGTCTATTACGGGATAGAGCACTCTCGCGCCTCCCCTGAGTTGTATTAAAAAGGCTTAAATGTTCATAGAGAAAATCAAGGAGGTGACTGCTCTCTCTCTCTCTCTCTCTCTCTCTCTCTCTCTAACGCACCCCTTATACTTGCCCCTATCTCCCTCACTCTCTTTTCTTTATCTCCCCCTCTCTCTCTAGCAACGACAAATGTTCTTTTTCATTGTTTTTAACAGACCCCACACACACACCATTACTCAGACGAAGGTATTTTCCTTTTGTCATTGCTTTACGATCTTATTTAAAATATAAACAACTTTGTATAAAAATTACCAGAATGGTTATATGTATTTCTTCATATATGAATAAAAGCTAGTGTGTTTTGTCTCATGTTTACAAGTACATGAATGACATGTTTAGTATTTTAAATTTTCGAACTTTGCGAAGCGATAGAGAGATGCGAAAGTTAGCTAGTATGTGTGTGTGTATGTATGGTTACCTTTTTTATATACACTCCTCTATGGATTATGACGAATCTGGTTGAGAAAATAATTGTTTCTACTTTGCAGAACGCAATACATTTTTGTTACAATACTTGAGTCGTCTTCTCGGTTATTAGTATCGTAAAAATGTGAACAAATGCACAAAATTCATTAAAAAGAATCAGTATAATTCATTACATACATAATAACAGCTTCCTTAACACAGATGTTACCACACCGGAAGCCAGTGGTGACTGTTTGTTGTGACAAGCGCCCGGGTTTTGAATCTCGAGGTTGATGCTGCACTGATGAGTTGTAAACCAACGAAATAATAACTCTATGGATTACAATATATGTACGCATGCATGGCTAAATTTCCGACTGTCGTAAAAATAATATTAGGCACTTGTCTGTCTAGTCAGAGTGAAGAGTTATGATGAAGTGAAACAGTTTGTTTGTTGACGACTATATATATATATATATATATATATATATATATACATTAGTGAGGATTAGGATCTTGAAGAGCTGTTTCTGAGTGCTGTTGTGAAGTGTTGCATGCATTAATTGCAAGAATTCATATTAGTAACTGCATTGTTATTTTCCAGGTAAACTGACATGTTACATTTTAAAGAATACTTAAAAAGTCAATAAAAGCGAACAAAAAAAGCAATGCCATGAAAATAGCTAAAATGAATACTTACAAGATTTCATATCTCTAGCATCACTCCTTCGTGCTCATCAATTTTCAGCAATCTTATTCTGGTGGAAAAGGAGAATACTTAAGTTGTCTAAAAAAAACACATATAGCTTGATGTTATGTCTCTCCCAAAATAAGAAAAAGTGAATAAACACGTCTAATTAGTCATTTTAATATTAGAGACATCTGTCTTCGTATCCGATGACTAGTTTTAGGCTCTTAGCGTTACAGAACGTGAACATTTTGTCAGAATGATACTTTACATGTAGAGAGTATCGTAAAGGGTCATGTTTATTTCTATTAAGGGGTCTTTTTTGACCGATGAAACTATCATGACAAAATGATGATGATTACGGGATCATTATGAGAATATGACACCAATCTCTTAAGAATTCTTACAAAGAACGATTAAACAAATGTAATTACAATTAACCATACAGACTGGAAATTCTACGACTCTTCTTACATCAATCTATACAATATAATTTTAATAATTATATTCCTTTTGAAATAATAACACTCTGTAAGGATCAATACTATTAAGATATAAAATTACTTTTTCTTCTTCCGTAAAATAATTCTTATTGTCAGCTAAATATTTTTAAATAAATAAAAAAAATATTTCTTCTTTATTCATTTAAACTTGGAGAAATTAATTTTTTTTAAACAATTCATATTCTGTGTATTTTTACCGTAAAAGAAATTGCCAGCTAAATATTCTTCAAACGAATGTCACTTCTTAAAAAGTATTTATTTAAAATCGTATTGGTTAAGTCTATGGGACAACGTAATTTGATTTTGGAACAATTCATTTTAAAATGGGTGAAGTCGAAATTGTTACTTAAGCAACATCAGACGATCTCATTATTTAAATGTTTGTGAAATGTTATAATGTACGAACATGAAGTGATATAGTGTATTATTATATAGACTAACGTGACCTGAAGAAATCTCACATCTGTCGTAAACTGCTCGTATACTGATACCCTGCATTTTATAGACAACCCGTGCGAACGCGGACCACACAATATTATTGTACTAGCTTTGTTTAAACTAAACAATCTTATTTTAGTACTGATTTATGTGATTTCAGAATATATCTGCTTATGGGGATTCATCTCCAAAACTTTTTTAAGAATTTGTGCCATATTTCCATTCTATGGTCGCCCAACGCGAACGCGGAGCCTACGATATTATTGTACCATTTTTGTCCAGAAAAGATACTACACGTTGATCTTAGCTTGAAGGCTAAGTAAGTGAATTTTAGTTCGTGTTTCACGTCTGACACAACAGCAACATCAGATAAAAATGTAAAATAACTTTTTTGCATTGTTTCATCGGCGATTAAGCGATCCCATATTTGATAAAATACTGGAGGGTGATAACGTACGTACGAACATGAAATTCCTTTGCATATCATTATATAGATTAGCGGCATTTGAGTAACCTTTTATCATTTTCAGACTCTCTAACACTGTACACATTCTCTAAGACCATAACATCAGTTATTAAACGCTGTTTTAACGTAGCTTTCGCTATAGCAGTTCTTTTTTTTTATTAAGTTGTAATAAATCGGTGCCTGATTTTTACACATTTTAATAGGGTTGTTTAGTTTCAATTTAGTATATACATAGACACTATTTACTAACTTTTCCAACTGATTAATTGATGAACTTACTAGGACATAGTTTTCCGTGAGAACTAGGAAAAGAACTTCAACCAAGGGATGGGGGGCGGTTGATCCATTGTGTCAACACATATGTGAACTGTCAGGTTTTACTGAAATACTCGCTAAAAGCATCTTCAGGACTGTATTTGCAGGGAAGGGTCGCCGTCCTCCTGCATACAGTTCCTGATATTATCAAATAGTAACCTATCTGGTACTGCTCTACGTCGCTTAACTTCGGTGATCTAAACTGATTATGATATATATATATACTTGTGTGACACAGCGAAACAGTCTGCACGTGGATGACTGCATGTGCTACCACATTCGCTGACTGAGAACTGTGGTATGTAAGATCGCAAATTGTGGAAGAATCACAGGGCGTCTAAAGAAAATGTACAAAAGGATCTATTTCTACTTCTCTCTGATTTGATCTATGATGTCATCGTTTTGTCACGTCATCTGAAGTCATCTATGTGTCATGGTAAAAATGAACAAGCGAACAGCAGGATCCACAATTGCCGTAGCATACTAGGCCTCCAAAAGTCTAGACGTTCTATCTAATAGAGGACCCGTGGCTCTTAGGATAACGGGTCGTCTGAAAATAAATCCCATCCTCCTCTCTCTGATTTGATGATTTACATCATCATTTTGTTACGTCGTTCACTGTATAAAGTAATCTCTCATCTCTGTTTGAATGGATAACGTCATAAAATGATCACGACATAATTATATGACGTCATTCACTGTGACCGGTTATTTCCACTTTTAAAGGATGCTGTATTCATGTTGAGCGATGAAGTGATCCACTGTGTACTAAGACAAACTAGCAGGTAGCTCATATGTTTACTAGAATAAAGATTGATATAAGGTATTTTCTTTTGTTTAAGCGTGAACTTCAACGGTGTTCAATACATACGTACAGCTTAGTAATAGTTTAATGAGTTATTTATAGCTAGTGAGTTAGGCTAACTGCGAAATTACAAATTCTACCATTTCTTTTATAGGCAAATCTGTTTTATATATGCGGCTATTACTACTTAAATTCATTGTGTTTTTATGTCATGTTAAGAACGTTCAGACTCCTGTGCATTTCGCCACATTGTCGCTTTAGTTTAACTTAACTCTCAATCAAGTTCAATAAAGTTTAACATTCTTCTCCTGGTATTATGTTGACATCAGTCACAGCTACGCTTATTATGTTTACTTTTGTTCTAAGCATGCTTTTTTATTATTGTTTCCTTATATCACAATATATATATATATATATATATATATATATATATATATATATATATCATAATATAAAATGAAATAATAAAGTAAGGTGTCAATCAAATTTTATTATAATTCAAAGTTCAAGCAAAGTATCTTAACGTCCTTAGCTCATGAGTTTTCAAAGATAATTCTTCTCCTCAGAGGACCATTGCCGCAGTGGTATCACTACGGTAATATATATATATATATATATATATATATATATATATATATATATATATATATATATATATGCCTATATATATCTACTATCACGAGGTACACGTTATATACGACGAAACAACTGACTGTGGAGTACAATCTTTTGTTCTATAATAAAGACAAATACATATTAATTTGTATATAAATATATTTATTTATACTATAAATAAACAAGATATATCTATCATACTTCGATTAAAGTCTAAACAAACCGGAGAAATTAAATAAACAAAACGATGAGTTGCAGCTATTTGTAAGTGACTTGTTTTAGTAACTTATTTAACTTATTCCCTAAAATAACACATGTATATATATATATATATATATATATATATATATGTGTGTGTGTTTGTGATATGACAAAACTAAATAGCTACCATTATTATAATTAATATCGGAGATTCTTTATAGGTTATCATTGGCGACTAAGGCAAAATGATGTCATTTTTTTTCAATCTCTAGTAAATTGACAATCAGTTGGTTAACAGTAGAATGTGGAATCTCGATGTTTGTTCCGGTTAACGCGCTCTCAGATTGCTCCACTGAAACTCTGACAATATTTACGTTCGCGCTGGATATCTTTTCATCCATACATGTTCAATTATAGAAATCATTAAAAGAATGTAAAGAGGGGTTTACGGTAAGGAACGTGGCCACATAGGGGTTGTCATTGATTCCTGGTTAAACGCTGGGAGATGTTTAAGAACTATAAATTTATCGAAGAAATCTCACTGACTCACTTCCAAAATTGAATATTATGAAATTTTAAAAAAAATACCATTTACAAAAATTATTATGGTTTTTGGTGTGGCTCTGTAAAGAGGCCGGAATGAAAACACGAAATCTGGGTTTAGATATAACAAGTATTTTGGAGAAAATATCATATAACAGAGAAGAGTAGTGGTACGTCAGTCTTGACTGCCAGTATAGACCGGGACATATGCAAAACTGAGAAGCAACGACTTCCAGTATTTATTGGGAATGGAAGAGTCCAAAATCCGTTATAGGTAAGGTACTATGAATCCCATCCAGGCCTTACCTCCTCAGGGGTTTTGTATCGTTTCCTTTTTGGATTGACGCTATTTTGAGGTTGCTCGAAGTAGCTGTATGTCGAAAGTGTTGTATCTGATAACCATAACTTCTTCCTGAGGCGTGTTGTCGGTGTCTATCGATAGTCGTCCCCTAATTTTTTTTCGGTGTCTCTTATTAGAAAACTGAGAGCCTCTATTAAATTTCGATTTAATATCGTCCAATTATTTTTATTCTAGTCTGAATTTTTTGTGCATCTTTGAAATTTGAAAGAAAATGTCGTATTTTCTTCAACATTCAATTTCTAGACAATTCAATTCATCTTCCAGGCCTTTCATAGTCTTGAGCTCTTCTGAAACTTCTTAGAGTTGAACTTTTAGCGATTCCAACTCTTTAATCATGCGTTGACACTCTTTAACTTTCAACTGGTTATCCAAAAAATGTGATTTAATATATTTCAGATATTTCATAGTATTTAGCTCATCTGAAACCTCTTTGAGTTGATTAATTCGCGGTGTCTGATAGTTTTATACATATTTAACATTTGGAAAAATGTTGTCGTCTTTTCACCATTCAATTTCCAGACAAGTCAGATTATCTTTCAGATATTTAATTGTCTTTAGCTCTTCTGAAACCTCTTAAAGTTGAACGTTTAGTGATTCCTTTTCATCAGTCCGTTTTATACGATTTTTAATTGTTGAAACAAACTTTTTTTTCGTTTTTTCTGACCCGGTCGTCATATTTATTTCCTTCTGGCCAGAAGTATTGGTTGATAATCCCCATTGGTTGAATAGCTGTATTAAGTCTACGCCAAACAAATTATTTGTGTTTTTAATACGTACATTTTTACATTTTCGTCTTCTATTTAAAGTGATGTCGGTAATTATATTTCAGTAGTCACTGTTCTAGTTAGTTGATTGGTTCTTAGCATGGTCGATTCTCCAAACCTTCTCCACGTATGCATGTTGATAATTGATACGTCTGCACTCGAATCCAATTGTAATTTTAAGATTTTATTCAGGATCCTCACCTGAACATATTTTCTTATAATTCTGACGCCATGTTTGTTCGTTTTGTGGATTTAACCTGTGTTTTAATTCCTCTATTCGTTCTACAATGTGAAATTTTGTGTCTAACTTTTATACAAATAAGTGTTTAAATCTGTTACCAAATGAAGGCTTCCACAGCGATAACAGGAGCTCGGTAATAGTTTATCCTGTTTTTCATTTTATAGGGCTGACTTGATTTTGTAGTGGCGTGAACATCATTTTTTCGTTTAAATTTTTTTTGCGGAGAAAGTTGAATTTCGATTTTTGACGTACTTTTCTTATGTGTGCACTGCCCGACTCTTCGATGTCCTCTGAATCCTGATAAACACTTATACATCTCGGACAGTCTAAAGCTAATTTCTTGTGGTGCTAAGTTCGGTTCATTTTCTAATTTATTTAGAACCCTCCGTCTAATCACAAAGTATTTTCCTGATACCAATCTTTGTACGGAAATAACAGATTTAAAATTGCTAGCACTAAGTTTGGCAGTTTAAAATCGTCACAGTGTTTATTGACGACTGATGCGAACGTTGAATAATCTTCTTGTCTGTTTTTGAACAGGTTATAACACTTCCAGCGTTTGTGAAACAAAGAAGTATTGGGCCGATCTAGCCAAACTATTTAGTTCGCTAAACAGATTACAGCTTCAGCAAAAGTGAAACCGCTCGTTTTCCGGGACAAAATTACATCCACGAACTTAGTATGTTCGGAGGTGCATCATTTTCGGAGCAGAAGGTGAACCGTTTTAGAGGTTGCCAAACTTTCACGATCTATTTTGCATAGATCCTTATATCTTCTACTATACGAAGCAAAGGTTTTATCCTCGTCTGGGAAATATATGAAATTGGCAATTGCGCTTTAAACGGCATTTTATGGGAAAGAATTATCGCTTTTGTTACTTTGACCCCTAACCGATATTGTTTGCATTACTGCTTGAATCTTTTCGTTGGTTTATTTTTTCTGTTCTAAAAGATTTTTATTCAGTTCTAGAATCTTCTTTTTTGTTCTAGAAGCTTTTCTTGTCTCTTTTGTATCCTGTCGGTGGCTTTTCTTTGTTGTAGTAGAATCTTTCGAAATCTTTCCTCAGCTTCTCGTTGCTATTGCATTTGAAATTTCACCAGTTCTGCTATAGCTGATTTCAAATCTTCAATCTGTGTTCTTTTAGAATACGGCTTTTTAGAATTTTCTTCTTCTTATATTACGTAATCTTAGCAGTAAAAAAAGAATATGTAAACTTTTTTTTTAATTAATAAAAAATCACTTTTTCTTAGTACGCTTCTCACGTAACCGTAGAATTTGCGGTCGGCACTTAGGTCAACAGAGAAAGAGTAAAATATAAATACGGTGTTGATTTATTTTCCTTCGGTAGTAGGTATTTTCTTTTTTGGAGAAGACAGAAAAATCATGTATTCCCTTTTTGTTAAAAATTAACAACAGTGTCAGAATAGCAATAAACAAAAATCACTAACCTTTCTTCAAATGACGAAAGAATAGGTGCTCTTTTACGTGTATTATTCTACAAGTAAAGCCAATATTTAGAACTAGGACATTATCTGGTGTATTTGACGTTGATTTCTCTAAATTTTCGACTTTTTAGGTTCTCAAAAAAAAAAAGACTTAATAGACTTTGTCGTCCATTGTGGCGTCCATATTAAGGTTCTGAAGAATGCTTTACTGAAACTACGTCGCCAGTCGTTGCGGTGGTATAAGTTCAAAATCCCACGTCGCCGGTTGTTGTGAGTTCCTTTGTAAGGTTCTCAAGAACGATCCTTAATGTTGTTTTTGTTTCCCGTATAAGTTCGAATCCTCGTCGTCAGTTATCGTGAGGTCCTATTTAATTTTTTTTACGAGGTGTTGTAGGGGGCTTGTGTAAGTTCGAATACCTCGTCTCCAGTTGTTGTTACCCTTTAAAGGGGCCGGAATAAACACACGAACTCCGGGTTTAGGTAAGACAAGTATATTGGAAAAAAAATCATACAATAAAGAAACACGAGTGGTGGTACGTCAATCTTGACTTCTATTATAAACTTGGGTTAAGTCAACACTAATAATTGGATGCTTCCAGTATTTATTGTGAATGCAAGAGTACAAATAAGGTTATATATAAGGCACCATAACAGTTGTATGGCTGAAACAGGAAGGCACATGGTCCATCGTTCAATCTTTGGAAACGCCGGGCCTTCTTGCTAGTATATATATTCTTCTCATATATTCCATTTCTCTCACCTTTAAACTACGCTCCATGGTTACTACTATAATGGTCCATTTGCCTTAAAATCTATTTATAATTTCAACACACTAGTGCATCACTTAGGTTACAACATTCGACCAAATCCTACCCCATAATCCTTATACTAGAACTCAATTGTTGCAAGCAGACTAACGCTGTTCGCAATCCTAACTTAAGTTATGCATTAAAGTTTCTTATTTAGTCATGCATTTAATATTCAACTAACTGGTAATTATTTTAAGTCTTTATACATCAAACTCTGAAATATTTGTTTTTGCCCGAATTATTACATATTAAACACATACATTCCAGATTTCCATTTATCTGAACCCTAATTATCCAATTGGAACCCTTTTAAATTTTTTGAATTATAAGTTTGTATGAAAATCCGTTTTAATTACGGGACCCTCCCTTTCAGAAATATTTACTTACTAACCTGAATTCACTTCTGTTTTTCGCGAATGATAACTTCACCCTAACTCGCACCAGTTTATTGCTTACTAGCAATGAGCAGTAACCAAACAAACCCTTTCCCTTCTCTTCTCTCAGCATCAGCCATAATTCATTTGATTCACCTGATCACCCACCTTCTTTAGCTTTTATTTTTACCCCTTCCCCCACTTCTTCACTTGGTTTTGTCTCCAACTACAGCTGCCGCTTTTCTTAGACTCGATGGAAGTCACTACTTAAATTCCCGACACCCGCGTTTAATATACACAGTTCAATCTCAACTTCTGAAAAATTACTTTCATTCTCAGTCCACGGAAGTATTTTAAAATGGCCCTAAGTCTCAGAATTACATCCGAATAAGTGCGTTCCATATACGATTGAACTAAACATATTTCTATTGGATTTACTTCATCTTTTAACATTTTCAACGCTGCCTTCACGAAACCCCCTTTTTCCATCTTTAAATCTCCTATCACCGGACACTAACTGGGCAGACTCCATATTTTTTTACACACACTGTTACTCTCCATTACTTTTTACTTTCTCAAATTTTGAATTTTGGCTTTTCCACTGCCAACTTATCCATCTATGTAATTCCATAAGAAAAGAAAAATAAACATGTTTTACCCAGTATATTTTGTATTGAACAATCGCAGCTGAAATAGATTTGTCATTTGTACATATTTGTCTCTCTTCTGTCATTAATCTTCATAATTGCTCTATCTTGTATATTGAGCTGAAACCATTTCACTATAAGTTCTACCATCTAAAACCTATACTTTTAGTTTCATATTTTATTGTATATATATATATATATATATATATATATATATATATATATATATATATATATTAGATGGAATTAGCGTCAGAAGATTAATTATGTTACGTTTAACAATCTTGAAATGTTGTTACTGCTTTCATATATAATGTTATTTATTGTAGGTTGCAAAACAAATCTACATCAAACGTTAATTTTGGAAACCTGGAATTTAAATTGTAAACTTTTTTCCTGAAACTGCACCGGTTTTTTCTTTGACGTCTAAATGACTTGACACGTGCTATCTTGGTTACTTTTTAGAAGTCTCTTCTTTTTTCAGGCTTTTTGTTCTGTTTTTTAGTCACCTGAAGATGATTTGACAAAAGCTCTAATATCCTAGTGGTACATATGGAACTTTCATTATTTTATTTTATTTCCACACAAAAAGATTATTAGACAAAATGAAAAAAATAAATAAATGCATGATCAAGATGTCGCATATTACTCTGTTTAACAATATTTGCTTAAATGAAAGAATGCTGCCTAAATACACACACACACACATATATATATATATATATATATATATATATATATATATATATACACCTAATCGGCACCATCATTGAGTGTATTCGGTCTCTCTGTACAATGGTTTGTCAGGATAACCTCTCATAACGACAAATCACCCTACAAAATATGCAAAATAACATAGTATTCGAAGCCCAAATAAGATCACCCAGAATAACAAGGCTATACACTGGCTCATAGGAGGAATGGGGCACTTTTCCTAGAGATGTTACCGCAAGTACTAGTACAAAGCTGGATACTCCAGCAGACACGACGAATTCTTGTCCTGGAATTCAGTAAGATCAAAAGAACACAAGGAAGATGAGAGGGAAAAATTAATGTTCTTCACTTCTTTGCAAACGCAACATAAGTTAAGAAGAATTTAAATGGAATATTAGACTATATATGTATCTTATATAAAGAGTAAATGCTAGCCCGAAGAAGGGGCCTCTTGATTTCTGAGAACTTCAATTGAAGAAAAATGAAATAAAAACGATATATATATATGTATATATATATATATATATATATATATATATATGTAATTAATTTACATCATAAAGTTATGTTAGTTAATGGGTTATTTTCTATGATAATCTAAATCTTACTTAACAATCTATTTCTTTATGAATTAGCATTATTTTAGTCAATATCAAGGTACAATTATCATACACTGTACTGTTCAATGCTTCACTTAAATTCGAATTATAAGAGGTAATGATAGATTTAAAGATCTTGCAATAGTTAATTACACAACGAGTAAGACAATCTTATCACACCACTGGATTCAATCAATAGAAAACTGAGATCATATTCCACATACTCCGGATTTATTAATCTGGAGATGTAATTGCAAGTTCATAGTTATATTGTACACACATACATATATACACACACGATAGAAACATAAATGAAATTTACATTTACGGATTACACGTATACGCATAAGCGCAGCAGATAAAAAGCCCTCATTCAAATTACATGCTAGGGATACGCACATGGATGCGTGCACACAAGCCCCCGAGAGAATAGAGGCTATCGGCTGATTCTAAATTGTAACCTACAAAAATCGAGAAATCTTTCTTTTTCTATGTCTGTAGCTCTGCTTGTAATTAGCTACATATCATTAACGGGGTTTATCGATACTAGTTTGACCATGTGTACATCCATGGTTACATTTTGATTATTTAAAAAAAATCAGTATACTACGTCATGTATATACTGTATATGATAGTTTTATTTTTCGTAAAAGTATTCTTGAATTCTCCCATTCACTTTATCACTTAACGATAAATATTTGTAACGGTATTTTTCACTAAAACAAAATATCCCGCCAAATCAATAGATTTTTTTGTATTTGTACAGCTGTGTTTTATTGTTGATTTTAAAATTATTTTGTAAACAAATGTGGGTTAAAAACTTTTAAGATAGTATATTGGTAATTAAATTAGCTTTGAAAAAATCAGTTAGTGTCTGATGTTTGTTTGCATATATTGTCGGAAATAGCTATGATAAATTCCATCTGATGTAAGAGAGTAAAGCGGGGGCATCAACGAGCCCAGTGACAAAAGTTGGTTGTCCTGCTAGGAAGCAGATGTTGCGAATGTTGTTTCATTCTAATTATAAAACTGCCCAAAATACTTGATTACTGATCTATTTTAGTCATGTACTTGTTTATATATATATATATATATATATATATATATATATATATATATATATATATATATATATATATATATATATATATAGTAAGCTATGAAAATATATTTATGGCAATTAAACTACACAGAGGCTCCAGCGTTTCATCCCCGGGGGAATCTTCAGGCTAAAATGCATGGAGTTATTTTTACCGGGTGTTTTTATATTCACGGATTGCTAGTTAACCAATCAGATTCTTTGTTGTTCTCTCAGCCAATCGTTAGACTTCCCGCAAACAAAAGCTTTGTTGGTGTTACTTCATATATCATGTTCTATTGTTCTGTTATCAATAGATTTGCCGATATCCTGTTTCCTTTGTTGTGTCAATATAATGGGTGAATTTATTTAAACACGTGGTTCCTTGTATTTCTATTTTAGGTTTTTAGTTTTAAATTGGGAAGTTTTTGTTTAGTTTTGTTTTTTTATTTGTTTTTTATTTATTTGTTTATTTATTTATTCATCGTTAGCCTAAAGTAAATTTATTTCTGTGTAAGCAGCTGTTTGCTATATCACTTCAACAGTTTAATAGATTTCGGGGATCTTACTACCTAGCTGACTACTCAGCTCTACTTATGTATCGAGCACTGTTGAAGTAAATACTGAAAATTGATACATAAAACAAGTATCTCTCCTTATTAAGTTTTGTGTGGATAAATGAAATACCAATATATACATATATATATATATATATATATATATATATATATATATATACCATGTACTTGTTATATATATATAATACGTTTATTTATGTCTTAGAGTCTTTCATATGATATTTTTGTGTCAAAATCAAACGCTGCAATCACTTACAAAAACAATTACATGAAGATACATTAAATATTTAGGTTATCAAACGTATTTCTAGGAAAATAGTGCAGGGGTAAACCGTTTTACTATTGACATCAACATCGAAGGTTCAATCCTTGTCTAAGTTAGACATCTACACGTGTCCATGGATTACTTTTATGTACGTATAAAATTGCCATATATATATATATATATATATATATATATATATCAATGTAAAATACGTTCTATAAAGTAAAGGGCGACTAATAATGCAATGTTCTACATTAATCTGTATAACTTAGAAAATGAACAACTATAATAATAATGAAAAGAAATATAAGAAACGTTGTTATCACCTACACAAAGAAATATACTTATATATATATATATATATATATATATATATATATATATATATATATATATATATATATGAAGCCCATCTAGAAGAATCAGACTTGAAATACAACTTTCATTTCAAAGCTTTTTCATTGCTTTTCTTTTTTTCTGTTTTTACTGGATTTCTACTAATTAGCCCACGGTAATCATCATTTTATCATATAAATTACCAAACTGTTTTTGTCATTTGCTTCGGGTGAAACGACGGTCTGGATGGAATAATAAAGTATGCTTCCACAAAAACAGGATATTATATTCTAATATATATATATATATATATATATATATATATATATATATATATATATATATATATATATATATATATATATATTGTATAATTAGGCAACACTCCTTCTTTTATACATATCTGGTTGAACAGGAGTGCCAACTTCTGTTTATTCCTTTTGTGATCCAATCTTTCTATTCGTCGAACGATAGATCTTGTACTATTAACCATGGACTGTAGGAAATCTCCATATTTTACGCAAACGTTTTCGACCATCATTGGTCGTCTTCAGGCGGATGATTGATCAATGCAAAATAAAATTGGTGAATTTATTAAGAAGACGTTTCTATGTGATTAAAACATTAAAAACATTAAACAGCATTTCAACACGCCTTCGCACCCCTCACTACTAGCATGGTTGTTGTTGGGCTTTTTTAATTGAATGAACAATGCTTCCGTTATGGGGAGGCGAATACTGCAAAATGACACAGCAAGGATGGATGTACTACCGGTTAAGATATTTCTGAAATTATCTTTGGAGATGTTATGTGCTGTAAGGTGTTTGTAAATGGAGCTTTGAGGGGATGTTAGGTGGCAAGTTAATCGACGTGAAATACTGGTTCTAGTCATGCCAATATACGTGCTGTTGGCAGAGAGACATTCTCCGATAGGACATTTGAACACGTATATGGCATTACTAGTTTTTAGTAAGCTATTGTCGGTAGGATTATTTTTTATTAGTAAATTGCTAGTTTTAAATTTTTTGTAGTTAATAATAAATCTGATTTTATAGTCGTTATCTACATATAGAATTTCCTAGATATAGAAATAGAAATGTCTACAGATAAATTGATCACCTATCAGTATAAGAAACCTACTAGTAAAGATTCCAACTTACTTAATTTCAAGAGTGAATGCTCTGATAAATATAAAATGGCTGTCATAAAAAAAAACCTTATCTATCGTGCCAAAAGGAACTCCTCCAATAACGAAATATTTTTAAAGCACTTGCCGATATTAAACAGACATTAATTAACAATAACTTCCATAATTATATAGTAGATCAACAAATAAAAAACTCACTAACCGCCATAAATAAAAACACTAACAACAACATTACTAATCATAATATAAACTTGTTCTATTGCAACCAGATGCACTCCAACTATAAAGTAGATGAAAAATCATTAAAAATATTATACATAATATATATCCACTGTAGATAACGACTATAAAATTAGATTTAGACGAATAGAAAGATTGGATAACAAAAGGAATAAATAGAAGTTGGCACTCCTGTTCCACCAGATATGTATGTATATATATATATATATATATATATATATATATATATATATATATATATAAATATATGTTGTGATATAAAGAAACAATTATAAAAAAGCATGCTTATATATATATATATATTTATATATATACATATGTATATAAATATATATATGTATATAAATATATATATATATTTATATATATATATACATATGTATATAAATATATATGTATATAAATATATATATATATTTATATATATATATATGTACATATATATATATATGTATATAAATATATATATATTTATATATACATATGTACATATATATATATATGTATAATCTAGTATATATATATATATATAATCCAGTAGAATGCAAAATTTGTGACATAATTATTATTTTATAAACAGACTTAAAAATCAACACTCAACAATATTCATCCATGTGTACACGTGTTTCAGAAAGTCTTGATTATCACTATTCTATATCAGTTATAATTTATATCTTTAGTGGAAATATTCGCAATCGTTTTTAAAACAAAACTAAGTACGGATGTATGTATATAATACAACATTTTAAATAGTGACAGGCCAAACAAGTGACTTTAAAATCAGCCATATTCGAGGTTTGGTACCGTTGTGGGCATAATAAGATCAAATAAAAACGTAAGGTTTCTTGTCTCAGTCTTTTCGATAAATACCTTTATGGTATGTGTTCTTCAGAATTATATGATCTATTTCCTGCTACTTTTGTTCCAGCTCGTCTGATTCGTTGGTTCAGTGGTTTTCATCAATTCGCTGTTTTGATCATTGATTGTACTACAGCTTCAAATTCAAGTGGCTTATTTCCAAAAGCCGCAACCGTGTGGAACTCTCTTGGCCATGACTGTTTTCTCCTACCTAGACTAAAACCAATAGGCATCACATGTCTTTGCGATAATAATTTTTGTTCTTGTTAGCCCCTTACATCAATTGGCTTGATTCCTTGTCTGGAGCGATTTCGGAGCGATTTCCATTTAAGAAAATAATATCAATAAAATCTCTCATACTATATGCACTTGCTTAAATAGAATAAACTGGCTGTTGGGTTATAACTGCATAGAGGATAATTGTGTATATAAAGTATAATTGAGGTATAACATACTTCTAATGAAAAGAATAATATGCACTCTAGCGAGAGTTACAATAACAATCATGTACCTAGCAATCTTGATGACAATCACGACATTAACTTAAATAACATGAAAACCACTTACGTTGAAACTACAGAATATTTCCTCATCATGTAAGCATGTATGATCAGACCTTAAACATAATACTACTCTATATAACATTAAATGGGTCATAGTTTGTCATTGTACCAGATTACGAACTACCTAAACTCTTCCACCTCGCTATAAATAGCAAGGGCACATGTCTCTTGCTGTTAGAACTATCTCAGTCTAATGCTGACAGTCAGACAGACGTTCAACCACTCTTATTGTATGCTGTATTTATACTTTCTTCAATATAATTTGTTTCGTTTAATCTCGAGATCGTATCTTCTTTCCGGCTCCCTTACAAGTCCACAACATTTGTGACAAGGAACATTAGGGATTTTTATTTGAGAACCCTAAAAACGACGAACCTGGAGAAATCAACAGCGAAATTATCCCATACATCCAAAGTTCTGAAAACAGGCTTTATCGGTGGACCATTAGAAAAATAACCCGTAGTTGGATTGTTTTAAGCAACGCGATTTCCATCTTTTCTTTTTTACGACTAAACCAACCGATTTTCTCTCAAAGAAAAAAGGCAGTAATTTAATTATTTCTATTTTGGCACTGTGTCAATTTTAACATGAAAGAAATACATTATTTTCGTCTCCTAAAGAAAAAGAATTACCACTGCCGAAATTATAATACTTAGTGTTGACTAAAGTGCTAACCGTGAAAAGTACTGTTACGTGAAAAAACTACTAAAACACTTTTAATTTACAAAAAAGTTGTTATACTTTTGTATTTCCTTTTTACAACTAATATTACATTAGCAGCGTAATATCAAAGAAAACACTTCTAAAAGCCGTGTTCCATGAAGACACCTCTTAACATGGAAGATTAAAAATTAATTACAGCAGAACTCGTCAAACACTAAATAAAACAACTAAAAACGAAGATAGATTTCAAAAACTTCTACTGGAAAACAAAAATAACGAAGTCAGACTACTGGAACAAAATAAAGAAGTCGAAGAAGAACAATAAAAACGAGGAAAAACAACTGGAATAAGATTTTAAAAATCGAAGAAAGACAGCAAAAGTTTGAAGGTTTATTACTACAAACAATGTCGAATAAGGGGTCAAAATACCGAGAACGAAAGTGTTTTTTTCTCAAAATACCGTTTGCAGTGCAACTGACAATGTCACTTATACTCTAGAGTAGGATAAAACCTTCGCTTCATATTTCAGTATGTATGGGGATTAATACAACATAGATTGTTAAAATTAGGCAGATAACTTTAAATGCCTAATATTCTTGTAAGGACTTGTATCAGCTAGAGACTCAGAAATCCAACATAGAGTCTTAAACAAGTTAGAAATTGAGCTACATTTAACATTTCAAGAAAATAGCCGAAAACTGCCAGAGATTTGTAAGTGTTAAACAAGATTCTAAAGATATTAAAGAGTCGGGTATTGCTCATATAAGAAAGATACGTCAGAAATCACATTAATACTGTCCTTCAAAATCAAGTTTAACAAAAAATGAGATTATTTTCACGCTCTTACAAAAACAAGCTGTAGTCAAGAGAAGAAAGAGAGAGCCGAATTCCTTTGGAAAGGTTTTATTCACAAAAGTAAAACACGAAATAAAGTTAAATGACGAAGCATTTATAGTCAACGCCTGACGGAAGAGTTCATTTAATGGGAGGAGGGGTTAAGAATATTAAACAAGCCACCAAAATAAAAAAAAACAGGAAAAGTTACCGCCTGGCCCCTATTTCGGTTGTGGATTCCTCGATTAAGTTATGAATTACCCATACCGTTGTAGAACATGTCTAATTTGAAATAGAACAAACGAACATGATGGCATAAATATAAAAAAAGTACCTACAGGTTGAAATCCTGGGTAAAAATGTAAAGTTACAACTAGATTCAGGTTCAGACGTGTCGATAATTAACCTGCATACATGGAAAATGTTGGATAAGCCAACCAGGCTGAAAGACAACAAAATAGCCAGAACGTTGGCAGGTGCAATAATGATATTCAATGGTGAAAGTATTACCAATTTTACTTAAAACTGTATTCACTCAAAATTTAAAATGTTCGTATTGAAAAAAACACCTACAGTTTATTTAGCACAGACTGGATGTAACAGTTCAATTTGTGTGATTTAAACCCTCTCCCGAAGATATTTCTGGTAATCTAGGTCGATTGAAAAATATGTTAGCTACATGTGAACTGAAAGAGAACATTTAACTTGTATTTAAAACAAGGAAGGCGCCTTTAGCTTTGTTAGAAAAAATAAACGAAGAATTAGACAGATTAGTAAGGACCGGTATTTTATCTAAAGTTGCGTATAGGCAATAGGCAGCACCGACATTCTATTAAAAAAAAACATCTAAAGTAATCTGTATGTGTGCCGAATTTTCGTCAGAACTATCATTATAAACTTCCAAGCCCAAAAGTTTTTACAAAATTAAATAGAAGCACATTGTTCTCAAAAATGGATCTTAGCGATGCTTACCTCCAAATACCCGTTTAAGAAGAAAGTTCAAAATTAATATGTATGAACACGCATCGCAGATATTACAAGTTTAAAAGGCTTGCTTTTGGAGTCTATGTCGCGCCAGCAGTTTTCTAGCAAGTTATGGATATTATGATGGGCGAACTTAATTTCACGATCGCCTAGACGATATTTTAATAGACAGTAAATGTATGGAAAAAGACCGGAAACGCGTTAACAAAGGGTTTTCACAAATCTAGGACTATGGCTTCAGAAAAAAAGAAAAAGAAATGCGATTTCTTGAGAGAAAAAAAATAAATATCTGCGGCATATCAATGATAAAGACGACAGAAGGCTGAATCCAGAACGGACTACTGCGATTAAGAACATACCGGCTTCTGAAAACATCACATCTCTACAGTTTCCTGTGGCTGGCAAATTATAACGAAGCATTTATCCCCAAACAAGCATAACCGCTGTGATCTGCTGGATGAACTTTTAAGAAAATATAAGGTTTAGAAATGGACACCTGAATACCAGGAGGCATTCGATAAAACTATTCTAATGTCGGATTTATTCCTCACTTACTACAACCGGTGCCTAGAAATCATAGTGCTAGCGACGCAAGCTTGAACGTGATAGGAGAATGCATCCATCATAAAATGCCAGATGGAACTCACAAGCCCATCGCGCATGCATCGAGTACGCTGCTTCTAGCTGAAAGATTATTCCTAAATCGAAGATGAGGCTGTGGGTATAATATCTGCAGTCACCTTCACAAACCGTTACTCACCATTTTCCATTTCAAAAAGCTCTGCTTGTATTCACGGCAAATAGACTGTATAGAGGGGGGGGGGAATCCTACTAAACTACAATTTAAAGATGGAATACCTACCTTCGAAAAAATCTGTCACACTGATTGATTATCAAGATTAGTTCCGAGACATAGAAAGCCACTGGAAGATTCCATGATTGCTTCCTTACCAACTGATTGGGAAATAAAATCTATATTGTGCAACACAATAAAAGACCTACTGGTTACCCTACATGAAATAAAACATGAAGCCCTCGATGATGAGTACATTAACATAACAAAAACATAAATTACAGAAAGGGACCAACACATGTAAGACAGTCTTATTCTATGTGACGATGCACCCCTGTATAGTCAAAGAGTCGTCATACCCCCTTAAAAATACAGAGATGAAGGAGTTTCATATCGGCCACCCGGGAACTAATAGGATGAAAAGCTTAATGCGCAGCTTCGTATACTGGCCTAACATAGACTAGGACATTGAAAACATCATCAATACGTGCATAGGCACCTCCTATTAAACATAGTCTGTGGCCCAAAACGAACCGACCTTAGTCAATGCTACACTTTTAGATTTTAACTGTCTTATTATAGTAGATAGTTTTACCAAATGGCCCGAAGTGTCCCGATGTAAAAGGTCAATTACGAAGGTAACTATAAACTTCCTTTACGATAGTTTGGTCAGTGACATCGGAACTCAATCTATGACCACCAACTTTAAAAGGTCTGTAACATTTTCCGGATTAAACACATCACGAACCCTGTATCACTCGAGGTAAAGCAGCCAGACAGAGAATTTTGTGGACACTTTAAAAAGAACCCTGAGAAAATTGGGAGGCATTACCACAGAAAAGGCCCTGCAGCAGTTCTCATAGTATCACGCCAAATGTTAACAAACCATCCACATAATCTCCTCCACAAATGATGTTTGCGTGTAAAATAAGATTCATTTTCGACAAATTGCTGGCAAAACAAACTAAATAAGGACGAACCTTAAGTAATATCCCAGGGGAAACATTTTCTCAAGATGTTTAGAAATAACACATCTTTCTGAGAACTTTGTACGATCAAAAAAAGAATTGAAAATATGGTTTAGATAATCCAAGATAGTCAGTTATCTCACCAGAGACACCTAGATCAAATTAAAAATCGACTGTCGGATGACACTAACAGCACTCTCTATGAAGAAGAAGTTATGGATACCATATATGTCACTTTAGACATTAGATAACCTAACTAATATGGATAACCTAAGCAGCTCCAGAACCGCGATAATTTAAAAGGAAACGAAAATCTCCGGGTAATACGTACTACATGAACGGTTCCACCTCACAATAAATATTCGGAGCACATACCTCTCGGTGTTGGAACTACCTCAGTCTAATACGAGCAGTCAGACAGACGTTCAACTTTTCTCTTAATATGCTGTATTTATACTTTCTTCATTATCCTGAGTGTGTGCCTTCTTCCGGACCGTTTAAATGTTCACAGCATAGTTAAACAAAAATAAAGCTTACAAACACTTATATAGATATTGTAGATAATTATTGGAATAATCATTATTTATGATTTAACATCTGGTAACCTATTAAACAAGAAAGATGAGATACTCTCTAACTGAATGCATAAGTAGGTCAGATATATCTATTATAAGGATCCATAGTTTTACTTTTTCCCTGTGATACAATATTGAACTGGATACTTAAATAATAAGAGAATAATTTTGAATCTGCAATTAATTCATGCTAAATCGTACTAAAATATATTAATATATAACACTCTGATGCCTTCATCACATCATGAAACTTTCAGAGTAGAAATCAATTCCATCTTATTTAATGATGATGAAAAATAATTTAAATCTTATATTAATGACATATAATGAACAAGTAAATGTAATTTTAGGCAAAATATAATAAAGATATTACTTCATAATATGAAATTGAACTATGCAAACAATACTAAGAAAATGTACCAAATAAATGTATAAGTGTTATTATCTTTATCACATAATGAAACTCTAAGAATAGACATACAATCAATCTTATTCGACAATAATGGAAAATGATTTAAGTTAACAACTAATGGCGTAGATAGGCCAATAAAAATATAATTGCAAGTTAATATAAAGTAAGAACTCCTAACTCCACACAAAGTATTTAAATTAATTATGAGTTCATCATTTGTGAATAAATTTCCTGGACAGGCTTAATATATGATATAGCCCGTAAATTTAGTGTATGCTGATGAGCTTTGAATCAATGTCTGAGTTATTGTTCATCTGAAGTAAGCATACACATATTAATTGATGATTTAAATGCTTAAGTTTTAAGACTAGCCTTAGTCAAACCAGTCGCTTATAAATAATGAATTTAATTTCTATGAGATTCGATTAATTTTAGAAATAAAAACCATCATGACTGGGATCTCGTAGCAATTAAAAACACCTTAAATTATAGTTGAATGAATAATGCTTGTTTAGTTCTTGCTTTCCCTCTGAGTATCATCTATCATGAAATAAGTTTCATAATTTTGACTTGTTAGAAAATAAAACACCAACTTATGAACTTAATAGATACGGTTTTGTTATATGTTTGATACAGTATCTTGTACGAAAATGACAAAACCATAAGAGTAATCTCCGTTTAATTATCCGAGATTTGTAAATAATAATACAAAGCCAAACTACTTCCCCTGTTTACGGTTCCGAATGAAGGTATGTGATTATCTCCCTTGAATTAACTATCTAAAGTGTAAGTGGATTTAATGGATAACGTTTTTTGAAAACATCAAAGGTAGGTAAAATATTGGAACTATGAAACGTTATTTTTGGTCTTCCGGCATATATAAGTGTTTAATCGTTAAACACCATTTGTTATATAGACTACTGTTTTTTCTTTGAAAATTAAGATTTGTTTATTGGAGATATATAGAAAAAATACATTAAATTCATCAATCTGGGAGTTATTTTGTTTTTAAACCGATTGCAAATAATTCAACTTGAAATGATCTAAATTTGAATTGATAAGCTATATGTGTTGAAGAAGAAAATCACAAAATTTTTACCCTGATGCAATAGTAATAATAATTATTTTCCGAAACACGTGTGCACATGGATAAATATTGTTAAGTGTTGATTTTTAGAGGATTATCATAAAAGATTAATTATGTCATAAATTTTGTATTCTACTGAATTAAAATACATTATTTCTGTTTGACATTACGTGTTAACAATTGATCTTTATTTTGTTGACCGTATATTTAATCCATAGGAATAGCTTGCTGGCGTTCCGTCAACCATGATTCGTAATTTTATTTTTAGTATTGCCCGTACTGAAGATTAAATCTTTCACCTCCGAGAAAATGTCACTTTGGACAGCAGTTATATCCCTTGCGCCACGGGTCCTTGCGTAAACTTACATTTTGTTTTAAATAAAAGTTCCCTTCAAACTTATGCACTAATTCCTGAGTTTACCATTGAGATTCCCGAGTTCGACAAGACGCACCTGAAGAAGTTCAGAGGTTAAACAAATCGAAAGGTTATGCGAATAAGATACAAGATGAGAACAGTAGTTCAGAAAATTCCCAAGAATACATATTATTAATCATCAACTAACATTGGTGAGACAATAAATGAATTAGCATAGTGAATCTTCATTAGTTTTATTCCAGGCATCTCCTATCATCTTCCTGCTACTATGAATGAATTAAACGTTTGCTACGGGGTCGCGTGTGTATTTCAGATGTAACTACAAGACATGCTTGAGGGTGTTTTCTAAACAGATGTGTCTTTTCCAGTAACATGCATTATGGGATTTTCATGGTAATCTTAGAATGTCAAGATAACCTTTTGTAGAGTTTTATCTATGTAAGAGTTTTTTGGGGTTTTATTTTTATCGCTTTCTGGAGGATTCTAATTAATTCTTTTATGGATCTTGTCAATCGTGTTTCTCCAAGATAATACCCCCAAAGGCTTTCTTGTTCCTTGTCTCTGAAAAGCTGTGGCTTTCAAATAAATCAAACAAGAATCTCAATGCTCATCACTTGTGTTCGGCTTTTCCGACCTGAGATCAGGGTTTGAATTCAGCATCGTTTGACAAAAGTTAAGGACGAAGGCTCAATTAGTAAGGGTGTCTTCGATTTCGTTTAAGATTCAGCCGTGAAAAAGAAACTGACAAAATGTATGATTCTTGTTATTTGCATGATGCATCAATTCTCAAATTTATTATTCTCGAAAACAAGTTAGAATTATATACCCATCATAATTTATACGGTGTCATCTCATTCGAAATTCAAAATATATGATCTATATATTGATCTTGTCATTTATGTATTTCTACATGTGTGAATATATATATATATATATATATATATATATATATATATATATATATATATATATATATATATATATGTATCGGAAAGATTTAAGTATAGTTTAGGTTGAACTAAAATGAATCAATATTGATCATGGTCGAAATTAATTCATATACGTTCTCCAAAAAATACAAAACACTTCTTACCAAGTCTCCAAGATATAGTTCAATGATGCAGTTATGAATAAGATCATTAATCAAGAGTTTACATAATTTTGATCCTTTCTATATTAATAGTGTATATTTCCAAAGTAAAAAGCATATTAAGTATGATTTTTAATACTTTAACCATGCTCTATGGATAAATATCAAACAAGGTTGTTTTTTCATATACGCGGGTTTCTAAAAACGATATTTATTAGTAAAATTATTTGAATTCTGTATCTTTACTCGAATCTAATTTTACTAATAAATGTCATTATAGAAATGCACGTATATAAAAAGTGACATGGTTCAGTATATATATACATATATATATATATATATATATGTATATGTATATATATACATATATATACATATATATGTATATACATATATATATATACATATATACATATATATATACATATATATATATACATATATATACATATATATATACATATATACATATATATACATATATATACTTATATATATATACATATATATATATACATATATATACATATATATATACATATATATATATACATATATATATATACATATATATACATATATACATATATATACATATATACATATATATATACATATATATACACATATATATACATACATATATACACATATATATACATATATATATATATATATATATATATATATATATATATATATATATATATATATATTCCCGGAGCCAAGTTCGAATATTTGAAATTCGAAATCATAATTAATAGGGTTTTAACTTTTAAAAATATACACTATATATATATATATATATATATATATATATATAAAGATATCGCTGATAGTCATATCCGTATATAAGTCTACAAGACGCCGCATCATATGTAAAATTCAAGTTTATTTACCCACCGACCCAAGAGTTCTCGAATTATTATAAAATTGTTCTCTTATATACAATATAATAAACCCCACCTGCAGATTTATTATATTATACTTATCACATCCACATCTCCCTTACAAACCCAAATATTACCTGTACTCGCACCCTCGTCATTCTTACCTATCACAAATAACATAAATTATTAAACACCTAATCATATTCGAATAAGTTTTTGAAGGATCATTTTAGAAGAATTTGAAAGTCATTTTAATTTTAGAAGATTTAATAATAATCTAAAGGTTTAACGAAAAAAGATTTATAAAAAACATTTTTTAAGAGAAAAATGAAACGATTTATAAACAGAAGGTAACTTCGAGAGGAAATTTCTTTTTTTTAGGGGTGATTTAGAAATATTTAAAATAATTTTAAGGTCTTTAAATATTTTGATTTTTAATTATTATTTTAATATCGTATTAGTTTTCGAGTTGTTAATGATTTTAAAATATAGGTTTTTCAAGGTGATTTCGGGATCTTTTAATATAGACCAACCAGGGAATTTTATATATTATTGGTAAATTTAGAAGATTAAGTTTTGAAGATTCAAGTTTTAAATAAGTTCTATTACTTCTAGTTGCTTGTTCTAGATTAATACTTTTTTTCGGTTGCCATAGGTTGTATAAAATACCTCAGGTAATTTTGAATTTTTGAGAAATATGTTTTAAAATTTAACTTTATTTTATTTATTTATTTCTAAAGAAATTAAGATTTTAAAGATTTGTTATGATTTATATTTGTATAGATATATTTAGAGTGCCTCATATTCTTCTGAACAGAATTTCATTTTCTATCTTTTCTAAAGAAATTTAATTTCTAAATATTTGTAATGATTTATATTTTTTATATATTCATTTTTATTACTCTGAAAGGGTCTTGGTAGTCTGTGTGCACTTAGAAAATTTAATTGCATTTCTTTAAAAACAATTCATGGGCGATTTAGGAAAATGTGGATGTCTGTACTTTTTACTATCTTATCCATACATAATAAGTAATTCAACCCAATGATAATTACTTTGCAATCCTGAATTATCTCCCTTCAATCGTGTTCCTGCTCTATTTAATTTGTTACGATTGTCTCTCCTCCACGTCACATCTCCAGACATTTACTCTATTTAATTTATATATATTGGTTTATGTAATTTTTGTTAAACAAAACCCACTAATTTAATTATCTAAAACCAAAAAACTGAAAAATAGAATGTTTACACTATTTGACTCCCGAGGAGCTATAGTTTGATTTTGCTATCTGATTTGCTCGTTTGTTTTGATCTCTTACCTTTTCTTCCTCGACCCAACCAAAGTCAGAGGGAATATCTCTAATTTATATTTTAAAAATAATTTTATGTATTAAATCCACTGATTTAATTACCTAAAACAGAAAAGTAAAAATAAATAAATAAGCTTTACGAATACTTTGTACGGTTATTTCAGACCGACACGTACCTTCCTCAACATTTAACCAGAACCTTTTAAACATGACTGTTAATAACCGGTTTGAAACTGAGGTATACTAGTGATTTCACTTGATCTTCTGTAAGAAATATGCATATATATATATATATGATACTTTTGTAACAAAATTAATATATCTATTAATAATGGAGATTATGTATCTGTCTGTCTGTCTATCCGTCTGTCTGTCTATCCATCTGTATGTCTGTCTGAAACCGAAACTCCATCAGAGTAATATTACTATTTATTTAGTCTGCCAGCTTCTATATATAGTACTACAAAAACCGCCGTAAACATATAAATAAAGTAGAAAGAAATTTCAAGACGAGATTGCGATTAGAACAGAAAACGTGTCAATAATCTTACTTAAACTAATACTTTTTCAACTTCATTATATACTGTTACAAAAAATCGCTCTGACACTAGACGAGTTTTGCCATTTACATAATTCATTCCTTTTAAACTTCAATTAAATTCATATTTACAAATATACACTTATAACTGCTATTATAAAATTTACATATGTATTTACAATATTTTCCGATAAGGTGATATTAATGAACATTATTCATACAATTAATTAAGCACATTTCATTAAGACACCAGCGTGTTTTTAAACCATCTTTGAATGGCAAGAAATGTTAAAATTGCAAAGTCATACTTGCGGAAGTGACGTCATTTATTTCACATTATATTTTTTTTAATTTTCATTACGTTGTTAAGACAAGGTGTTTTGTTGTAAATTGAAGTGAAGCAAGCCATATCCCAGCCATTAGTAAATAGGTGACCATTTTGGAAAAATAAATTGCTGACTCATCCTACCAGTCCTTCCGGAAGTGACGTCATTGTGAGAGGAGTTTTTTAACATTATAATTCTTTATTTTCATTACGTTGTAAAGACAATGTGTTTTGTTGTAAATTGAAGTTAAGCAAGGCATAGGCCAGCCATTAGTAAATGGGTTACCATTTTGGAAAAATAAATTGCTAACTCATTCTTCCGGTCCTTCCAGAAGTGACGTCATTGTTAAATGATTTTTCACATTATCATTATTTATTTTCATTACGTTGTTAAGACAAGGTGTTTTGTTATAAATTAGAGTTAAGCAATACATATTCCGGCCATTACTAAATGAGTGACCATTTTGGAAGAATTAATTGCAGACTCATCCTTCCGGAAGTGACGTCATTGTGAAAGGATTTTTTCCCATTATCATACTTTATTTTCATTACTTTGTTAAGACAAGGTGTTTTGTTGTAAATTGAAGTTAAGCAACAAATATCCCGGCCATTACTAAATGGGTAACTATTTCTGAACAATAACAAAACCGGTTTTTTCTTCTTTTTTTTCTTTTTTTACTGAAAATACTGCTATGTATGGGGGGGTTAAAAATAATGGGGCTGTTAAAATTGTTTTTCTTTTTTAACTGAAAATATTACTATGTATGGGGGAGGGTAAAAAAATGGTGGGGCAAAAAAATGTTTTTCTTCTTTTAACTAAAATTATTTCTATATGTGGGGGAGGGAAAAAAAACTTGGGGGGGGAGCAAAATTTTTTTTTTTTCAAAACAAAATATATTTGTATTTATAGGAGAGGGTAAAAAAATATTGGGGTGGGGTCAAAACATTTTTTTCTTTATTTTTAACTAAAACTATTCTTAGTCAGAAACAAAGAAAATCAATGTCTAACCACCCAAGAAATATGACTTGGGCTCCATCGGTTTACGGGTGAGCGTTCATTTCTGATGCAGCAGCCTAGCAAAAATATGCGACCGGAGGGAGCATATATTTGCTAGTATTTATAATAGTCTTCTATCACTGATATATATATATATATATATATATATATATATATATATATATATATATATATATATATATATATATATATAGTAAGTTATGAAAATACATTTATGGCAATTAAGCTACACAGAGGCTCCCACGGGGGAATATTCAAGTCAAAATGCAGTGAGTTAGTTTTGCCGGGTGTTTTCATATACACAGCTAGCTATATAACCAATCAGATTCTTTGTTATTCTCTTAGCCAATCGTTGGGCTTCTCACGAACAAACGTCCGGTTTGTTTTATTTCCTGTTCTATTGTTCTGTTTTATATTGAGTGGCCTATATTATGTTTCTTTGTTGTGTCAATATAATGGGTGAACTTATTTTAACACGTAGCTCCTTGTATTTCTATATTAGGTTTTATTTTTAAAGTTGTTAGGTATTAGTTTATTTTTTCTTACATATCTTTTTGTTTATTTATTTATTTAATTATTTATTGTTAGCTTAAGTTAAATTACATTCTGTGCAGGCAGTTGTTTACTATCTCACTTTTACAGTTTAAAAGATTTAAGGGGATCTTTAAAGTTTAGGATTTCAAATTTCGCATTCAGACATAACGGGTCGTCTACATTTCTACATGTACTGGCCTTTTGTATTTTTTTCTATTCAATTATTGGTGACTGTCCATTTTCTTTGAGCTCCCAATAGTGGTTTGCTAGTGCTGTTTTAATTCGACGTTTTTAAATGTGCTTTTCTGGTCATAATATCTGGTTTTAAAATCTAGAGAGGTCATACCCGCGTAGTACTTCTTGTTGAACGGTCTTTCCTAGGCAAATATTGTTGCTTGGTAAACAATACTTTTCGTTAGGCATTTATTTTGTAATGGACAAAGTTTACTATTTAGGCAGTTACATCTTTTCTCTTCATTCGTAAGTTTTTCATTTATATTCGGGTGATTACTATTAAAGTTTTGTTTATTTCTATTTTTAGTGTTGATATTTTTGTTCTTCTTAGTGTTATTTTTGCTATATTTGTCACTTTTTTATGTAATTTGTCATTTTTCCTTCCTCTCTACTGTTCTCTTTTAGTATTTTGTTATTGTGTGCCTTAATTATCATTTCTAGGTTTTCCTAGCAGTTGTAGGCCAGTTTTATGTTATTGTTAATGACTATTTTATGCAGGGGATTGATAACAGGGAAGTGTTTTTCAATCAGATTTAGTAATAGTTTGCTCAGTTTTGTTTTTAGCAGCTGGTTATAAGACGGTGTATAATAGATTATATTTATTTGTCTTTTGTGTTTTTAATTTTATTATAATTATTGGTGTTATGTTTCTTATATTTAATTTCGGCATTATGTTAACCACTATTTTTTAGAGCTGTATTGTAAATGTTGCTTGATTTTTTAAAAACACTTTCGTTGCTAGAATTATTGATAAGTCTACGTTCGATAGAATTCGGAATATGTTTTATGATTGATGGGGGTAATTAGACTTTAGGTTTACGTATATTGAATTGGCGTTATCATATATGTATGGTTCGTAATAATATATATATATATACATATATATATATGTATGTGTGTGTGCGTGTGTGCATTGCACTGAATGAGGAAAAGGTCGCGTTTTGCAACCTTTCTTTACTGGTCCAACGATGAGATCGATCCAAATGTGTGAGATAGCTTGTGATAAAAACGAGGATCTCTCTTTATAATCGCCCTTAGTTTTAAAAGACAAATCGATTCGTAAATATCTAATGAAGAGTGGTTAAATAAAAATAAAAATGTATCGATCAAAACGACATTTACATTCCTAACAACTGCTGACGTTTAATATCGTTCACTGTGTTGAGTAAAATAAAGGAGGCAGATAAGTAGATCAAAAAGAAAGAAGAAGAAAAGAAGGAAGAAAGTGAAGTATAATAACACACTATTTGAACATATGCTCTCGTTTAGTTGTTGGTCGTTCGTTACATCTATAACTAAGGCAAATACTGTAATTTGATGTATTGTGTATATTGCGCTTAAGAGAAAAGTGTCGCGTTATGCACCGTTTCTTACTGGTACAAAATGCTCAAAGGTGTTGCACTAAAATTGAAGTATAGAAATAAGAAAGGGTGTTATAGCTTATTATTTTTATTCAGTTGAATATCGGCATTAACTTGCTACATTCGGATTTACAGATACAGTAAACTCCTCAGCCTTCGTTGAAGGGGCAAAATACGTTAAGTATCACTGATTTTTTCCTCAATTCTCTCTCAGCCGGTGGCATATTTCTAAAAAAATGTATTTAACCAAATTCCTAAATCGATATATCAAAAAATATAAACAATAAATTGTTTATATTTTTATTTTCGTCTCAATCTTGAAATTATCAAAACAATTATAGTCGTATTCCAAACTCGACGTCTACCAACACCCACTTGCCCACATATTGTTACTATCAAGGTTATAGTTCTTATTTCCTATCCTGCTTTTTCGATCACCCCTGGCTAATCACGTTATAAAATTGGCTAATTCAACTTTTATCCAGTTTTTTTCCTTTTATCGCGCATGCAAATAAATGTAATCACCTAACCTTTTAAACCCATTCTCTACGAGTTGTATGTTATAGATCCGATTGGAAACGATGGGTGAAGTAGTCAGCATTCGATTATTTAAGCTGACAGCCCGACGCGAATTTGTTTAAATTGGAATTGAAAAGAATCATGTCGTAGTTGGCTGGGAAGAAACCCTGAGGTATTGTATTTCACAGATAGAAATTTCTTGGAAAGAAACCTTGTTCACGGAACTTCTGTTTAGTTTTAAGTACACAGAAAATGAAAGAACATTTCTTTAGAGTGGTTCTTTTTAGACGAGTTTTCGCTGTTGGATGAGGAGACTAGTAATTGGGGATCAATCGAGCATCTACCATGAAAATTACGACAGAGTAGAGAAAGACTAGCAACATCTCTTCTGTGAGAAATAGGATGAAGGGAAGAGTAGAGATAATCCCTCACTAGATTTCAAAATGATTTGTTTACTCAGACAGGAAACAGTGCTAAGAGAGCCACCTCCCAAGATGTGTCAGCAGTAGTCTATCTAAAGACGCATCTGGGTCTTATACGGGTAATGTATTTGCTGTTGTACCTCATACTAACCCGTATTTTGTTATTTTAGTCTGAACTACACTACTTATTGTAGACGCTTAACTGTATTCGATTGTTTGAAGACAAGTTGCTTTTAAACAAATGTATGCGGGGAGATTGTGAGTTAATACGTTTCTGAACGGTATTAATGCGTAACTGAACAATAAATCTGACTGGATTTGAACTCGACATCGCAGATTCTATATACCCTGACGGTATTAATTACACTAATCACACACCCTTCTTTTCCTAAAACTGACACAATATCGTAGAACATCTTATAGTTTCGGAATCAGGCTTTGCTATGTTGTATCTGTTATAGCATTACCGGATATGTCAACAGGCATAAAAAATAATAAAATTGAGATTCAATAATTTAAAAGTTTACATAAACTTAACCCTGGAGATATGCGTGAAGGAGATAACAGAAGGCATGTGTTGCGGTAGGGCATCATAGGTAGAGAGAGTGCGCAAGAAACACGCATAGCCTAAAAATACACCTCAAGGCTATACGTGTTCACTACCACAGCCTCCATCATTGATGATCATTCCGACATTGACGCCGCTTCAGGCAGTAACTATTGAGTTTATAACGTCGATATAATATCGAATTTAAATATTATTTATCAAAACAGTTCTTCCCCATTGAATGTGACAATGACACTTTTCATTTTTATTATTCGTTTTTTTTTTCGGATTGTGTTTTTATATTTTATACCTGTTTCGTAGTCACAATCTAACAAACTTTTTATCAAATAAATTACAAATTATAAAAGCACAATTAAATCCTACATGACTGGGGCATTTCATCCACGATAATCTCTAAGAGGGGGGGGGGCGTTGTCGTCTGAAATTAAAGTCTCACAACAGTAGAAAGAATAGAAGAATATTCATAGTTTGAAGGAAAAAACATTTATTGAGATCTTGATGTCGCCTTATTTTCTGCTATTTGCAGAGTATATTACGAGATACGGACATCGAAGCCTAATACCCTTAATTTATCACCGATCTTAAGTCATTCTTTTCACATACTGTTCGTTCCAAGACTTCTGACGAACTTCCTACCTCTTTCACTCTTTCTCTCTCATTTTGTGCCATGTGACGTCACGTCCGCTTCTAGCTACGTTGGTTGAGGTGTCATTTGAGTGAATACTCGCTGACTTAGTGATCCTGGTATCAGGTGTATGTGTCAACGTGGGCTCGCGAATCTAAATCACCAGATGAATACTAGCAAACGTACCCTCTACTATTTAACAGGTTTACCTCCATTGATGTGAATATACAAAGTGTCAACTTCGTATGGAATTCCGTTTGTATAAATTTACTGATGTCATCACTAACAAAACAATTACAAACGAGATTCGGTCAAACATTTGAATATATTGAACCAAATGTTGGCGTATTTTGTTGATGTGTTGATGGTTGTGATTTGAATGTTTGTATTCTTGATGCTCTTATTGTTATCGATGTTTCTTTGAAACTAATAATGATGGTAACATAGAGTTAAAGAAAAAAAGCAGATTCACGCATCTGTCATCACCCCCACCCCTACTCCCGGGAAACCCATATTATATTCACGGTATATTTGTCTATCTGTCTGCCTGTCTGTTTGACTACACAAAGATAAATCACATATTTTTTCTAGTAATATTTTCTGATGGATTCAATAGTTGTATTAACAACTTTTACATTATTTAATTTTATTTATAACTAGCGAATTGAAATTTATAGAAATTTAAAAGAATAAAAATAAATAGTTTCATCGAGTGTATTAGAGAATGACACGACAATTCTTTTCTCGCAAAAATGACGCTAAACCCTTTCATTTGCCAAATTCAGACAAGTTAAGCTTAATATATATATATATATATATATATATATATATATATGGGGTAAAGTACACGATAAGTCATGGAAATGAAATGCCGTGGTAGACAAAATGTGTGAAAAATGACAAATGGAAAATAGGTTATAATGCAGGAGAAAAACAAAAACGAGAGATTTGACCGGTTTCGTTCGTGTTATCGAACGTCTTCACTTTTTCTGAAGACGTTCGATAACACCAACGAACCCGGTCAAATCTCACGTTTTTGTTTTTATCCTGCATTTTATCCTGTTTTCCATTTGTCATTTTTCACACACACACACACACTATATATATATATATATATATATATATATATATATATATATATATATATATATTGTTTAGATTTGAAATTGATTCTGTTTAGATTGAAGTTAATAATTGATTTATTTTCAATTTGGAATTGAGTTGTTCAATATACTACTTTCTGAATTTAAAATTGATCTTTTTTATTTTAAATGGAGCTTGTGTATTGTGAATTCAACTTATAACAATTTGAAATTGATATTTTTTTGATTTGATGTTGATCGTAATTAATGTAAAGTTGAACTTTTTACATTTTAAGTTGAGCTATTTCAAAGTAGCGTTAAACATTTCATTTAATTTAAAATTTCAGTGAAAAGATAAGGTTTTTTTAAATTTTAAGTTGAGCTATCTGAAAGTAAAGTTTTACTTTTTAATTGAAAATTGATCTTTTTTAATTTAATGTTGAGCGTGTTTAATATAAGGTTGAAAATTTTAATTTGAGGTTGATTTTGTTTACTGTAAAAATCTTGTTCAATGTAAGGCTCAACTTTTTAAATGTTCAGTTAGTTTGTTTACTATAAAGATCGACTATTTATAATTTGAAGTTGAGCTTATTACACTTGTTTGAGATTTGAAAGTTGAGCATTTTTAAATGTAAATTTAACTTTTATCATTTGAAGTTGATATTTCCGGTTTGAAGTTGAACTTGTTTAATGTGAAGTTAAACTTTTTTATTTGAAGTTAATAGTGTTTAATGTAAATATTAACTTTTGTTAAATTTCAAGTTGAGATTGTTTAATATAAAGTTCAAATATTTTTTATTTGAAATTGATCCTGTTTTATTTAACGTTCAACTGGTTTATTTGAAATTGATCTTTTTAGTTTGAAGTTTGGCTTGTATGATGCAAATTTGACTTTTTATTTTGATTTGAAGTTAATCTTATTTCATGTAACTTTCAATTCTCTTAATTTTAAGTTGATCTGCTTTAAAGTTCAAACTTTTTTTTAAATCAGGGTGAAAAGTGTAGTAAAAATTGTACACGTGACAAATTGTTTCTAATTCTTGGTATCGAGCAGAAAATACAGACAGATGTCGTCAGTGATAATAGGGGAAACACGTAAAACTTCAATTTCACTAAGTTAATAATCACTCCGATTGCAGATGTACACACATGCACACATATGCACATATATGCACATATATGCACATATATGCACATATATGCACATTAATAGAGACTCTTTATGTATGTGTGTGTGAATAAAATATATCTTTTGCAGTTCGAATGGATAAAATGTAGAGGGAACAAAAAATAGCATCTATAACGATTATAAAGAGAGAGAAAATGGTAAAATAGAATGACGGTATGCTAATTATTAATTCATACTAATGAATTCATTCATAATTATCCATTCATAATACTGATCTGTAAGACAAAGACAAAAATGGCGGTCCATACAAATTTAACAGTGTTGTAAAATTTATGTTATAGTTAATGTTCCTGATCAAATTTTTATACAAAAAATGTCAATGTTAAAAGTCATAAGAATAGACAACTAAAGCTAACCTAATCCTGGGTGACCACACGAAAATAAAAAGTAAATAAATGAATACTACCGACAGATGAGGGTATAACGGGAAAGTTAAAAGTGAATTTATAGTCTACGGGAATTTTTAAAGTCAATTTTGGCCCCTTAAGTACGTTATTGGTTCATTTATAACATGTTTTAAAATATAACTTCAGCAGAAAAAATATCCTGTACATGTAAGTAAAAATAGAAATATAACTAAAATATAGAACGAAAATCACACAACACCAAGAGAACTGAAACTGCCAGACATCCCGTCAAACTCACATTACCACCAAACACACACCCATATGGTGGCACTAGCCTGTGCCTGTAGCACGCAAAATGAGCTTGAAGGGTCAAGGAGGATAAAAAGACCGAGATGAAAAAGCGCTAATTATACTTTGACTGGGAGGGCACCTTGAGTATTGGAACCTTGGTTTATTAACACTCAAATTTCAGAGAAGACTAATAGTCGTATCCAACGAGAAATCAATGGTAATGAAATGTTGTGAAAACATAAAATGATTTTCAACGGTCACCAAAAGAGGCGGAGAGTGTTTGAAATTTGGGGAGAACACCACTTGTTATTGCCCGTAAGCAATCACTTATACTGACTCGTGTGAGAAAAAGTGAGAAAACAGAAACAAAAATAACAACAATAATAACAATAATAATTTTCTCTAAATGATGATGATGATGATGATGATGATGATGATGATGAGCTTAACAAGAAGAAAAAGAAGATCAAATGACCTCTTCAAAATAGGATAACCTGCACCCATTTCCAAAATATGTTGGTATCATAATCGGTTCGGAGCATAGAAAATATCCCTGAAGGGAGCGAGAGAATGGAAGGACCGGAAACGCATAGAAACCTTCAGACGTCAACTAGCAGAATACAGACTTTTTAGGAGGCTTATTGTAACTCAAATTCCAAAGAAATCTATCAGTTGTTACTAGTATGAAATAACTGGTAAGTGGTTGGTACTAGAACACTAAGGGTGTTGCAATGCTGAGAGGAGGAATCGCTGGGCATTAAAAAACAGAGGAGGCTATCCTGTCACTCTAACTTATTTCTTTATATTATGATATATCGAATCAAACAGCAACAACTTGGTATGGATCCTTTAGTACGTAATAAATAATACAAGTAATATAAATAAGAAAGAAATATGTATGAAAAAAATATCCGTTCGTGTGCCAAGGGCTTCAAAATTTATTAGATGATAGGTTCATACGTAACTATAAAAGTATGATTTATATAACTAAATGAATTCAGAGTTTATTATAACCCCATCACTGAAATATTTGATTATAATATGTTATCTGCTTTAGAGTGGTAATTGTGAAATGTTACACACTCATTATCCTCAACTTTACGCAATGTTGTATCAAGAACTCTTCCATCTTCTTCGAGTCGTGAGGTTATTGAGATTGAACGCTACAGGAGAATGGTATAAAGTTTCACTGTTTCTACATCCGTCTATGGTTGACACACATGCTACTAAAATATATATTTGTTAGATTAAAACATTTTTATTATAATACATTTAAGTAGTAAATTAGAAAATAAAAATAAAACATTCTTACTTAGAAATGGAGGTCATGTTCGTTGTATAACTCTCTTGTAAAATGTATTCGTCGAGTGCTTATCAAAAAGAAAATCTTATAGTAACTATAAAATAAGGTAAGGAATCATAGAAACATTATTATTACTTAGTGTATTTATTTACAAATACAAAAGCACGCTTAAAATATCGTGTGAAACTCATTTATTTATATTTTTATATATAAATAAACCCATGAAAAATCGGATATTCTTCTATTTCAATTATTAAAAATATTGCCTATTTGGCAATATTTTTAATAATTGAAATAGAAGAATATCCGTCACAGATAGGGTAAAATTAATTTTTCTTACAAAATAATTTTCCACCACTTTTATATCCTCCCCCAAAAGAAAATATACATAATGCTATTAAACCTTATGTCTAGAATGCTTATTTCAATTTCGATCAAAATCAATTACTTGATTGTGATGTTAGAAAATGACTAAAATTTAAAGCATAAGCTTAAGGGATCTTAAGAAGAAATTGACATCCAGAAGGCCTTGCTTAATTGGTTTCTGATGACTATGGATCAATTTCAATACAAATCTTATATATTTGAATTTTCAAATAGGAGGCTGTGGCAATATTATGATCCTAAAACTCTTGAAAATACTCAAAAATTAAAATTTGGGGAATATTTATTAATTGATGTCAAATACCTATTGTTAAAATTTCACAAAAATCGGTGGTATCTGAATTTTAACAAAGGGCTTCAACCCTTATAATATCTATTTTGTATAAAAATAAATTAAACTAAATATAACCCACATTACGACCCCTCACATCTAATATCTCTGTTCAAAAATGCATGATGATCAGTTAATTAGTTTACGAGTGAATCTTATACATACAAATATATAAACCTATACAAATACTTAAATTTATATGAACCGAGATTTATGAATCTAATTCACGAGAACAACCCATAAAAATCATTTGGATATGATAATTATATGTAAATACAAATAAGACATAAACAAATAATGAAAAAATTACATATTTCCTTATATACACTAACAGAATACTCGTCGTAGGATAAGTATACATACTATGTATAAGGTTTTATTTTAATTCTTTTTTGGGCGTTTGGTGCAGTTTCGAGGCAACCCCTTAAATCACAGAAAAATAATGTGGCGACGTTACTAACTGTGTTGACTAGAATACGTATCCAATAATTCATGATCATCAGTTTATTAGTTTACCAGTTTACTCCACACATACATATTATTGATGCTCACGAAGGCACACCGGAACATTTAAAATGTTTTTACACACACACGAACACATACATACATACATACATACATACATATATATATATATATATATATATATATATATATATATATTGAGTGTTATCAAAATATATTTATGGCAATTAAGCTACATATATATAGGCTTCCGCATTTCATCCCGTAAGGAATCGTCAGCATACGGGAATAAAACGCGGAAGCCTATGTGCAGCTTAATTGCCATAACTATATTTTCATAACTTACTACCTAGCACTACTCACGTATTAAGCACTTTTGAGGTAAATTATGAAGATCGATACATAAAGGAGTATAGTTCATTATAACATTTTATGTGGATACATGAAGTAATAATATATATATATATATATATATATATATAATGTCATGCATTATTTTTTGTATCTCGTTTATTTTAAAAGTTTTTGGGAGAGGATGCAAGTTTGGTGGCACCTCTTAAATGGTAGAGTTTGCAAAAATAATGTTCTGCCCACATTACTCACCGTGTTGCCTAGAATATTTATTATATGATTCATAATGATCGGTCCATTTGTTTAGGAGTCAATATTTAGCATAATATGTATACGTTGCTTTATATATAAATATAAAAATCTGCACATAAAATCATTATTTCTTTTAATTTTTATATATAAATCAAAAGCAGACATTAAAAACATTGTTAGGAAAAATCAGAATTTCTTTATATTTCATACAGAAATTAAAAGCAAACACCATAAAGAAAAGTTATTAGTGTCTCATGTATTTTATACATGAATTTAAATTCACACGTAAAACACCATGATGAAAACAGTCACTATTTCTAATATATAAATTAAAATCAAAACCCCCAAAACCCATTAAATAAATCATTATTTTTAAAATTATTTTATATATAAATTGTGACATCATTATTTTTTATTATTTTTATAGATAAATCAACATAAAACACATATAAACACAAAAAAAACATGAAACATCGTGAATAAACTCATTATTCCTAATAAATAAAAGTAAAACTTAATAAATAACAAAATAAATTATAATTTTTTCTCTTTCATATTTCTCCGTTATTAATATCAAGCGGTGTTAACAGAAATTGTCTGTTAAACTTAATAAACTTTTTCTTTATTGCCAATTCTATTTTTATATGCTAGAAAGTATACTAAGTGGTTTCTGAGGCTAATTTACAAGAATAAACTCTTTTACTTTTGTGCCACTTGAGACAAAGTCGCAATTGCTGTGATTTAACTTGCATGCATTTTTCTTTTGCTTATCTAAGAACGTAGACGTTTGAACATTCTTAGCGTTTATTCTTTTTGAAGTTTTTAAAAGTTTTCTTTTCACTTTTCATGATTAAAGCCTGGCCACGTGTCACCTCACCTGTTTAGAATTTCTCATCAAACACTAAACGCTAATCCGTTGAGAAAATCTTGATTAGGATTATCTTATTAAATATCAGAGGTTGCTCGAGACAAAGAAAGACAAAAGGTGGAAAAATCAAGAGGTGTTTGTGGGGTTTTAAAGGAGAGTAGAAAAACAGAGAGAAAACAAGAGAGAGAGAGAGAGAGTAGGGAAAATTAACATGAAGAGAGAAAGATAAAGAGAAAGATAAAAGAGAAAGAGAGTGCGGAGGTGGCGGAAAGATAGAGATAGAAAGAAAAAAGAAGAAATGCAAATACACGTAAACGAAGAAATGTTATACAACGTTCGTTACCCATACTGAACGCCTCTATCAGATGTGCATTACATCGTACAATAAACAAGAGAAACAGACATATATATATATATGTATATATATATATATATATATATGCGTTTTCCGTTGTAATTTGCACGATATTATTACATACACACACCCACACGGACACATATATTCATATATATATATATATATATATATATATATATATATATATATATATATATATATATATATATATATATATATATATATATGTATATATAACTTCTTAGTAATATAGTAGGTAAAAATCCCAGCAGAGTTCTCGATTAATTAAGAATTAACGTTAAAAATTAAGAGCATAATATTTATTTATTTTGGTACATAATTTTGTTTTTGTACTAATTTTTCTGTATCAAAATAAATAAATAAATATATATATATATATATATATATATATATATATATATATATATTCATTTTACTTCGGTCGAAGTTCTCAGAAATGAAAGGGCCCCTTCCTCGGCAAACCACTTGACCTCTATATGAGATACATAGATATTCGAATATTCTATTAGACTTTTCTTTTATCTGTCAAACAATGAGTTAGTTAAGAAATCAAGAACATTAATTTTTCTCTCCTCAACTGACCAGTTAACTATTGTTAGAATCGGGTCGTGTTCCCGACTATAAGCGAGCTCATAAAATCAAGCAGTTGTTGCATGCAAAAACAGAATAATAATTAACAAACAAAGGAGGTAGTTCAAATAAGGTTTATTGAACGTGTGTGTATGTGGGATGATGACGTATGTGGTGTATGTATGTGTGTCGATAGAAAACAGTTCTTGAAAAGAGTATGTGAAGAAATGAGTTCGGCGTGGGAAAGTCCTTGAAAACCGTATACAAAGAAAATGAGTTGAGAACTCTTACCGTTGTTGAACGTGTTGACGGAGCGCTGGTGTCTAGGCGTCGTTCAGCGAGGCGAATTGAATAGAGAACAGGCCCTTTTCCGGTGTCCCGTGGTTATATATCCCCTAAAGGCAGATAACTCCTGGTCGCTTTCAGCGTCACCTGACGGGGAACAGCAACACCTACCGACCGGTTGGTGCAGTTATGTTTTGAAAAGAGGGGATAACTGCTACAAGGACTCCCCCCAGATTGAAAAATATTGAAAATATTATTCAATATGTAGTTGTAGGTGAGAAAGTATTGAATCTGTCTGTAAGTTACTAATAATATATGTAAGTTTTGAAGTTGTGTGGGAATGTTACTTTCCGACCAGATCTTGTCTTTTGTTCTGGTTGGGCATAGTCACATGGAATATTCGATTCCTCTGTGGTGTCGGAATCTGTGTTAGAGTTTTGATTCTGTTGGCTTGACTGTGATTCTTCCACTAGAGCAGGTTTTAATCTGTCAATGGAAACAGTGTCATTCTTGCCGTTTTTTGTAATGGAGAACATTTTTTCCGCCCGTCTAACTACTTTGTAAGGACCTTCGTAGCGTGGTGATGAAAGCTTTTTCACGGCATCGTCGCGGACGAATACGTATTCGCTGTCAAATAGCGTCTTGGGTATGTGGACTTGTCTCGATACTTGTCGTGTAGGGGTGAAATGTTGTTTCGACATCCTTGCCTTTAGGTCCTGTACAAATGTAGTTGTAGGGTGTGTATCATCTTTGTTATGAAAGTATTGTCCGGGTAAAGATAATTTAGTACCAAAACTATTTCAGCCGGTGTACAACCCAAGTCCTGCTTTACAACGTTCCTAATTGACAATAGGACCAAAGGCAAATTATCAACCCAGTTGGTTGTGTTTGGTCTCATTGCGAGGATGCTTTTAAGTGTCTGTGGAATCGCTCGACACGACCGTTGGAACAGGGATGATATGTAGTCGTCCGTATGTGTTTGGTGCCCAGGAGAAGGTTGAACTCGGCGAAAAGCTTCGACTGGAACTGTGTGCCTCTGTCAGTCGTGATGACTGCGGGTACACCGTATGTGGCTATCTACTCTCTCAAAATCGTCTTTGTTACTGTTTCTGCTGAGATGTCCTTTAATGGGATTGCTGTAGACCAACGGGAGAATCGATCAATGATCGTTAGTAGATAGCAGTAGTTCTGGCAAAGTGGTAGGAGTCCAACGATGTCTATATGCAGGTGAGAGAACCTGGCATCGGGATTGCTGAATGTTCACATTGGGAACTTGGTATGTCGGTAGACCTTGCAATGCTGGCAGTTTATGCAGTTGCCAGCCCAAAATCTGACATCTTTGTTCATCCCAGGCCATACAAATCTGTCACTGATCATTTTCAGGATGGCTCTTTTGCTGGGGTGAGAGAGTGAATGAAAATTATCAAATATGCGTCGTCGCAGTGAAAGTGGGACGTAAGGTCTGGGTGTGGGTCTTGTTATATCGCAATAAACCTTTTTGTCGCTAAAAGAGGTTGGTACAGGAGTGAGTTTCAAGGAAGTGTTTCGCAGAGTTTGTTGCAAGGTGGTGTCTGATGCTTGTTCCTGTGCCAGCAAATCGTGACTAAGAAAGTCCTGGGTGATGGAGTTTGTGTCTGGCCGAGAAAGTTCATAAGCCACAATGTTCTGGTCACCTTTAATATATTTTATTTCAGTGGAAAACTGTGATATATAGTCCAGGTGACGGGATTCTCTGGGTGAGTATTTGTCCGGACGTGAGGATAATGTTAACGGCTTGTGGTCTGCGTAAATGATGAATTGTCTACCTTCTAGCACATGTTTGAAATGTTTAATTGCGAGGTAGATTGCTAGGAGTTCCCTAGAAAATGCGCCGTATCAGGACTGTGTTTGACTGAGCTTGGAGTAGAAGAAAGATATGGGTACCTTGGTGTTATCAATCTCCTGATGTAGTACCGCGCCTACAGCTGATGAGCTTGCATCTGTTGTTAGGGTTAATGTTGCCTGAACATTGTCAGTGAGGTAGGTGAGTTTGGTGCAGTTTGTCAATGCGGATTTGGCTGCGTTGAATGCATGAAGTGCTTCTGCAGTGAGTGTAAGGGCTTATTTCTGTCTTCTCTCTTTGTTCTGCAAGATATTCGTTAAGGGAGACGGGACCTTGGAACAGTCTGGGATAAACCGACGATACTAATTAACGATTCCTATGAATCGTCGCAACTGACGGTGTGAGGTTTGAGGTTGAAATTGCTCTACTGCTTCTACCTTTTCAGGCAGGGGTGTGATTCCGCCTTCATCAATCTGGTGTCCCAAAAACTGTGGTTGCTTGGCGCCGAATATACACTTGTCTACATTGATCTTCAGACCATTTTGTGATAGTCTCTGCAGAACTTGGTGTAAATGTTGCTCATGTGTTGCCTCATCCGGGCTTGCTATGAGGACGTCATCTATGTAGGCGTATACACAGGGTAGTCCTCTTAGGACATTATCAATGAGGCGTTGGAAGGGTTGGGCAGCGTTTCTCAGTCCAAAAGGCATGCGTTTTAACTGGAAGAGTCCAAAAGGTGTGTCACGGCTGTTTTCGGGATATCCTCGTCTGATACTGGGATCTGGTAGAAGGCTTTAGTCAGATCCAGTTTGGAAAAGATTGTTGCACCCTGGAGTCCTAATGTGAAATCGTGTATGTGCGGTACGGGATAGCGGTCTGGGACAGTTTGCGCATTGAGTCGCCGATAATCGACACATGCACGATCAGAATTCTGGTCTGGGTTAGGAACAAGGTGGAGTGGTGAAGCATACGGGCTTTCGGAGGCTTCAATAATTACATCCTCGATCGTCTGTTGAAATTCCTGCTTGGCGTATTTATACTTTTCAGGCAACAGACGTCGAGGGTTCGAATAGACTGGAGGTCCGGTTGTCTTTATGTGGTGTTGTGTAGAGTGTGTAATTCTATCGTTGATGTTGAATGGTTTGGTAATGTCAGGGTATTGATCCAAGACGTTGACATATTCTTTGGGGTGGTGGGTTGCTGAGCAAATTCCTGTTGGCCCAAACTGTGTTAGTGTTCCCTTCACTTTAATGTCTGTCATATCGCTCGAGAGTGTTTGATTGTACATGTGGACAGACAGACCGTAGTGTGAAAGGAAATCAGCTCCTATGATGGCCATCCTGACGTTGGCTTGCACGAATTTCAAGACGAAGTTACGGCGGAATCCTAAGTGTAGGGTGAGTTCCTTAGTGTCGTATGTCTGGATTTGTGAACCGTTTGCTGCCTGTAGCTTGAATGTCGAAGGTGTTGGTTTTTGTCCGGGTTGTGGTGGGATAACACTTATCTCAGCACCGGTATCCACCAGAAAGGAGTAACCGCTGTTGCGGGTCTTTACGTAAAACAAGCGACCTCGTCTTCTCCCTCCAGCCGAAGTCGCTATTACTGGCTGGGATTGGCGTTTCCCTGTGGCTTGTAGTTACAGGGTCTGTTGCATTTTCTGGCATTGTTGCCAAATGTGTAGTTGTACCAGCAAATACCACCCTGGGGTTGGTTGTAAAGGAGACCTCTCTCTGCTACGGCTCCCACGGTGCCTGCGTCGGGACTGTGAACGACCTCTTGACTCCCTGCTTTGGGTTTGGAAGGCCTTTTGCATAGCGTTCAGTTCGACCATCACAGCTTTTCATTGCTGCAGCTCGCTGTGTTGACTGCTAGGAGTGGCGAGTGAGTTGACCGTTTGTGGGCCATTGTTGGACTCGAGAATTCGATCAGCCGAGTTTGCTAGCATGTCGATGGGAGTGGTGTCTATCATCGGTGCCAGAATTTGTGTCGCACTCGAGGGAAGTTTGTCCAGCCACAATCGTCGCAGTATCTTCTCGGACATGGTATTTCTTCCGAGCTGTGACTTCATGTGTCGCAGTAGTTGTGACGGTGTGCTGTCGTCGAGGCTGATGTTGTTGAATAGGTCCCGTAGCATGGCTTCTTCCGAGCGACCCATTCTTTTGACTATGGCGTCTTTTAGGGCATCATATGGGTTGACTAATGGGACGTCGTCCAATAGGTCGGTTACTTCATCTACCACCTCTGGGGGCAAAGCTTCCACCACGCTGGCAAATTTGCTGTTTTGTGGGGTAATTTTTCTCACAGAGAATAATGCCTGTAGTTGGGTGAACCAGTTTTTCACGTTACTGGAGTTAAAAGGAGGCAGACGGTAATTCGCAGAAACTTCCAGAACGTCGTTAGTATCCGCGGCAGCCATAGTGATGATTAAGTGTGAAAGAAGGAAGGAGTTGTTTTTGTTTTTTGTTGTTGTTGTTGTTTACTTCTTTAAATTATCGAGTGTTTGTTTGTAGCGGTTTTGTTTGAGAGTTCGAATTTCGTGAAACGTTTTGTTGTTTCTGTTATGATAATTTCGTTCCTCGTGCTAACAGAAAAGGGATGATGTCGTCAGTTTTCGCTTTGTTATCGTTTCCTTTTGAAAGTTGCCGCAGACTTTGTTAATTGACGTTGAATTGAAGAAAGTTCGTAGAGTTTTGGTTTGAAGTAGTAAGAGATATGTTCTTTTGTTGAAGGTTGAATTCCGATGTTTTTTTTTTTATGCGTGATTTAGAGTTCGTGTTGTATTTTTTTGTTTGTAGGGAGAAATCCACGTGCTTTTGAAATTTGTTGAAAACGTCTGAAAAATGGAGAAATTGTTCGGTTTTTTGGGTATATATTTTTCCGACACGTGGGTGGAGAAAGAGTAGAAAAAATGAAGTTGTAATTTGTTTTACACCCGGAGAGAAAACCGAGAAATGTTTTTGTTTTTCTTTGTTTGGATTTTAATTTCCACGTGGCACGGAAAAAGATGGCGGCTTCTTCTTTTTGCGTGTATATTTGTACCACGTGGGTAGAAAAAATAAAAAAAGATGGGTGCGTAATTCGTTTCACACACGGCAAGAAAAAACGAGAAATGACTTTGTTTTTGTTCTTGTACGAAATTAATTAGTTTGCCCCATACAACAAAGCTTAGAATCGGGTCGTGTTCCTGACTATAAGCGAGTTCATAAAATCAAGCAGTTGTTGCATGCAAAAACAGAGTAATAATTAACAATCAAAGGAGGTAGTTCAAATAAGGTTTATTGAACGTGTGTGTGTGGGGGATGATGACGTGTGTGGTGTATGTATGTGTGTCGATAGAAAACAGTTCTTGAAAAGAGTATGTGAAGAAATGAGTCCGGCGTGGTAAAGTCCTTGACAACCGTATACAAAGAAAATGAGTTGAGAACTCTTACCGTTGTTGAACACGTGTTGACGGAGCGCTGGTGTCGAGGCGTCGTTCAGCGAGGCGAATTGAATAGAGAAGAGGCCCTTTTCCGGTTTCCCTTGGTTATATATCCCCTAAGGGCAGATAAATCCTGGTTGCTTTCAGCGTCACCTGACGGTGAACAGCAACACCTACCGGCCGGTTGGTGCAGTTATGTTTTAAAAGGAGGGGATAACTGCAACACTATGTTATAGTATATCTGTTCTTGTGGTCTCTTGGTGTTACCGGATTCCAGGACAAGAATTAATCTAACATGGTGGAGTATCTAGCTGAGTGATGTTACTTGAGGAACATCACAAGGAGAAGATACACCATTCCTCGTATGAGTAAGTATGTAACCGTGCTAAGAGGATCTTAATTGTGCTGCGAATACTATGTTATTTTGAATATTTGGTCAGGGTTTACTTGTAGGGTGAAATATCTTCATGTCAAGTTGTCAAACCCTATTACAGAGAGAACGAAGACACTCGAGGATAGTGTCTAGTAGGTTATTCAAACTCTCCTCTGTGTGTGTAAAGTTAAGTACGTGTATATGTTTATAGATTTGTATGTATAAGATTAATCTCAAAACTCATTAACCGATTATTATGAGTTTTGTAACACAGCTGCGAGACGTAAAGGGTTGGTGAAGTGGGCTATAATTCGTGAAAATACAGATACATCCGATTTGTATTAAATATATATTCCCCAAATAAATATATTTTTGGAATATTTTAAGTGATTTTAGTGGGAATAATATAAACACAACCCATTTGAAAATTCGAATACTTGAAAATTCAAATGCTGAATGTTATCCATAGTCATTGGACACCAATTAAGCCAGATTCCCTGGATTTAGATTTCTTCTTAAGACCAATTTAGCCTAATCTTTAAATGTAATACATTTTCTAGAATCAACATTACGTAATAGATGTTAATCAAAATTGGAATTCTAAACATAAGATTTAGTATAATTATATCTAGATTTTAATATTCGTAACGGGACATAAAAGTGGTGCAGAACTGTTCAGTTTGAAGAATTCATTTTACCCGTCCTGGGTCAGGTCTTAATCCAGTATATATATATATATATATATATATATATATATATATATATATATATATATATATATATATATATCGTACATATGATATGGATGAATGACGACAGGGTGCTTAATAGGAGTTTATATGGTTTGTTCTTTACACTACTATAAAGGCGATCCATAATACAGGCCTTGTGAATTTCATGAATCAGAGGCAACTGTAAAGCTGCTGAACGCAGTGCAAAGTGTCCCATTTATTCATCAAATCTAGCCATACAGAAGAACTGTGATACAGCGAAACAGTCTGTTCAATATATATTATTATTATTTTTATTACTATTCCACTTATATACATATTTATTATAAAATAAAATTGTACGCATATATGTTGCTTTCAGTATTCATTTCAAGAGTACTCAATACGTGAGTAGAGCTTAGTAGTAGTATTAAAAATATACTTACAGCATATAAGCTCAACAGGAATGTTTGTGTTTCATTACTGAGGAATATATATATATGTAATCCAAATAAGTTTATGTTCACATGGCATAATCCAGTGAATACTTATTGTGTTTCTAGAAAAGTGCTAAATAACATATGTTAATGAATAAAGCCGTATATTTATTACGTATAAAACATTCTACTTATAAATATATTTTGGCTACGTATTTGCAGACATTTTTGGTCCAAGATAGAGACCAACTGATACTCTACAGGCCGATATTTGAAATGGGTGCCAAGATTGAAATGAGAGTCTGGTACAGTTTTGTAGATTTTCTGTTAAATCTACATAAATGTGAGGTAAAATATGTCTATCGATTTCTTTCTTTCCCGTTCTTCTTTTCGTCTATTTTGTGTCCCCCCCCCCGCTATTTATTTTCATTATTTGTTGTAATACCATCTTTTTATTATTTATATATCGCTGCAAACTTTTATAAACCGAGTGAGTGTCTAATTCACCAGAAGAGTTAATCATCAATATTATCAGGCCTATGCTCACCAGAACCCTCTGATATCAACCTTCATCAGTAATTATAAAAAAGTGTCTACTTACTTCTTTCATGTCTGCATATTATAACTGTCCTGTTTTTAAATCTCCGAAACAGTTACATAATAAACAGCTGATGATCCCCGTGTTAATATTAGACGCTTAAGGTCTCCTGTTTTTGTTTCACTGTTAGATACTTAACCCCCCCCCTTTTTAAAAAATTTTATTTACTTTTTTTATTTTGTTTTTATTTATGCATTTTCCAACGAATGTTAAGTCTGCAATATCTCGGATTTAGTTAGTTTCTCTGGGAATTTAAACTGCATTTTTGCTTTTCTCTTATTAAATTTTTTTTTTTGTTAAAATGACTTAAAGTTTATTTAGACTATATATATATATATATATATATATATATATATATATATATATATATATATATATATAATAACAACATTTTGCTACATTGCAAATAACAAGATGTTATTCATCTTACCAATCATTTTTTTTTTCAAAATAAAAAAACTTTGGTACAATTACAGATCCGTTTCGTTCAACAGAAGAACAACCAGTAGTTATATGTCAATCCCAGATTATTGTTCTTCCATGGACTTATTAGAACATCAGACATTTCTCAATCAGAAACAAATACATAGCGATGCAACATACGATAATCCAAAAAACAAATAACTCATATTAAATCAGATTCTTTGTATTTTGATGAAATTGATATAATATGTATAACATTTTCTGAATTAAGTGTTCCCACATATGTAGTATATTTACGTGCCCCACCTAGAAGTGACCCATGATGGCAGAACCCCCTTCGACAATTCAAATGCGTTTATCTTATTTTAATGAAATGTAAATCATATGTATACGACACTAATTCAAATAGTTTTAAAACAGCTTCTTCCGACTATATTAGGGGCCGAAACATGAGGAGGCCGGCAATAAAATCAAAGAAAGTAACATGTTGAAAAAGTACAGAGTAATAATCTTCATTTGATCCCGAGCGACATCAGGTTTTCTATGGCAGACATATGTCCCATATGTAAAGGCAAAGCATTGTGTTTATCTGGTATCGTTGGTTTTATTATTTTAAAATGCATTATATTTGAAATTCATTGTGGCCTAATAACAAACACATCTAATTCCGGGTATATCTTCTCTTCCATACACACACACACACCCCCCACACACACACACGCGCGCATATATATATATATATATATATATATATATATATATATATATATATATATATATATATATATATATATATAAATATATATATATGATACATACAACTATATAATTATTTTTTCATTATAATCATTTCGTTTTTCTGCTCTCTTCACCCCCTCTCGCTCCTTTCTTTTTCCTTCTCTCCCCTTTCTCTTTCTCTCTCTTCCCTCCTACTCCGACTACGTTTCTTATCAATTACCTTTTAATTACGTCATTAAGTCATTAGAAATATCTCCATTTTACTGTTAAAGGAATAACGGTATACTTTGGTGGCGTCTTACAGAATGTCTTCCATCCTCTCGGTGTAATAAATAACGTCATTATTTTGTGACGTAATTCACTGTGCACGACCCTTTTTGTGATGTAATCTTATAATATATTTGGATAACTTACTATGTGAGTAGAGCTAGGTAGTAAGTTATGAAAATATATTATGGCAATTAAGCTACCCAAAGGATTCTGTGTTTTATCCCAGTAGGGGATCGTCATGCTAAAAGCACACACACACACACACACACACATACGCACACACACACACACACACACACACACATATATATATATATATAAAATTATTTAATAATAAATGCTTAATTATCTACAGACGTATACGTTTCATTCTTGCGGAATCATCAGTGGAGAGATAACTATTCCAACCAGTCGCCCGATCGAAAATCCGAAACACGAGTCATCTTTGACTCCAAATACCGACGTCCAAACTAATGAGGCTAATCTGAATCAGTAGATAGAAGTGATGAGAAATAAATCTCATTATGCTTAGCAAGCGGGCATCCTAGCCACTATACTTAAGCAATGATATATATATATATATATATATATATATATATATATATATATATATATATATATACATATATATATATATATATATATATATATATATATATATATACATATATATATATACAATCAGTATGTAGCTCAAGCTAAAGAATTAAGCGATGTTCTCAACTAAATGACTTGGAAGTCATTAACAAGTTTGCTAATAAGTATTTTATATTTAACATGCATCAAGCAACAAAGTTAATTGTCATCCACTGCCAACAAGTTGATCCTTATTAACAAAGCTCACTGCATAGACTCTAGCAAAAGTGTAATCGATTTCCCGGTGTATCAGCCGGAAAGGGCGACAAGATATAACGATGTGCCATTGCCGGGACAATGAAATTTCCGTTTATTATCGAGGTAAGATTGCTATAAATGATAGTAGAATAACGAATGCCGAAGATTGGTCGACTGAGAATAATAGACTGGCGCTCGACCCTATTATTAATATTTCACTTTTCCTCTGAGTATAAAACTAACAACAATACAAAAGAAAGTGGACTTTTGAGGCTTAGTTATTTTTGGTTTCCGATATTAATTGGGGAACACTTTTGTTAATGTGTGTTATTCTGTTATTTCGTTTATCCGTAAAACTAAAAAATCTATTGATTTTCTTAAAATAAGTTCAGTACGTTTTCCCAAAGACTGAAAAATGTTATATAACTACGAACGGAAATTGAATTAGCCAGATTTCTCGAATAAACGTAACGAGATTGCCTCTGGGGGCGTTGGGAAGTGCTTGTGTTAGGAATAGTGCGCTGAACAGAAGCTAGGTTCAGTTTCGAATTCAAATATATTCTGACAATATTGTGAGTTAGTGGATTTTGAAAGTAAAAAAGTGATCTGTGGATTTGTTTACCAATGTATGAAACCTAACAATTTAGATAGAAACTAGCGGCGGAATGAAAACATCAGATCAGATGTGATGGCTGGTTAGGGAGGAGATCCGGAGATCTCAATGGGGGTTGGTTTGGGGCCAACATTGTGGATATCAAAGGAAAGTGTGAGAAAAAAGGTGATATCGACATAGTAACATCAAATAAAGTAAGTGATAAAAATTCCTTTTATGTTTTTCGAGTCTTCAGTTGAAAACCAGTCCGCGAGGGAGAGATTCCCGTATCTTTTAAGCCATATAACTTGCATTATCAATGAACATGTTGCAAAAGATTTTTGATCAAGGCCATCTACCTCATAATTTCCTCCTATGAGTGAAACAAATTCATATATTAATATATATGTCCAGTATGTTGCCAAAGTTATCTAGAACATTGATGTCATGAAGGGAACTGGTCCTAATACTATTCCAGTCATTGCACTTAGGAATCTGCTGTCGAAACTTCCTTTAATCTTTACACAGTTATTCAGTCCTTGCTTAAATGAGAAATAATTTCCAACTTCTTGTGAAATTTTGTCGGTTTACCCAGTATTTCAAACTATAAGTGATCGGTTTTCTGCACTTCAGTACATACCGATCAGAATCCTGTGCGTCACGAGTAACTTGTTTCAATCTGGGATGAATAAAAAAGTAGACAATCACATCAGCAAAATCAATTTACTTACTGACATGCAATATGAGTTTCGTCTTGCAAGATCAACTGCTGAGGTGCTGACTGTAATATCGCACAGGACCAGTGGGTCTACCGCTGTGCGCTTTGTCTCTAGAGCAATAACAATCGACATATAAAAAGCCTTGGCTGGTGTCTGTTACAAAGGGTAGCTTCACAAACCTGTTTGCTATGACATATCTCGCAATGTTTTCTCGGCTATCAAACGGTCTCTCTCTCTCTTTCTCTTTTACTTCCTCTCTTTCTCCCTCTCTAATAGATCTATAAAAGTAGTTGGTGATGAGCAAGGATCTACTCTGGACCCAACCGGATATCTGATCTTCATGTATGCTCTAGCAAGTCATATTCTTAGATCATTGTTTGACACATTGCAGACGACAAAAAGTATATGGCAACACTTCGAAGAGCATTGATGATAAAGATATTTCTGTATTTCTATGCTGATCTGGGAGACGTGATGTAAGAGAGAAATAGTGACTTGTAAGTTTTAAGATATCTAAACCCAAACTTATCTCCTTTCACCACCAACTCTAATCCTAGTGTTGCCTCAGTTGAAATTAATGACACTACCCTTGTGGAAGCCTTTTCTTTTAAGTACATAGTACATACATTCACTACAGATCACTCACAATAGAAACGTATCTAATACGTTTCTTAGGTTGCAGAAAAAAGAGGAGAGATATAGCGAGCAAAAATAGACTAATTTTGGTTTTTGTCTTATTATTTTTTATGATTAACTGGCTTTGTCAACTCACTTTTACTGATCCAAACAATCTAAGCTGAGCTCAATGGGTGACTTAACAGGTCGCATTTTGTTCCAGTTCGTATATAGATGGTTGTGATATTCTGCATAACTAATCCAATATTAAAAAAGTTTTAAAAACGAGAAATAAAGTTTTATTTCACGGAACTTTATGTTCTGTCTTTTAATACATGACCAGTTATGGAAGTTGAAATCGATTTCACAAACTATAAATTTAAGTACAAAGCAACGAATAATCATCTTTTCTGGGATTGATTTAATAAACGCCTGATTTAATCACGAACTGAAATATGGTTTTAATATATTCATGAAAATCTTAGTCGTTGGAAAATGGCGAAAACGTCATCATCCCAGAAGAAGCAAGGCACAATTCTACGCAGTGATATAATGTAATTTAACCGCGGATTCTCGCTTGTCTTTCGCAAAAGCAAGATTTCGTTATTTGTTATTTGTCCATGGCTGCGTTCAAAGGGAAGAAATGTCATTTTACGCCCACGGATTACTTCATCTAGACCCGACCCTATCAGGAGAAAACAAAAGGAAAGACAAAGAAAATTCAATTTGAACTTTTCGTCGTATGCAGTTGGTCCTTGTTCCGTTTGGTAAACCGCATCACAACGCTTACAGACGTTGCGTGCATAAAGTTAGCATTAAAAAAGTAGCAAACACTTCTTTCCTGATATATCTTGTCTGCTCCGTATAAGTAATAAGATATTCTGCCTCGATAATATAGAGTTAATTTACAAGGTATATTTTTGGATAGAAAAAGAAAGGCGAATTCTTAGCTGCCGTCACATACTTGTATTGTCATCCTCCATACTATAATAAATAACAGTGTGTATTTATTTGTAAATATATATCCGTCCCGTCACAACATAAGTGTGCTCGACGAATAAAGGAAAGGAGAGCACACATCTATTTTCATATTGAAACGTTTACTTTCCTTTTTCCTTTTCTTAACGGTATATACCGATTTATATGTTTTTATTCTTTGCTGTTTTTATTCTTTGCTTTTTTACTTTGTTTAAACTTTCCAGTTTGCATTTCACTTACGGTAAGGTCTTTGATGTTAAAATGGCCTGCGTTATTTTTTAATGTCTAGTCTTCTAACCCACCTCCCAATAATGAAAGGAGGACAATTAGAGGACGAAAAGAAGAAAAACATAGTCAAAAGATTGTGTTTTATTTCTTTAAATTATAAAAAAAATGACTCCGGTTTCTAGTTCAGTTTGTAATTATCCTACTGAAATGAAAAAAAAACATTAGAAAGACTTACATTGAAAAGCCAATACTGAGTCAGACATTCCCTACCGTCTGAAATGAATTTGGAAAGAAATCTTAAAAATTAAATTAATAACAAAATTCTATGAATTTATATGAATACTAATGGGAATAATGGAAAATCCTAACTTTTTACGTCATTTTTGACGATGTTTGTAAACCATTTAAAATAAAAATAAGTATTTACATCATTGACAAAAGTGTGACTTCATGTGACATCTACCACCTAAGTAAGTTAGTTTGGTTTTTGTAATTCCTTTTTAGTTGATACAAGCAGGCACCAATAATTTTCCTATTTATAAACATCTTTATCAATCGCACATTTGTTTCTGTATACTTGATTGTTTTTATAAAATGATTTGTTCAACTTATCTTAATGTAGCGCCTTCTTACTTGCAGTGGCAACAGTAGCGATAAAAAATCTACGTTGTCACTTGTGTCTGTCTTCGAAACTTTCAACGTCACAACCACAACTCTCGCCCAGAAGTGTTCTAAGAAGAACAGATGATAACTTAAAACAAATGGAATTATTCAAAGTTACAATAATTATATAATAATATTAGACGAATACCCATTTCAGGATATCTAAAATTAATTCCGCGAACAGAACAGTTTTTCTCAGCTTTGGCCCCTCCCTTTCAGAAGATTAAAACCAATATATAATGCTACTAATCCTAATGTATAGAATACGTTTTTTATGGTGGTATAAATTTTAGTTCTTGCGGTGAATGTCTTACAAAGAGGAACTAGTTTTGGAGCCTATCCGAGCATTTTCCATGGAAATAATCCAATATAGTTCTTAAATAGTTGAAAGGGGATGCGTCAGTTTAAAGACTGACTTGGGAAGAAATTTTACGGAACGTGATTCAAAGTGAAACTCTTTTAGGTATCGACGTTTGGGTTGATTGGTTATTCTACACAACCCCATGATTCCTGAATCTATTTCTCACAGCCATTTCAACCTTTTTTTTACCTACCTTATTTCCTAACCCTATCAACTATCCAAGCATCCCAACCACTTTGAGTATGATACAAACATGCATACCAGTAGTGATGCCCCAATTTGGAAGCTTTGGAGAGTGTGAAGTCATCCCGATATTTTAAACTACGCATAGGTCTACTCCACTCAAGCTATGGATTAAATAGAAACTATTGTTCACAAACTATTACTTTTCAAAATATACACCCACAAACCAATCATCTACAAGACATATGTACGGTTTCGACATAAACTGGTTCAACGACGGTTGTAAAACCCAAAGACCACCAACCAACCAAAACGTCGTTCCCTAAAAGAGTTTCACTTTTAAATCATGTGTCCTAAAACACCTTCCCAACTCAGTCTTATTTTTTTTTTTTAATTCCTCATCCCCTTTCCAGTATTTACAAATGATATTGGATTACGTCAAAAATATTTACGTAATAATTTAACTTTGCATGAAGATTTGAAAAAATCATCTCTTTGTAGTAACTTTAATCACAGAAGAAACGTTGCTAGTATCTCTCCACTCTAACATTATTTCCATGGAAGATGCTCGACTGAGCTCCAACTTCTGGTTTCTTCCTTGTAAGACATTCACAGCAAGTACTCAAGTTTATACCACCACAAAAAGTCATTTTGTTCATTCGTATGCCTAGCGTCAGACGGAATTTCCGCAAACAAGACCTATTGTCTGTGGAACACGTTACCACAGGATTGCTTATCCACAGATTATGACACAATCGTCTTCAATGTCAACAGCTTCCTGTCACAAACCGTCCTCACTAATCATTCTAGCTTGGTCAATCTCATCAATTTTTCCAATTTTCTCATACGGTTTTTCATCCATAAACTGACAATAATTCGATGTTATTTACTCTTATCCTCGGGTGACCTTTGACCTTGATAAGAGCTGATCCATTTGTATTATAAAAATGTTTTAAATTGTTGATTTTATAAAACATAGAATAGTTCATTTGTAGTTTCAGCGTGACACACGTAGGTAGGTAGGTGGTTAGGTAGGCGACTGGAAGCAATGTCATGCGAAACATTTTTTTTATTTCTTGTTTTAGTTGTTATTTCATCTAATACGATTAATTTATTAACAAAATGGTGGACACGTTTGTGTTCTTTCTTTCGCGTTTATACAATTTTCAAGACTGTCTTGGTTGCCATTTTAGTGTTTTACGAAGAAAAGCTATTAATACATATGAGGCCGACAGCTGTGGTCATGGGTTCCGATCCAAGTATTTATTCGCGACTAAATTTCCATGATGATGAGAGAAATCCTTTTGAATCGAACGTTAAGAATAGATTCAATCATTCTTTCACAATGAAATATTATTCTTGACATCTGCAGATCATTTGATTGAGAATATCTTCATCCAGAATGAAAAAGATGGCTCTAAAATATTGTTCATCGTCAAGAATAAACTTTTATGCTTAGAATATACCTGTTAACAATGTACCACTAACACAACAAAGTAGAAATTTGTGAGATTAATCGACGATTCATGTAACTACAATAATAACAATGAACGTTCGTAGATGTTGGACGATATACATCGATATTTTATCTGCTTCTTCTTCTTCTTCGTCTGTATTAAATGTGTTATATACATTTATTTATAGTTTATCTGCTTCTTTCTTCTTCTTCTTCTTCTTCTTCTTCTTCTTCTTCTTCTTCTAATATATAAAGAGGAACTCTGTGTGTATGTTCGGATGTTTGTATGTCCAACTAAGGCTCCGAAACTACTGGACAAAACACTATAAAGTTTTTTATTTTCTTAATTGGTGTCGCCCCGATGTATAATATCTCAAATTTAGAAAATATTATTTATTTTATTAGGATCAAACCACTATAAAGTTTTTTTATTTTCTTAACTGGTGTCGCCCCGATGCATAATATCTCAAATTTCTAAAATATTATTTATATTTTTAGGATCAAAGCGGGTACGTTTTTATCTTTTTCCTCATATTATTATCTACTAATTTGGATATTTACTAATGTAAAGAAATCGCCAACTCATAGTTTAAAACCGGTAATGAGTCAGCATTTTTTTCAATTTTAAATTTGAGTAGACGCTCCTCGCCACTAGTCGCTACTATCGCCACTACTCTCCACTAATCGCCACTATAGCCACTACCCGCCAATGCGCACAACTATTAGCCACTGCCCACCACAACCTTCCACTGCCAGCCACTACCCGCCACTGCCTGCAAATATTGCCACTGCCCGCTTCTACCCGCCGCGTTTGCCACTGTTCGCCTCTGTCTGACACTGACTGAAACTGTCCGCCACTGCCTGCCACCACCTGTAAGTATTTCAACCCGCCACAACCCGCCACTACCCGTCAATAATAATTTGTTTACAAGAAAGGATGGAAAATGGGCGAGAAGGAAAGCGAGTAAGATAATAAGACAACTAGATGGAGAGGGAGAGAGATAGAAGTTTTGTCATAATAATTTTACACACACTATTTAATTATTTCCTTTTTGTTTTTGTTTTCATGGCCCCGGGCAACACCGGCAGCCTTGCTAGTCTACAAAAAAAAACAATTCACTTAGAAATTCTAAAATATATGGATTGCTTGTTTCGACGATTGATAATTTGTATTTTTTGGATTATTCGGACTACTGTTCTCATCTTGGATGTTATTCTCACTACGTTTCGGCTGATGTAACCTCTGACCTTCTTCGGGTGCGATTTGTCAAATAAAGATTCCTGAGTTCGACAAGACGCTCCTAAAAAAAGATCGGAGGTTATATTTGCCGAAACATTGTGAGAATAACATCACATATTAGAACAGTTTTATTTTGGGTGATAAGCTAATAAATTCACAAAAGAACAAACACTACAGAAAAAAGAATATCACATTTTTTTATCGTAAATGAATAATGCATATATTATTACCGGGCCCTAGCAGAAATATGATGTAAGTGTTCATTTAAAATGTTCCATCTTTGCCATTTTAGAAATGTTTTAACTAACCGAATTCACCAATATTACCAACACAAAAATTACTCAAATTACCAATATTACCAACACAAAAATTACTCAAATTACCAATATTACCAACACAAAAATTACTCAAATTACCAATATTACCAACACAAAAATTACTCAAATTACCAATATTACCAACACAAAAATTACTCAAATTACCAATATTACCAACACAAAAATTACTCAAATTACCAATATTACCAACACAAAAATTACTCAAATTACCAATATTACCAACACAAAAATTACTCAAATTACCAATATTACCAACACAAAAATTACTCAAATTACCAATATTACCAACACAAAAATTACTCAAATTACCAATATTACCAACACAAAAAATTACTCAAATTACCAATATTACCAACACAAAAATTACTCAAATTACCAATATTACCAACACAAAAATTACTCAAATTACCAATATTACCAACACAAAAATTACTCAAATTACCAATATTACCAACACAAAAATTACTCAAATTACCAATATTACCAACACAAAAATTACTCAAATTACCAATATTACCAACACAAAAATTACTCAAATTACCAATATTACCAACACAAAAATTACTCAAATTACCAATATTACCAACACAAAAATTACTCAAATTACCAATATTACCAAAATTAACAAAATTAATAAAAAATGTAAATATTTTGTAATTATTCATATAATTTCCAAGTAAACAGTAGTTTTTTTTAAAAATGTGTTTAAACTTTAAAGCCAACGTATGACGGTCCTCCAGTCATTAGAGGCACGTTTTATAAATGCGTCAGATAAATAACTGTTGTGCATCAGTAACAGACGTTGATGTGTTACTATCTCTACCAAGGAGGTTATGTTTTCGGTCGAGTTTGTGATTCGGTTTGTTTGTTTAGCGGTTACATCACTTTACAAATCGCCACTAAACGTGGCCAAAATATCGGTCATGGTCTTAGATCTGATTTAATTTGGCGATATCAGCGTCAAAAGTTAAAATTGAGCGCACGCCAAAAGTCGCACTTTCGTTTCGTCGATAACTTCAGTTATATTCAGCGTAGAGACTCGCTAAATGGCCCATATAGTATCCAATGAAACCCCGCATCTTATAAGACATAGACTTTGACCTCGAAATTTTAACGGATTTTTCATTTCCGATTTTTCAAAATTTGATGTATGGAACTGATGCTTTTTATAACTAACCACCATGCAAAATTTCAGTCTGATCAGATAAATATTTTAATAATCAATGTATCCATGATATAACTTCGAAAATACATCATATAATGTGGAGAAGTAAGACCCAATAAGACTTACGTTCTTGTTGCTGTTAAGTGTATTCATATTTTCGTCATTATCAAATTTAATCTTAAAGTAAATAAAGTATCTGTTAATAAAGAAAAAAAAACCACTGATTTTTATTGATAGCGTAAGGTTTTAAAAAGAGATTATCTCCCTTGAGCTACCTTAATTCTAATGATAAGGGTACAGTGTTCATAGTTAAAAATCGATCGATGCAACGATTGGGGAGCGTGTTAGATCTATTGTTGCTTTGTTCTGCTATAAATAATCCTTAGAGTACGTCGGGTATAATTGGTATAGGTTTGGGATATGTATTGCATGGGGGAGCATGAAAACAGAAAGACCTACTACAATTCGTCTTTGTTATAAAATACATTGCTCAGGTACATAAGGTAACATAACCAGTGACGTTGTGAAGCCTGAGACAATTAAGTGTTTAAGGTGTTGCAACATCAGTTTTTTTTTTCAAACTGGTTTCCCAGCTAATGGTGAATACACATATACTTTTGACCCATTTGTTCGTTACAAATATGTACGACATTCAAATGGAAATCTTTTTTAACGACTGACAAAAATCAGCTCATATGATTGCTAGCAAGACATTATTCAAATCAAGATCCATCCATGATATTTAATATATTCAAATTTATTTTACACGGGGGCAGATAACTGCTTGATCTTTCTTATTTAAATCTTGCTATTTTTTATTTATGCAGAATTATTCTCTATTGTAAAAGGATCATTTGTATTAGGAATGGAGAACACATTTCTATGAATTAGAAGGCATTGGATACATTATTTCCATCAGCATTATTTTATGTCAAGAATATATTCTTAGATCTTCAATAACTAAACACAAACACACACACACACATACACACCTCTCTCTCTCTCTCTCTCTCTCTCTCTCTCTATATATATATATATATATATATATATATATATATATATATATATGTATATATATATATATATATATATGTGTGTGTCTGTTTTGACAGCGACCTTTATGAATATTTCATAAAACGACTGCTTTCTCCTATTCATAGATTCATTTCTGGGGCCGTTCAACCGGATAATAATAATAATAATAATAATAATAATAATAATAATAATAATAATAATAATAATAATAATAATAATAATAATAATAACAATAACAATAATAAT
>OY744526.1:44801816-44986816 GCA_963556195.1 Sepiola atlantica | reverse complement strand
TCATGTCTGTTCTTATATTCTTTTTGAGCAAGTTTGCTACATTACCTTATTATATGATTTACTGTTTCGTCTCTTTGTCCACACAGTCTGCATTTACTGTTTTCCTGGGTTTTATCTATTTTAGTTTTAATGTAGTTTGTCCTAATCGCATTGTTCTGTGCGGCCATCAGTAAAGATTCGGTTTCTCTGTTCAAGTTTCTTTTTCTTAGCCACGTCCAGCTATTTTCGTTGGTTTCTTCTCTTGTCAGTTTTATGAAGCGCTAATGTAGTTGTTTTTCTTCTCACTTTTCTTTTCTTGTCTGCTTTTGTCCAGTTTCGATACTTCCTGCGTTGTTCGGTGGGACGGTGTATCTAGCTGCGGTGATCAGCCTTTCTGTGTTTTGGATTATGTATTTCTTCAGCTCTTTTTTAGTGTCGTCCACACAGTCTTCTATACTTACCAGTACTTTCCCCCCTTCGTTTTTCTTCACGTAGAGTCTGTCCGTATCGTCTTTTGGATGTAGTGCGTTGTGCATAGTCATTACTTTTCTAGTCCTCTGGTCAAGGTGCCTGAGTTCTTCTTTAGTCCAGCTTATGAATGGTCTAGAATATCTTATTAGTGATACTTCCCAGTTATGTATTCCTTTGATTAGGTTTCTGCTATATAATTTTGTTTCTAAGACTTTATTTGTTCTTCTCAGGTATTATTTTCCAATCTTCTCTTTCATTTCTGTTGATTTGATTGTGTCTGCTTCCAAAACTCCCAAATGTGTGTAGCTGTCTTGTTCACCTAGCGCCCTAATCTGGTTTGGTAGTTCCATGACCTAAGTCGTTTCCAGCTTTCTTTTATTAATCTCTAGCAATGAAAACTTTTCCATTCCGAATTCCATTTGAATGTCCTGACTGAAGATTCTGATCGTATTTATCAGCTTTTCCAGTTCTTTTTTGCTCTTTGCAAATAGCTTCAGGTCGTCTATGTACATGAGATGGTTTATTCTTTGTTTTCTGCCTGTGAAATTGTATTCGACATCACATTTCCTGAGTATGTAGTTGAGCGGCATCATGGCTATGATAAACAGTAGTAGTGATAGGGAGTCTCCTTGGAAAATACCTCTCTGTATTTTTATCTCCGTCAACTGTTGTCCTCCAGCTGTCAGTTCTAATCTCCCCGTTTCCATTGATTTCTTGATGAGATTAATAATCCTGTCGGGTATCTTGTACAGTTTAAAGCATTCAATTATCCATGCTTAAAGGATTCTGTCGTACGTGTTCTTGTACTCAATCCATGCCATATATATGTTCTTTTTTTACTTTTAACTTCTTTCAGGATCTTTTGATCGATGTATAACAGATCATGCGTCCCTTTTTCCCCTTTCTTACATCCTTTTTGTTCCTCGGGAAATAGCCCACGACTGTTCAGGGAATGGTAAATTTGCTTTCTCAGTTGTGCCGTTAGGATTTTCCACATTGTCGGTAAACAGGTTATTGGTCTGTAATCGCTTGGGGGTCGTTCCCTTCTTGGCGTCTTTTTGTATGGGCGTTTTCATTCCTTTGGTCATCCACTATGGTACGTCTGTTCCATGGGTATTTCATGTAGGGTCGTGAATTTTTTGAACCAGTACGCATGTATTCCATCGTGACCTGGTGCTTTCCAATTTGCCATTTTATGTAGTGTTGCCTTAATAGTTTCTTCAGTAATTTCTGTTTCCCTTCTTTCTTCAATTTTTAGAAGTTTATCTTTCATGTCTTCTAGCCATTTAGCATGTTTGTTGTGATCATCAGCCTTTTCCCATATGTTTTGTTTCTGTCGAGTCCGGATGTTCTATTGTTGTTCTTTCTCCGTTTACGTTTTTGTAAAACTGGCGTTCATTGTTCGCAAAGGTCCTGTTCTGTGTGTACTGTTACGATTTGTATCTGTATCGTCTCAATCTTCCTTCTTTTTCTGCTATCTTTTGTTTTAGTTCTTCATGTTTCTTATTTAGTCTTTCCTTGCGATTCGGATTTCTGCTCTTTCATCGTTTACTGTTTTTCATCCTATTTACGGTTTTAGCTCCCTTTTGAAGTTTGGTGATCTGGGTTTCCAGTCTGATCTCCCATCCAGATGTCATCTGTCCATTCTTTTGGCTATTCTTTTTCCCCTTTTTAGTTCTATACTTGTTGATTTTGTCCCAACATATATAAAGTTCTTCAGATCTGTGATAGTGTATGTTGGAATGTACGTGAGTACTCTGTTTACTTTCTCTCTTTCAACTTTTAACTTCTTCCAATCTTCGTTCCTTAGGGATGGAAGTGTTGTTTTGTTCTCGGACATTAATCGTTTGATGTTTTCCACTCCTCTTGCTTCTTCCTCAGATAGTTCTATAGTTCCGTCGTCTTCGCCCTCTTCAGTTTCTGTGTTTATGTTTTTCCCGTCTTCTTCCTGAGAGTTTTCGTCAAGTCGTGGGTCTTGATCTGTCACGCTATTTATCTGTTATTTAATTCCCGTGAATTCCATCTCCGAGAACCACCCTCTCTTGAGTATCTGTCTTGCTTGATCTGCTATCGTTTGTGTCGTTGTATGGTAGTCAGTAGAAATATCCCATAGATCTTTCATTCGTTTCCGGTATCCTTTTCCTGTAGGGTAGCGGGTTTCGTAGTAACATTCCATTACCAGCCTGTTCTCTTTTGTGGTCCATTTCTTTCTATGGCTTTTTGGTCTGTTATTTTCATTCATGCTTTCTTATGTTTGGTCAGTTTCCTTATAATATTTGGAATTTGATAGGTTACTCACCTGTTTTTGTCCGTCGTCACGTTCCTGAAATTAAAGAAGCCAACATTCGCAGGATGCGGACCGGGTCGCCTATGTTGGCCATCGAGGGAGTGTTATATTATGAATGGGGGGCCCATATTTTTGGAACGCTTAAGTTAGCTAGTATTAATTATGGCTGGGGTCAGTTGAGACAATAAGTGCGGGTTAAGCTGACATGCACTGGAAGGGGATTGTTGTGAGTGAATCATTTTTGTCAAACCATAACCAAGTGACAAATTCAGTACCGACCGGAAAATCTCAGGTCGAAGAAAGTTAGATATGGAACGATTGTTGAATGTCGTATTTGATTGGCTGACGCGAGGCAAGTGTCTGTTACGTCATTGGTTTTTCTCGAAAACTAAAGTTTTTGAAAGAGAACGCTTTGGGAGTGAGATCAATAAGTCCCACCATGTAGCCGCTCGTCCTGAAAGCAAGCGGACCCATACAAAAATGGGCTAAATAGTTATGGTATGGATCTCGAATGAGATCCGCCATATATATCCACATGAATCCGTCGCACCCCACAGCAAGAAGTAAGAATGAGAAGAATGGAATAAGACATGGAAATCCCTCCACAGCACAAGACAGATGAATAAAAGAATTGAATCTCTCTCTAGGACAAACCTGTCTCCGAGTTTTGTCTCCTGCATAAAACAAAGTTTGTCCATAGAACAATGGCCACCAGAATTGATCACTGCCAGAGACGAAATGAACCCCACGACACAGATATCGACGACGACCAGTAGACGAATAAAAACTAATAAGGTAACTTTTTTGTGTACAATTGAACATTTTCCGATCCTAATTTAATAAAGTGAAAAGAAAATATGTGACATATATAAAACAGAAAGAAAGAGTGTACCAAACGTTTTAGAAAGAAAAGTGCTCAAATGAAAAGTTATTTTAAAAAGAACAGACTTTAAAATAAGTTATTTAAAAAAGTGTTTGATGTAATTTATAGAATGAACAGAGAAAAGTATACATTTATATAATTACGAGAAAAAAGGTTAAGACCGATTATGAAAGTGTAAAATGTTGAGACGTTGTTAAAAACTGTTAGTTGTTCATGCATCAGTGAAAGATATTAAGAACTTTAAATCGAATGATTTAGACCCGAAACATCAGAACAAAACAAAAAATTAAAAAACAGCACTCTCATTTAAATATTATGCACAAAATACAGTTCCACTGGATAACTTGGGTTTATCTAATTGTTGTTATGCGTCATCGTTTATATGAACAGAGTTGAGTAACGTAGTATAACTTACATACAAGTAGTGTCAAAAATAGCTGAAAGTAAATAAAACGTGGATAGAGAAAAACTTATTAAAGTATAAATGAGTTAAAAGAAGATAAAGAAGTTTTGTTTTATTTAAAAAAACGAAAAACATGCATGGTTGATACGCTTAGGTGTAATTCAAGATTTTATATATATATATATATATATATATATATATATATTGGTTGCTAATGTGTGTACAAAACGTTAAGTTATATAGATTTGGCGAAAAATAAAGAAAAGAAGTGGTCATTCAAATTTAACATCTTAAGTTGTATTTATATTCTGTATATAAATATATATGGAGAGAAACAAATATGTAGATGTAAATATTATGTACGTGTAGGATGTTCTTGTAATCATTCAGATTTCTTTCTCATGATTTATTGCGTTTTTTTCGTAATCTTCAAACATTTTACTAACGTACTTAGCGAACCCTTCCCCATTATCAGCAAAGTCTTTTGTTCGAATTTGATTGATGCAATTTACCAACTGAGTGATATGTCATGACAAGCAGTCATTATTTTCAAAAGTGAAAAAAGGACATCGCTGACGTAACTTGAAACGGCATGACTGAGTCTAAAAAATACCGCCAAACAGATCTATTTGAAAAGATGGTTGGCAATCGATATTCGATGACAATAAATAATCGAAATTATGTGCAGTAATTTTCTTTTGATTATTTAAAAAAAAATATTTTTAATATAAAACCAGTACATTAAACAAATAATTATTGAGCTTTTGTAGTCCACGTTGTGCGATTATTAATTTTGTAGTAGTTTACGTATGTTGATATGCCCAGTGTTGTCTCTCGTTTTCTCTGTTGTACGATACGAAAAAAACATATGATACACTATTCATATATATATATATATATATATATATATATATATATATATATATATATATATATATATATATATATACATGTATTCACTACATATGTAGTTATGTTTTATATTTTTCTTATCAAATATCTTTTGAATAGGACTAATTATGAGAAGATTCTTATTAATAAGATTTAGACATTTCTTACTTATTTTTTAGGCATTTCATAATATATATATATATATATATATAGAGAGAGAGAGAGAGAGAGAGAGAGGGCGAGAGCGAGCGAGAGAGAAACGTGTGTTTGTGTGTATGTATATGTGTGTAAAGATTAATTGAAACAATCCAGACTGTGCTGTGCAATTAATTTTAGACTTTTTAATCACAACATCCCAGCATTTACATAAGCGCTTAAACAAACAAACACATCACGTATATACACACGCACCACTACGCACACACACATATATATATATATATATTATAGTATATATATATATTATAGTATATATATATATTATAGTATATATATATTATAGTATATATATATTATAGTATATATATATATATGTATGTATATTATAGTATATATATGTATATATGTATATATATATATATATATATATATATATATATATATAAAATAGCAATAAAATATATGTATAAAAATATATAGGTGTAACAAACAAAAACAGCGAACCGCATTTTAGTCGTGTGCAATTAATTTTCGAGCAGCTCCTAAAATAATTCATTTAACTTTGAACTTATTTTTCGTTCAATTCCAAATCAAATAATTTGCTTTTTGTATTTTGTACTGATGAATTGCAAATGATTTCCGTACGAAGACGTCGACGAATTTTTCTTCGAAATTGCTAAATATGTAATCTGAAAGTTTCACGCGGTGCAGGACTTCAAACAACTGGAGTGCGTACCGCTAATTGCCATATGACATCAATCCTAATTTCAGGTTGCAGGAAGGAAGAATTAAGGATATTCGCTATTAACCCGACTTGATAACCCCCTCTCTCTCTCTTTCTTTCTCTCTCTCTTTCTCTCTTTCTTACCCTCTTTCTCCCTCCCTCTCTCTCTCTCTCTTCATCCCTTCATCTTTCCGAACGAGTTGAGACTGGCTAAAATATTCAAACGTAAACTGCTAACTTTACTTAACGATGTAGATGAAACAGGGTTGTTGCTATAGATATCTTTTTTAGCAATAACTGTACTTCATCTACAGTATGGCTCTGAGTAGACACAAAAACCTACCTAACCAGGGGTAAACCATGGCACATTTTTCACCCAGCGACTGACCGGCTTTGGGACGAGGGACTTTTTTTTATCTGAATGGGCCATTGTTCGGTTCGGTCCGATGAGGTCATCCTTTCAAGCGTTACTCCTTCAGTCAGAAGGTGGATAGGTTTCTTTCCTGTCGCCTGACTCGCCCTTCCTAGAGAATGCTGACAGACACGATTTCGGCTATTTCTTAAACGTATCACAGTACCCATTGGATGGCTTTTTATTTCATCTCATTATAAACTGAAGAATTTCTAAAACTGTAAAATCTAGGTGGAAATTAAGACTATAAAACGGATGTCAATGTTGAAAACAGCTGAAATCGTAAAGAAAATTCCCCGAACACCACCATCTGAACCTAAAGCAACTGAAACTGCAAGAAATTTCAAAAACTGCCCCCCTAATTAAATAAAGTTAAAAAAATAAATAATAAAGTGAACTGTCAAGTACGGTAGAAAAAGCGAGGAGGGAAATAACCAGTCTTCCACCGGAAAGGTGCGGAGAGTACTGGGATCTTGGGGAGGCTTAATGCAACTCAACTACCAGAGAAGACCAATCGTCGTTGCCAGCGAGAATCAATGGTACGTGGCTGTTCCGATAACACAAAATAATTTGCAATGATTATCGAAAGAGGTGGAAAGTAGTGGAAATAGGAGAAGACTTGTTGTCACTCAGACTTCAGGGAACACCACAGGTTATTACTAGTAAGCAATCATTGATGATGACCTGTGAGAAAACTCTTAGCGAGTTGATGATAATAATCTAGAAATCCAATAATCTGACTCCCCACACCCAAAACAACACTCACCCACACACATTGTGCCAGGTAGTACACAACATAGTTGGGGAGGATGATAAAAATACCGAGGAGATAGGGAAGCAACTAGACTTCCACTGAGAGGTTGGTAGAATACTGGAACCATAGAGAGGCTTATTGTCACTGAAATTCCAGAGAAGATAAAGGGTTGTTGCCAAAGAGAAATCAATGATAAAAGGGTGTTACGATAACGAAAACAGATTTGCAACGATTATCGAAAGAGAGGGTGAGTACTGGAAATCTTGGAAAAATTCTTGTCACCAAGACTCCAGGGAACACCATATTTTATTGCTAGCGACTCTTGACTCTTGTGAGAACACCTTAGGAAAAATGGTATTACTTAGCAGTGATCCTAAGACATTTAATAGATTGTTTCATTACACCTTTCTTTTACTTTTGCCCTCCTCCTAAAAGGCATATTGACACTGAAGCGTGAAGGACTACTGTTATTGGAGCTAGCTTTATAGGGGGGCTCCCATGTAGAGAGTAGGGCAGCAAGATGTATGTCACATTACATTTCAATGTAGAAAATATTCTGACATTTAAGGACCTCTATAGCGAACGGATGGAATGTCGTTCCTAGTCGTTTGCGTCGGGGATAATTATTTTTTTTTTAAAGTAGCTTACGCGCACGTCGACATTTAGATATACGTTCTGATATTTTATTAAATATTTGTCCTTCACTGGCTATATTATCATCGGTAGTTTATCGTCTAAGCATAATTCAATGTCTTAACTTGCTGTTAAGAATTGTGCTATTCTTCTGGTTTTCATTAATTTTTTTATGTGATTGGTTTGAACTTTTAAGGTGTTATGTATATTGGCAGTATTGAATTTTTAAGGTGCTATTTTTTAATAATGGCCGACATACCAACAGAAGCAACACTATTAGTAGCCTCCGCTACCGCAGCAGTCGAAGAAGCAGCGACTAGAATTATTAAAATTTCAGCTTGTCGTTTATAGCTCAGGCGGTTTTCTTTGGGGTTACATCTGTAGTAGCATTCAATTACCAGTCTATTCTGTTTTGTGGTCTATTTCTTTGTATGACTGTTTGGTTTGTTGTTTTGTTCATTCCTGTTTTCCTGTGTTTGGTATGTGTTATTGTTGTGCCAAATGTATTGTTATAATTCTTCTTCTTATTATTATTATTATTATTATTATTATTATTATTATTATTATTATTATTATTATTATTATTATTATTAGTCTATACCAATTCCTTGAGCTATGTTGGGACAGTACCTGGCTATGTCAATTTCCATTTTTACAAGTTCTTACCGCTTTATACTGGTACGAAGAAAATTATTTGTAAACTTTCGTTGAAAAAATACGTCACTTAGTATTTACATGAGAAAGTAATAAACTACGATAAATGCATTTGTAAAATAATGATGCAGACATGTTGAGTAATAACGCATAAGACGTCACGAGAAGGCTAAGGGCATAATCCCGCAATAATGAAGAAAAGCCGAAGACTAGATAGATTGTCAATTAGGCTAATAGAACAAGGGAAATGAATCAGTGACCTTTGAACGAGCCCAGGTCGACGAGTTCATTTCGGAATATGACGTCGTAAAATAACGACTCGGTAACCTTTAAAAGAGTCAGGTGCACGAGGCCAGAAGAAGGCACCCGGAGTGAAAAGTCAGAAACTTAAACGAAGGAAGAAGGGGGGGGGGCTTACGTAGCAGAGATCCAGTTGGGAAGGTATAGAGAAAAACTTGTCGTAGGTCAGCCCCTAAGCGAGGTACCCCCACCACGACCGAACTGCCGTAAACAACTTCCCTAGATTCCGGGAGCAGACTGCTACAGAACGTATTGTCGTGTTTCCCTCGAGGTTGCAAGCTAAATCACTCTGCCTGGTTTTCGTGAAAATAACCTACGTTGAGTAGAGTCAAAAATCAACCGCCGTCAAGGTAAAGAAAGATGTTTCTTCGAAAAACAAGGGAAAGAACAATAATGCCAAAGGACTTTTGCTAACAAAGAAAGTCTTAATTGTATGACAACTGTATGTTGTCTCTTATTGAGCGCTGGATTCGTATTTTGCTCGGAAATTCAATACATTCAACAATAGGCATCTATAACTGACAATAACTCTGCCTCTTACAAACTTTCAAGACTATTGAAATTTAAAAGAAAATATTTTGTTTTTATTTCTGTGAAGTTTGTTCATCTTTATATCAGAAAGAAACCACTCGAGAATAAGCGAAAAAAAAAACTCCTGGAAGAACAGAAAGAAAACGTAACAGATTTATTGACGAATGGCCATGGGTCGATATCTTTTAGCTCGCTGATAAACAAACAAATAATCAAACTCTCTTCCTCCCCCCTTCACTCTAAACAAGCGGAAATGATTAACAAAAGAGAACTGAACCTCGAAATTATGATTAATATTTTAATATTACGCTGAACCACTTCCTGTTCGTATGTACGCCATCACTTATCACACATTGTAAAACAATAGATCGTTAAATTAGTAAAGATCGGTATTGGTGATTACTCTGGTGTCGTTAAGGTAAACAAACTATGATTTCCCTTATTTTAAAATGAATTGTTCAAAAATCAAGTTATGTCTTCCCGTTTACTAAAACAGCACTATTTTTAATAAAGTGAGATTCTTTTTATTGATTTGAAGAATATTCAGCTGACAAGTAATTTTACGGTAAGAAAACAGAATAGTTATTGTTTTAAAACGAATTAAATTACTACAATTTCAAATTAAAAAAAAGATGCATGTTATTTTTTATTTATTTAAATAATATTTAGCTGGCAATTTCAAATATTTTTACGAAAGAAGAAAGTAGCATCTTTTACCCTTAGAGCCATTTATTATTCAAAAAAAATAGTATTATTAACACTAACTTATAGAGATTGATGTATAAAGTACACTGGAATTTCACGGGGTGCTCTAATAATAATAATAATAATAATAATAATAATAAGACGAAGAATAAGTAATCCCATGATTTACCCCCCCCCCCCAAAAAAGAAAAAAATTGTCGCACCAGCCTCGGTTTCTATCACGCAAAGTTGTCGTAAACTGTAAAAGAAAGATGAAAAATCAAGGACAGGCTTATGGCAACTCAAATTCCATAGAAACCTCACCGATAAATAAAAGGAAAACGGCTGTTGCAATAACGCTAAATACTTTGCATAGTTATCGAAAAAGGCGAAGAGTTCTGGAAATCTGGAGAGTCACTACAATTCCAGAGAACACTACTTGTTATTGCCCGTAAGGAATAACTGATAATGACTTCTGTGAAAGAGAGTAACTAATAAATCCAAGGTAACTGACACTCCCAGAAATCATATAATCTCACAACACCAACAGCCGAAAAATAGTGGCCCAACCTCGGCTGTTACCAGACAAAATGATGAAAAAAAGGTAATAAAAAATTGAAACCCCGAGAAGGGAGAACACCATCGAGATCAGTTAAAGGCCGTGGAGAGCAGTGGGATCGCATAGAGGACTATTGGCACTCAAATTCCAGAGAACGTCAGCGGTCGTTATCAGCGAGAAACCAATGATAAACGTTTGTTGCGATAACGCAACATGATTTGCAACGGTCATCGAAAGAGGCAAAGAGCTCAACAAATCTGGGGAAACTTTTTATTATTCAGACTTCAGAGAACACCACTTGTTATCGTCAGTAAGCAACTACTGATAATGAAATAAATAAATATAACTAGATTAGGAAAGTAGGCTGACGGAATCTGTGTAAAGGAACACATTTTTAACGCATAGACAAATATTACAAACATTAACTGGGAGCAGAGTTAGAACGTTAAAAGAATGCAATCTCCTGGGATTGTAAAATACAAACAGGAAACCTCACCCAAGCTTAAAAACCAGCGATGATAATAGTTAACAAGTAAGAAAATCCATGCCAAAAAGTGGACTTCGCCCTTCCAACCGATACAGAGTGAAGCCAAATGAGTTAAAAAAATTACGTAGATAACATGAAGTTGATAAGACAAGAAACATGAAATCTACGGTAATACCAATATATGTAGGCGTCCTAGACATAATCCCAAAAAGCTTGAAATAGAATAAAAGAGACTTGAGTTAAAACGAGTTTACACCATACAAACCACGCAATAGAGTGGAAAACAACACGTATCATTTTATAACACTAACCCACTACAACGTAGTTAACATTTTTTTTAAATAATCGTAACACTAAAAACAAACGATACTTGAAACAAAAATGGATAACAATAAGACGAACCTGTGAAATTCTGTTTCAGCAGTAGTAGCGATAGCAGCAGTAACAGCAGCAGCAAAACAATTACCATGGCCACTTAATTCTGATTGGTTAACGTTTACAAAATACTCAGTTTCAATTGGTTACTGAAATCGAACTTCAACCAATCAGAAAGAGTTGCTGTCTGAGCGACGAATTTGTTAGGTGCTAGCTACATAAGCGAGAGCCCAAGCATAGTTAGCAGTGTAACTAAATCCGCCACCATGAACCTTGGCAGTCATTTCCATAGCAACATTACCTGGGCCGTCAGACTAAAGGTTCCAGACAGACAACACCTTATTCACAAACAAGTTCATTACATAAAGAACAACTCTTTCTTCACTTGAACGTTCATAGACATATTAAACTCCTACTAATTGTTTAATTTAGGTTGTTTTAACAAGTCATACATAAAATTGATATATTTATATTTATTTAGCAAAAATGTTTACATTTACAATACTTTTGTTTTCTTTCAAAATATAAGCAATAATTGTAATAATTATCATTTTTGACTTTGGCATTATGCTAATTGTTTTGAGGGGAATGTGGGGATCGATAGTCATACAATTTTATTTTTCCTCATGAAACTGTTTTGTGGCATTTCCGTCCGTCCGTCCGTCCGTCCGTCCGTCCGGATTTTTCTCCGCAACCATCCATTGAATTTTTCTGAAATTTTGCATAAAGTTGTAACTTTGGTCAGGTTAGAAAGTGACATTCTCCGATTTTTGAAAAACAATCTGGTTAGCCCCTCAAGGTGTCAAAAAGCCCCGAAATGGCAAAAAATGACATTTTTTGCCCCATAACTTTTCATCCATCCATTCAATTTCTCTGAAACTTAGCCAAAATGTGGAGGCAATTGTTCCTAATAGAAACGAAGTGTCGCTGACCTTGGAAAAAATCTGGTTCGCGCCCCTAGGGGGTCAAAAGTCCCCCAAATTGCAAAAAATGACCCTTTTCTCTCATAACGTTTGATCCATCCATTCATTTTTTCTGAGACTTGGCCAAAATGTAGAGGCAATTATTCTGGATATAAAATGAGCATCCTTGACCTCAAAAATTTGTGGTTCGCGCCCGCAGGGGGTTAAAAGGGGTGGTAAAAAATGCCCCAAATTGCCCAAATTTATTGCATTTTACACTCGCCACATCGAGTCACATACAGAGGGGGACCACTCATGCGCGGTTTGTTTACTCTATGGAGTTCATCCTACATAAAAAACCTTCAAATGGTTTAATGGTATTTTCGTTACAAAAATAAAATGCACATGGATTATTATGGTCAGTGGGACAATATATAAACACCTAAAAAGAACGAAACATTAATAACCTAACCAAATGCTATTCAGGAAGGTTAGTAAGGCCCTTCCAACTCTCTTCTAAGTATAGACCGCCCACTGTTTTCCGGCATGACCGAAAATAAGTAGGTCAGTCTGTAATGGGAGTGAAAGCTAAGTGGGATATCAAAAAATAAGCAATGATGTTTAAGTTGACTTTTACTCTTCATGATACAGCCTTATTCTCTACAAACTCAAGAGAGCTGAAACAAATATATATATATATATATATATATATATATATATATATATATATATATATGATATTTTAATATGAATTAGTATATATGAAACATTAATATAAATATTGGGTCATACAGGTGGCCTTGAATTCAAAGGTTAAAAAAGAACAGATGAAGATAAAAATAAATTTCTATGTCTATGAAGTATATTAAATGCAATTTTTTTTCTCTTTCAGATAATACGTCAAAATGTCCACGAGGGGAATGTATCATGTATTCGTTGTAGAATAGTTTATCAAAAACGGTGATTTCATCGGAACGACGCAGTACTCCTTCCGAATGTATTTTTACCTCCGTCGCCATGATCTTGTACCGGATAAAAGAAGAGTACGTTAGTTAAATTTTAACTTAAAAAACATCGAAGAAATGTCCTGACCCTCTTCGGACAACTGCAGAGGCAGAACTATTACAGCGTCAATACAGTAGTCGGTCAGAACGCGAGAAAACACGTTTCTGCCTTACCTTGGCCATTGTAAATGAAGGCCTTCACGATCGAAAAATGAGTCTGTCAATAACGAATGATAGCTTAAAAATGTGTTAGAAATGTTTTTTTTTAAATTGAATTTTAAAAAGAAAAAGAAAGAAACACGATCCGATTTATACTGTATTCAACATTATGAATATTTAAATCTAAAATGAATATTTAAATCTAAAATTAATTTAAGTTAAAGTAAAAAACATTACGTTGCTTCGTGGATTTTAACATGTAAAATTCGTTTATTACTACCAACCACTGTGACGTCAGCAGGTAAACGCCGCCCAGTGCACAGACTTTCACTTATGAAGGTAACGGCCTTACACATATGCGTTCGAAGTGTTCGCATAATCATACACAACTTTTTCCACATGCATCCTTACAAAATAAAGGTTGTGCATTGGGCTAAGAAGGATTGAGAAACCCTGTACAACCTTGCGGCAGAACATCCTCAAGAACAATTTAGATCCGTAGTAATAAAGCGCACTTTCATTAATCGTAGATGGTTAATGAACAGAAGTTTGGATACTGCTTAGTCAATACCACTACGAACTCCACGAACGATTACTCCACAATGCGAGGGTTACTTTCTGCGATGTAAATGGTATATCTATTACATCAGACGGGTTTTCGTGAAATCTTCGGAAGGTTTATCCATCCTAAATTCCTTCAGTAACTCGCCGCTCACAATCCGGATGATGTACTATTCCAAACAGTTGATGCTGTATTGTATACCTCTAAACGTTCACTCCGAATCCCCCGTGACATGTCTCCAGGGTATCTGGTTTCTCTGCGAAACGATATTAGACGGCCACCCACTTACCCGAGATTTTTTTACCCTTGTGACAATTTTGTATAGGGGCACCTCAAAGAGCTACTGTAGAGGATCTAAAGGCAGTTATATCTCGAGAAATCGATGCAATACCACAGGACATGTTTAAAAAATGTGAACTACCGAGAGAGACTTCAAAATGGCATCGGTATTGGCGATCATAACATAGGTATAAGTTAAATATCTAGCAAAGCATAGTTTTTGCCACTTTTGACAAAATGAGTAGACTAGTAGTTTCGCACAAGGACATATTCTAAATGGATTTTGTCTGTGCTTACTGGAAAAATTAAAAGAATAGATTAAATAATAGTAAACCTTATCATTACTACACATAATTTTTTATTTATCTATTTCGATGATTTTTGTTAATGCTTTTCTGTTCTTGTTACCTGTTATGTCATTGTCTCTTAATGTTTTGTTTAATTATCTTATTATAAACCCATAGTCATCATTTCTATAAGGAAGAGTGTCGCATTCCAGCACATGTTTCGACATTGATTTATTTTCGTCCATGAGTCTCTGCAGCCAATTTCGCAAAGTAGATCGATACTTCCAACGTTAATTTGTTAATCTTACTTAAAAGAATAAAAATTGTTAGTACTATGTCTTCGAGGAAGTTTAGTTCATTGACCTATAGCCAATCGTTCGCTGAAGTAAGTAAACTTCGTTTAGATTTTTTGTTTTATGGGTGCGTTTTTTTTCGGCTATGATAAATGCAACTGTCTGAGTAAGTATTCTCGAGCAGCTCGCTGTGTGCACTCTGTTTGCCATTATTGTTTTCAATATCATGAGGTTGACTATCTGTAACGATCATCGGACTATGCTCGCTTAGGCATCGAAAATAGGTTGCAGTTCCACGACCCATGCATAACAGGAAAACTGGAAAATGTGTCATCGATCATATACAGAACTTTCTTGGTGATGGCAGAATAGCATACACCGCCTGGACTAAGATCTTTAGCTAATCCGTGTTGGTCTCCAAACATCTGGCTGTGTAATTTTCAGTTTTACATTATATTCCCATCTCGGCGATGTACTCTTCGTCCGACCATTTTTTCTTCTAAATCTGCTTATATATTTCTTTCAGAAGATGTCTTCGCTTTTTTACCTTTTTACAGTTTCCTGATTAGTACTCGGAAAGTATTCCCAGTCATCACCCCCAATCGCCATAGATCCAAAATATGGTTCACGTCGCAATCACCCATCTGCGAATTCCAGCTCTCTGTTCGCACTCCGTCTTCCCCCAGTACATACTTTGATGCCCACTCATTTAAATATTGCCCCATTTAAATAATTTAGCTGTATTTCTATTCTAGTCCATGCGGCTGCATATTATTCTACTAATCCATTGAAGTTGAAGTGTAGTAGATTTGCCTGAACGCGCTGCACTGTGAATGCATCTTAGTCATCCTGGGAGTGCATTATATTTTGCAGCGAGGTGTCCCCGTCCTCTCTCATACAACGCCTGGTATAAGCAAATGTTTATCCATTCGGTATTGACCAGGCTCAATGTCGTTCACCTTCGGTGATCTAATGAAAACCGGTATGTCAACGTGATTATGTCGTATGCTACACCTCTCATCAACGTGATTATTCCGTATATATGATTTATACTGTAGAAAATTATAATCCATATATTGATGGCTGTCAAATGTACATAATAGCGTCGCGTGCTTATATATCCATGCTTTGAAACGTACTTTAACTTACAATTGAATAATTTAAATCTGAAACGCGATAAATCCTATTTGTTTTCATTGAGAAATTATGCTATGAAAATGTATATTTGAAATCTTGAATTTTTATTAAAAATATTATTTTAATAAAACTCAAGAAAATGAGGGTGATCTCGTGTTGTAAAGTGATTAAATGAAACACATTTGGTGATAACGCCATAATAATTTGGGAAATGGCGTTTATCGCGTTTTGCATTGGAGTCTTCACTTGTAACCATGATTTCCTTTTTGTATCAATCAGGTATTAATATTTTAAATAATTTTCTGGATCGACCTTGTAACAATAGATGTGCCGTTTATCACTTTTCCAGAGCTCTGTATCCTTTTATTTATTCTTAACGACGTCATATCTCTACCGTAAACTCTGAAGCGAAGATTTTTTTTCAATTTTACCTTTCTTTAGTACTGGTATGCATCATTTTTCTGGGTTAAACCCGATTCTTGCACACGTAATTAGCTTTTCCAGAACATTACCGCTGTTGTCGTAATTGGCATAGCGTTTATATGTGCTGTTATGGGCATATGTTTCGGTACAGATTGTTATGTAACTATGTTGAACTGGCGAAATTGATTAAAGAACAACATATAATAGATCGCCACAAGTTAGGAAATACATAACTTTACTAAAAAGAGGGAGGGAAAATGAAGGGGAAAACAGCATACCCTGATAACTTCAAAGGATAGAAATAGAGGTATAGGTTGAAAAGAGAGAGATGTAAAAAACACCATACCTCTTATGTCTTGATTTTAATGCTGGTTTAGTAATTAGTCCCTAAAAATGGGGGTTTCTTGTAGTTGTATAGACTAGTTAGGTAATCGCGTAGAAAAAGCTCGCAGAGAAAAATACACCAGACTCCAGCAAAAATTAACAGTTTTATAACAGTAGAAAATAAATGGCAATTAACTATTTGTTACATGTTAGTAGGACTATCTGGCATCGCCCGGGATCCTACCTTCCGTAAAGTAACTTCGATTACAGAAAAAAATAAAAATAAAAGTAAATATTTGGTTTAATATTGTAATTTGAAATATTTACGGTCATTTTGGGACCAAACTCGAATAAAAATAGTTATGGTCTAGGTGAGGGTTTGAACTCACAATCTCTTTTTTAATATACACGTACTAACCGATTTGTCTACATCGACAATTATGAAAACGCTATTAACTCTAGTAACATGAAAGGGGTGGAATGTAGGTATCGGAAAGGCAATAACAAAAAGAAAGGAAGATAGCAAAAGGGATAAATCAAATCTTTACTGTTCCTCTTTTTTTTCGTGGTGCATCTATGACACCTATGTTATTAAATTTATTTCCGGTGTTATGAGTTTTAGGAGGAAAAGAGCTACTATTAAAGTAAAATATCTCCGTCTTCTCTTATTTGTGACTAATCAAAACTAAAATAATGATTAAGATTAAATATCAATTTTTTTAGAACATTAACCAATTTTTTCCATGAATCATTGAATCATATTTTCTTATGTACAGAAAGCTATTTAAGTCAACGCCATTTGAGAAAGTTACTTTATATATAATATAAATAAAAGAAATCCCATGAATGATGCATGTTTTTTGTTCCTTCTTATTCTGCCAGAAGTCGTTGAAATATAAGTAAACACTATTTTCCCTAAACAAAACAACTCCTCCTCAATGACAGTGAGAAATAAAAGTTACTTTTTAGGTTAAGTAATTTGTCCTGTCTTGGTTCGAAACTAGCTACGGATTAACTTAAGTTTTTCCTTCTTGAGTGTTAAATACTTAATTAATTAAATCAATTATTTGAAAGCAAAACTCTATGGCTTAAACCCAACCAGTGTTGAATGAAATAACGAAAGCAAAATAACAACATGCGGGTGTAAAACAGAGGTCGTGTGTACCAGGAATCATTCGACATTCTCCAGTCGTTCCAGGCTTATGTTGTCCCAATCTTAGAACACCTGAGTCCGAAAGCGAGTACAGTTTCCTTTGGTTTCCAGCAAGGAAGACTTTGTCAGTGACATCGACGAGATATTTCGCTAACGCGTCATGCCCCCAAAAAGTCCCGTGCAAAATCTGCGTTGCTGAAAACAGTAGCCAGAACCAGGTAAATATATAAAAAAAGGGAAATTGGTACAAAGTACTGGTCTAATCACTAGCAAAAAGGATGAGCTGCGGACCCAGGAAATACCAAGTAATACTTCAGTGTTTCTAATCTTAGACAGTACTACATAATTATATTGAAGCACCGGTTCTCGTTAGATTACCGAAGTCAATTAAAGTTGCGCCTGATCACTACTGAAATGAGTGACCATTTTTAGAATACCAGGTGCTGCATGTGGTAGAGCTCTCTGCTTATTTCGACATTGTTTCTAGTCGTCGTGGATTTCTTCTTGCCACTAGAATCTAACAGTGCCAACTTAGGAAAGATGGGGTTTAGGATTGTGCAACCCTTGCTTTACAATTGACTCTCCGTGCATGAATCCTTGAAAAGAAGTATCAATGGTCTCTCGAGACTCAACAGAAGCCTGATGTCTTGAAGATATCCAAAAGTACACAATATGTTGTAGCGTAACGTGTCGCTTTCGAGATCGAAATTCTTTCCGACCAAATCATGTTATGTATCTGGTTGAAATCGTATCATTTTGAATATTAAAAAAAAAACTGGAAATAAACGATGAAACATGCACATGGCTATGACGAAATACATTCGTAATTTGTTTGTTTTCAAATATAACATATGTATTTTTTATTTCCTTATTTTAACAGTTTTTTACCGTTAAGCCTTGTTGGGTGCTTTTTTTCTTTTTGATGTATTTACAACTGCCTCTTCCGAATAAGTATGTCTGCTTTACTGCATGTATTTACCATTTTTATATTCCTGACAAGAAAGCACCATTTTTGTTTAAGAACCGAGCAGAAATTAGTATTATATTATATTATATTATGTTCTACATTCAGTACTATCTGGTATTCACCTGGACGGACTAAGTCAGCTTTCTCCATTGGAGGAAGTTTTTAACAAACTTGATGTTGTATTAGCCCTAAGCAGGATATGCCAGCTTCTTCTAAAAGATGAAATTTACAGGGAATAACAAGCGGTCCCAAGCTGCATGTATATCCCGGTCATGGGAAGATGACATACAGCGCCTAGAATTCTCAAATAGTCACCCATCTGATACGGGCTAGGCTCCACATTGCTTAACTTCGGTGAGCTAACGAAAATTGGTTTGTCAACGCAATTATTCCGTATGTTTATAGAGGATATCAAATTCACATTGGGTCCCCAGCCGCATTATAGCCCGGTCAGTACCTAGTATTCCCATGGTGGCCATCCATCTGGTACTGACCAGTCGTTTGAAGTCGGTGATCTAACAATAACCGGTGTGTCAACGTCATTATGCCGTACATACCGAGCAAAAAGGTTTATTTAAACAAAAGCTATATGTCTTGCTTGATTATATTGGTTTAGAAACAAATTTAAGAAAGTATTTTAATTGCTAAAAAATTGATCTACTTAAGAATTTCGTCTGAAAAAAAGCAATTTTCTTTCTACTTTACTCTGAAATCTATAATAAAAAAACGCAGTCTTTTATGTTTCAACCCAAAACAATTCATTAACGCTTACTGTTTCTTTTGTTGTTCTCTATATTTTGCAATAAAACAAAAAATCGTGACTGTACAGCAATTGTTCAGTCTCTTTAATTTATCTATTCAGTTCGATAATTATCTTGTTACGACTGTAGCCTTTAAGAGGAGGTGATTCACATGTGCCATTTTTTCGTACTTAAATCATGTACAATCTTTTTTCTCTAATTAGACTGGATATTTAAAAGAAAAAATAAAGTGCATGGTTTAGAATTATCTATATGCTATTCAAACGTTCTGGTATTTTAGAGTGTGTCTGTTCGTACGCAAATAGAAGCATGGGATTTGTAAGCAAAACAAAAAAACAGGCAGAGTACAAATTACCAAATCGGCAATTTCAAATATAGTAATTTGTGTTACGATGTTTATTCCCGAGTCGAAATCCCACATGAGTCAAAAAGAGTCTTTAACTAGATATGTGTTTTTATAAGTTTAAAGAAATTAACAACACGACATAAAAAAGCATGACATCATTTTCTTACTTAGATACCTTTTTTATAATCCGAAAAAATGTTGACATAAAGGTTATGCGACATTAGCTCAAAGCGAATTATTTTACTTAAAAACATAATTTCCAATGCTTTTTGACGATAAAAACAATACATAAATGTATATTCATCGTAGTTAATTACTCTCCCTTGAAAATACTAAGCAGCGTATTTTGTCCATGAAATTTTACAAATATATTTCTTCGTACTATCTATAAAGCGATACAAGTTTGGTATGAGCTATGAAGGGTTCTTGTGGTCTATTACAATGTATGCTATGAAATCGGCAATTTCAAATATAGTAATATCAATTTTGTTCTTTTATCAATACAATTGTTTGTTTTTTAATTTTGTTTTCGATAGACACGTAAAACGAATCGTTGTTTTCGATACAACTTTTAATCTGAATTTAGCGAAACCCATAAACATTAAAAAAAAAAAAACTTTATATTGATGTGTATAGGTTTATATACTTTTATGTACATAATTCAGTCCTAAACTAAGAAACCGATCATCATGATTTTTTTAATACAGGGGTCGTAATGTGTGCTATTTTTAGTTTCATTTAATTTTACGCAAAGAGGGTAAAAATAAGCTAGAACTTCGTGGAAATTTAGATACCTCCGATTTTTGTGAAATTTTTACAATGGGTATTTAACATCAATTAATAAATATGACACACAATCCAGTTTCTTTTGTGTATTTTAGAGGGTTTCAAGACACATGATATAGATACAACTGTCCATTTGTAAATTTTAATATTTCAGATTTGCATTGAATTTGATCCAGAGTTATTATCACCAATTAAAGAAGATTCGCTGAATGTACATTTCTTCTTAAGACCCATTAAACCTTGAATTTTCGACATTTTCCATTATCAAAATAATTTAATGAATTATGATAAGAATTTGAATAAGGATTCTAGATATAAGGTTTAGTATCATTATATCTTGATTTTAATCTTCGTAATGGGACATAAAAGTGGTGCAAACTGTACTATTCATGGGAGTTTATTTATACGTGTCCTCGGACGGCTATATTCTAGTTATGTATACATAACGTTGTTAAGACACTTAACAGAAGAATTCATGTTTTTAGTCATTATTAAGCCCCTTTTAATGTAGAAAGTTTAGTATTTATTGGAGAAAAGCAGTTTTTCTAAACAATAACTAAGATCTATGTTTTATGGTGATCTATTCCACTCACTTAAAATATATTATCGTCTAGAGAAAAAGTTATAACATAGTTATTATCATAATCAAGATCGTTTTTCTTAATTGTATTCATTTAATCGTCTGTACAATTGTTGAATGTTGAGGGACGAGATGTGAGTAAGTATCACGTTGCTGTGACGTCACAAGCAAGAAGTAAGGGCTTGAATACCGTATTTTCCCGACTCAACATCAACGTCCTGTGTGTGCGTTCGGTACACCCCACTTTCCAGGCCGGCGAAGTATTTGGTACATATTAATGATGATTTTTCTGCCACAGTTCATGAAAGGTTAATTCTGACCAGGTTTTAGATAGAGATCTGAACTGTGAATGGTTGTTGTGCTGTATTTTCAAAGACGCTAGTTTGTGACTACGTTGTTATACAAGTTAAGATGGCCGGTGGGAAGAGACAAGGACAACATAACAACTTTTACTGGACATATGGTAAATAGTTTGGTTAACAGTTACTCTGGAGTCAATTCGACTTGAAGGCTGTGAAAGAACTGGTGGAGGTAGTTAAGAACACATGATACAAAATATATCAAATACATAGAAAACTGGATAAGAGTAGTCTACCCAAGTAGATTAAATAAAAAGTGTAATTCGAATTTTCCAGAAGGTTACTGAGTACTACAAAAAGACTTAAAGAAAGCCGGAGAATGCAACAATCGAAAAATTGTGAACATGAAAACAATAAAGACGAGGCCAACTGTCTAAACCATGTAAATTATTTAAATAACAGTTTTAGGGATAATTGATATCATAGAGGTTTTTTCCTTTTTTTACAGCCATTATTACCGACTTCTTTTATTTTGGGGCAAGTGCATAAAATTGCTTATGAAAAACATCATATGTTTCTTCCTTCATTTGATTTAGTAAAATTCAAACATCAGTTTAATTTACCGCCAAAAAAAACACGTTTAATTGCTTCGTATGTTGCTGTTCTGTGCAAGAGGTGCCTGATTGATGTTATGAATACTGGCGCGAAATGCGGAATCGGCTACACAGAGTTCAAATTATATTAAAATACGCAATAACACCGTTCACAAACGTAGGAGCTCCCCATCTGTTTCAAACAGTGGTGAAAATCAAGGAGGAGTCCGCATCATTATCCGTCGTTCTCTGGTCGTCTCTGTATATGTGTGTCGCAAGCAAGAACGTGTCAGGCGCAAAACCACAAATAGATGGAGGGAAATTGTTAATATTGTTTCTGCGTCATTCCTTTGTGTGTGTGTTGTTGGCCAAACTTATCGAGCGGAAACAAATGCAATTCTGCAGGTTAAAGAAAAGCTGCGACCAACGCAGAGGACTTAATGCAGGAAAACAATCCTGAGGCACAATCATCGTGAGCGCTTAATAAATAAACAAACAGACAAGCAGATAGTGTGTTTCGACATTAAATAAACGAAAATGTGCACATCAGAGTGAAGCAGCGCTAATCTGATCTTACCTAACTGCACATTATTTTGACTCTTCCAGTGCATATAAAATATTTAACGCACCGATCTTCTCTTTCTCTTTCTTTCTCAATGTTGCATATTAGGTAATTACATAGTATATATTAAAGGCATTTCTATTTGTGTTTGTTTGTGAACTGTACTAAAAGATAACCTTACAACAAAGGATTGGTATGCCGAAAAAACAAAACTAACAAAATCTTCTCTTTTGGATATTCAAGTAAACGTTATTTCATTTATTTATTCGTTGAATGTAAGTGCTTATTTATTGCAGTTAAAAAAAAGGTTTAGTATAAAAATCCACCGTTTCTGGTTCTATTCCATTTGATAACTTCTTGGATTTCTTCGTTCGTTTGTTTTAAAAATGTAATTTGTTTTATTTTACCAGATAATCGCTCACGTTTGTAATTCAATAAACCAATTGATCTCTTTGTTTGATTGTGTATTTATTCAATACCTTTGCTAATTACTTAGGATTTTTTTATTAATTTAAAAGGAGAGCGATTCAAGGATTATCTAATGTTTGAAGGCGTTTTTCGAGTTTTTAAGCCGAAAAATAATTGAAAGTACCATCACGTTTATAATTCCGAGGATCAACTTGCCGATTGGTGAAGCGCTATATGAAGACTTTTTAAATACTTCTAACGGGTGTCTTCAAAGCATTGTATAACAATAAAATTACCTTATTATTTGATGTATGAAGATATGATAATCATAAAGCATGATCAAAATGAATGGTGATCCCCAAAATGTAAAAGAACATTTTGACCCCTCTTTGCATTGACAAATTCACCAACATTCAGGAAATTAACAAATTTTAATAACATTTTTAGTATTTTTTTTATGATTACGGAATATAATAAATCCATTATTTTATTAGAAATAATAGTGAAAATGTATTATTTTGTGCAAACAAAAACAGCTTTAATCAAGTTATATCTCAGGGTACTAAAAATAAAGCAGGAATTTTTAATTATATTTTTATGATAATAAAGCAAAATAGTTTTAAATATAGTTCTTATATGTTACGAAGAAAGCTACTAAATTCCGTGTTAATAAAATTAATATAACTCGAACGAAAATTAATTCTTCGAATTAACCATACTATTATTCAATAAAGCATTGTTTATTTAATATTCTCACCAAGAAAATAATATGATAGCAAAAATATCATTATATGATTTTAACTTGAAATATTAAAATATTTATTTTGTGCACATGAATTGTAGTCATCAGCGTAAGAATTTCTATTTAATTTAGAAAACAAAAAACATGAAAATATTGAGATACTAGGACATTCCAAAAAATAATTTAAAAATTGGACTAATTTTTACTTTTTAACTTTAAAATCTATGGTTGAACAGTGCTATGATAAACAGATGAGATTTGTTCCGCCATCCGCTGTAATCAAAATTTTAAAAAAACAGCGTGTGTTTATGAAAAAGAAATCTCGTTTTCATTTCATCTATTGTGCTCAAATTTTGGATGAATATGATTTTTGGTCTTAATTGTATTTATTGTTCTGAAATAAAATTCTAAATAGCTTTTTAAAGTTTTCAGAATCGAATTTTAATTGAATGTTTTTATAGTTGGTGTGCATATTGTTTTTCTATGCAACAAACATATTTTACACAGTAAAAGTTTTATTACATACAAAAAAAGGTTTTAGTACAAAATAAATATTGAAAATTTTTTAATACAAAAACAAAAGTTATTAAAAACACAATTAAAAAGGTCAAACTAGAACATATTGGTTGATATTTATATACTTTTACTATCAGATTTGGAAATAAAATCTCATTGAGCTCAATGAAATATTAAATGGCATTAATAACTAAAACAATTAAAACTATAAAAGTACCCTTTTAATGAATTAAATTAACCGTTTACATTTAGTTTTAAAAACTATATATAAATCCAGGGAAAACTATTAGAAAACCATCTGTTCTATATAATGTCAAAAATAAAAAGGAAATTGTGGTTTGGGTCTTCCATATTTGCCAATTTAATGTAGATGTTTCAAAATCTTCAAAAATAAATAAATTACGGTATAATTATTATTCAATTTCTATTAAAAAAAATACAAAAACATATATTCTTTATAAAATTAAAAATAATAAAATGAAATATTATTGCGGTTATAGTTTTCCGTACAATGTATGAAGGTCGGTAAAAATCTTGTTTACATTTGATCGCTTACCGTTTTCACGATTACTCTTATATTTACTGGATACTTATGCATTTTTTAGTAAAAGTAAGTACATTTTTTAATTAAGTGTCTTAAGATTTTGATTTACTAATTATCTTGAAATAGTTCCAGAAAATTGATATTTATTCTTAAAATAATTTTTAGATGAATTCTTTAAAATTAAAATTTCACTGAAATTTTCTGTTTTAGGTCAAAATAAGAACTGTTTTCATTTTAAAATATATTTTCACGCGTAAAATTTTGATTTTATTTTAGATATTAGCTTTAGACGTTTATCTTTCAAACACAGTCAAAATTCAACTGAAACGAATAAATATTTTATCATGATTAATCTTATGATTTTCTATATAGGCAGTAAAAACCACGTCCACTTTTGAACATTCCTAGTAATTATAATTTACTTTCACTGTGGGTAAAATTAAACTGAACGACCGAAATCAACGAGCTGCCAGCGAGAGCAAACGGGAACGTAGTAAAATAGCGCTTATCTTTAGGACAACGAGAAACAGCTATACCTAATCGCAAATTCTAAGCAGGTGATAGAATATTCATGACAGAAAAAAAAATGAAACGCTTCTATTGCAATTTTGAACATCAACTACTACTAACATTATTATTATTATTATTATTATTATTATTATTATTATTATTATTATTATTATTATTATTTATAGTAGTAGTAATATCAGTAGTAGTTGTAGTATAACTCACTAGGAGGTCTTACATATATCATTACCAGTTATAGCTAGCTGGCAACACCATGTGATGTTTTCTGAGGTTCGGGTGTCACCATTGAATTCGATCGATAGACATTAGACACAAATGATGATTGAAAAACACTTCCCCGTAACCAATCCCCTGCATGAAATATTCAATAAAAATAACCTAAAACTATCCTACAGCTGTTGTGAAAACCTAGAAATGATAATTAAGGCACACAATAACAAAATACTTAAAGAGAACAGCAGAGAGGATGAAAAATAACAAATTACATAAAAAAGTGACAAATATTGCAAAAATAACACTAAGAAGAACAAAAAATAAACAAAACACTAATAGTAATCACCCGAATAGAAAGGAAAAAGTTAGCAATGAAGAGAAAAGATGTAACTGCATGAATCGTACACTTTGTCTACTATAAAATAAAGGCTTAACCAAAGTAGTGTATACGAAGCCAAAATATTTGCCAAGGAAATACCGAATAACAAGAAGTACTACGTTGGTATGCCCTCCATTGATTTTAAAACCAGATAGTATGACCACAAAAGCACATTCAAAACAGAGAACGTCGGATTAAAACAGCACTAGCAAACCACTATTGGAAGCTCAAAGAAAATGAACGCTCACCAATAATTGAACGGAAAATAATACGACAGGCCAGTACATGTAGAAATTTAGACGACCCGTGTAGATTATGTCTGAATGAAAAATTTGAAATCCTAAACTTTAAAGACCCCCAAAATCAATTAAACTGTAGAAGTGAAATAGCAAACAGCTGCATGCAGAGAATAAAATTAACCTTAGGCTAACAATACATAAATAAATAAACAAATAAGTAAAAATACTAAACTAAACTAAAACCTAACAATTTAAAAACTAAAACCTAAAATAGAGATACAAAAAAACTACGTTTATTCAAACATAAGTTCACCCATTATATTGACAATACAAAGAAACATGATATAGGCCACTCTATAGAAAACAGAAAAATAGAACAGGATATAAGAAGTAAAACTAACCGGGTCTCTGTTCGTGGGAAGACCAACGATTGGCTTAGAGAACAACAAAAAATCTGATTGGTCAACTAGCTAGCCGTGTATATAAAACACCCGCCAAAACTAACTCCATTCATTTTAGCCTGAAGATTTCCCCCGGGGATGAAACTCGTGATATTCTGTGTAGCTTAATTGTCATCAATATATTTTCATAGCTTACTATATATAAAAATAACCTTTCCCAAATTTATACCTACCAGCGACCATGCGCGATTTAAGTTCAATTTAAAAGAGACAATTTCACCGTTGGTCCACACAACATCGGACGTCACTTCTAAGGAAGGATTATTACGAAATAAAATAAGGTTAACGCCTTTTGTTTGTCTAGAGTTTTGTCGAGGTTTCTTATATCTAGCGAAATATTAGATAAAAAAAGTCAAGATGAAAAAAAAATGTTTTCATTTTTTATTTTGATTTTAATAACGATATTTGCATCGAACTCATGGTTTTTGAAGGCATTTTGCCTCTTTCTTTAAGTTTAAAATTCTTAAGATGCTTAAATAAATGAACTTTTCCAAATGTATATATATATATATATATATATATATGTATATATATATATATATATATATATATATATATGTATATATATATATATATATATATATATGTATATATATATATATATATATATATATATATATATATAATGCGTGTGTGTCAAATACTCGGCCGAAGACAGATCACAGAAATCGAGAACAGGTATTTCAAATGGTCTTACCATAAATCTTTAACGTGAACATTACCGTTTTATTAAATACTTAAGAGTACGTATTGTGACATGTTTAAAAGCTAATCTCCCACAATATTACTTTTATTGAACTGGCTTCGAAGTCTAATTTCATTTACACACCTAGGTGAGCGCGAATGCAGACCCCAACCTTAGAAATAACGTTTCCAACTCACCCACAGTTGAGGTGATACCAAAGGTGAACACAATCGTAGTGCAATGAAAGTCTCTCGCTTTGGGAGAACGGCCTAGGTGATCACCGTTAACTTATAAAAAAGTATTATTTTTTTAGGTAAAACTTCCAAATTCATATATCACAATCACAACTTTACTATAAATAGAATGTACCTTCGTAATAAAATGTACCGACCTCAAGCATTTTACATTATTCGATAACAAAAATATATTGAAAACAATTTCGTTTGATTCAAATTTATTACCATTTCCATCTAATCACTCAATACTTTCAAGCTTGTTTACTTTTACACAAATGAATAATGTCAACGTCGTTTATTTATAACCAACAAACAAAAACTTCCAAGGGAAAACTAAACAAAACAAAATAAAATAAAGCATAAATTTACTTCGATTTTTTAAATAAATATAACATATTCAGTTTTTCAAACTTTTTTTACGATCAAATGGATTTTCTGTAATTTCCTCGAATTTATTGCAATCTGAAATCAGATTTAAAATTATATTGAACACGCAGAATATAATCACCTGTGAAAACGTATTATTCATATGACCGATGAGGCATTACATAAATTATTATTATATATTTATTATGCCTTTTTGTGCATTTTACATTTGGACGCTTTTAATGAAAACATTAAATATTATATCTAGATATCTTATATAAATCATTTGCAAAATCTTCCGGAAATTTACGCATGCATGTTAAAATCAAAATAGCTAGCATCATGTTTTAACTTAAATCTGCCTTAGATACTACAAGTTTAAAGCTGCTACTTAAACAGTATTGATACAATAATTGGGTATATTTATTTGCATTTTTATCTAGCTTCTACCGATTACTAGCTAGTACAAAGAAAAAAATGCGTGTGATATTTCGTAGTAAAAATACACTACTTAGCATTTGAACTAGAGAGTAAGTAACTACGATTAATTTATTTACGTATTGTTTTCATTGGTAAAACATTACAAATTATGTGTTCTAGCAAAATGTCTTCATGTTTACCTCTTTGCGGATTTAAAAACGTCATTTGGTTCTAAATTTGTTATACAATGCTTTTATGTTATCATGTTATGTTATTTTCCGTAAATTTACAAAGCACATAATCAGTTTAAAAAAGTCCTTTAGAGTTTCGTGAGATTCGATCTCGAGTACTGACATCGTAAAAACTACCGCCTTAGTAATTCGTACTCTGCCTATTCCCTTTGGTCGACTAATGGCCTGTTTCTATTTGTGTACGAACAGATAAACTCCAAAAACACTATAACGTTTTAATAGTATTGATAGATGTATCATAGTACGTCGAATCCGCACTAATATACATCTCATTCGCATAACATGTTTAAAAGTTTGTTTTAATTAATATTTGTTCTCTATTCTTCGTGTGTAATTTATTTATTTTTTTTTTTATCTTGAGACGCAATAATATTTCGTATATAAGAAAGTGCAAATGTTAAATTAACATGTTATTAATGTTTCTATTTATGCTTAATGTGAGATCAGCAGTAACATTTTCCAAACGTTTTAATTACTTATTTTTGTAGTTCTTTTGAAAAACATAAACATTTTCAGATTATTGTTTTTTTTTACATGCGTTTAATGTTTAGACCATTTTCATTAAAATTAAAGGATTTAGAGTCGTTTTTCCAAATGACTTCTTGAAAAGGCACGGGTTAAAACGAAACCTACATCTAAACATTACACTTATTTCAAAATAATATTTTTCGCTACCTGCGACCTTTTTCAGTGTAATGAGGTATATGCGGGTGGAAGTAGGTGGTAACGTAAGCGAAATAAAGTAAAGTCAATAGAATGAAGGGTCGTGTACACGTGACTAGTGTGTACTGACAAACATATCGCTGACTGTTGTCTTTCCCGTTATTCAAATTCCAGGACCTATGTGCTAAATAGGTCAAAGGCATTTTCAAAAACGGATGTAAGTGGATAGAGGACGATAAGTTTTTAATGTCTTCTTCGGAAGGGAGAACCGAGGAGACAGAGGCGGATTAAAAGGTAATTCGATTTTTAATGTAACACTTTTTAAGTTCATATTGCTTTGTTGTACGCGGAGGGGAGTCGGTAGTAGAATCGGGACTTGTATTTGCAAGGTTGTGAAATGATTGAATTGAGAATATGTGCTGCAGTAGAAAATGTGTCAGATAAAAAAATTTTGGCCCATGAAATTTTTTTGAAAGTTATCCAAATGCAAATTATCGATTAATTATATATATATATATATATATATATATATATATATATATATATATATATATATATATATATATATATATATTAGTGTTATAATGGAATAATTCCAGGAAGAAATCCGGGTAAGAGAGCTCAATGTGGTAAACAGAGCAAGAATAACGTAAATTATAATAACACGAAATTACATGATTGTCGATGCAATAATTTATTTCAACCTTGCGGTTTTATTCAAGCATCCAATTTGACAATTACATTTTTGAGTCTCAAAAATGTAATTGTCAAATTGGATGCTTGAATAAAACCGCAAGGTTGAAATAAATTATTGCATCGACAATCATGTAATTTCGTGTTATTATATTTTACGTTATATATATATATATATATATATATATATATATATATATATATATAACAAGTTTCAAGTTTAATCATTTATTTCAGCTACATCTCGTAGAATAGCAGCAACCTCAAAAAAATAGAAACCAGTCAACATTAATATTGCTGGATCTATTAGGTAAGAGACTCTTTCTACCCTGTCTAAGAGGGGGAGACAAGTGGTTAGAACTACAGCCTAGACGTGACAACAATACCTCATGCATGGGCGAATGGTGGCTTTATTGAGATATAGGATATGTGCATGTGCTTTGTAATGGTAGCATTGAATGTGACTATCCATTTTTGGCCTAATTCAACTACAGACTAGAGGCCATTTTCTAAGGATTCACTATTGCCTTGGATATGCGTGTGTTCGATTTGCGCACAAGTCCAGAATAGAGCGTGCTGTCATCAGCAAATATACCCATCTCGGACACATAACATCTCCAAAGATGATTTTAGAAATATTTTAACCGGTAGTACATCCATCCTTGCTGTGTAATTTTGCGGTATTCGCCTCCCCATAATGGAAGCATTGTTCATTCAATTAAAAAAGCCCAACATCAGCCATGCTCGTTGTGAGGGGTGCGAAAGCGTGTTGAAATGCTGTTGAATGTTTTTAATGTTTTAATCACATGGAAACGTCTTCTTAATAAATTCATCAATTTTATTTTGCATTGATCAATCATCCGCCTGAAGACGACCAATGATGGTCGAAAACGTTTGCGTTAAATATGGAGATTTCCTACACTCCATGGTTGATAGTATAAGATCTATTTTTTGACGAATAGAAAGATTAGATCGAAAAAAGAATAAACAGAAGTTGGCACTCCTGTTCAACCAGATATATATATATATATATATATATATATATATATATATATATATATATATATATATATATATATATATGAAGAGAGGTAATGAAAGGGACATTGATTGATAGATAGATAAACAAAAAAATGGCATTTTACTATAAATATAGAGTGAGAAATGAGCATATTTGACACACCTTTTATAGAGTTACATGTCCCTACTAATTCATGAAGATGCTTTTTAATATATTGGTTTGTAGTACGAAAACTTTTCCTTTTACTTCGAAAGCGAATTCGCGGGGTTCTAAGTGAAAGCTATGTTAATCAATGCAGCGATATTGAAAGTAAATCGAGAGGCATGGCCTTCTTATAGGCCTCTGACACTTTTGCTCTTTGGTAGGAAACCATCAATATCTGTATTCTTGTATTAGGTAGGCACAATCTGAGCTGATGCGGGCGATTACCGTTTTCATAATAACCGCACTTTAGTATTCACCTACATCTTCATACGTTCAGACTTTCTTCTATCTTTTCCAACGTCATCTTATAAATATACAATGTGCATTTATAAACCTCGCTAGCTCTGGGGTAATTACTAATTCCATACTTATGCTAAAATATATTTATGACATTCTTGGTTACTTAGCATTCAGTAATCTTAGTTCATTTTCATATTCAGTATCTGATTATATAATATATATATATATATATATATATATATATATATATATATATATACAATAGGTTTGAAATTCTTTGGCTAATGTAATTGATTAAATTTTTTAAGACAGTGGGGGATGGCAGGATCCCTTGTGTATGTACTGGAGTGTTTCATTGGGTTTGTGGAAAGGTATGTGTGTATTGTTTGTAAGGTTCAGATCCCTACAGAGTTACTGCCTTTAGACAGCCCGGATGATACTTTTATTTAAATTCATTCGGGGTTGATTTAAAGTCCTTTAATCCAGGATTTAAACACGAAATTGATTAATGTTGTTCCTTTTAAACACCTTTAATCCTTAAACACATCATCTCTCCCTAATTCCTTTAGAACACACATCATCAACCCCCCAAACAGTAACGGCCAAATATACGAAACTCATAATATTGACTCACGGGAATTATATAGAAATATTTTTTATTATTTTTTATATTTTTTTATATCTCTTTAAATCTCCTCCGGTTTAAATCTCAACTGTTACTTTTAACCATCCCCCTTGTTTTAAAACCTTATTAAACCTTCCTTACACTGAATTTAAACAAACATACACAACACTCTAAGCAAATAACGCGTCCAAACGAGAATGACACGTGACTTCACATTTTCGAAACAGATGACAACAGAAGCTGAAGAGAGTCGGATGGCTAAGTCCTTCCGTGCTTGAAACCGAGAATACGAATGTTGTACTAATTTTTCTGAACCAAAACAAATAATTATTACGCTCTTAATTTCTAATGTTTAACTTTAATTCTTAATTAATCGAGCACTCTGCTAGGATTGTTCGTGCTATATTACAAAGAAGTTATATATATATATATATATATATATATATATATATATATATAAGGAAATTAAATAAGACAACATCTTTGAAGCACGCATTAGAACGTATTCAAGTGAAATATTTTGAAAATCAACAATCGTGCAATTTTAATGGAAAATTAATTTATTTATTTATTTGCTAGCTTTCGTTGTAGGACAACTTTGTCAGGCGAGACTGTCTTATAGTTTTTTCTTCTTTTCATTTTGAGGGGTCGGATCACGATATGAGCTGAAAGAGACCTCACATTCTTAAAGACGTTAGGAAAAGTGTAGTCCTGGCGATGTTATGCGCAGATTGGTGCTTTTTTAAGTAAGAAAATTGACAACATCTTTGAAGCACGCATTAGAATGTATTAAAGTGAAATATTTTGAAAATCAATAATCGTGCAATGTAATGAAAAATTCATTTATTTAATTTTTTTGGCAAACTTTCTTGTAAAACAACTTTGTCAAAAAAAAAATTCGTAGTTCGACCTCTAGGAGTTAATACCATCAACATGAGGAGGAAGAAAAGAAGAATAAAAACTATAAGATAGTCTCGCCTGAGAAAGTTGTTCTACAACGAAAGCTTGCAAAAAATTAAATAAATGAATTTTTCATTTACATTGCACGATTGTTTATTTTCAAAATATTTCACTTTAATATATATATATATATATATATATATATATATATATATATATATATATATATACATATATATATATAAATATATATATATATATCTGTCTATCTCTCACTCAAAATGTAGGAAACTTAATTTAATATTTATTTATGATATATATATATATATATATATATATATATATATATATATATATATATATATATATGGTTAGCCATTTGTGCGAAAATGTTTGTCGAAGCGTAAGAGGCAGACTTCAAAGCTGTGTAAATCAAGAAGGAAAACAGTTTGAACACTTGCGTTGATAAATAACATTTAATTTTCATTAATATTATTATTTTATTACATGTAATTGTACGTATAATTGATCTCTAAATAAATGTTTTTACTGTCCACCTACTTTTGGCTCACCCTGTATATATATATATATATATATATATATATATATATATATATATATAAAATTAGGTATGTTTTTATAGTTATGTATGTTCATATAATCATATATTTATATGTACAGGATTAACTCCGAAATTGATAAACTGATCATTATTAATTTTACTACACAGCTACCCGACGTACGGGGTCCAAATGTCGGCTACATTTAGTTTAATTTAGCTGCATACAATGGGGAAACAAAAAAAGTTTGTGGAAGTTTTTACACCAAATTCTGATTATTGTAAAAGTTTAGGAATAACTATCAGACATCACGTAATAAATATTACCCAAATTTAAGTAATTTTAAGTATTTTATACGTTTTTTAGGATCCCATATATAAGCACAGGCTCGGATTTGACATTTCACATATATAAGATTTTCATTGAACGTTTTTCCATAATGATAAGACACCAATTGAGCAAGATTTTCTTATTTTCAATTTATTCTGATGCCCCTTCAGCTTAAGCTTTCAATAATAGACATTTTTTGAGTCAAAATCATACAATTTATTTTAATTAAAATGAGAATTTTAGACAGTTAAATATTAAAATATTATGAGTTGAATATTCGTAAGAAAATATAATGATAGTGCAAAATTGTTCTGTTCGAGGAATTCATTTTATCTGTCTTAGTATGAAATTCTCCACGTACATATATATATATATATATATATATATATATATATATATATATATAAATATTCATGGTGTTTTCACCTACAGACGACGTCGTTTCGGGCTCTCTTACACTCATTTCATGTGCTCGAACGTAGTTCGTAGATGCAGGCTAGAATCTCAAGGGGCAGCACTCAGGACCACGCAGCTGTGAGAAATCAACACAGACTGTAATCGAAATACACTCACACACAAACATATATATATATATATATATATATATATACATGTATATAAATACAAATATATATATATATATATAGTTGTACTCTATTTCATTTTTCATATTTATATAATACCATATACCCATATATTTAATTATTTAGCAGTCAAACTTGCCTTTACTATATATCTATATATCTATATGTCTCTCTATATACATCTCCCTATATATATATAGATCTCTCTCTCTCTCTATATATATATAGATCTCTCTCTCTCTCTCTCTCTATATATATATATATATCTTTATATATATATATATCTCTTTATATATATATATATATATATATATATATATATATATATATATATATATACATATATATCTATGTCCCTTCTCACTGATGGCCATCAGCTTTCGCTTTTAACTGAAAAAGTCTATAAGTTCGTTACATAACACGATTGTTGTTCGAATGATCACTCGTTTTCAAAGTAAATTCTTTCCTTATCGATATCGATTATCTGACATGACATACCTGCAGGGCGAGCGGGGAAGAATGCTTACGATCATCAATAACGTTGCCGAAATGAATTCAACATGAAAGAGAAATCAGTGTACTTATTACAATATGCAGAAAGATATCACAACACAGTGTGCATAAAATGACACCTCTTTACTTACATTTACATGATAGCGGGGTTACCCGGGCTGGCGTTGGGAATATACCACATGCATAAGAATACTAGGAATACTAGGAAGTATAGACTGACTTTATTTTCAAAGAACCGGTTCTTCGTTATTTCTGCCTTATAGAATAAAGCAAACGTAGCGTATTACAACCCATTTTATGTCATGTATGTACGTTTCAATTTTCATAAAAATCTGAACAGCGTTTTATTTTTAATCCATTGATACATTTGTTTACAAGGGGACATTCAGCCCCCTATGCTTAAAACAAAGTGACTATGAAACGAACCACTTTACCTATCATTACGTTTAGAAGTTATGTTGAAAAATCATAACGATCGGTTAATTAGTTACGGAGTTTGGCTTCCATATATACATATATAATATATATATTTATATATATATATATATATATATATATATATATATATATATATATATATATATATATATATGTGTGTGTATATTATTTAATGTATATACACATATGATAGTATAAGGTGATTTGATATATTGTGTATAGATTTTCAGTATTTACTTCAACAGTGCTCAATCGTGACCGTTATACAAAGTTAAGGTATGTTCGCTAGAAAGTGACAACATTTATGTAGGTTCAAGCAAACGAGATCTGTCGAACAGTCAGACTGTCGATAATGAATGAGAGCTTCATAAAAAGCATTATAAAACTTTAAAAATGGCATTTAAACAAGAAAAGGAAGTTACATGTTTAGATTGATACTGAAACTGAACTTTATTCACTGTTAATAAAAGAAAATTAATTAGTTCAAAATATATAGTTTAGTTGGTTGTTGTTGCTGTGTAAAGTAATTAAACATAACGTTGTTTCATGGATTCTAATGAATACAATTCAATTATTTTGACTATGAACAATCTGAAAAAATTTGTTATACAAGTTATTAAAATAAAAACATGAAAATTCAAGCAATGAAGATTATAATTTTTAAAGTTACAATATCAACCTTTTTGTTGTATATAAAATATAGTTCGTTCATATGTGTTTTAAAACTTTTTACGCAGCATACAATCAAATACTGCTAGTCTTAATTTAGGAAACAAACAATAATTTAATTTAAAAAATCAAAACAAACGATAAATAATTTTGAAATAAAAACAAACTATGAATAATTACAAAAAATGAAAACAAACGATGAGTTAGTTTTAAAAGTTTATATTGAAGCGGTTAGATCCCAAAATGACTACCAAATTTTATCGAGTAATTGTATTTCTTATTTACCAGTGAGAGAATAAATTAATTCATTGTATTAATTTGCTGTCTTATTTTTTTTACATATTAAGTTGTTTTCTGATTATTTTTAGGATTCAATTGTATTTTAAAGACATTTTTCTGCAATATTTTATGTTATATACGTAATTATTATAATGTTTAATTTGAAATATATAAAAATTCTATTTTTAATAAACATTGTTTTATTTTATTTCTTGTTTCTTACAAAAAATATCCCCCTTAACCTTTCCAATAACCCTAAGTCCGACTGGCAGCATTTTTAATAAAGAGTCTGATTTTATTATTAGTTAATTTATATTTGCCAAATATGAAGTAAAGCAAAAAAAAGAAATCCACAACAATAGAACAAATACCCTGTCACCGCTTGGCAAATATGAAAAACTAGTCAATGAAATTTGGCAGCTATTTGGAAATCTTACATTTTCAATATAATCGTTTAAAATGAAAACAAGTGATAGATAAGTAATTAAAAACGATAAATAAGTTATTTTAAAATGAAAAAAGGCGAAAAAGATAGACCAAATGAAATTGAAACAAATAATTTCAATACAAACAAAGAAAGAAACAAACAAACAATTAAGTTGATTATGTAGAAAAACCCTTACAAAATACAAACAAATATGTTGGATAATTTAGTTGAATGTGTAAAATTTTCTTTTACTGCTTAATTTGTTCTTAGTAATATTATCATTTTTCTTACCACAAAAAATATTTAACAAAGAATTTAAAATGTTCCAGACTAGCATGATTTCTATTTTTTTCAATACTGTGATCTTACTTACGAGAGTCAACATAAAACACCTTAGAGCACCTGAAAATAGCAGTTCATTTAAAGTATTTCTAAAGTTGCGTTAGGCAACGGCTAGCATAAACCACTCTGACGTCAGCAGAAAAACGAAACTTAATGAAAAGGCCTTCGCTTTACGAAGGTAACGGCTCAATAGGTTATTAGAGCTTATTAGTAGTTATATGAAAATACATATATGGCAAGGAGGCTACTAAGAGACGTCCAGACTATGTGCACAGATTTTTGTCAGCAACTGTGTCTATATATCTAAGTAATATTTAGTCTAGCTTACTAACCAGTCGGATTCGTTTATCTTAATCCCTTAAGTTAACGTTTTCATTGGCCAATTGGCAACTGTTCTCAAACAACGGTCTGGCTGACATTTATGTGATACCCTTTTCTATTGTGTGGGTGTTTGCCCACCTCGTTTGTCAGTGTGTCAAACTAACAGGTGACCCCTTTTTCGCACGTATGGGATTGAAATAATTTATTTTTGTATTCATTTTGTTATTCGTTGCTATTTTAGATGTTGATATAGTTTTGTGTTTTATTCATTTGTTTTATTCTATTTATTTTGTTGTTATGTATATAGTTATCTTAAAGTTAAGTGTATTTTATATCTACAGTGAGTTGCTATTTCATATCTACAGTTTAGTAAGTTTGGGGATCTTTAAAATTTTAGATTTCAAGCTTCTCATTCAAATATATCTACACGAAGCGTCGAATGCGCGGGCATTGTACACTTCTTTCTTAATACACAAGAATAGCAAGATACAAAAAGTCTAAAACACGCACCGACATTAGACTGTATGTTTAGCTTCGAAAGTGACTTTTTAAATATAATTAAAGATTTAGTGTTTCACATGATAATTTTCAAACACAATCACATAAAATCGTTAGAAATATAAACAACTTAAACAACATCTTCGTAAAAGCAGATAAAACTAGACACCTCTAGAAATTAGCTAAACAAGAGTATAACAAATTAATTACAGAAAACACTATGAAAAATACAACAAACTACATACAGCACATACAATTACATAGATATAATAAATACTGAAAGTAAATAAACCACCGATAACTAAATAATTACATTGTCAGTAAATTAAAATCAAAAGAAGCTTAACAGTTATTATAAAATAACTCTAGCACTCGCTTACTTAATCTGACCAAGCCCGAAATAGGAAGGATTAGCAAAATTACCCCAGAAGTCTCTATATATATTTGTTTAATAGAAACACAGTAAGGACGTATGAGCTAATACACCGTATTTTTTACCGGTTTGGATGGGGAAGTTGCGACTAGCGCGAACTGGCGTGCAGTGTGAGAGACTTGTTGTATTCATAGCACCAGTTTAACTTAGGATGTTGGTAACCTTCACGTGATCCTTCGTGTCATAAATAACGTACTAGCTACTAAAAAACAATGTCATCAAAACAGGATCAATCCGGCAAAAATGTCGTGACATGCTGGTTTATACGAATTACATATTTCTTTCACCTGTGCATATATTTACGGACATAAAATGAAAAACTATTTATTGTATAGCTGATGAAGAAAAATAACCAAGCGAGTAACGAATTGAGGAAAAACAAATATAAAAAAGTTTATTAAAAGAGAAATTTTATTTTATGTGGTTCATCGCGAAATATTTAAAGACAAAGATTTGAGATCAGATAGTAAAAGGAGGCTTACAGCGATGGCACTGAAACATTGATTGTATCAAGCTAACACCTTTCCCAACTCATAACCAGGACTATGCGTAGTAAATGACTTTTACGCCATCCTATATAAATATCTATACAAATGTCAGTCTAGTGTTTTAGTTATAAGCAATGTAAAAATATATTTTCTGAGTATATTGATGATTTTAATAATGTTGATGGTGTGACTGTTTTTGAGGATAATCCCTGTCGATATGCAATAGTTAATAGGAATAATCAATTCTAAAGAATCCACCATTAATTGCAAGGAACACGCCGTGATTTCATGCCTTTCCCAACGTTATTAGTTCGTAAACGAATGAAATACATTCGGTGATATTTGAACTGTGCTTACCGATTCCGTAGCCTGCGTCGATACCCATTGTGTCACCTAGTTTGGAATTTCAAAATTTTGAATTAATTTGGGAATATTTGGGTGTAGCTAATGCTTCGTTTCTTTATATTCAATGAAAAAGTAGGTGTAGCATTACCAAGGGCTGATGTCGATCCCCACCATTGTTCTCATTGATCACCACAGTTCCTCCAGTTTACAGACGGAATTTATTAGTCGTGGTGATGCATGCATGTATTTTTTGGTGTGTTGTTATCCTCAGTGCTGATTCTATTAACAAAGATAAATAAAGATCTAGATGCCTATATGTTATGAAAAGTTCAATTAGAGAGAACAAAGGAATTTGATAATGAATGCTGACTAATTTATGGACTTTATTTGCTTTTGTTTTTCATTGTTTTTGATATAATAAGCACTGAGGATCCCCACTTAGCAATATATGCATAGTAGCATTTACATATATCTTAGTGTATGCCGAAACAATTTTATGTTAAATAAGAAAATAAATTCAGTGAAATATGGGAATCTGTCTTCAAAATATTGGATATGAGATAAAATCGAATAAAAAAATATTATATATAACACTGACCTTACTTATTGAGCTATAACAATTCTTTATGATATAAAATTTATATTTGAACATAAAAGATTTCAAATAGAAATGAAAATACATACATACATATATATATATATATATATATATATATATATATATATATATATATATATATATATATATATATCAAGTTGAATTCGACTGTAAGGGGCGATTAGACTATCGCTTCAAGTTTTGAAGATAAGTTTTTTCTTTGGGAGCCTGATTTTTGTCACCATTTCTCATGTGAGTTTTTTTCATGTATTTTTAATGTATTTTAACTTGTCGTTACTTTTGTAAGGAGCTAATTTTGAACTTTTTATATCCTATTTTCGCATGTCTTTGGAGTGATAGGTTTTCCCACTGCTACTGAATAAATAATTTATTTGATGAGCAAAAGAGTGAGGATAAAGACAGCGCAAATCTCTTGATTCTGCTGCGAAACGAGCGTAAGATGTAAAAAGCATTGGATTTGGAAATATAAACATCAATAAATTTTATAAAATACAATATAAACATATTAAAAAAATTGTTTGTCTGTGAGACAAAGAGAAATTACAGGTATTTGCTTATATATGACTGTAAGAAGATTGGAAAAATAACAGAAGAGTATAGTTGGAGTCATTTGACAATATATGAAGATTAATAAATCGAAAGAACAGATAAAACGTATGGTTATGAATTGACTGTTTCATTTGGTCATTGGAATGCACTATAATATATATATATATATATATATACATACATATATATATATATATACATACATATATATATATATATTTACATATATATATATATATATTTACATATATATATATATATATATATATATATATATATATATATATATATTTACATATATATATATATATATTTACATATATATATATATATATATTTACATATATATATATATATATATATATATTTACATATATATATATATATATATATGTATATGATAAAAAATGGAAATTATATTCCAACCAGATGGATAATGAAAAGAGAAAAAAACAAGAATATTATTTATATATTCATCAACGTTTCGTCTCTATTTCAAGACTTCCTCGGGATGATTGGTGTAAAGAAATTACACTCCTCTTTACTGCTACTTTACTTCACAAATGTGCCAATTTTTAAAAAATATGTGTAATTGTGTGTTACTTATTTACATCAACCATCCTGAGTAAGACTTGAAATAAAGACGAAACGTTGATAAATACATAAATAATATTTTTGTTTGTCTCTTTTCGCGCCCCGACGGGTGAGTTTCAATCCCGGCTCGAGGCACTAGCTGGTCTAACCGCACTGAAGAGCTGTGATACCGCGAAACATTCTGTGTGTGGATGACTATATGAAGCTCCCTTCCTTGGGTAGAACTTATTGTAAGGATATCGCCAACTGCCATTAGCTTTAAGGCATAGATCATTGGGTAAAACTAATTCGAGCTCCCGGCACATGATAATATTTACATTGAGATATCACTTACATTCAGTCAGTGTCGTATGATCGTACAGAGAGTAGAGGCGCCGATTGTCAGCTCGACGGTTGAATTTCAATCCCGGCTTGAGGCACTAGCTGATCCAGCCGCACTGAATAGCTGTGATACAGCGAAACAGTCTGTATATTGATGACTATATATATATATATATATATATATATATATATATATATATATATAGTAAGCAATGAAAATATATATGGCAATCAAGCTACACAGAGGCTCCCGTGTTTCATCCCCGGGGGGAATCGTCAGACATTTAGCCTGACGATTCCCCCCGGGGATGAAACACGGGAGCCTCTGTGTAGCTTGATTGCCATATATATTTTCATTGCTTACTACCTAGCTCTACTTACGTATCGAGCACTGTTGAAGTAAATACTGAAAACTGATACATAAAAAATTATATCTCCTTATAATATTTTATGTGGATACATGAAGTACTAATATATATATATATATATATATATACATATATATATATATATATATATATATATATATGGTACATGTATTATATTAGTTTCTGTTGATATTAATTCGTTGAAACTCAATAAAAAGTAGAGCTGTTTTTAGTAAAAAATATTTATTCATACAAACATTGTTGGTTACGTATATGCATACATGTTTTGGTTATACTCTTCGTAACGAGTCAACCTCTTCAGAACAAAACTAGAAATTGAAAATGCAATTTTTCGTTTTGGTCTGAAGAGGTTGACTCTTTATGAGAGTACAACAGAAACATGTATGTACATATGTAACCAACAATGTTTGTATATATATATATATATATATATATATATATATATATATATATATATATATATATATATATATATATATATATACTGCGGATTTCTAATGGCAATTTCAAGAAGTAGAACTTAAAACAAATAGTAAACTTGAAACGAATATGTGCTTGATTATTAGTTCGACAAGACATATTTATTATAGTCGTTGCAACAAAAAAGAAACAGAACAGCAGACGTCCAACCGAAGAACTACTAAAGGAAGAAATAGAACAATATACACACAACAAAGATGGAAAAATCATCGCGACTGATAATGCAAAAAACGGCCCTTTACCATGCCCATATGCTAACATATTCGCTTCTGGGGGGAATGTGTCTTTTATATACGGATACACCATCACAGTTAAACAAAAGTTTTTTTAAGTAAAACTAAAAATAAATTATAAAATATATTCCTAAAAGCTATTTTAACTTGATAACTTTACAAATAAATAGCGTCATAATTCTTTTAAAATAACTGAAATGCCGAACTAGTTCTGCTGGAAAGAATGCTAAAACGTTCTTTGAACAATTTCAAATCGTAATATAATAATTTTACTTTCTTAAAACGCGATGTGGAAATTCTGTGTAGTGGCTAGTCAAAGCAGAATATTGTAAATCTGCAACTGCTTTGTCAGCTGGTTTGATAGGGATTGTTTGTAGCTAACCAATTTGGATAGGTTGAAGCTACTTTTGAATATAGTCGGTTGGAAAAGTAGTGCCCTACTTCAGTCGATGTTAAGTGTTACTTCTACAGTTACGAGTTATCACCTACAAGGATGAAAACTGTTGCTTGTAAGAAACAAAGCAATTTGTTGAAATTCAAATAATGGCGCCGTGAAAGAACTGCCATATCAGGTCAGATTTTGTTCTTTTTTTCTTTTCACATCGAGTTCAGCATTGAAGCATTGAGTTGCATTAATCGTCTTATACTTCATTTACGTCAGAATAAAAATCCGACAGTAATCGAATTTCGTTTCTTTACCTCAGGATGGAACATAATGATTTAAAGCAAACCTTTTCAACAGAATTTTGCATAGAGAGCTAGTGTTAACACAACAATGTTTAACCCGAAAAATAATTTGGCGAGTAAATAGATACAACTAAAAGCAAATGCAAAGGAAACTAAACAAATATGCACATATTTTAATTTTCAATAAGCAACATATCTCCGTGGCGTTTACTATAATCATTGATCACTAAAAAATGCCACAAATAAATACAAGAACAAAAACACGCAAATATAAGTACGTTTATCCTTTTTAGTTTTCTATAATAATCACTTTTCGGTGGTGTTCGCTATAATCATCGATCACTAATAAATTCTAAAATAACGTTGTAGTTCATCTATTTTAAGCATTTTTGTTTCCTCTTTATCTTTCGGGCAGTGTGAGAAAATGGGTCACTGCATAACGAATTTCAGTATTCAGAATTTCAGTATTTGAAAATTGATTCTTAGAGGAGCAAACATGCTCGATCTTTACGATAATATGGCCACGAGCAGAATTGTATTCGATTATTTTCAATGGGCAAGAACAATGTGGGGGTTGCCTGATTTTGTGCGTTTTCATGTTTTAGTTGCTTCTATTCTTCACACTTTCACGTATGATCTATCGTAGAAAGAAACGAAGAGATTCTATCGAAAACTAAATTTTGTTTACCAGGTTCTCAACCTTTTTAACAATACTTCCGCTGTATTTCTTAACATATGTTCATTATTTTTCAATATATAATATATAATATATATTATATAGCTCATTAAATGTCATCATATATAATATTTAATGATATATTGGACAACCAGAAGAGTACCCGACTAAAATTCAGCAGCAAACGGTGTTCGGTCAGATTTAGTTCCTGATATTAAACTTCATACGTATTATAACAATCAGCAAGAGATTCAGTATCCCAATTTTCAAAAAGTTATTTATTACATTGTTAGGTGAAAGTACAGAATAATTAACAAAGCCCTCTGTAATGAATAATTACGAGTAACTTGGCTTACTCTGACTTATCTCCCCTTTGGAGAACTCTCCTGCTTCTACTAACCACTATAAATAGTAGCACTAATACTGTACCGACATTGTGTGCTAAATAAAGCTTTTCCAAGTTACGTCTGTTCTCGTTAGTCATTACAGCCTCCTCCCTATGTTAAAAATGGCTTTCTAAATAATAACGTTATTATTTAAGCACAGTCCGCAAACTACAGAATGTTATTTAGAACGTCATTCTTAACATGGTGAGGAGGGCTTTGTTAATTATTCTGTACTTTCACCTAACAATTAAATTAATAAATGAATAAATACAAATTAGTACAAAAATTGGTAAGCCAGAAGAGTAAGCGACCCAAAACAGTAAGTCTTTAATATCAGGAACTAAATCTGACCGAACACTGTTTGCTGCTGACTTTGAGTTGAGTACGCTTGTGTTTTGCCGACATATTTTAGACTTTGGATTTGTTTATTAGTTGCTAGAGCGTCAATGTGTAGTTGAATGTCAGTGGAAGCAGTTTTATATCAGTATTAAACCGATGCTTATTAAATGAGATACTTTTCTATATTATTTAATCTATTACTTTTTCCATCTTTGTTTTTCGTACGGTTACAACATTTCAGTCACTGTACCTTTCGATCTTTATCGGGAATTTTAAACTAAAGTTGTAATTAACTATACAGACCGCATTGTCTTGTTGATAAAACAAGGTATTCTAGCTTAGATAATAATAAGAGGTTTGGAGTATAATCTATGCTGAACAAACACAGCAAAATAAAACTGGTACAGGTTAGCTAAAAAAAGAGAACAGTCTTTTCACTGGAAATTGCTCAAGCCTCGCCACGTAGGAATAGCCTATATCGGTTTAGGAAACGACATACTATAGGGTTAGGGTAAAACGAAAAGTATAAAAATTGAGTAACTTCATATGATAATTTCATTGCAACCATTGCATGTTAAAAACGAATTGCATACTCTTTCCGGAGAGCTTCGCCACATGATTGAGAACCGTCTGGCATGGAATCTATTGTTCTCTTGTGTCCACACATTCGTTATTTCGCAGGTTATATTAAAGTACTAACTCAAGGCATTTTCAGAGCTGTTTTTTATTTGTTTGTTGCAGGGATGTTTCGCGGCCCTCCAACATACAGCGCCTGGTATTCTTAAAACAGTTACCCATTTAGCACTGACAGTCGTTTAACTTCGTTGATCTAATAAGAAGCAGTGTTTCAACGTGATTATGCCGTAGGGTATCAGTACATGATATCAATGATTTTCTTAAAAGTAACGGGATTGATGTCGCAAATTCGAACAATACATGGTTTACCTTTCAGTGTATCGTATCTTCTACTCTAATGATCTGTCTCATACTTTGTTCTGCCAGGCTTCTCTGCACTGTTTGAAAAATTCTTCTGGGGTGCTTTTTGTTACGTTCCATACCATTACTATTATCGTAACAACGGATCTGAGAAGTATCCTTCGAACAGTGCAAGGAAGCCTGCCAGTAATTATATGAACGCTTTCGGAACCGGTCAACTGAATGTATGGAAAGTTATAAGACACTCATAGATTGGTCAGTATCGTCCCTTGTCCCTTTAAGGATCACATCGATAGGCCAAACAGTTAAACACGATCATTACTTTCTTAGGGGTCAGGTGGGCCAACCTACTTACACGCTTAGGGTTCCCGACTCTTTTTCTACTTTGACTACAATGGTTGACGTCGGTTAACGGTTCACTATATGAGGATAACCCTAACCCTAACCCCTAAACGACTGTTGCAAACAAAGCAAACCCCCCTACGACAAAAAATGAGGCAACAATTGTTTGAGCTAGAACGTACGCACCTGTTAACAGAACACTCTTCACATAGCATAAGCAATGCACGTGTTCGGAAACTCTCATTCTGTACATTTTCCTTTTATTTTGTAAAGTTAAACTTATTAAAAGAATGCTGTGTAAAGTTGAAAATGTCAAATCTTTCACAATGGTTTAATATTCATTCAGATTTTTCGAATAATATATCTTTGTTTTAATGTTTGTATATTATTCTTGTTCAATTAATATACACGATTTTTATCTCTTACTTTGAAAGCTGTCGCTCCCAATTAAACTTTACGTGCTTATCTTCGCGTTTTATTCCTATTTTCCCTGGAGCGAAAATTGAACTTTCTTTTGGAAATAAAAATCCTCATAAATGTTCCCATTGAGCTTGAGGAAAAGAAAAACGTCATAAGGAGAAATATTACAGAGGTTATTCCAATATTGTGATATATTATGTCGGCACTTTGAAGTCACACAATACTAAAAAAAATAGACACATCTGAATTCAAACACGTATCCAAGATGACGCTTAGCTATTATTTGTTTTGCATTACGAATAACACTTGTTCGTCTCGGACCAGCAAGACACCATCGGGTTTTTAACACGGCTTTACAAGTAAGAGACTAATCTTTGAATAAAGACGAAACGTCAATGAACATATACATCATTTTTGTTTTTCTTTTCATCATTTTTCATATATATATATATATATATATACTACCAAACACTACCCGACCTCCGGGCAGCAATTCCTTGGGGCTGCATTCTTCTTTACAGAAATCAAAGAAAAAAATTTAAATTGACATTTTAGTAATTTAGAGGAAAAAAACAAAATCATGATTGTCGTAGTGTTATTAGATATATTCCAATGTGGAGAGAATTTACTGTTCATAAACATAGTCAAATTTATTTTTTGTAGGAAAAACACAAAACGGTAAATTGATATGGTCATTAAGATATTCATAGTCGAGGAATTTTATTTTGTTTCAGCATAAAAATGAAAATGAATTCCTCACTAAAAACTGGTTATATAATGAAATGAATCAAACATAAGGGTGGAAGGTCGATAGGTCAAATCAACCAATTTTATTTTACTGAGTAATTCGAAATGGGTACTTTGTACTTTTCGCCTTTATTATAAAAGACAAAAAAACGTCTTAATTAATAAAGAAATAATCTATTATTTTTTTTGTAATTTAGAAAAATTAGAAGAGAGTATTTTTCTTTTCTATGACAAATGTTAAATTCATCATCATCATCATCATCATCATCATCATCATCATCATGACCAACATGTTGACTCCTTGACTTTTTGGCTAGGAGCAAAATGTAGTATCTGTCCTGAATCTACACTTAGTTTTTACGTCCTCGGTCAGTAAAGGAGAAATCCTTCTAGACCGAGGTAACTGAAATTTTTGTTCCAATTTTGAGTGCCCCTTTAAAGACACCTGTATTTTCCGCACGTTAAATATTAACATTGTGCTTATGTGAGAGGAAGTAAGAAGAAAAAGAAACCGCAACAACAACAAATTTATTTTTAAAAATAATAAACTAATAAATAAACTAATAAATAATAATGTATTTAATTATTGCGTCTAATGAAAACTTTATTTTTTAAAAGTAATTATTTGAAAGTTATCGAGATTGTTGCTATGTGTAAATATACGCGTGCGAAAACGAAACCGACAAAAAACACAAATAATGAAACGGAAGTCATAATTTTCAATTTTAAACTGAATTCATTGAATCGCTTAAATAATATTATTACGAATAATAATTAAGATATTTATATCAAGAAAAGTTTTTCGTATATATAATAAAATAGGAGAATCAAATTATGAATGAATCGTACTAAATATGAATTTAGTAGACAATGTTTAAAAATAAATATGCAAAGAATTTATAGTTTTGGAAGTGTTTAGTCACGTTTTTTGTGAGTATATATAGGGTATGTAAATTATCTTAGTGTATAATTAAATTAGGTGTTGGAGAGAATTAATAATTTATATTCGAAACACACGCTGTTTCTATGCTTTTAGATTGTTAATTTTTAATCTGGGATAAAAGGCGGTACCCCTGTCTAGTTATTGAATATCCTTATTTGAGTGCGGGGTTTTGTTTCTGGAACAATACTGTCGGTAGTATCTGTTCCGATGGATACTGCACGCCTGTCCTGTGCAGTTCTAGGAGGTCCACCCTCCCAGGCTTTGCCTCCCCTCTTTGGGGAGGAGTAAGTTTATTGCTTACTGTCTGAGGCGCCCCTACCGGGGAATGCCGACGGGGCTGCCCAGGCAATTTTTAAATGGCCAGAGTTCTCACCTCTCGAGCGCTGGCTTTTCAAACCCCACTTTCTCGACCCGATCTTGGGTCACATCTTACTTGTGGGAGTAAGATAAAACTGGCCTTGTGCCTAACTCCTGGGGAGGAGTAAATAAAACAATACTGTCGGTAGTTTTCGAGTTAAAATGTCGATGGTGCATTTGTATCTAATTAATATCTACAGATATAAAATTTAAAAAAATATATATTCAAAATATTTTTAAATGGTAAAAGAATTCTGAAGTATTTAAAACCAGCGTTGTCTCGTCTGTAATTTCTGGTGAACACATTAGCTTGTTCCAATTATGCTGTGTGGTCGGTCACTTTTCAAATCTTGCTTGTTATCGTTTTTAGATAATTTCAGGATAACTCGGGCGATTCGAGTTACACAGCTTATCGATACTCGAAAAACCGCTCACACACACATGGGGATATTAAATAAGTAGATAGGGGTACCGCTTTTAATCCCATATCATTAATTAAAAATGAAACATCTACTAATCAATGTTCAATTCATGCGGACCTCTCGAAAAGACAGGAAGCTTTATCATATTTTAGTCGGTCATCTAAACTCGGATTTTCTGCTTACAATTTGACAAGTGGGTAAGACGTGTTTTGTTGCTATTTGCGGTTTAACCACGTCTGACTTCTGAAACCACTGGAATGGTATGTCAATCGATAACTGTATTATATTGAAATACACACACACAAATATATATATATATATATATATATATATATATATATATATATAACGTATATAAACGTTAACCCCCTTAACACACATGACTAGTCTCCGAACCTACTTAATACTTTCCCCCATATAAACTATTCCTACATTTTTCTGCTCAGTCCATTCTCCGTGTTAAGTCTACTGAAACTTAATAACATTTATTCCATTTTGTCATTTGAATACAAGATGAAAAGTTTAGTATTCCGCACATTTCCCTTTAGTAGCAATCAAGATATATATATATATATATATATATATATATATATATATATATATATATATATATATATATATATATATATATATATATAGGATCAAATATAAACCAAAAGTAAAGCTTTTAGTAGATGGAACCTATAGTGAAGAGGTCTAGCTCAATATACGAGATAGAGCAATTGTAGAAATAGAAGAAAAAAGTGATAAATATACGACGATTGTCCAAATTTATTTCAAATTTCAATTGTTCAATGCCAGGTGTATTCAGTAATAAACTAGTGTTTATTATTCTTTCCTTAAGCCAAGGCTTTTCACAGATCGAGATCTTATCATCAGAGGAGAAATACAGATAGATAAGTTGGCTTTCGAAAAAACCAAAGTTCAAATATTTGAAAAATATATGAAAAATATTATTTAAAAAATGCAGTGAAAGAGAAGTTTCGTAAAAAAGATATGTGGTTTGTCCGGGTGGTAAATTTCCGTTGAAAAGATGTTCAATGAATTTTAGAAAGCGAAAAAAAAAAAACTTTTGCGTAGGGACAGTGTGGAGAGAATGTTAAAATATAAGTAAATCCAAACGCACTTAAATGGAATTGAAAAGAGAAAAGCTGGCCATTATTGATAACTTCCTGGACCATAGAAAAAGGCAAGCACTAGTTTATTACTGAATACACCTTGCATTGAACAATTGAAATTTGAAATAAATTTGGACAATCGTCGCATATTTATCACTCTTTTTTCTTCTCTCTCTCTCTCTCTCTCTATATATATATATATATATATATATATATATAGTCATCCACATACAGACTGTTTCGCTGTTTCACAGCTCATCAGTGCGGCTAGACCAGTTAGTGCCTCAAGCCAGGATCGAAACGCAACCGTCGAGCTGACAGTGTGTGTGTGTGTATGTATTTGGTTTTATTTTGTTTAATTTTATTTTAATTTCATCTTTATTTTATTTTCATCTTTATTTTTATATTTCAGTATTATATATTATTATGTGTCACTATACCTTACCCAAGAGTAGATTTAATTTTAATTCTTTCTCATAATGTTTACTTATTTATTTATAGAATTAACTGTTATGTTTATATTGAACATGTATTTTAGTTACTATAATGCTAGGTTGTGTTTGTTTGCTTTATACTTAGTCATTATGTGTCACGCTCATGCATTGCTTTTGTTGTATCGTATTTTGTTTGTTTACCTTAGTAATGCTTGATTTGCGGTTGTTCCTTTAATTAATACTAGAGCCAGTCTAAATGTACACAAATAGAATAGGGATCGCTATACAAGATGGAGAATGCCAGATACTGGGACAGGGAATTTTATAATGTTATGCTTATAAGCGGTATGATATATCGAAGGTATAGAAGTGTATTTAAATAATTTTGTGGGATAAATATCGGTAGCGTTACTCCTAAATTCATAGCCCCTGTATTTAGTAAGAGCCGTGTGTATTTAGTAGGGACGGTATGTATATAGAAGAAAGTTAAGTAGACGTATGCTCTTACGGGGAAGGATAATATGGTGTATGAGGTAAGAATGCTTTCTTCGACAGAAATAGGTAGATTTCTACAAGTATATATATTATTTTGTAACGTAACTCTAGGCTAATGTACGTATATGAATGTTTGTACGCATTAATGTGAATAAATACAGTGCGTATTTAAGTGTGATGGTTGTGTTGATGAATATATATATATATATATATATATATATATATATATATATATATATATATATATATATATATATAAGAAAGGGTATTTAGACATATTTTTTAAACCATTGTTTCGTAATAGTATTATATTTTTTTTTGAAAAAACCATAACAAAAACAAACCATAACAATGCAGACATAACGTGATTTTCTGACCAAAAAGTCCATTTCCATCGGACGATGAAAAAAAAGAAGAAAAGAAAAACACTCTTTGAAAAGGAGAAGTATATCTCGAAAGCTTAGATTAAAATAAATGTTATTCATTTTACACCACCATTGTTATGGTTTTTTCAACAAAAAAAAAAAATATATATATATATATATATATATATATATATATATATATGTTTAGATGTGAATATATATGTATACACATATATGTGGATATGTATATATATAGATGTATGTATGTTTGTGAATATATATATATATATATATATATATATATATATATATATATATATATATATATATGGAAATTGACAACATCTTTGAAGAACGGATTAGAATGTATTAAAGTGAAATATTTTGAAAATCAACAATCGTGCAATTTAAATGGAAAATTCATTTATTTAATTGTTTTTTTGCAAACCTTCGTTGTAGAACAACTTTGTCAGGCGAGACTGTCTGATAGTTTTGTTTTTTTTTCTTCTTTTCTTCCTCTTCATTTTGATGATGTAAACCCCGAGGGGTCGAATCACGATATGAGCAGAAAGAGACGTCAAGTTCTTAAGACTTTAAGATAAGTGTATATATATATATGTATTTAGGCAGTATATTTCCATTTCCTCACTAAATAACACGGAGTGGTTTAGCTTGGTAAGATTTTTTTGTTGATTTTTTCAATTTTCTGAATTGTCTATTTATTTTTTCAGCTAAATTAGTGTATGCAAGTTCCGTGGGTTTCATTTTCTTTTTTTTCTCCCGAGTACTTTCGATTTGATTCGTTAAATCATCTTCGTGTCTTTACTGTTGACTTTTCTTATTATCATAACGACTAGTAATTTACAACGTAAAAAAAAGCGTCTATAATATTTAGATGTTACACGAGAGAGTGATTACGTTCTAAGAGCGTGCAAGATGCACAGGTTATATTGCTTAACCGCTCATAATTTGATTATGTTCTAGGCGAGTTAAAGATTCAAACGTATAATTGCTTAATGGCAAAAAAAATTGTTAACATGTATTACTATTCTAGACACTTTAAAATGTTGTGGCTAGTTTCGTAATTCACATTATAGATTGTGGTATGTTTGGTGTTTATGTAGAGTGCTTCAAGAATATTTAATCTTTTGATGTGTTGTTTGGTTGTTTTGTTTTACGGCATATCAACCCTTATCGGGTTATTTAATGCCAAATCCGGTCATTTGGGTAAAGGTTTTTATGCTTCAAGTTCTATATATCTTTAAATATTTATTCATCGTGTTTTGTTTGGTTATTTCGTAGAGGAAAATTGTTGTTTTTGTTTTTGGCTTTGCAGAAGATGATTGAGTTTAGGAAAAAAATAACATTAATGTTTGGTGCATTTTAAGTCAAGCATGCCAGTATTTTCAGACAGCCTGATCTTGCAGCACTAATTTGATGTTTGTATCGTGGTGTATTATTTTAGTATTGTTAACTAGTATTTGTCTATATTGAGAATGGAGGAAGATCTAACAGCTGTCGATCTATAACATCGACATGCCCGTGTCGGATCGTGTACATGTAGGTATATTTATTTGAGTTGAGCTTCTCTGAAAAAGTAATTATATATATATATATATATATATATATATATATATATATATATATATATATATATATATATAAACGCACACACACGCATATATATATATATATATATATATATATATATATATATATATATATATATATATATATATATATATATATATATGTCGCCAGTTAGTCGCTCAATACTTGGTGAAGGAATTAATCCTTCGTTGCGGTTCTGAAAACGTGACGAATGACTTGCTCAATTAATCAAATCTGAAGTCAGTTTGTCAAATGCAAAGACAGAAAATCACATATTCAACGCACGCATTCAAACAATCCTTATCACCCAGAATAGAGTTTCTTTATAAACCCATTAACTCTGGAATTCTCTCTCCTAACACTAAACCCCATATTAATATTTTTTATCATGTTTATTTTTTTAAATTTCTACGATGTTTAATTTTAAAGTTACAAATAAAATAAAATGTTAGCTTTTATGTTTAGGGATGCCCGCCTCGAACGTTAATCCCATGCTATTATTTTAAAGACTGCTAATGTGAGAGTAAGGAGAGTAAAAAGTGGAATTTTGGTTTACTTTCGTAACTCTTGCTTCCTTTATTTTGTCCTTTAGTCCTCACATTCCATTAGAAATGTTTCTGACAAAACGGGGAAGAATTGCTATTTTCTGGGTTGAAATTTATTCATTTAACACTTATTGTTTGCTATTTTTTTTTTACTTTTAATTAATATTTATTTTAACTCCTTACATCAAGTGGCTTCTAATATATATATATATATATATATATATATATATATATATATACAATTAATATCATGTTAATACACGTAAAATTGATTAAAGATAATTAAAATGTATATATATATATATATATATATATATATATATATATATATATATATATATATATATATATATATATATATAAAGTTTGGTAGGTTTTAAATGTTTACATATTTGTATGAAGAATATTCCTTTCTAAACAATATCGATCATTATGAATTTCAGAACACAGAAATACCGATCATTATGAATTTCAGAACACAGCTCCTAGACGTATGGGGTCGAAATAGGGACTATATTTCACTTAATTTAGTTGTTTTGCAAACGGTATATACAGAAAGGAAAAGCCTATTCGCAAAAATTCTGATGCCTCCAATTTTTGTTCATATTTTTAAGAATAAATATTGTCTAATATTTATTCTTACAAATATGAACACTTAATAAATATTCAGCAAATGTAAGTTTCTTTGGAGTATTTCGAAAGATTTTTTTTAGAATACATATTTCGGACACAACGTCCAATTTAAAAATTCAAATACATCATATTACCATTGAATTTGATGCATAGTCATTAGACAACAATCAAGCAAGATTTCCCGAATTACGATTTCTTCTTGAGACCCCGTAATCTCTAATATGAGACATTTTTTAGAATCAAAATCATGTTATGGATTTTGATCGAAATAAAAATAAAAATTCTAGGCATTATATCTAGATGTTTTCTTCGTATGGGGACATACAACTTCTTTAACACTGTTCTGTTTGTGTAAATAAATTGACAGGTCCTTGGATGGGTATTTTGATAGTTTATATATATATATATATATATATATATATATATATATATATATATATATATATATATATTAGTGATGTGACAATTCCAATATTATTTCCGGTTCCGATACAATGACCGATTCTGTTCTAAATTCCAGATTCCAATACAATTACCGATTCCGATTCCGCTTCCGATTCAAATTCCAATAACGAAAACGCCCGAAAAACCAAAGCCACAACAATATAAAATGTAATCACCTGACTCACGTATCGGAAGAGTTCATTAAATTTCGTCGATTTAAAGTTGTTTGTATAAAGATTTTCCGATATTTGTAGCTTTTTTTAAAATCACAAACTAGTTCTTAAAAAGACCAACACTTATTCATGAGGTTAAAATGTTAACATACCAAAGTTATTTTTCTTTTAAATCAACTAACAATTTGTTTACGTCATTTTTTATCGTGCTGGAATGAAATCTATTAAAAACGTATATGTTAATATTTTTGTATCACACCGATCAGTTATTAAGAACAGTGTCCGGGAAAATGAGGCACCGGAAAATTAGGCAACGGTAAATTAGGCAATTTTGGCAGATAGGAAAATTATGTAACTCTGGAATAGATATCTATTGAAAATAGATTTTAGGGTCGTTCTAGTGGGGGAATATTGTTTTAAATAGGGGATACGCACCACCCGTCTTAATATTTAAAAATAAATGTTTTAAAATATTTACTGGTGTTTTAAAACAAATGAAATCGATTTTTTAAGTTAAGTGTTCGTTCCAAGAACACGGTTCTTATATTATCTTTTCCAATTATTATATTCATAAAATAAAAAGGAAATTAAACTCCTATTACAAGATTAAATCCATCATAATGCATTTCGGTTTCTTCGTAAAAAAGATAAAAAGTGATACAACGATTTATTTCAAAACTGAAAAAAGTAGTAAATAAAGTTTTCGTTAAAACAAACTTTTAAGTAACATGACCACCAGCAATTAAAATACTGAATAACATTTTCAAGATTTAAAAAAAGTAAATTAGAAATTTATTTCATGACAAGAAATCGCATTTAAGGATAAAAATTAATTTTATCGAAGCTAGCTGTATCTATCCGTTTCTTTTGCTTTTTTAACTATGGTGTCTGATTGAAAGTTTATTTAATTATAAGAATATGGTTTGGTCATGAAATTATTACTTGAACCACATTGTTATAAAACTATGACTAATTTTCTTAGGACAATGTTGTTCTGATATTATATCATAATATTGTTTTAATATTATATTATCGGATGTAAATAGCTTCTAGAACAAACAATCTACATGAAGATTTGGTAAGAACTTTGAAGCTAGTTTATATGACATTCCATTCGACAGTTTAAAGACTTCCAAATTCCTTTCAAATTTCGAACAGTCACGTAATAATTGATTTTTTTTTTCAACTATTAACAAAATAGGAAAATGGCTGACTCTTTACGAAGAAACCGAACTGTATTATGACGGATTAATTTTCGTAATCGGATTTTAATGTAATACTATTTTCATTAATATAATAATTGGAAAAGATAATACAAAAACCGTGTTCTTAACTAACGTTAGACAAATCAATTTTAATTGCTTTAAAACAATAGTGAATATTTCAAAATATTTATTTTAAAAGATTATTGGGGGGGGGGACTTAGCCCTATTTAAAACTATATTCCCCTCAGGACAGGCCCGAAATTTATTTTCAATCGATATTTATTCGATAGTTGCCGTGTTTTTTTAACGCTTTTGTCTTACGAATTAAATACATTGTACGAAATCTTAAGTAAAGAATTACAAAGAAATCTAGAAAAAATGAAGCCAACAAAATACAAATTTTACTTATCGAACACTCTTAAGGTTTAATTATAATTAAAAGAAGGAAAAAAAAGTTCTCAATTAAATAACAGAAACTTTCGGCGCTTCTGTATTATTTGGGCAAATGAAATTTCCATTTTCATTGTAAAAGAGTCCCTTGAAAGGGGGGATAATTCAAACTGTTTTAGTTGTAACTACAGCCATAATGAAAATCCAGAGAATTAGTAAGAAAATAAATTTAAAAAAGGGTATTTATGCAGTTTACAGACCAAGCTGAAATAATAAGGTTATAATTTAGAAAGCATTATTTTACATGTGGAAGTGGGGTTTAAATAAATATACTGTACTTTCACTTAACAACTTAATAAACAGAATAGTTAATCAACCCCGTTTCCATGTAAAGAATGGCTTTCTAAATTCTAACGTTAGTATTTCAGTCCGGTTCGTAAACTGCATAATGATAGATTAATTCTCGTAATAGTAAATATTTTGAAATATTTATTTTTAAAGATTATTGGGGGAGGATGAGGGGGGGGGGGTGTTAGCCCCTATTTAAAACTATATCCCCCTGAAGAACAGTCTCGAAATCTATTTTCAATCAATATTTATTCCCTATTTATTTTGTTAGTAATTTTCTGGATTTTCCTTGTGGGTTATGGTTAAAACAAAACAAAACACAGTTTGAATTGTCTCCCCTTTCAACAGACTCTTCTAAATAAGAGATGACAATTTCATCTGTCCCAATACAGAAACGCCCAACTTTTCTTTTCATTTTTGTTCTTGGCGAGAATTTCGTTTGTACACGAAATTTTTACAAAAACAATATCCTTGTGCGTAATTTGTAAAAATATCTTATATGTTTTAGCAAATAAATAATTCTAATTGTAGTATTTGTTCTGATACTATACATTATCATTTCTGTCCTCGGTCAGTGTATGAAATCCTTCTAGACTGAGGCAATTTTTATTTTGTCCCAATCCAGAGTGCCCTTTTTTGAAGAGCTGGATTCTCCACATCAAAACCGACTTGTGTCTAACCTTCCCTCGTGGGTAGAAAGGTAAACAGGAACATAGTAGTTAATAACACCTTAAACTAAATCACTCCCCTAAAAAACGAGATTCTTCTTTTTAAGGCGGTTACGTGTGAAAACCATGAACAACTTGCGAGAAAAAAATCCAAGACAATTATTTTGAATTCACCGTGAGGGATAAGTTTCGTATATAAATTGAATGTAAAATGATCCTCATTTGCAGGCCATTCTACATTTTCAGAGTTGTTCATTACATCCTGTATCACTAACCCTAAGTCCGAGTAATAAGGTCATAAAACCGCACGTAATCGTTTAAAAGGTACCCCCCCCCCAAATAAAACGCACAGAATTTATCTCCCAGAGAAAAATTATGTTTAGTTAAATTGCTTAAAACGCTAGAATATCCCGGAAATAGGGTTCATTTCACGTTAAATTTACACGTGAAACTGATCCCTCAATCTAACTTCGAAAATAATCGATTTTTTCCTTCCCGCCAAATTTTTCAGGCTGTTCACACGTAATTGCTTAAAAAAGTAGAATCGCATTTTTCTTTAGAGATTGGGGTGATTTAGCTAATGGTGTTAATCAGCAATGATATCATAATAATAATAACACTTCTTAAGTTCTTATATAGTAAAGGAATAATTAACTTCTGCAAAGTATATAATTCAAACTATATTTAAATATGTTTAAATATGAAACAAAAATTAATAAGAAGAACATGTTAGTAGTAATTTATTATTTATCAAATACATATCAAATATCTTTAAAATAGTTTTTAAAAGTATATATACACTTGCATTTTTATGTTGACAAATGTTCACTGTCTTTTACGTAGTTTCTTGTTTTTTTTCAAACTTTTGTATCTTTTCGTTTCGCTGGGGATTATGGATTCTAATAGAGAGATCGTTTATGATTTTACCGATCTTTAAGCGCAGTTGTGGGTATCTCTCGCCCAACGGGTATATGGGAATACCTGTGTATTGTCAATCCGTTTCAATAATATTAATAATCGATAATAATTTCCATTATAAGTTTTTGCTTTTATTGCATTCTATCTCCACCCCAATAAACCTGTTATATCTTTAGAAAATGTGTATACAATTAGTTCAGACATATATCAAAGACGAACTGACGCCAAAGTAAACACTTAGGCGTCAATTCTCGCACAGAGCTGTGGAAATCTATACCAAGCCTTTGAAAAACGTTAAAAGTTTTTTCACACTTTTTAAACACTTCTCATCGGGTTTCCGATGCTGAGGAACCGGGTAAAAGCACACAGGACAAAATGGCACTATATAAACAATTCAAAAACATTTTGTATATTTTAGTTTTAAATATTAATGATGTTTGTTAGTAATTTTCATGACAAAAAGTTTTATTTAATTTTTAAACATTTTTCGAAACCGTTTGAATCAACTGCATTCTTTTAATGGTTTCCAAGCGAATTCATGCAAAGTTTCATTGTTTTTTTCTTTTTTTACACAAGTAAATTAAATTTAATTCGTATTTTGATGTTATTATTCATAGATTTTAGTTTTACTGTTAGTTTTAAAAAACAATTATAATTTATCATTTTATCTTTAGTATCAACAATGGAAAATTAAGTAAAAAAATTAAAAGAATCAGTTTTTCAATCGGAAATTAGGCTCAAATGTTTCCGATTCCGATACATCCAAAAGCTTCGATGTTTCCGATTCCCGATTCCCGATTCCGATTTATCGTCCAAAAACTAATATGTATCTCTTTCTTTCTCTCTCTCTTTCTCTCTCTCTCTCTCTCTCTCTCTCTCTCTATATATATATATATATATATATATATATATATATATATATATATAAAGTAAAGTTAGTCGATATGCCGCAGCTTTTCTATATAAATATTCTGATATTAGCATATTGTTTTCACTGTAGTAGGTTTTTTAATAAACAAAAAAAAATTCCTATCGATTTTATCGTGTATAATAATATATCTGATCAATAGTTTTTGTTTTAATTAGTAATATTATAGAAAGAGTGGTAAAAGCCAACCCTCCCACAGATTAAGTCTTCCTGTCACTCATGAACACCGGATACAAATTTATTTAGACACATATTTTTGTAGAACGTAATTATTTCATATTTCAAGCATTCAATTGTAGGTTTAATATTTTATATTTTTATACGAATCAGGTACGTTCCCTCTCCTTGTAGTTTTTTCTGTTTGACGGGATTTGATTGGCAAATTCATGTAAGTGTTAATACGTTTTACCAATTAGTACGTTTGTTAATATAAATTATCAGAATACAAGGTTTGCGGAATGGCAATTAGCGATACAATTTGTGGCGTATTTATCTATACGTAAATAAACAAAACAAAATTCGCGCCCTTTCAAATTCACTAAAATATAAGAATTTTGAAAGTTATTTGTTTTAAAATTAATAAATGTTTTAAAATAAATTATTACATACAATTTACGAGTTTTTAAATCAAACTTACACTAAATAAATTAGTTATTTGATTAGCGCCTTGTTACGTCGATTACCTTGTGTTTTCTCCTTCTTTTAAACATTCATCGGTCGATACTTGACCATTTAGACACGATTACCACAATACAAGATTTACAGTATGACATTTAAGTAACGCAATTTTGGGATTATTTATCAAAATATAACTATACAGCGGACTTAGATCGTTTCTAAGTCAATTGTAAAGAAAGACGTTAGAAAGGAATTCCGTTTTAAAGTATATGAACTTCTGAAAATATATAATGTCTGTAAAATGAATGAGTTTGTAAATACAAGACTAAATAAACTGAATGAATAAACAAACATAAAATGTTCGTCTTAATCTGAAAAATCTCGATTAACTGAATAGAAGATATTAAAGAAATTGGATTTAAAGTTAAATAACTGCAAAAAAGACTGTATATAATACATATATATATATATATATATATATATATATATATATGTATAATTTTAAAAATCAACTGATATACACGTGTGTTTCGTTCCCAACCTGAAATCGTCAACATGGGAGGAGGTGATTTCCACATGTTACACGGTTCGAACCCCCATGCGAAAGTCATGTTTGATTCGCTAGCCGAGGGGCGTACCACCGTCCCAGCGCGCATTGCGTGAAAACATGTAGTAAGTTAAAATCTAAATAGCAAACACGGTGTCTATTTAGCAACCAGCCGAGAGAAAACTCAATAGGCCTGGCCTAAAGTTATGCATTACGCAGAATGACGGCTTGCTGTCAACTTAACTTGCAAGATCTTTGAATAATAATGATATATGTGCATGTACATATATACACAGGATTTGGTGTCCAGACTCAGGTAGGACCACGGAGAATTATAGACACTTCGATTTTGTTAAAGCATCTACATAGATGAAAACTCCGTTCTCAATTTTTCAAAATATCGATGCTTCAAAAAAGTGGAAATATTTTTACTGCTTGTTCACACATGCGCATCAACGCATAATCTACTTTGATTGGGCATTAAACCACCACTTTCAGTAACATAAGAAGTACCGAACCAAGTGTTAACATGTCACGTAAGAAAAACAGAAGAGAAATGTGTCCGTTCTGTTCCTGGTGAAGACTTATTGTAAGTCGAAAATTAGAATTTTAAATAAATATATATGTTTATTTCAAGGAAAATACTTGCATTAAGTTTGGTCTCAAACTGTTATGAATGTATCTCTCTCTCTCTCTCTATATATATATATATATATATATATATATATATATATATATATATATAAGTTTTGAGGTTGAAATAGACTAGATATACATTCGGATTGAACACATTATAACTTTTTTTGACCTTAACGAGGTCTCCTCGGATGTGTTTCCAACCGTCATTCAAACCTGAATGACGGTTGGAAACACATTCGAGGAGACCTAGCTACGATCAAAATCAGTTATAATCTGTTCAATCCGAATGTATGTCTACTCTATTTCAACCTCAAACCTTATTCATGCTCTGTTTGAACGTACATAGAGCTTTCTGATTCGAATTCCTATCGAAACTATTCGAACCTACAAACTATATATATATATATATATATATATGTGTGTGTGTGTGTGTGTGTGTGTGTGTGTGTGTGTGTGTGATAACGCTTGACATTTTTTTCTTCTCAGGCGCCAATAAGGGGTTGTGACACATTTTCTGTGGATAATAAATCAACGCAATGACTTGTGATCCTTTGTTTTTATATATATGAAAAAATAGAGAAAAATTATGAAGCATCGCTTTCGTTTCACAACATTTGGTTAAATTTATTTATACACATTTTGTGAATCAAAATGAATGCTTCATATTTTTTTGTATTAAAAGAAGATGTCTATGTAAAATGTTATTAATGACCGTACGATTCGCAATGACTGCGAAAGTATAATAACCTAAATCAGCCAGTGCGACATGCTTCAACTATTACATCGTTTTGCAAGTCCACTCTTTTAAATGACACGCCACCCTGCCAATTATACTAACGGATCAAAAACTTCAGAAGTCTCCACTGCCACGGAAGTAGAAAATAAAGCTGTTACCTGGCACACGCTAGGAAGTAAGTGTAGTATCTGTTCCGATGGATACTGCACCCTGTCCTGTGCAGTTCTAGGAGGTCCACCCTCCCAGGCTTCGCCTCCCCTCTTTGGGGAGGAGTAAGTTTATTGCTTACTGCTTGAGGCGCCCCTACCGGGGAATGCCGACGGGGCTGCCCAGGCAATTTTTAAATGGCCAGAGTGCTCACCTCTCGAGCGCTGGCTTTTAACCCCACTTACTCGACCCAAGCTGTGGTCACATCTTACTTGTGGGAGTAAGATAAAACTGGCCTTGTGCCTAACTCCTGCAGAGGAGTAAATAAATAAAGCTGTTCACAAGAAAATATTAATTTATTTACGAGCAGACCTAGCTCTAATAAAAAGTTTCTTCAACTGTAAAGGAGAAAATTAGAATCCGACCCGCTCGCTTTCGATTACCACCCTCTAAACCAAGTATTCAAATCGTGGTCCACATGAACACCTAAGGGCCCATAGATGCTTTAAAGGGCTCCAGTAAATAAAAGTGTACTTTAGGGGTTATCATAATTAGTAAGGGGTCTATATAGAAATAGGTTGAATATAAATAATATGCATAACAATGATATTGTAAATATATAATAATAGTATAAAAAGAATATGTAATAGAGATTGTTGCTGCTTTCTTTGGTTAGTATGTATTTTGTAGTTACAATATGTGATCTATACATTATCTCTAACCATAACCCTAACCCTAACCCTAACTAACTAACCATGACCCTAACTAACTAATCCTAACCTAACATCGGGTTAGGGTGAATGGGTAGATGACATATTAGAATGTAAACAACACGATAGATCAAACTATTCGGTAAATAACATAATGGAAAATCTCCAGGAACTTTGCTGTATCTGATGATGTTGTTTAAGGCTGCATGTCTTTGAAAACTAATGTCTTACAACGAGAAATGCCAAGTTGAAAATTATCAGTCTGCTAGTGCTTAGACGATCTTTAGAGACTATATCAAAATGATCTCTTATTTCTCATTTGAACATCAGTCAGGATCCACTGGAGGCTCTTTCTCCAGACTGTATTTAAAAAAAAGATAAATTTTATGGTAATTAATTCTTAGTTTATAATAAATAAATAAATAAATAAATAAACAAATAGGTAGAACATTTTACGCGAAATACGTTCTGATCAGTATTCTAATCACATATCACCGAATGATGTCTTTATTAAATTATTCACGTTCCGAAATGAAATATTTTCCTTATTAATTTTGACCAGTCTTTTCCTAATCTCATTTCCGGAGTTTTATCGCCATATTTAGGTCGAATTCTCTCTTGCAGATCACACAAGAACGAATTAGCTGACGACGACTCTTCACTGTTCCTACTTCGGAGAAATTAATTTAAAAGTTTAGAGATATTTAACGGCTAAAGTTGTTGTACGAAAATAAAATAAATAAGATTTTTTTAAATGGAATCTACATCGTCTAGCAAAACATTAATCATGAAAACATCTCATATGATAATACGCGTCGTGTATACTTTATATATTTATATTTTTCTATACCACCTAATAGATTAAAACATAGACATAAAATTAGTTCTTCTGGAAGGAGGAGCGAACTGGGAATTGGACCGTATTGGCCTCGACAAGGGGAGCGAACTCTATATTCGTCAATCTATTTTAATTGAGAATAAAAATGAGCTATTTACATAAAACACGAATTATTCTAAATGTAACATATTTATTGTAGGTTAGTTAGATAGTTTAGATTAACAGTTAATTTTCGTTTAGTGATATTTTAAAAATTCTTCGAGGATGCATTGTTTGGTGGGTTCACTAGTAAAACAATCGAGTCTTGGAATAAGAAAATGTAGCAACGAGAAACTGAATAAGGAATCACGTCCGCTAAGAAAACAAGAAAGGGATGTTTAAAGGATAATTCGGTTGAGGCTAGAAACTAAACTGCACGACACAAATAAATATGGGCTCGTAGAACAGAACAACTAAATGTACGCTTGTCTGCCCCTTTCTCTGTGACTGCATGTGAGATCCAAATAAAATGACAACTGTTAAAATACTAAAATAATGGAGTTGGTATTATTAATGTCATTCGGCTAGAGAGGATTGACTTCCTGCGTTTGATTTCAATTTCCCAGCAGTTCAGTCCACGGTCACCAACCAACATAAACGATCACAAGAGGACCATCACAACGAGACGAGATCAAGGTATCGAGATCGGGAGAAGATAACAACCACGCCAGTATACAAGATACCTGTATATTTTTAGATATACTTTCTATTAAACTATTATTGGCACCATACATTTCATACATCAAGATTAGCCTTACATGGAGTGATGCAATCTTAGCGTCACGATATCTATTTGTGGTTTTCAACATCATAAACATTCGGTCAGTTTACTCAGCTTGAATTTGTAACAAATAATTATCATGTTTTATTAGTTTAAATCGCAATTTTAAAATTATATTAAAGCTAATATTTTTTGATTTATTATTTATGCCGTTCCGGGAATGTCTTATTTACATCAATCGCCTTATTTAAACTTTAAATTAAATAAAATTGAATAAAAATCCAACATATACACACATTCCTCTATTTGTTCCATTCCCCTACATAGACCAATCTTCCTAACTGTGAAACGTTTTCTACTTTCCTATCTGTTCTATTCGACCCCATCGCCATCACCCTTTTCCCTCTTTGACATTTCTTTTTCCCACCATGCTTTCCACATTCTACGATCTTGAATGTAGGTTAGTTAAATAGTCTTTATTAACGGTTATTTTCGTTTAGTTGCATTTTAAGTATTCTTTGAGGACGCATTGTCTGCGTCATAAAATGGTTTCAGTGACACAGTGATTTCCGGACACTGAACATACTGTTTTAGTGCGAGATAATGAAAGTCTTGTATGCGTTAGTAAAGTTACCCTATAGTCGTAAATACTTGCCATGTAATCCAAATACATTGAGTTCTGATATATATTTTAGCTATGTATAATTTGATATTAGACTGAATCTTTCAAAACGGATTGAACCAATAACTAAAAAATTTCAGCTTTAATTTATATTATTTTTCTCTGACTCATGTGATCATCAAATGAAACGTTCACATTAACAATCTCGTAATAATAATAATTGCTTGTTATGATGTTGACCCGCTCTTACACTCATTTGAGATCAAAAATGCGTAAGAGATGAAAAGGCCAAAGCTATACAACCTTGCTGTGTCAAAGGTCATTCTTCCCGAGCGCCTTGCTAATATTTTTTACCGCGTCTCTATAAGATTAAAGTGGTCGACCGTTTTATCATTTTCCCGATCTTGTATTTATTTTTCTGTGAATTCATACATCTCCGACAATAATCCAAACTCCCAAATAACAATTCCTGTGTTTCTAGCTAAATATCACGTCAGCCAAAGTTTTTTAGCTGATTTATGAGACATCATATCGTTCTGAAATGCCTATGTTATAAAGTTATTCTAGTTTCTAACATAAAAATAAATTTTCTTGTTTAAAATTTAAAACAAATATTATTACGATAACCAGTGAAGGTAGACATAATAAGAGCATATGTATTACTAGAATTACAATGTGTGTAGCATTGATAAAAATGAAGACGGATTAATATTCTTACAATAATTAAGATTATATCCGAAATGAATGTGGAGCATTTGAATCGTACATGTTAAAACGTCTGGACTTGGATTGAACTATTTTTGTTAAAAGTGGTTAATCAGAGTAGTCGTAAGAAATAAGAATACACACTTCCTATAGATTTCCATAATTAGACTGGACATTTTAGATTTGAAACAAATAGCATGCAATCCTCAAATATATTATTTCTTCAATCCATACTTATCTACAGGGTGACCCTTCCCACAGAAAACGTTAAGCACATGGATCGTTAATAAAATCCACATTCTTTTCTGCAGTCCAACTCTATTTGTTACAGGTAATCTTAAGTCGGTGCTAATGCAATTTACGGACCGGGCTATTTTTTAGATAGGATTTTCAATTTTACGATATCTTTTTTTAATTAAATTGTTATGTGACAATTTTTACGATATCTTTTTTAATTAAATTTTTATGTGACAGCACATAATAGTTAATCAACCGCCTAACCTCCCCATGTAAAGAATGGGTTTCTGAATTATAATGTTATTATTTCAGCCCAGTCCGTAAACTGCATAAGTACTCTAAAGTCTATATCTTACCTGTTTACCAAGTTTCAGTCATGAATGTCTTACTGTCCTTGATTCATTGTCGTTCAGTGATATACATGAACACTTTTGTAACTATCTTATTAGAAGGAGGTGGTATCTTAAGTGGGATTCACACTTATGGGACCTTAAACGCCAGATGTTTATATCAAACTTACCTCAGAACTGAAAAGGAACATTACAGCTAAAACAGAGTCACTATCAAGAGAGGGGTGTGTCAGAGTTATTAGCAATGTTAAACATTGCATCCAGATGTGCTTATCATTAAACTGCGATAAAAAAGACTGTTGGATATTCATGACTGAAACCGGGTGGACAAACATGGAATAGACTGAAGTTTATTTGTATTAAATATTGTTGGATTTAAAGAAAATTTGTGAATCTTATTAACGGTTTCATGTTTGACACTTTAACGAGTCAACCTGTTTCTTATTTATTTACTTTTATTCGAGACTCCTCTAAGTAAACCATTCCTAATAATAACAATGAAACGAGAAATGCGATTCTCGTCTATCCTTTCGAATAAAATTACTGTTTTAATAGAACGTGTATTTTTATTGGTCAGGATTTACAATTTCTATTAAACATACGTTTTCGTAAAACTGCCTTCATGTTACATCTACTTTTGTTCTTATTATTTGCAACAGTGCCACGCGTGCGTGTCTGTATCAGTGATTGACACTGCGTGCCACACCAGCGTCGTTGTAAAATACAGCATAGCAAGAATTGATAGTTCACTTCTTTAAACATTTTCGTGGACCGTCGCGCTATATTACTATTATTATGTACTAGTGTTGGGATGATTATTTTGAATCGGGATCGAAAAAAAGCGGAACATTTTTGAGTATCAGAATCGGTATCGGACACATTTTAACCTAATTTCCGATTTCAAATACGATTCAATTGATATTTTTTAACTTAATTTTCCATTTCTGGTACTAATGATAAAATGATAAATATTTATTGTGTTTAAACTACCAGTAGAACTAAAATCTTTAGATCATAATAACATCAAAATACGATGTAAATTTATTTTAATTGTGTAAAAAAAATGAAACTTTGCAAAAATTCCCTTAGTAACCTTTAAATGAATGCACTTGATTTATGAAATTTTGAGAATTGTTGAAAGGTAAATTTAAAAAATACTGACAAATATCATTGATAATTAAATTAAAAGTAAAAGTTTTAAAAAATATTTTTAATTTTCAAATCCGGTAGGCTTGTGTCCAGTTCCTCAGAATTGACAAATGACCTTCCAAGAGTGGCAAAAAAGTGTGAAACAAAAATCTTTGAACTTTAAACATGACAGGCTTTTTGTGGCGTTAAATTAGGCATGAAAGAATAAGTGAATTTAAAGATTTTCACGGCTCATTGCAAGGCACACTTTGGCACTAGTTCCCCTTTCATTTTGAGTTTTCTTTTATCTGTGGTTGTAAAACAAAATTTATAAAGGTATAAAAGGGGAATTTTGGTGGAGATAGAAGGAAATAAAATCTAAGACTAATAACTTCCGGTGATCCGGGCTAAACGGAAGTCACCTAAATTTACGGATATAAAAATATAATGCAACAAAGAAATAAAAATAAGGAATAAGATGACTAAAAATACGAAGACAAAGGGAAATAACTTGGTGAAACAACAAAGGACGGTCAGTGGAAGTTTGATAATGAGCACTGATTGTATTGTATTGTAGGCCTTGATCGCCTAGTTGTTCATGTTTTTTTTGCGTATTTTGATTTCTTTTGTAAAATCAGCACTGAAGATAGCCACACCAATAAATAAATGTACATGAGCATTTTACACATATTTTGATGTTTGCCGAAACAATTGTATGCTGAATTTTAAAATATATTTTTAGTTTTATTTTGTTTTCTTCTTCTGGCAAGTTTTTCAGGGTATTTATACATACTCGCTTTAAAAAAGTAGAATCTCGTTTTAGAGAGGGTGATTTAGTTGAGGGTGTTATCAATTACGTGTCATCCTATTTAATTATCTCCCTATGAGGGCAGTGTAAGACACAATGTTGGTTTTTAAGGTGTCCAATCTAGCTCTCCAAAAAAGGGAAGCTTGGATTGGGACAGCAATTAAAATTTCCTGAGTCAAGAAGGATTTCTCCTTAGGACAGAAATGATAAAATGTAGTATCAGATCATATACTACACTATGAATTAATTATTTGTTAAAAAAATATATAACATATATTTTGACAAATTAGGCATAAGGATGTTGTTTTGTTGAAAAAAATTGTACCATGGAAATTCTTGCCAATAGCAAATGAAAGGAAAGATTCTGTTATTTTAGTTTACAATTATAATTTTACCTAAACAATTAAACAATTTTAATTAAACCGAAATGTGTCCGATGAGTAAAATGTGTATTTTGTTGGCTTTATTTTTTCCTAGATTTCTTTGTGAGTCTTTGTCTATACTTGAGATATCATTATTGTCATTGTTCGTAAAATAATACGTACACCATAGTTAAGTTTAGCATTGTACTCTTGCTGCTCCTCTTTTAGAAAATAGTTAATTAAATTCATTAACGAAGAAATGTTTGCTTCTTTGAAATGAAAATAAACATTCATTGATTAATTATTAATTAATGACGTTATTTTTAACCTAGAAAAAGTTTACCAATGTTTATTGTGTTTTTATAACTTATCGGTGAAATACAAAAAAAATGAACATATCCGTTTTTGTAATAGATTTTGTTCTAGCGCAATAGTACGCAAAAAAAAACTGACATAAACAAACTCTAGGTTGATATTTTTAACATAAATTTGGTATATTTATTGGAATATGATTCGGACTCAGTAATTGTATCGGAATCGGTTATTTAGAACATAATCAGTATATTTAGAACATAATCGGGAATTGTATTGGAATCGTCTCGTCACTAGTATGTATCTAAACTTCCATCTCCTCAAGCGGGATGAGGGTGGTGTACCTATCGTACGTCTCGATCAATTCAAGCTGAAAAAGCCACACATTCTGACCCCTAACTTATCGCTCATAAAGTCACAACCGCACGAGAATACCATCCGCACATCATTCAATATTCAACAACCATAAAGGAATCTGATGTCACCCTATTTATTTCCACTGTGTCTTAGTGTTAATGATATTGGCAACACTGAAGTGCTTGAAAACGATGTTACGCATTAGATGGAAGTATTAGGTATGTAAGCCGATACATGTTTCAGCAAAATTCTATGGGGATCTTATCTACAAATATATCGTTAGATGTATATTACTTGAACTACTATGAGGGTAGCATTGATAAAAATAAGGGCAATTTAATAGCCTTACAGTATTAAGAATTCGAAGAATGTCACTATAGTCAAGATAATATCGGAGATGAATAAGGACCATTTGATCCTCACATGTCAACACTTCTAAATCAGTTATTTATGTTAAAAGCGCTTATTTGAATAAACATGTGATAACGATATTTAAGAATATGAGCACAAACTACTCTGATCATTTATTTCGTTTACGTTCATGTATAGTTCGTTTATTAAACTGTTGACTATTTTAGATGTTAGAGATCAGTTTTACACTTTTTAGGATCAGCAATGTTTTAAAACTGCAGTAAAGTGTTAAAGACAGTTCAATTTATTATTATTTATTATATATATTTATTATAAACGGGTGGCTAGAAAAGGCTTGTTTTAATGAATATTTAAAATATGTAAATACACTCAAAATGAATAAAATTGTACAGTTCTAAAAATTTGCAAGACACTTTTATTAGTTTTAAAACACGTAATCGGAGCCAAATGGAAACTTCGCAGTCCATAAATTTAATCGTCAGTTCAATTGTCAGGTAGGTTTTATCATAGCAGAATGTTTTTGATTTTCAACGTATTTTATAGTTCACCCCTTTGAACCCGTCCTGTTACATGTATTCCCATTAATATATACAATGATATAAATTACTAGAAGGAAAACACGCCGTTGTCCTGGATTTAATGAAGAGCTCTATGTCTCTTTGCGCCCAGGCCATATGTTTTACATGTCAATTATTCAACTTTCAGAGTGGTGATCATCATTAATTTGGTGAGAGGATGTGTAAATAAGGTGACATTAATTGAAATCAACGTTTTATTAAAACTTCTGCTCCAAACCCTGAACCTCATATAAACATTTCGATTATTATTTAATTACTATAATTTTCAAGTTATAAATAAATGTTTTCTGTTAGTTTTTTCTCTCCACGTAACTCTGTTCCACGTTTTTAAGCGATATTCGTCGACGTTTCCCTTGGAAATGTGTCGGTTGAAAAGTACCTTGGGATTTAGTTTTTAATTTTAGTCTCTCTGTTTTATTCTTTTTAAAAGTTTTTTATCGAATGTCTTCCGACGATAAAATATATTACAATAATTTTCCTCTTTTTATTTAACTTGTGATATTGTCCTCGACTCGCTATGACTCCGTTCATCCTATTCAAAAGCTTTATATAAATATATATATATATATATATATATATATATAAAGATTTAAGAATGAAAAAACTCAAACCAACATTAAAGCTATTTGCATTATAAATTATTTTACCTTGGAGCTGAGTCTTCAGATGCCACCTAATGGCTAGCCACTCGTTTACTGAAAAAGAATGAGAATGCTTACGCACTCTGGGCAATGATAGGGTGGGCGAAAAGGCGTAGAATGGAGAAATCTAAATAAATAAAATCATGAAGAAACCGACAAAGCAAAAGAAACAAATATTTAATGAAACATGTTTATTGACTTATTGGTTTCCTGAAGAAAATTATTGTATTCGGCTTAAAAAGAAATCCCGCTGTTTATTTTGATTCAAGGGAATCATTTTCTTCACGGGGTAACTTCGTAGGTACGTGTCTGTGACCTATTTGTGTTATTAATATATATATATATATATATATATATATATATATATATATATATATATATATATATAAATCTTAGAAACTAACTGATAGAAATTTAAATAAGTTTATAAAACGTTTCCAAATCATAATAATCTCGAATATATTGTATTTTCATTCGCGGAAGATAAATCCTTCTTGACCAAGGTAATGTTTAATGAGTTTGGATTGCTGGATTTTCCACAATTAATATTGTAAATAAAAGAACAGCAAACAGCTATTTATAATCGGAAATGTAAGCAAACGTTTGTGTTTAGTCGTAAAAATTATTTTTTTTATCATAATGATTGTTTTTTTTTTAATAACGTAGGATCTAATACTGTTAGAAATCGCACCGTTTGATGATCACACTCGCTCCCTCTCGCTACTGGAATGAAGAAGTGACCTTTAGGAGTTTACCTTTGGCATTTTACCTCAGGGATTTATTTAGCGCCCTTTTTGAACACGTGGTCAAAATAAAATCATGTTCATCATTTGAGATTCGGCGAGGGATCAGTCAACTTCGTGCGAACACCATAGATTTATTATTGAATCTCCAATCAACTTTTAAGTATGATTTTATCAGTTGAGATTTTGCGAGGGACCAGTCCGTACCGACTCGATGAATTTACAATTGAATTCACAATTGAATTTCTAATGAACCTTAAAGGCGTTTGACCATCTGAGCAATGAAATAATCTGGTGTCAATAAAATTTATTATTGACTCTATATTAAATTACCAAGAACTTTGCTAAGTAATGACTGATCTAAAACGCTATGGTCACGCAGAAGCGCATCATTCGGCAAAAAAAGCAGACACATCCTATGTGGCCAGTTATTTTACGAAATCAAAGTAAGCGCGACTTTTTTCTTACAGTGCGATTCGGTGACCCTAAGTCTTCATCTGTATAAAAAGATATTCTCACAGTACAGAATATTCTGGAGAAAATAATTTTATTCGGCCTAAGAAAAAATACCACTGTTTATTTTCTTCCGAGAGCATGAATTACCAGATGCCGTAACTTCATAGCTATGTATTTGGAAGCCGTTTATGTTATATCGTCTAAAAAAAAAGACTAATTAAAATTGAAATAAAAAAGACCAACGTGAAAAATGTACTTATCTGTGATTTGAAATATCAACTGCGTCGATTTATTCTGTTAAAACTTAATCCGGTAACCCAAAACGTATACGTTTTAAGTAGCCAGAATGACAGAATTATATTTCATGAATCTGGAATGTAGCGGTCCGTTCACCAAGTAATATTGTAAATAAAAGAATAAAAAACAGCTATTTATAATTGGAAATGTATTTTTACTCTGACAAATACGCCGTACAAACATTTATGTTTATTCGTAATATTTTTTAAAAATTTATTATAATGATTGGTTTATTGTTTTTTAATAACATCTACAGTATATTCCCGGAGAAAATATATTTTCAATCTAAGAAGAAATCAAACTGTTTGTATTATTCAAAGAGCATGAATTACCACACGTCGTAACTTCATAGCTACGTATTTGTCAGATGTTTGTTTTGTTAAAAAAAAGTATGCAAGAAAATATATCGTCGGAAATAACTAATACAAATTGAAGTAAAAACATGAAAAATATAATTGCCTGTGATCTGAAATATGGCCTACGTCGATGTATTCGTTAAAACTTAATTCGATTACTCAAAAGTATAGGTTTCCAGCAGCCGGAATGATAGAATTGTATTCCCTGAATCTAGAATGTAGTTGTGTGTTAACAGAATTGCTCTTTTATAAATAAAGAACCCGGTGAGTTGGGTAGCGGTTAGAGTAGAAAATTAGAAGTCGGTAAAAAATGTAGCTACTCTCTTTTCGGGAGTTTTATTTTTGAGATGCAGATTTCCCGGATAAAATGTAACAAATATGGGATGGATGGAAAATTGATGGATAATTTCTGGAAACACCCGGGAGGAATTAGGCTTACTTCTTAGTATATGAAGTGGTCGGTTATTTTCTATAATGTCTGAAGTTGCATCGGCGAAAACAACATTTTTTGATTATATCTATCTCTCATTCTGTATATATATATATATATATATATATATACTATACGTTGTGTCACAGCAACTACAATTATTTATAACTACAATTATTACTAAAGGATGGATTCTGAGTGTCTATGATTAATAGTGCCTTCTTTAATTTCACATTGATCAATCAAGCGTTTCTGTTGAAACTATTTCTTACAAATCCGACTTCTTTTTTTCCAGAAAACCTTTTTTTCTACACTTTATTTGAAAGACACAACACATTTGGTAAAATATAAACAATAGAATGTAAGACAAGAGAAAATCCACCCGCTGAATCTGAAATACATCGCATAACAGAACTCCTCTACTAAATTAAAACAAAACAGAAAATGTTAATTACTCTCGAATAAATACTATGACATAAATAGAAATAGCATATTTTTCATTGGAAACCTAAAAGTAAACGTCCCTAACTTTAACAACGAAGACGTTTCCTTGCAATTAATGAGGCGTCGAAAACGTTGAATATTGCTTGTTAATGTATTAAAGAAATGCAATAAAAGTCCAGCAAAATATGAAAAGTAGGTAAATATCATGGGAATTTCATTAAAAGTAATTTTAGCGTCTCCATTTTTTATGTTTGTGTTTAGTAGACATTTAAATATATATACTCCTATACAACACGACATAATGGAGTGTGCAGGTACCTCCACTAGACCATCTGTAAAGAAACTGAATATCAGGTGTATCAGCAGGTCCTGGGAACATCTACCTGAGAGAACTGTGGGGAATGAGACATACACCATCCATTATGACCGTGAAATCCCCACAGCTACCTATCTGGAAAACACAGCTGTCAAACGTGACATTGTCATATGGAACAAGAGAGAGAGAGAGAGAGTGGAAACTTTGGTTGAGGTCAGTGTTCATAATGATTGAGGCCTAAACAGAGCCGAAAGGGAGAAAATAACAAAATATAAATGTATAATATGATATGAAAAGAAACTGGAACCTCAAAGAGATCTCCATCATTACAGTTATCATAGGAGCTACTGGACTCATGAAGAAGAGCTTGAAAACGTATTTGGCAAGTATACCTGGTGAACCAAGTGCAAGAGAAATCTAAACAACTGCACTCAAGGGAACAGCCATGATTCTGAAAAGCGCTGTCGGTTGGGGTCTGTAAATAGCGGGGGATTGTATGGCATTTGGAAGAATGCCCCGTCCCTAGCAAATGAAAGAAAACGAAAAAAAAAAGAAAAAAAAGAAAACTAACAGACTAAAAGAAGATTGATATGTATCTTATTTATATATTTCCAGGTATTTATAGCTTTTTACGTTAATACATTTTACGTTTTATTGTTCGTCCCCATCGTGGTTGCATAGAGCACAATTTTATTGCAGAATTTTGGCCGTTATTTTTCATATATTTACCAGTTGACTTCCGTTTTTACAGATTACAATCTTAACATGATTTCAAAACGCACTATTCTTTCTTCGCACGATTCCGCGCCAACACCCTGGAATAATAAAAATATCATGATACTTATAAAATATGTTCAGCCTATAGACTTGGCGTTCATTTTACTGAATAACTTTAACGTAAAGTGGTTCCTGGTCTTAAATGCTGAACCCCGTCTCTAAAGTCTACAATAGTTCAAGTACTTTCACGTTGTTGGCGTGTAATCCCCCGAAAAATGATGAATCTTAATTTTTGTTTTTCATCAGTTGATTACCCAGGTCAAAATATTTTACTTAGTGTTCAGTTAATCTATAATCTGTTTCATTATATTTGCCCGTTTTGCAGTGCAGGACAGTGGCACGTCCATTCCGGGTTTTTTTTTTACTGACCATACATTATAAACACAAAGAAAGATTATAGAACGAATACGGATTTTCATGAGATATTACTTTCCCTCGTCCTTAATTACCATTTCCTATTCGATTTAAAACTGAAATTACATTTTCAATATTTATTTTTGCGTTTGTGATAAACCTCCGTTCGCGGTTGACATTTATAAGCAGCAAATAAAACGGTAATGTGAGGTTGGGGTGATAGTAGGTGTTCGAAATATACACGTGACACGCTGAGAAAAAAGTTTTGCTAGTATATATATATATATATAACAAATTTTAAATTCAGAGATCTTTATTGTGTGTATATAGTAGTGCCCGATGATAAATAGAACTATTTATATAATAGTTCTATGCATACTAATAGATATGTAAATAAAAACCATTACCTACAAATAAATAAATAAGTAAATAAATCACCAAATGAAATAAAATCCTTTAAAGCACAAAACTATACGTAAATAAATAATGAACTAAATAAAACTCAATGAATCACATCAAACATAAAATGGACCCCCGGAAAATGGAATATTGATATAGAAAATGCAATAGCAAAATTTAAAAAAATCCAATTGAAAATACTTTAATTGAATAATGAAATCCACAAAACAAAAAAGTGCTTCTAAGAATTTGAACCGGACCTAACCACATCCACCGTGACATAACCGACTTTTGCCGATATACAACTTAGGTTAGACTTTCAGTGATTTTTGGCCTTGGTTAGTAGCCGACTTTTGCCGAACTAAACTTAGGTTGGCTTCAAGTGAGTTTTGGCCTAAAGCAAAGCGCTTTTATAGAATTTTAACCGAACTTAACTACGGCCATCGGGAGATAACCGACTTTTACAGAAATAAACCTTAGGTTATGCTTAATTTACGGTTAGGGTAATACAAAAAAAACATTCGGTTCAAATTAGTTAGAAGTAGAAAACACATAACTTACAGCAAGTTTCATCATACAGGTGAAACACCGAAGTTAAAACTCGACCAGAAAAATATAGTAGACATAAATAGGAAACTGGGGCAATTTCTATTTTTGTTCAAATATCAAGTTCTCCTTTTCGTCGGTACATTTGGCACTATTAAAAGCCGTACATTGTGTAATCATAGAAAAATATCCTATGTGACCTATTTGCGTTCGGTCGGCTGTTTCATTCATTATTTTATATTCCTCCCGGGCAGCGCCGGGCAGCGCCGGACAGCGCCGGGCACCAATGAAACTCCAGTGTTTATAAAAAGTAACCAATAAGAAGTAGAGGTGTTTTAGCATCAGTTCTTATTTATACAAAAATGTTTGTTTACATACGTGCATACATGTTTAAGTTGCGCTCTTATTCAAGAGCAAACTTTTCAGACTTTTAGTAAAAAATGAAATGAGAAATAAATAAAAACTTCCTTAATATGTGTATTATCCCGGTTGGGAAAAGTTGAGCGTATAATTAAACGGGCAAGATTCATATCTAATTACACATCGGTGCTGCTCGATTTCTTTTACTTTGCATCATGATAGTTAATCGAGTACGTTTGACTGCTTTCAAATCTATTTATACCTTTTATTACCCTACTTAAGAGTATTATCAACATCGCCTAAGTATAATCATATGCGTGTTAGGTTAAATATTTTAACGGTCAACGGATAAGTTATTTTTAAACTGACCTATATATAAACTTTATTCATATGCTCACATATATACACACCTGTATACACACACACACACATATAAATATATACATATACCCACATATTCATACATATATACACACAACTATACGTACATATACATATACATATATACACAGACACACAGACATATATATAGAAAGAGAGAGAGAGAGATTGACATCTAAGCACACTTATATCCGTAAACACAATAATCAAACCCAAATACGAATACAAACCGCATTTATTCACATCTATTCATAAACAGACAGACAACCAAATAATTACTTTCGTCTATAATTACGTTACTAAATAAAACCTGCAACTTTATACACACTAATTCGTACAATATAATATATGTACTGGTCAATATCTACATATTACTATCGAAAAATACATCTCTATTTAAGTTTCCATATCCCTATATACATACATATACATTTCTACATGCATATCACCACATGCTAAACGGATTTATAACTATTGTTATTTGTCTTAATAAATCGACCTCCGTATCTCACATCACCCATCTAATAATCTTATTTTTTTTATTTACATTTACCGGCGCTAGAATTAATACAAGGAACAAACCCAAAGAAAACATTACAAAAGCACAAAATAAAATACAACCCAACATATGAGTATAACGACAAGGTCTAGGGAAAATAAACACAACCTAGTATTAAATAAATTATAATACATGTCCAATACAAACATAAATGTTAAGAATAACATAGACAACAAAGAAAATAAAGAAAAATAAAGAGAAAAATAGAAAAAACAAAACCTTACACTAAGGTGAGATATAGTAACATAGAATAACATATACTGTATGAAGTGGACTTGATTTTCCCCTGTCAAATCAGTTAGAGTAGCCAAGAAAACTAATGCATCAAACACATCGACAATCAACACTACCTATACACCCTTACATCGACCGTGTTTCTAGCAATTTACACATATATTTAACATCTAAAAGTAATTCCCATAAGACAACTCTCCTAACTGCATACTCTAAAAATAGGGTAGCACGCTAATTTCTCTCTATGAATTAATAACTCTTACCCTCCTCAAACACCGTTTGGCAATTATTTCACAAGGAAATGCGCTCAAGTTGAACCGTTTCAGAATTTGTAAAACAGCCAATCAGAGTTACGCTTACATAGACATTACTCATCAAATCTTTCAGCAAAACACAACGTTAGATTTTACACGAAAATAAAACTTTAACAAACAAACGAATCAGCAGATAAGTATTTATTTACTTTTCGCATTATTCTTATATTGTTAAACATCCACTTATTTCCGTTACTTTTCATTCTTATGTATAACCCAATAATTAAACACCAACATTTATTTTGTTTTCTTTCTTTTCCGAGGACTTCTAAAAACAACGAAAATGACTAAACTTGCCTCTAAAATTTACGCACAGGTGCGTTAACATTATTATTAGACATATCCATTTTTTATATTTTAGTAATCAACGTTTGTGTAAGCTGAATTGAACTGAATAATTTATTTCTATTTTTTATCACTCAGAATAACAAAAGCGAAATACGCAAGATATTTTAACGGCCCCTATAGAAAAAATTGAAACAAACTTATTTTTCAATGCGATTCTACTTTTTAGGCGCTAACTTAGAGGAAAGGGAAAAATAATAAAAACAAAAGATAAATAATGCAGATCAACTTCGCGCATAAATTTTACGTAAAATGATCCCTTATTTCCGACCAGTTCTATCGTTTTAGGTAAGTTAAGCAAAATTCTTACTTTTTTCTTCTATGAGATATATATTCAGTGCGGTTGGGGGATGATTACGTATGGTATTACAACACTGTCACTTAGACTTACGGTGAATGGTAAAAAACAAACATTTAGTTAATGCCCTAAAAAAGTTAGAATGGTCCGGAAATAGGGTATCATTTTATGTTAAATTTATATACAAAATAGAAGCTACACGCTAAATTCGAAAATTATTATTATTCTTTCTTTGCTATTCCACCAAATTTTTAGGGTGTTTACACGTAATCGCAAAAAAAGCAGTAGAATCTCATTTTGGGGGGAAATCTGCAAATTTATTATTTTTCGAGTGCCCTGATAACGATTTTGGCATTGCAAAACACTATTATACCTAGCACCACCTCTAACCCTAAGTCTGGGTACCCATCTCCCCAAATCATCTAACTTGAATCTAACTATAACTATTATTATGGTTCATTTGGGCTCTCAAACAAAAGAACAACATTTTTTTTTGTACCTAAGAGCTGAATATTCCCTTTTTAATTATATTAGTTAGCAATCTCTTCGTAATTTAGATTTTTTTTTAATTTCATATTAGTCATCGAATATTTATTGACATAGAAAATGGAATATTGATATAGAAAATGCAATAGCGAAATTTAAAAAATCCAATTGAAAATACTTTAATTGCAAAATGAAATCCACAAAACAAATGTGTGCTTCTAAGAACTTGAACCGGACCTAACCACATCCACCGTGACATAACCGACTTTTGCCGATATACAACTTAGGTTAGACTTTCAGTGATTTTTGGCCTTGGTTAGTAGCCGACTTTTGCCGAATTAAACTTAGGTTGGCTTCAAGTGAGTTTTGGCCTAAAGCAAAGCGCGTCTATAGAATTTTAACCGAACTTAACTACGGCCATCGGGAGATAACCGACTTTTACAGAAATAAACCTTAGGTTATGCTTAATTTACGGTTAGGGTAATATAAAAAAAACATTCGATTCGAATTAGTAAGAAGTAGCAAACACATAACTTACAGCAAGTTTCATCATACAGGTGAAACACCGAAGTTAAAACTCGACCAGAAAAATATAGTAGACATAAATAGGAAACTGGGGCAATTTCTATTTTTGTTCAAATATCAAGTTCTCCTTTTCGTCGGTACATTTTGCACTATTAAAAGCCGTACATTGTTTAATCATAAAAAAATATCCTATGTGACCTATTTGCGTTCGGTCGGCTGTTTCATTCGTTATTTTATATTCCTCCCGGGCAGCGCCGGGCAGCGCCAGACAGCGCCGGGCACCAATGAAACTCCAGTGTTTATAAAAAGTAACCAATAAGAAGTAGAGGTGTTTTTTAGCATCAATTCTTATTTATACAAAAATGTTTGTTTACATACGTGCATACATGTTTAAGTTGCGCTCTTATTCAAGAGCCAACTTCTTCAGACTTTTAGAAAAAATGAAATGAGAAATAAATAAAAACTTCCTTATTATGTGTATTATCCCGGTTGGGAAAAGTTGAGCGTATAATTAAACGGGCAAGATTCATATCTAATTACACATCGGTGCTGCTCAATTTCTTTTACTTTGCATCATGATAATTAATCGAGTACGTTTGACTGCTTTCAAATCTATTTATACCTTTTATTACCCTACTTAAGAGTATCGTCACCATCGCCTAAGTATAATCATATGCGTGTTAGGTTAAATATTTTAACGGTCAACGGATAAGTTATTTTTAAACTGACCTATATATAAACTTTATTCATATGCTCACATATATACAAACCTGTATACACACACACATATATATATACATATACCCACATATTCATACATATATACATATACCCACATATTCATACATATATACACACAACTATACGTACATATACATATATATACATATATACACAGACACACAGACATATATATATATAGAAAGAGAGAGAGAGATTGACATCTAAGCACACTTATATTCGTAAACACAATAATCAAACCCAAATACGAATACAAACCGCATTTATTCACATCTATTCATAAACAGACAGACAACCAAATAATTACTTTCGTCTATAATTACGTAACGAAATAAAACCTGCAACTTTATACTCACCAATTCGTACAATATAATATATGTACTGGTAAATATCCACATATTACTATCGAAAAATACATCTCTATTTAAGTTTCCATATCCCTATATACATACATACATATACATTTCTACATGCATATCACCACATGCCAAATGGATTTATAACTGTTGTTATTTGTCTTAATAAATCGACCTCCGTATCTCACATCACCCATCTAATAATCTTTCTTTTTTAATTTACATTTACCGGCGCTAGAAATAATACAAGGAACAAACCCAAAGGAAACATTACAAAAGCACAAAATAAAATACAACCCAACATATGAGTATAACGACAAGGTCTAGGGAAAATAAACACAACCTAGTATTAAATAAATTATAATACATGTCCAATACAAACATAAATGTTAAGAATAACATAGACAACAAAGAAAATAAAGAAAAATAAAGAGAAAAATAGAAAAAACAAAAACTTACATTAAGGTGAGATATAGTAACATAGAATAACATATACTGTATGAAGTGGACTTGATTTTCCCCTGTCAAATCAGTTAGAGTAGCCAAGAAAACTAATGCATCAAACACATCGACAATCAACACTACCTATAAACCCTTACATCGACCGTGTTTCTAGCAACTTACACATATATTTAACATCTAAAAGTAATTCCCATAAGACAACTCTCCTAACTGCATACTCCAAAGAGAGGGTAGCACGCTAATTTCTCTCTATGAATTAATAACTCTTACCCTCTTCAAACACCGTTTGGTAATTATTTCACAAGGAAATGCGCTCAAGTTGAACCGTTTCAGAATTTGTAAAACAGCCAATCAGAGTTACGCTTACATAGACATTACTCATCAAATCTTTCAGCAAAACACAACGTTAGATTTTACACGAAAATAAAACTTTAACAAACAAACGAATCAGCAGATAAGTATTTATTTACTTTTCGCATTATTCTTATATTGTTAAACATCCACTTATTTCCGTTACTTTTCATTCTTATATATAACCCAATAATTAAACACCAACATTTATTTTGTTTTCTTTCTTTTCCGAGGACTTCTAAAAACAACGAAAATGACTAAACTTGCCTCTAAAATGTACGCACAGGTGCGTTAACATTATTATTAGACATATCCATTTTTAATATTTTAGTAATTAACGTTTGTGTAAGCTGAATTGAACTGAATAATTTATTTCTATTCCGTTTTTAATAATATTAAAAAGGGAATATTCAGTTCTTAGAATAAAATAAAATGTAAATAAAAATAAAAATAAAAATATAATAGGTAGTATAATAGTAGAGATGGGAGCAGCGTAATTTCAGCTATTAGTTGACAGCAATGTTTGTAATTCAAATCTGCTCTGTGTATTCTTATTGTAATGTCTGCAATTCAGAGCCGTTTCTTGTTAAGTGATTCCTTTGAAGATGGACTCAGATGGGCCTGAAAGTACTGGGACACTTACAGTCATGGCAGATTCATCGGTCAATTCCTCAACGTCAGAAAGACCATCATTCGGCAAATGGAAAGGATCCATACAAGAATATCCAAACATAAGTTGTCTGTCATATTAAACAACACTTTATATATATATATATATATATATATATATATATATATATATATATATATATATATATATATATATATATATATCGGCGAGGAATACGGACGTTTGGGACATTTTTGGGGGGTAGAATGAAATTGAACAAGTATAAAAACGAGTGGAAATAATTTAAAAAATTCATGAATGTACTAAGCTAAATGTGGCTTAGTACATTCATGCATTAAAAAAAAATTATTTCCTCTCGTTTTTATACTTGTTCAATTTCATTCTACCCCCCAAAAATGTCCCAAACGTCCGTATTCCTCGCCGTTATTAAATTTTGTACCACGAAAAATGTATTTAAATATATATATATATATAGTCTAAAGAAGCTTTGAGTTATTTTAAACAAAAAGACAAAAAAAAAAAAAAAAAGGAAAATGCAGTTTAAATTCCCAGAGAAACTAACTAAATCCAAAATAGTGTAGACTTAACATTTGTTGGAAAATTCATAAATAAATAATATATAATAGTAAGTAAATAAAATAAAAAGGGGGATTTAGTATCTAACAGTGAAACAAAAGCAGGAGACCTTAACGTAAGCATCTAATATTAACACGGGGATCTTCAGCTGTTTACCATGAAACTGTTTCGGAGATTTAAAAACAGGACAGTTATATGCATGGCTCTCCAATGGTACAAATAAAACTACCATTTCCCCAATAATTCAGCTTAAAATGTTACTTATATATATACATAAATAAATAATAAAATAATAATAATAATAATAATAATAATAATATACTACCTTAAAACTACCGTGTGATATGGTAATTTGCATATCAAATAAAATTCTTTATAACAATAGTAATACTAGTAATAATAATAATAATAATAATAATAATAATAAAATACTATCTAAACACTACATCTACGAACCATTCTGCGATATGGTAGCTAGAAATAAAATTATATAGGAATTAAGGTTGCATTAAAAAAAAAAAAAAAAAAAAAAAAAGCTTTAGTACCTTTGGTACCAGAAAGGCAAATAGATAAGAGGAAGGAAACCTAGCCATACAGATCTAAATACCCAATATATAGTCTAAAGAAGCTTTGAGTTATTTTAAACAAAAAGACAAAAAAAAAAAAAAAAGGAAAATGCAGTTTAAATTCCCAGAGAAACTAACTAAATCCAAAATAGTGTAGACTTAACATTTGTTGGAAAATTCATAAATAAATAATATATAATAGTAAGTAAATAAAATAAAAAGGGGGATTTAGTATCTAACAGTGAAACAAAAGCAGGAGACCTTAACGTAAGCATCTAATATTAACACGGGGATCTTCAGCTGTTTACCATGAAACTGTTTCGGAGATTTAAAAACAGGACAGTTATATGCATGGCTCTCCAATGGTACAAATAAAACTACCATTTCCCCAATAATTCAGCTTAAAATGTTACTTATATATATACATAAATAAATAATAAAATAATAATAATAATAATAATAATAATAATATACTACCTTAAAACTACCGTGTGATATGGTAATTTGCATATCAAATAAAATTCTTTATAACAATAGTAATACTAGTAATAATAATAATAATAATAATAATAATAATAAAATACTATCTAAACACTACATCTACGAACCATTCTGCGATATGGTAGCTAGAAATAAAATTATATAGGAATTAAGGTTGCATTAAAAAAAAAAAAAAAAAAAAAAAAAAAAGCTTTAGTACCTTTGGTATATATATATATATATATATATATATATTCTGTGTATTTGTACCAGCATTCTTTCATTTAAGCAAACATTGTTGTTAAACATAACATAATTTTTGTGTTATTATGTCTTTTTTTTATTTTTTCAATTTTTATAATTATCTTTTTTTGTGTCAAAATAAAAAATAATAATGAATGCTCCATAATTATCTTCAGCACTTACGATTCTTCGTCAAATCATCAGGATACTAAAACAAATGAAAAATAAAGCTGGATAAACGAAAAGAATTGTAAAAGGTAGCCAAGAACACCGTACGTGAATTTGTTAGACGGCAAAACAACAAGTTGGTGTAATTCCAGAAAACGTTTACAATTTAAATCCAGGAACGCAATAATTAGCGTCACAGGATACACATTGTAAAATGGTGTTACTCGTTTTTAACGTAGTGTTATTTATTGTAGATTGATGTGTTTTAATAAAGATAGATTCAAGTAGTTTTTTTAAATAGTTTTAATATGTAATATTTTGTGTTACTAACTACAATGGGTCTTAAATTAAAGAGGGACAGTTTATATGCACACACTAACACACACACACACACACACACATATATATATATATATATATATATATATATATATATATATATAAAGCACCGTTGTCTGCATATGTGTAGCTACATCACAGTTAACTGACTAACGACGGATTTAGAAAGAATCACCATTTTCGATCCGATGTGTTATCAATATCAGAAGTTATTGAACCTTTTAATGTTTTGTCATGAGTTTTAAAATAACCTCATTATTCAAAATTAAAAGTACGTCAATATAACAGTAGAAGACAAATGCTTCGACAATTTTAGCGTCCCTTTTCCAGTTTAATATTTCATATAATTTACTGACCGAGCAACATACTTATAATAATCGCTTATACTTTTTCACGTCAAATCATCATACGCATTTGAAATATTGTTTATTTGAAACATAACATATATCTTTCCTTTTAATTAAAACTGAATAAAAAGTATTTGATAAATGTTCACTAATATTTTTATATTTATGCTTCTTTATTTATTTTAGACAATCAAACTATTTAAAATACACGCAGAAGGTTAAACAGATTTTTACTTTTGTATCTCTACGCCGAACTCATTTAAGTAGGTTCAAAAGACAAAATATGTTCGTATGATCGGTGGCCGCGCGAATAAAGCGGTCGTCTTCAGTTTCAATATAATACTTTATCTTTCATAGTTCAAATCTCACACGAGACAATTGACTGTTTTTCCTATAGCATTCCAATTATATCCTAGCCGATATCCATCATCATAAAGTTAAATATTTTCTTAATAAAATGCATGAAAAATATTTAATAGATATGTTTATATTCTCAGCTTGACTATAGCATTCAAGAAAAGTTAAGAAACCTAACATAAACGGGTACTTCAGCTAGTATATATATATATATATATATATATATATATATAATCATATTTGTTTCAGAGGGCTATAAATCACACCTTCAGTTCCTGGAAAATGAAGATCAACATCCCATCTTTAATATCACCCCACAACTTAGTCACTTCAATTCAGGTCCCATTCAAATATTAACGCCTGTATTTCCCATTGCTATAACTCAAATACTCGACACGGCAACGTCCGGATTGTTGACATCGTCTGGTTCATACTTACTGAACGAGATGAATAGAGGCTGCCGGAAGTTCGCACTCTCGGTTGCTTGGAATCATTTTGGCTTTCGACTGAAAGGGCTAGTTGACATTTTCTACCGGAAGTTTGAATGGCGCCATTGCTTGCTTACTTCATATTGAGCGTTGACAGCACACCTTCTGTTGAGGATTCGTAGTTACATATTCTTTTGTAGTTATTCATATTTTGTGCTTCTTTATTTGTATCATTTATTCAATCATATATTTAGTAAATTGTTGTTTATAATGTGTTATTTTTCTTGTTGCCTACCATTTCTTTTACTTGTGTTCACCCCAAACAAGGCATATTGCCACTGAGACGTAAGGGCTACTGTAATTAGGATACAAATGCATAGGGGCCATCATAAGTGGTGAGTTATACAGCAAGATGTTTTTTCCACATAATTTTAAATTGCTGCATGTTGTTACAGTAAGGGAAACAAGGAGGAGAACAGAAATTCCAAAGGCAATGGTTCCGGGAAATGAATCTATTGAGGTGGAAAGTTTTCCAGTGTCTGGGGATGTCTACAGTGAATTGATACCCTTTCGCTACTAGTCGGGTTGGTCGGGGTGTTTAAAGGGGTACAAGTGCAGTAAGTTTATTCCGTGGTAGTACCTGTCAAACAAGCAGCGAGATGCAACATTGCAGCGATGGAACAAGGGCTGTAGCGTGGTAGACAGTGCAAGACCAATAAGACTCTTTCACATTCAAAGAGGTAGAGATTAGTAGTCGGTGCACTAGCCTAAAGTTATTACCATAATTCTATTATATCTTCTCATCGTTTTTATCATTTTATAATATTTTCCTATTTTTTTTCTTCAAAATTTCCTTTTTTGTTTTCTTTCGTTTTCTCTATATTACAGTTTCTATTAATTTCTTTTTTTAATATCAACTCAAGCTTATTTCGCAATTATTATTTCTTTGTCCTTTCTTTCCTTCCTTCTTTCTGTCTATTCTCTTTGCTTACCTTAGTCCATGTCTTTATTTCTCATTTCTTTCACTCTTTAATTATTTGTTTCTTCTTTCCTTCGCAATCTCCTCTAACCATTCCCACTTATTCCAAAACGTTTCTTTCTTTCATTATTTCTTTCTTTTCTGTATCTTATTGTTTTTGTTGATTCCACATATGTTATTCCTGTTTTCTTTTTTTATCATTTTTTTTTCTTTCGCAATTCTTCTTCTTCTCATTCTTTTTCTCTTGTTTTGTTTATTAAATCCGTCCAGTATTTTATGGATTTTTAATATCAAGTTTATTCTTTTCCTAATGGAGAGTAGAATTTCCGGTAATACCCATCACCTACTTCAGCCAAATACAAGCTGGAACATATAGAAGTAATGTGGCCATTATTAAGAAATGTGTACAATGTGAACTCGTTTCAAAAGTGGTCGCAACTGATTTTTTTATTCGTATGTGTATTTGTGTTATTCATGTAAAGTTTTAAAATACATTTTATAATATGTATCCATGTATACATTTTTATGGTATTATTTTACGAAATAATCAATAAATACAACTTACTCACTGTAACTCACCGTTTTGTTTATCAAATCCGTCTGATATTCTTTGGCCTTTTTGGAAACATAGTTAATATATTGTTAAATATATAGCTTTTTTTCAATTAGGGAGGGGAATTTTCGGCGATTCCTATCACTTTGATAAACGAAATACAAAAGAGGAGCAGATAGAACAGATATGACTGTTACTTACGAACGCGTACGAGAGCCAAGTAGCGCTCGTTCAAAAATTGGTATAAACTGTTTATGCGTAATATTTATTTACGCAAAACAACTTCATTACATGTGAAAGTAACTCATTGTTTTCTTTTTAAAATATGTCCGGTATGTTTAAGTATTTTTAGAAGCAGGTGTAATATATTATGACATATATATTTTTTCAAATGAGAAAAAAACTATTTTTATACAATATGTATGAATTAAGTGAATACCGCATTTTAAACCCAAAATTATATTTGTAGAGTAAACGTTCTTTTTAAAGAATACCCGTGTTTTGCGTAGACAAACACCGTATTTAAAAAACGAATAATAATTATCTACAGAACTGGAACCACGGAAAATTTACTATTCTGTCAGAGTATCTTCTTTCCTTTAAAAAAAATATAACATGACAGCTATACCTGTAATTAACGTACACGTTTAGTTTGTCAACATCAAAGTATCGATCTCCCGTTAAGAATCCCAAATACATGCATCCAAATACTAATACCCAACCAATATGATAAACTACATGTTATGCCTAAAATATCTTAATAGAAGATAGATGGGCGTGACACAATTACACTTTAGACCTAGATTTAATAACCACAAACTCAGTATTAGATAGAAAATGTCCTACTTTCAAATAGTCAAGCATTTCAACCAAACAGAACATGCAATAAATTACATAAAATCTATGTAAATAGATACAAAATTCCCGTTTTCATATGCAGGAATACAAAGAGAAACAAAATTGATTTTAAAACTAAAAAAACAAATCAGGTATGAACTCGGAAGTGAGTGTTTAAATATGTATAAGTATTTGTTACAGACTGAGAAGGATTTCGTTTTGAAGTCAAAGGTCGTTGCTTCAAGAACTTCTCAACAGTAATTACAACAAGATGGACGGGTGTACGTTGATATTAAGACGACATACAGGTTATCTTTGCTATTTGGGAGGACGATTTCAATCAGGTCGATTTGTAACGTCATGACAAAGAATGAACATTTTCGAAAGATGCAAATGCCCAGTTTTCATTCAATTTTTATACATTCAATATAGAACAGACGACTTATTAACATTTATATTTTGATAACACATGGAATTCACATCTTTCATGTTTTCTATGGGCCTATTTTTATTTTTCGAATGTGAGGAAATTCATCCTTTTAAATCGAGAAACACATTGCACACACACACACATAAATATATATATATATATATATATATATATATATATATATATATATATATATATATATATATATATATATATATATATATATATATATATATGAGTGTAAATAGTTATTTTACGGTTATCTGCCGACAGGAAGCAACCACAATACAAACCAAGAAGAAAGTACACATATTGTATCAAAGTAAAACAAACAGACTATGTATGGACTTTAAGAATTGGAAAACATTGGCCTTCGTAAGAGGTTCATGAAAAACACACGTGAAGAAGGTTATGCAATTGTTGAAAATAATCGCATAGAGCATGAATAACTGAAGCGTAGATTATGCAAAGGTTGGCAGAATAAGCTTCATGAAGGAAGCTCATGTCGGCAACGAAAGTAAGATTCTCGTTTCGAACGAGAGGTTGGGCATTGTTTCTTATTGCTTGAATTCACATTGTTTAAGATCCTAAAACCCAGTAGACAGTTACTGCCCAATCGATTACTTATCTGTGTCTAACAAGAACGGGACCATAGCCGGTGAAATTTGAACAATTGATAAAAATGTGAACTAAGCATTTTACACCTAATAAAAGTAAATCAAAAGACCAACACATAAACGTAAATGAAGGGTCAGAATATAAGTTAATATTCTAGCGTTTTGGAGAGACAATTGTTTGAGAAATAGTTAAATATCATCTTCCCTTGGGTTAATAAAACGGTGCAGTGTTAAGTAAAGATAGGGGGAAGAGAGAATTAATATGGCAGACAGATTTGTGGGGACTATAGATTAATGGACTAGATGGAAATCAAGAAACGAAATGGTTAATGAAAAGTGAATTAATATTAATGGAAAGTAAAAAAGATAATAACGTATTACTATAAGGTTTCAATCTATTCGGTTATCTTTAGGAAACGGTTAATACTCACTTATATATCATTTTGTGAGTCAACGGCAAAAGGGCAATAGAAGTGTTATTGTTTGGTTAAGCTTGGGAAATTATAAAAAGTGGGGAAATTTGGAAATGTCGATAGTATCAATGCCAGTACTATTAAGAAAAAAGTCGTATGAATTTGAGAAATATGGCTTTGTTAATCGCAGACGTGTGGAAGTGAGAGAAAATGTTTAGCGATTCTTAACCAGGTGAGAAAAGCTTGTAATCCGTCTCATAAAATTTTGAGGACTTAAAAAAGGTGACTTATTTTAGCTTATTAGAATTAGATTATAAAATACATCACTAGGGTATATTAAATTAAATATATATATATATATATATTAACTTACTAAGGTGGGTAAGTTAGCTAGTTTTCATTCAGGATAATTAGTGCAGATGAACTGACAAATATTAATAAGCGATATAAGAAGCATGAGGAAGGAAGAGAAGAACCACCGGCGATAGGAAGTGACGTGAGATAAAGAAAGAAGGCTTTTTTTACTTGGATAACTGTAGATCAAAGGTGGAAGTAATATTGACAAGGCCAAAATGTATGTTAAAAGATAGTAAGAAATAAGAACTACGTTTCACTCTAACTCTGAGCCCAAAAGTGTTTTCCTTTAATATGTAGTAATACACAAGAAACTTGATATTTCAGTTTTCATTTCTATCCATTTAAAATCGAAAGATCGTTTATAAAGTTTGTTTTAGCATTTTTGTGGGTTAACTGAACAAATAACCGCCCCTGCAGGACGGGGGTCAGAACTGCTACTAATCAACACATTAGACGCTAAAGAGAACAGACAGACACGAGGGAGACGTATCGAAAGTGGGGAATTAAGAAGTTGATTATGAATAGACCAACAATATAACATGAACAAGAAAAAAAGAGAACGGAAATAAAAGAGAGAAATAATAAGTGGAGGAGGAGCAACAAAATGAGTCTGAACTCTTTGATATAATTTTATGAAGAAACAGAACCTAACTTATAATATAGAAGATGATTTAGAAAAAATAGTATGTAATTAGAAGAAAGAAAACTATTTAGGAGATCACGGAAAGAAATACAAAGAAAGAGGATGATATTGAGAGGAAAATAACACATAGGAAGCTCTTAACTTTGTTTGAAATGTTAAAATAGAAAATGATGAAAAGAAAAGACTTCGAATGAAGAAATAAAGAAAATGAAAGATAAAATAATAAAAATAAATAGATGTGCATAAAGAAAAAAAGGGAGAAGTAAAGAGTTAGTAGTAGAATGAAATGAAGAAAAATGAGAAAGAAAAGAAAAGGCGATCGAGGAAAAAGAAGTAGAAGAAGCGGTAGAAAAAAGGGAGACATCAAAATATGAAAACTCTTTGTATAACTGTTACAAAAGAAAGCGGCTGAACGATCAAATACAATGGAGCCAATCTATAATCCTATTGTATGCAACTCTTTATGATGCGAATTGATGTAAAAATTTGCATTATTCAACTAATGTCTTTGTTTTTATGTTATTTTAAACAAAACACGACATTTTTTAAACATCAGTTGTATATTACATCCCGTTTATTTGCAGATTGTACTCTAAAACATTCTGGTAGGTGAATTTGCTAGTAAATATTTTTACGGATGAAATATGGGTACGAATAAACTATCAGGCTTACTGACATGGGATGTCATAGACAGAGTAGTATAGATCAACACTGGCTAAGAATCAAAAGTGTGGCAACAGGAAAAGGGAAGTGACGTAGAGAAAAACAGAGAATTCTGGTCGAAAGAAACTGGGTTAATCTCAGATAAGCTTATCAACGTTTTCTGTCTCTGTCTGCCTGTCTGTCTGTCTCTCTCTCTCTCTCTCTCTCCCTCTCTCTCTCTCTTCACGATAGAATAGCTGAGATGTAATATACCAGCAATTATACAATTAACGAACACCGTTTAAAACAGTTATTATGTAATGAAACAGGCTGCGACTCAATAAACCATTATTGTTAATTTGGAGTATTCTTCTGTCTTTAAAAAAGAATACTATCTAACGATTTGATTCCAGCGTTTCCATGGCGTAGCAAACATTGGCAGGAACAGGAACTGGTGCGACAACCTGACCTAGGTTAAGAGAGAAGAAGAACGAACAAAGTATGATTTGTTAATTGTATACGTTAACTGCGTCGGAATTCGAAAAGCCTTTACTGCAAACAAGGGCTTCCCAAATCGTCACCCATTTAGTATTGGCCACGATATGCGTGCTTACCTTTGATTGTACAGAACCAGCTCAGGATATGCGTTGCTTAACTTCTTCCTTTGAAGGATAATAATGGCAATGAAACGTTTCTCCTGGACAACGCTGAGCACTGTTTCTATAAATATGAAATCAAGGAGGCCTCCTAAGCTCTACTAAAATCATTCTTTCTGATTCCTCTCCCTTTGATGAGAACAATAATCTGAAGAATGAAAATAAACAATAATAATGTGACGTTGGCGTAAAATATTATCCAAACCTATCACTATGACATCATGTACCAATCACTATCACGTAATGTGCGCGATAATATTAAACATTGTGATCACATTAAATGACCTCCCCCACAAAAAAATAACATTATTTTGTAACTTTTAGATATTAGTATCCAGGGGTTATGCCGGTTAAAATAATACCTACCTTGTGGGTGTTTGTTGTGTATTTTTCAAGTTTTAGCGAGACATACATACACACACATTGTTGCCGTATATATATATATATATATATATATATATATATATATATATATATATATATATATATATATATATATATATATATATATATATATATATTGAGATGGTGGTGTTATCTTTACAATTGATGAAAATAAAATGTTTATAGTTTGTCTCTATCACTGTTAAACATTCACCTAGTTTAATAATCATCAGTAACCAAATCAGAGCTAAAGGAAATGACGTTTCGGTAAAACACACTAGAAGAAAATCATGTGTTTCAAATTGTATTGATATTATCAATTTTGCAGGAAGAGGCGATAATTCAATCATTTAAACTTTTGACATATCTTTAGGGATTTGATTTCTTTTCTAATTTGCGCTTTTAACCTTTCTTTGGCTTTTTTGTGACAATTGTATTTCTTTGCAGTCAGGGTCTATTCGGTCCTTTTTTCTGCAGACAGACTTGGATTATCGAGGGACAGTTTTCTTTAGGGCAATTGGCATCTATTGTTCATTGTGGTTTCTAGCAACATGACAATTCACCTCTTTTACATTCAATTGTCGCAAATTGCTGGTGTTTCTATATAAAATCGATGTGTAATGCTTATTATCTTAAGTAGACTTGTGTATAAAAAAGAAAAAGAAAACTCAATGTAAAATCACAAAATGTCATGTAGGACATTTGTGAATTTTTATGTAATTAGTCCTGATAAACAACCTTCCTAGAGTTGGAATCTCGAACAAAATATCCGATTTGCAAACCTACAATTGCTTAAGGAGTAGATAGGTTCTGCCTATCGCCGGTCCTTGCACCCCTTCTTTGTTTATTAGTCAGGCGCAGAGGTAACAGCGCTGAAACACCTCTAAACACTCAGTACCTAGCCTTGTTTCCTTACTAGGACAATGAACGCCGTTCTCTTTCTCTGTATTTGGGCAACTTGGGAAAGTTTTTTCGTCACTAAGTCTTACATGACCAGTCTGAATCTCTCTTGTTTCGACAGGTTGTGGGTAAAGGTTAGACAGCTTGTCTGGCTGCTGTTTCCGACTGACAGCAAGGAGCTCAAACTCTTGGGTAGCGCCAAGAACGGCTGCTCCATCATCAGTTGCATAATACTGTGGGTAGTTGTATGTGCCATGTCGCGCATGGAAAGGGGCCCTGCAATTATCTCCGGTGGGCTTTCCCGAGGCCACAACCCCCATGAACCAGGTCGTGACTAATGAACTGGTTGTGTAAGCTTATTGGCACCAAACAAGTACCCACCTTGACCAACCCACTCTATAATCAGAACAAGCATGTCATTACAAAAAATAAAAGCAAACCTAAACCAGACACTCAACAAAAAACACTTTCGCCTCCGCCATTGAGGCTCGCATTCACAAATATCTGGGGACTTAGAACCAACATCAACGACGTAGAAACCTTTCTCCTGACAAACTCCCCGGATATCCTAGCTCTAAGTGAAACTAACCTACAATCCTCAAACTCCTCTCACCACTTTGACATGACTACCTCCCACTCTACCGTAAAGACTCTGACAAACATACGTATAATTTCTCCTTAGCTCACTCCCGCTTTCAGACTGTCGATTTTCTGACCCGCATTCCCGATCGAGTAGACCAACAAGCCTCACTTCTAGACCTTTTCTTGACCTCAATTCCCGAGGCTTGTGTGACAAAAGCTCATAGCCCACTCGGGAATGCTGATCACATTGTACTAATGATACATATTCCCCTAAAAAGTCGTCCAAAAGCTGATGAACCGTTGCTCAAAACAACACGATACTACGAGCAGGCTGATTTTGAGATCACATCAGTGACGCCTCATGGAGGGAAACCTTCTCACTCCCTGCCGACTAGTGTGCAAACCAATTAACTGGATGGGTCAAAGCAGGCATTGAAGCCTATGCCCCCTTGCGAAAATTCTTTAGCAAGTCCCACTCTCCTCAATGGTTCACTTCGGAATGTGCAGCTGCCATTTTTGAGAGGCAACAAGCATTTCGTAAATTCGGCCGCCATAAGTCAGCTACTAATAGAAATAAGTTTATAGAGTCAAAAAATAATTGCAAGGTCGTGATAGGCGAAGCGGAGAGAAGGTATAATGAGTTAACAAAAAAACGCATCCAGTCACAGTAACTAGGTACTCGTGACCTCTGGAAAATCTATAATAGTGTAGTGAATAATGGTCAATCAACGATTTCCCCACTATCAAACCACAATGATGTTGTTTGCACGGCCACTGATAAGGCTGAACTACTTGCCAAGCGTTTTGCTTCTAACTCTACTTTGGACTCAGATAACCACCCCCTCCCTAAATTCATATTGCAGACCAAAGCCACACTTGATAACCTGGTCATCACCCCATCCCAGGTCAGAGACATAATAAAAAACCTTGACACCGCCAAAGCTTGTGGGCCTGATCTTATACCTATAATAGTAATAAAGAAATTCTCTGCTGAATTGGCTCCTGTCCTTTCTAACTCTAAAAGAAATGCTTAGCTGAATCTTGCTTCCCCGATAGCTGGAAAATTGCCTCTGTAGTACTAGTCTACAAGTGTTTTGGGAATAGAACCGATCCTCAGAACTACCGCCCAATCAGTCTACTGCCGATCTTTGCTAAAATCTTTGAATCCTTAATCAATCTAGCGATAGTACGGCACTTAGTTAATGCTAAACTTCTTTCTGATCGCCAGTATTGATTTAGACAAGCACGATCTACTGCGGACATCCTAACGGTCATCTCTGAACGCATGTATCATACACTCGACAAGGCAGGAGAGGCTAGGGCAGTAGCGCTTGATATACCGAAGGCCTTTGACAACGTATGGCATAAAGGGTTTCTATTGAAAATACGCTCATACGGTATTACTGAGCAATTACTTAATATAATAGGATCCTTCTAAACAAAAGAAAAATCCAGGTTGTCCTCGATGGCCGTTCATCTATGCAACATGACATAAATGCTGGTGTAACCAAGGGATCTATCCTTGGACCTTTATTGCTCCTGATCTATATAAACGATCTCCCTGATGACATAGAGTCTGAGATTGGTTTATTTGCTGACGACACCACGCTTTACTCTCGCCATGTTGGCAAAACCGACCCGATCATATCCGAGGCAATGGCTGAATCTTTAGAAAATGACCTTCAGGCTGTATTTGATTGGGGTCATAAATGGCTGGTAACTTTTAATGCCGCAAAGAAAAAGCTCCTTTCCTTCAATAACTACAAGAAGCCTCTCCAACCACCTATTGTCATGGCAAGTAACACCCTACTTGAGAGTTCATCATTCAAACTCCTCGGCCTAACCTTCACAGGTAACATGAATTGGAACAAATACATTGAAGACATTGCCAAGGCTGCCGCAAAGAAGGTTGTCTCCCTCTACCGTGCTAGTAAACTCCTCACACCTGATATTATCCTGTATCTCTACATTGATGGAGTATTGCATGCATGGAGTATTGTTGTCACATCTGGACTGGTGAAGCATCTACTAGTCTCTCCCTCCTTGACAAGGTCCAAAAAAAGAGTTACTAACCTAATAGGTCCCTCACTGTCAACCAAGCTCCAGTCCCTGTCCCATCGCCGCAATGTGACATCCTTGTGTTTGTTTTAAAAATACGTCAATGGATTATGCTCCGATGAATTGGCTATTCTGGTGCCTTTTCGACGTAAATTCACTAGACTAACTGTGGAGGTCCCAGATGCCGAAAAGCCATTTACTCCAATAGCTTCTTTCCTCGTGCTGCTGGCCTCCGGAACTCCTTCCCCGCCCCCTGTTTCCCCGACAGTACTGACATGCAGAAATTTAAAACTAATGTAAACAGACATCTCGCTGCGCAGATCCAAATTTTGGTTGACACCCCAACCTTCCCTCCTATTCTTTTTTTCTCAGTAGCCCCTTAAGTCTACAGTGGCGGCCTGCCTTTTTTGGGGTGAACTATGTTAAAAAAATATATAATACTAAAATTCATTTTTTTATATAATTATGATTCGAAGGGTTAATCGATTGCAATATGAAAAACTTTCCGAAATAATTAACGTTTACGCGTATCCAACTTCTTACTCTCAAATAATTTAAATCCATCTGAAAAAGATTGAAGCTGCTACAGCTGTATAGCTATTACGAAGTAAATATTTGTTAAATTTCGTGGAAATAATACGTTACATAGTGTTTGCATGAGAAAATAAGAAACGACGATGAATGTATTACGTATTGTTTTATTGGCAAAAATACATTAAAAATGATGTTTCTATAAACCGTTTACCCCTCCGTATGTACTCGGATTCCATCGTATACCCGTTCGGGTTCTCGTCATTCTCGTGAACTGATATACCGTCACTGTGGTGTCGTAGGCCGTAACGGTGACAAAAATCGATGATCTACGGTGTCCTTGTCAGTGGGGATAGTAAAGTATGTCTCGCAGCTTTCAGAGAAATAATCCACCCCGTCCAGTCGGTTCTAAGTAGAAAACAAAAACCATACATTAAAGTCAACAGAGTACGCTCAACGTCAACGAAATACAGCGAGGCACTTGTCTTGTATTTCTCGTATTTACAGCAAGCTTTAATTACAGGAAATTTCTGTTGTTTTGATGCTAAATGCAAATCTTTAATTAGCTCAATTCTCTACTCTTCATTCTGCAGTGGGAGTTACTAACATGACAGTCGCTTGTTCCTGTTAACGACAATAACATGCGTAAAGGAGAGGATGGTTTCGCAAATTGGCTGACTGTCCATCAGCTAAAACTCTGTGAAACTCTCTAAATGTACTAAAAAACTTATAACTGTACTCTGTGCATGCATTTTTATGCATAAACCGCGTTACCCGGCTACACGCTTGTTTGAATTTCACTTGTTTTTCCAGAGATCTGGTGTTTCGACCAGATTTGTTGACATTCAGGTCATACTTAACCCTAGCTGATATCTGCAGCTCTAGTTACCGTTTTAGACAATTTTGACTATGCGTAGCTAAAACAATTCCTGTTATATTTAGTCAAACATTTTTCCTACTCATATGAATTGTAAATTGACAATTTTCCGTTTCTAGAGAGCATTTCTCTACGTATATACTGGTATATTCAATCACCTTAATTTCTTTATAAGCTCAGAACATTGTCACAATCGTCAACTTCTTCTATGTTAAATACTTTTTATTTGGCACCATAGAATCAATCATCAAGAGACAGAGACATAACCCGAAAAAAGAACGCAGTTTATAAATACATGACAAAATCAATCAATATAGGTTTTCAGAGCAATGGTGACAAGGATCAACCATTTGTGCAATAAGAAGTTCCTTCTTCTATAACATGAAACTCGCAACGCCTCTGGCAAATAACTTTTACGTTCCTCTGACCCTTCACTCTGTGTCCAACAATCAGTCCTTGATCCACAGCGGGACTAACCACCTTAATGGCTGTGCTTGGCCTCCTCCTCTCAGATGGGCTTTCCACCTTGATCCTACCTGAAACTTCTACGGGCACCCCATGCACAGATACCAGTTTCGTAAAACTCACCTCTGTATAGGTCAACTACGTGAGTTAATGACTCCTGGTTTCCCATAAGGTCCGCTAATTTCTTCCTGATCTTTCTCACGTCTTCTTCTGAGACGGTTCCGACCATGACGTTAATGGCCTTCTCAACTATGGGTAACAGTGCGGTTTTCTGTCTTGTCTGAAATAAATCTATTTTTCTCAGATACAGGTTTACCTCTCTCCACTCATCCTCCCATGCTCGTGTATTCTGTTACAATGAGTGGTGCAACAATCGGAGCTATTCTTAGTTAACACATCGGTCAAAGTCCGGTGGAAGCGTCCAACATATGCGATACTTTGTGAATAATAAATTAAAGTGGGCACGTGTCGTATGTTTAACCATTCTCTTATCACTTGGTTTACGTTTTGCGGTCTATTGCTAGTGACCAGCTTTTCAGGTCCTCCATAACTTGAAAAGATCTCAATTAGAATCAGGTATAACACTGTCTGAGCCTTCTTGTCTGGGATAGCGAAGGCTCCGGTGAATTCGTTAGCTAGTCCACGAAACGTAGTATATACTGGTTCCCTATGATTAGTCGTTAATACGGTAACGAAATAACCACCTCGCTTTAAATCCAGAGCCAATAATAATATCTGCCAATGAGGTGTGTCTTATCGATCCCCAGATGACCGATTTCCTCATTACACTGTTTTAGATGTATGGCTTTTGAGCACAAAAAATCTGATGCTTCCTTTCTCAGCCTTCTCTGTGAGATACCACTTCTTACCCTCATGTATCACAAACCAGGAAGTACTGTTTGCCTCTACCTTTGTTTGTCTGTGTTCTATTATATCTCTTCACCTTCGATTCTCATTCTCTCCCTTACTGTTATTGTCTATACCAGTGGGAATTAATGACACCTATCTAAAATTCCATATTATCCATTACTTGTTCCCATTCCACTGATGTTGTCTCAATCTGTTTTAGAATCCGGGACAACAAATTAACAAATCTATTGTCTTTCGATTCTATCTTGTAGTGGTACCCACTCAATTTCAAGGTCCACTGTGCGATCTTCTTATTTGTCTACTCCGCCTGTAACATACATTTTAAAGGTTTTTGGTCGGTCTCGATCGTAAAGACCATCCCGTTAAGGTAACAGTCTAATTTTCGAATGTTTCTCATGCTTCCTTTTCGATTATCGCGGCTGTGCTTTTTAGAGCCTATGTAAAAGGAAATATACGAGAACCTTCTCGAGTATTACTGGAACTGCTCAATCTTTTCGGGGCATGTCTGTGTCAATACCGTTCTTATACACTGGGCACTAGCGTCTGCGTAGAGGATCATGGATCTGGTTATATCGGGATATGTCAACAAAGGCACCGCTTATTGAAGGCCTTGAATGCCCTTTGACATTCCTTTGTCCACTTAGCCGACTAAAGGCGGGAACGAATAGCCTGTAATAGTCGAATGTCCCCTGTAAATCCTTGGACCTGCCTTATCGTCGTTGGTTCTGGCATCGCCCAGATTACCTCCACGTTATCCAGATCCGAACGGATGCCGTCTTTATAATGCCGTCCAGGTAAGCTATGGAAAAGTCCTCCATGCCTCTCAGCACTATCGACATGAGCTGGGTGAACACACTAGAGGAGTTGGACAGACCAAAAGTATTAACCGAAACTGGTATAATCCCGCGTGACACGCGAAAGCTTTCTTCTCGTGATATTTTTTTCAGAGCGACATTCCAACACCCGAATCACAAAACTAGGGTATAAGAACAGGTAAATTTTCTTAACCAAGCCAATATATCATCGATCAACGGCAAGGACACCAGCAACGGCTTGATGACCGCGTTCAACTGCCTAAGATTACGCATACCCCCGCTCCTAGAATTTTATCCACCGCCTCTTTCACCAATTTCTTTTTGTGGATCGGTCTCAATTTAATGGGTGGGAAGTGATTGCCAGTATCAATCTTTATCTCCACCGTCGTCGTTCACTCCAACGCTTTATCGATGTAGTCTATTACGTCCCGGTTGTCCACCAGTAACCAACTGGTTTGCTCGCGATACTCTTCAGGGGCAACTGGATCCTCTCCCCACACCTTGACATAGCTACTTATTCCTCACTTGAGTTATGCAGGCGTGCCCTAATCCTTGCCGTCCGGCACGCCGTCTTAGCTATGACCTGGGATACCCATTCACTCCCATTAAAAATGACTTCACTAATCATGACCTCCTCTTCGCCGTCTCCATACGTCTCCACGGATATTATTTGATACAGGTCCTCACTTAATGCCTCCTTGCCGGGCATTATCCCGGTGCAGGACACCGCCGTCCTCGTGGGGGGAGGTTTTTTCAACCAGTCTGCGACTCTCAACGGGGTGCCACCGACAGCTTCTCTTCATAACTGGCTACTACTGACGGAAGAGGTGAGAGTGTTTATCCGTCTTGAGGTCCGTCGTCTCGTTCCTTCCTACGTCGATATTTCTAAAGAAGTGTCTCCTTGTAGGCTACGGCCAGTTTGGTTTCCCACGAGGGTTCTTGACCTTGGAACAACCTTGCCCCTTCGTAGAGCAGCCCCTCTTAATATGGTCTGACATTACGCAGCGCTTAAACCTTTGTGACCTGCAGTTCAGGGGAAATACCCTGATGGCCACATGTCCAACGAATGACTGATCGAGTAGTCAGTGGGCCCACCCTGCTTTTTATCTCACGTCCAATTGCCATTAGGCGTTACCGGGTACCTTGATCTTGGGACCGTAAGTTTATCTCGAGTCGTCATCACTGAACCATGTAATCCACTTTCTAACCCCGTACTTCATATCCTCATATCCAAACTAGCTACCGCGGCTGTACTCAACCGTAACGGTCCTGCGAATCGATAGGGTTGTTGCATAAACATTTGCAAGCTGTGGAATGTCTTGAAAATTCTTTTCAACCATCAAATTTTGTCTCTCTGATAGGTTTATAAAAGAAGCCTGAACCACATAGTATCAATGCCGGCGTGCCTCAGGGACTTATTTTGGACAGAACCCTCTCCCTGATCTTCATCAATTATCTCCCAAATCACATACTAAGTTCATTCGTTGACATTAATGCAGATACCACAACTATCTATGACATCAGTTCAAAGACCATTCATGCTCTTTCTCTTCCGACCTGGAGCAGGTATTGCAATTGGGAAACAGTTGGATGGTTACTTTCAATACATTTAAAATCAAGCTTCTCTTCTTTTCACCACCAATTCTCGGGTCTCACTTTGCCCCAATTGCAATGAATGGCTCTCTCTTTGAAGAAACCTACTGCTCTGATAAGCTCCTAAGACTGACCTTCACACCAGACCTCAAATGGAAGACTTACATCAAATCTGTTGCGAAGGTCGCTGGAATAATTGTTGGATCTTACTACCGCTCCAGAAAGTATCACACTTCTAATGCAATCATTTACTTGTATAAGAGTCAAATATGTAATAATATAGAGTACTGTTGCCACATCTAAGGTGGTGTCGCTCAGAACACCCTTTCCTACTTTGGCAGAATACAAAACCGGCTTCGAAACCTAGTTTGGGTGTGCTCTTCTCTTCCCTATATCCTCTTTCTCACAGTAGATACATTGCTGGCCTTTCTCTGCTCTATCGTTATTTTCGTGACAGGTGCTCGACTGATCTCTACTCTATGGTTCACCCCTTTACAACAAGAACTCGTCTAGCTAAAACAACTATAAATAATTTCCGTTATCCTTCTGTGTGCCTAAAACTGAACCGAACTTCCATGAGCAAAGTATTTTTCCAAGAACAATTCGTCTGTAGAACACAATATGACTGGGCTGCTTTACAGCTGGCTATATCATGGTCGTTCTAGAACATCTGGCTTAAGATCTTAAGGTTTTTGTTTGCTATCCACTTTTTTTTTTAATTTATTATTTACTATTGATGCAATATCTTTTATTTCGAAAAGTACCTAAGATCGCTGATATTTCGAAATTAGACCAATTCTGCAAAGTATTTTATAGGTTTAAAAATAATTGTGACTGACGGACGAACTGACAAAATCCCGATTTATATAAGACTAGCAGGGCAACCCGGCGTTGCTCGGAGTCATAAAATATAAAATAGAAGAAAATCGCGTGTGTAACATCTTTATATTCAAATTTCTATTTCTCACCCTCTCTCTATAGCTGTCTCTTTATCTTTCTACTTTTCTCTTCCCTGGTCGCCCCATTTCACCGCTACTTTCTCATTTTGTCTTTTGTGAAAGCTGTAGATTCCTCTTACGTTGCCCAGGGCAAAAGTATGACATATTTCTATAAAACTACTATCTCTGTCTGCGCCTTCTATATAGGTACTTATCTCCGACCCGGTGTTCATACTTCATACGTACCTATCGCCACCCCGGTGCGCATACTATATAGTACCTACCGCCACCCCGGTGCGCATACTATATACGTACTTATTGGAACAAAAAACCTACGGAGCCTACAGCTGACAATTAGTTATGAATACGCGAAGGATTATCCGAAAGACCCAGAAGATCAAAAAAAGATTAATCAAACGAAAACATTCTCTGCTATACAATAATATATGTCTAAACGAAAACATGATGCCACGGGATATATATATATATATATATATATATATATATATATATATATATATATATATATATATATATATATATATATATATATATATATATATAAATATTAAATAAAGTGTTACAACAACATCCGGACCAAGGTTTCAGATCCGAGAAAATCGGACCTTCATCAGCGGAGTCGTATAGCTTAATGAGTGAGAACAACCGCCAGGAATTTCAAACTATTGTCCGTTGGAAAGATAGAACACTTTCAGATTTAAAATTGTCACGTGCGTGGAATATTCGTAGTCAGTTATGGAAAAGTTACAGATCAAAACAACAGCAACGCTGTACATCGAAAAAGCAAGAAATTAAATGGGAATAACGTTAACAGTTGGACAGATGGGAACCTAGCATGTTTAAATTGTCACGTGCGTAAAAATTACGTGACCCGTTATGGAAAGTATTCAAATTTAACTAATAGAGACGCTATATATCTTATCGAAAGTAAATGGAGATAACGTTAAAAATAAAAATAAAATTAAATTAAGTTAAAAAATATATAAATTATAAAATTAAAAATTATATTGAAATAATATGCTAATGTAATAATATATTTCTAAAAATATTAAATAATAAATCATTAAAAATAAAACTTATAATTAAATAAATTGTAGTCACACCATTTATAAATTTATGAAGTTGTACATAAATATAAAGACAATGCAAACACAGCACTAGTTACTCAGGTATGGGAATTAAAACATTACGGGACACCCTTCACCATCGAATGGAACGAGGTAGAGAGAAGGCTTTCATACTCATCAGCTTCAAACCTATGTCCCCTATGCAATGCGGAGAAATACAACATAATACGGGTCATGTATGACCCTGGCATACTTGCTTTAAATAGAAGGAGCGAGGTATTCAAAAGAATGTATTAATTGGAGGGAGGTACACTCAATTAACTTGGGAGATAGGTTTACAGAGAGAGAAACATCCTAGGCAGGACTAATATTTGCAACAGTTTACAACACAAGCAGAATTAAATTTATGAATATAAAAAGGATAACGATAAATGTGAGAATATGATAGAATTAATGCATACATATAGCTAGACACTGATCTGTAGATATAAAAGGTTTTATGAGGGGAACAATCTATGCCCATGTTACTATATGTCGCGTTTATATATCTTTGAAGAGTGAGTTCTTCGTGGGCAAGGGTTGCATTTATGATTTTTTTTTTTAAAGTTTAAATATTGTTTTAGAAATTCTTTAGGGAATTTTTTTAAAACGTTTCACTTTGGAATTAAAGATAATTGCTCAAGGGGAGGGAGGAAAGTCGGCTGAGTGAACCGTGTTGTTTTGTCTACCCATAACCTCGCATGCATCATGTCCCATTAACAAGTTTCACCTTATTTTGGATAACTCCTTGCTTGTAGTTTAAGGCATAACAGTTAAAATATGAAGGGGTTTATTAAATTTAATATTTTACAATTTTCAATGTTTATTAATTTAGAATTTTTGACAGTTTTTTTTTCAAATTTTTCTTTTTCAAAATTTCCTTTTTTCCCTTTCCTTTATTTTATAATATTATTTATGATGATATTTATAACCATCATATTAATATTGTTACTTTTATTATTATTATTATTATTATTATTATTATTATTATTATTATTATTATTATTATTATTATTATTATTATTTTTTTTTTTTTTTTTTTACTTGATTCATAAATCAATTATGTTTGAGCCTTATTTTATTCTCTCTTATATTTAATTACTTTCGATTTGTTCCTTATTTCAAATTTTGATTATTATATTATTAAATTAATTCATTTCATCATTAATACTTAATATAATTTATTATAATGATTCATTATATTTTTCTTAATTTTGTTAATAAAATAATTTAAAAAATTAAAAATATATTATTTTTTTCATTCGCTAATGCTAAACCAATTTGGATTTTTATCGCGATTAAAGAGTTGTCAATCTTCCACCATTTGATTTTTTTGTTTACGCAACATGAGAGAAACCTCCAGATGAGCTTAGTCTCTGTCAGCTGAGGCATGCATAATCCACCGGCCTGTGGATCACACTCTGGTGCCAAGCATCCTGAGTTCCAGCCATAGGTATATAGCCATACTACTAGAAGATATTTTATTTTAGCTTTTGTTAAGGCAGACATCTAGGAGAAGGAACACTTCGATATAACACCTGCGGTTTAAGTGACTACTGATCATCGGACAGTTTGTCTAGCACCGGGTTCATAGTCACCGATATTCAGAGAGTGGTCGTCGTGTCGCACAAACGTATATTGCTATAATCCTGTTGCTGTGCTGGTACATTTGGCTATGTGATTCATATTTAGATACTATCTTTGTGTCTAGGTTAGCGGGATGAATGTAATGAGTAATACGACATTTAATTTCAAAATGGCTTGTTGGAACGTCACAACCTTACATTTTAGTTATGGTTCTGAGCGACCGGAGAGACGAACATCACTTGTTTAACTAGAACTTCAACATTGATATAGCAGCCTTGTCACAGACAAGATTGTTGTAGGAGGGTAGTCGTGTAGAGGAGTGCTCTGAATATATATATTTTACTGGATTGGGAAACAGTAAAGCGAACGACACGACCATGGCGTAGGATTTGCTTTTAGAAAATGGGTTGTTTCTAAACTCTAGAATATTTCTTGTGGTCTAAATGAGCGCATTATGACCTTACGTTTGCTTCTATCTGGTCAGCTATATGCAACTTTTATTTTGTTATGCTCCTACATTGAACAGCCCGCCTCAGCTAATAAGATCGTTTAATCTAGATTTTAAAAGAGTTACACTCACTGCTCCACGACATGATATAATTGTCTTTTTAGGGGATTTCAATGCGAGGGTGGATAGGGAATATCAAACATGGCGTCCACTCGGACGTTATGGAGTTGGAAGTATGAATTAGAGCGAGTTGCGTTTACTGTAAATGTGTTCGGAACTGAATTTAGTGAAACATAAGTATAAGTACACATGAATTCATCCACGATCTAAGCAATGGAATTTGATCGATTAAGTCATTACCCGCAGACGCGATCTAAAAGATGTCTGCAAGGTTTGAGTCAAAATGAATGCCGAGTGCTGGACAGATTATCGTCTTGTGTGTGCTGACATGAGGTTCGTAATTAGACCGAAGGGGTGATTCGGCAACGTCAAGTGTCCTCGGAGAATAAATGTTGCAAAGCTGAAGAATGAGAAAACTGGTCTAGTCCTTGAGCAGATATCGTTTGATGGTACGTTGGAGTGTTTTAAGAAGTGTGTTTATGAAACAGCGGTAGACGTTATTGGTCTCACGAAGAGAAAGCATGAAGACTCGTTTGATAACAATAATACTCTCATCGCTCAACTGCTACAGAAAAAGCATGAACTTCATAAAAGACGGATTGATAGCTGGTTGTCACCTCAGGATCTGAAGTCTGTGACGCCGTCATACTTTTCTATTAAATCAGAGTTGTAGAAAAACTTAGATGGATGAAGAATGAATGGTGGCGACAGAAGGCTTGTGATATCCAGCATGCCGATGATGCTAAAAAGAGAAAAACAATGTATGACCTGATGAAGACAGTCTATGATCTTAGCTATTCTAGTATAATCCCATTAAAATCCGATTAAAATCCCAAGATTAAGGATCCAATCAAGCTACTTGATAGATGGGTAAAGCATTATACTGATCTGTTTTTTTCTAATCCATCGATAGTCAGTACAGAGGTGATAAATAGCTTGCCTCTAGGGCTATCATTGCCGAAATAGATTCTGTTCCTGCTCTCAAGGAAGTAGAGGAGGCTAGATGGCATTTGAGATGCGGATGTATTAGTCCTTCGATGTGGTGGAAGACCATTAGCAGTAACAATTAAAGGGTTGATTGACAACATATGGTTTGACGGGCATGTTTACCAAGATGGGCGTGACTCCATTATGGTCTCTTTGTAGAGGGGCAAAGAGAGAAACAATGAGTGCGGTAATTATCGAGGCATCTCTTTTTTGAATAGGACAAGAAAGGTTATTTACCAGAATCCTGTCGAATGGCCTGAATGCCTACATCTGTCCGTTTATGCTTCCTGAGAGTCAGTGTGGCTTTAGAAGAAATATTTATACCACTGATACGATCTTAACGGCACGTCAAATACAGGAAAAGTGTATTGAACATCTTCTAGACCTATATCAAGTCTTTGTTGATCTGATGAAAGTGTTCGATACAGTTTATCAGGATGCGCTGTAGAAGGTATTGGGTAAGTTGGGATGTCCTCCTGACTCCTTAGTGCACGACAAAAGGAAAGAACGTTTCAACTGCAATGGTTGACTCTCTGCACCCGCTGAGGTTGGCAATCGTGTTAAACAGTGTAATGTACTTGAACCTACTTTGTTTTCCATATAGTTCGCTGTAACTATGTCATTGGCTTTCACTAATGTGACAATGTATATTCGATTTCGCACATCAGCTCCGTTGTATAACTTACAGCGTATTACGACTTTGTCAAGGACATTCTCAACTATTGTTCGAGATTTGCTCTATGCAGATGATGTGGGTTTCTTGTCTCACTCGCAGAATTATATGCAGGATATCATTGATCGCTTTGCATGAGCGTGTAGAAGCATGCGTCTCACAATAATCTGGGCAAGACAAAGGCCATGTTTGCCCCAGCCCTTGACCACCCGTATCAGGAACCGGATATATTTGTTGAAGGCCACAGACCCTCTGTATTGGATCGTTTTATGTATCTGTGTAGTGTTATTTTGATTAACGGGTCGTTGGATGCTGAGATAAATGGACGTATTAAACAGGCTGGTGTGTCTTTTGATTATTTGGAGAAGTGAGTGTGGGCACCACCTCATATCAAGCTGGAAACTAATATTTATGTCTATGAGGCCTATGTTGTATCAACTTTGTTATAACCTTGCGAGACATGGAGAAAATGTTCAAATATAAGTAAATCCAAACGCACTTAAAAGGCCTTTTTTATGGTCCAGGAAGTTATCAAGAATGGCCAGTTTTTCTCTTTTCAATTCCTTTTAAGTGCGTTTGGATTTACTTATATTTGAACATTTTCTCCACACTGCTCCTACACAAAGGTTTTTTTCGCTTTCTACAAGTCATCGGACATCTATTCAACAGAAATTTACCACCCGGACAAACCACGTATCTTTTTTACGGAACTTTTCTTTCACTACGTTTTTTTAATAATATTTTTAATATATTTTTTAAATATTTGAACTTTTGTTTTTTCGAAAGCCAACTTATCTGTCTGTATTTCTCCTCTGATGATAAGATTTCGATCTTTGAAAAGCCTTGGCTTAAGGAAAGAATAATAAATACTAGTTTATTACTGAATACACCTTGCATTGAACAATTGAAATTTGAAATAAATTTGGACAATCGTCGCATGTTTATCACTCTTTTTTCTTCTCTCTCTCTCTCTCTCTCTCTCTATATATATATATATATATATATATATATATATATATATATATTTTATATATATATATATATAAATACACATTGCTTTTCATTATATCAGTGGAGGATAATTTTTCTATTTTATTTTCGCTTCCAACACGAAATGGATATGTGCATTAAGAAAACTATTTTTACTGTTACTTAAGGAAGTGTTCATTTTTGTTCATTCCTCATTTTCGTGCCTTTTTTTAAAAAATGGAACTGTTTCATATTTTGCTTTATTTCCCATTTAAATTTTACATTTTTTAAATATCTCAACATTGTCTCACTGGAAAATGAGTAACCCTTTCTTGAATTAGAAAAGTGCAAACTAAAGTAATTATCATAAAGCGCTCAGAAAACAATTGCACTTTTGAACCCAAAAAATGGCGTCCGCTTGATTGTTGCATCGTCAGTTTTACTTGGAATATATTTGCTGGCGTAATGAAGGAACACTTAGTAGAAAGAGATACTAATAAATGAAAAACAAACATCTACAAACACGCACATATATATATATATATATATATATATATATATATATATATATATATATATATATATAAACATTGCGTCATTGTTTCAATATCTCTTTGAATAAGTAGTAATCCTCATAGAAGTAACCCAAAAGGGAGATAAATCAGAAAAAAATTCAAAGATACGCTAGCATCAATCAGCATCAGTCACTAATATATTAGTAATTTTCGTAAACTAAAGACACTTTTTTATTAAGTAACTTTATTGGTTACCTATGTACATATATGTTTCAGCTGCGATCTCTTTCGCGGAAGTTGCACATATGTAACTAATAATGTTGGCATAAATAAAATGAATACTATATATACATATATATATATATATATGTATATATATATATATATGTATATATATATATATGTATATATATATATATATATATATATATATATAAATTTATGAATACATACACTTTGATTTTATTATACATTGGGGGATATATATGTGGTTGGAATATAAGTATCGATAATACTTTTTAAAAAGTACTATTTTAAGTGTATCAGACTAAGATTTCCGCAATATATTATAGTTTTAGTATTGAAATAAAATAAATAACGAAAACAAGGTAATATTTGTTTTCCGTCTGTTTTCTCAGTACTTTAATTACAGAATGGAGTCATTTTGTATCTTACAAAATGCTATTAGGCATTTAAAATTACTGTCGCACTGCCTTAGTACGTACATTCCTTCTTGTCTCTCCGTCCTGCTCTCTCAATCTGTATTTCTTTCGCTAAAAGTTCTTTAATGAACCTATTGACCACTTGCTTAAAGGTAAAGAAATCAAGATTTTATTTCAACAACAACAAAGATCGACTGTCGTTGTTTTTCTCCTTCCTGACTTGCCTATTTTGCAAATCATTCGGACATTCTCGTTGTCCTATAATGATGTACCAAAGGGCGTTTTCCTACTTCGGAAGCTGCTCTATGCGGCCGTCTTCCATAATCACTTGTTTGTATCTAGCTCTCTATCTATTTATCGTTATAATTTCATTAGCTATATATCTATTTTCTATTCATCGATATTTTCCGCATCTGTTCGTATAAATAGTTAGCTATATCAAAACCAATATGCAAGTATCAAGAAGTTTCCTCGGATGTATTACTGGCTTGGTAGGCCGAGAGCAGGCTCAAGGCGTTATCGCGAATAGTGGCGATGGAGAGGCGCTTGTAAAACCAAGTCAGTTCATAATGGTCCATGGTCTGGCGCATCATTAACAGACCAAGGCCGTTGAGGAAGTCGCGCGTGGCAGGGCTTATCGTTCCACTCGTCTCCATGGAGATCAGTTTAAACACAAATCTGTCGAGAAGGCGGCCATTTTAAAATGGATTTGAAGTTTAATATGATAAAATACTAGTAACGTAAAATATTAATACACCCAACTGCATACATAAACACTTATGTATATATTATCCAAGCGCACACTCATATATGTATGTATATATATATATATATATATATATATATATATATATATACCTGTGAACACATACAAAATACCCTGCTTATTGAACTTCAACGGATATAATACTGTGATTGAGTTTTAAAATTAAAATATGCAAGAATTTAAACTCGCTAAATTTAAAATATGTAAGAGTAGATGTAAATATAAACAGCGGTAAAAAAGTTAAACTTTAACGGTTAACACATTAAAATTTAAAAAATTTAAAACTTAAAAATAAAAATATTTAATTTTAAAATGAAAATAATCAAAAATAGTATATTAAAGAAATAAGAAACTTGCAAATATATTAGATTAACAATATATAAAAATTAATAAATAAATATCAAAGAAAACTAAAAAAAGTTTTAAAAATTAAAAATTAAAGATTAAAATTGAAAATTAAAAATTAAAAACTAAAAACTTAAAAATTTAAGTTTGCAAGCAAAAAACTTAAATTCAGCTTTTTAAATGAAATATTAAAAAATAAAAATAAAAAGTAAAAAAAAAGTTTTAATTCTCAATTTTTTAAATTATTAACTGTCAATTTCAAAGTATTTTCTGTCTAGAATTAATGTTTATATATCAAAATCTTGGATTATTGACAATGTGTCTTCTTAAATAAACGATAATAATGTTATATGCTTCATTATATCCGATAGTGTTGCATCTCAAAATGTAGACAGTAGGTGTCAGGTAAGTAGCGTAAAGCTTTTTCTCCGATTCACAAGCCTTTTCAAGAGCATTTAAGAGATATTCATGAAATGTAAACAGTACCCTGTTGTTGTGCACATGTTATGAAAGTGACCGTGCAGACGTTCCTTAAGATGGGTTGTGTGCACCCTGCCGTTATGTGTAGCTAACATTTATTCCATCCCCGGTGTGTATAACTGCACCATCTCAACATGTTTGAACACCGGAAACGTCTCTCTATCGTCCGTATTATTTGCCCAACATTTCATTAATATTCCCTGAACAAACGTATACACACAGGAATAATTTCAGTAATAAGTGGCCTTATCTGATTTTTACTGAATAAAAGATGAATTAGTTATTTAGTTTACAAAGATGTGTATTCTGATGGAAGTTTTGTTTCATTAATTAGGAAGCGGGGTCAGTAAAGCCATATCTAATTGATCAAATCCATCTTAACGGACAAGTTCACCTGACTTGGCCTCTTTTTCCTCTTTTGAATCTTCGGTTTTCAGTTAAGTATTCAGGAAATGCTGGTGTCGTCTTATGCAGTATGATCGTGATTTTACGACTGAATTATGGGGAAAAATCGTGTTAGTGTATGAAATAGAAAACTATAAGATAAGCACTTCGTATCTATGAACCAAATGTTTGAAATATGAGTAACATTCGGTTGCTCTTAAAATGACACAGATCGATAATGAGCTTCGTAATTTTCACAATACATAACGTAACATTCATGTACATTACAGAGACATTTCTCTTAAATATAACTATATATATATATGTATATATATATATATATATATATATATATATATATATATATATGTATATATATATAGTAGTTTGTAAATATGTTTCTAGCAAATAAGCTATAAAGAAACGCTCATGTTTCATTCCCGAAGAAAATAATCGGGCTTATTGACTGCAATTGGCTTGATGATTTCACTCGGCAATAAAAAAAAAAAACGTTTCTGTGTATCTTACTTGCCATACATATATTTTATTACGATTATTAAGCTCTGCTCACCTATTGAGTACCGTTGATCTAAATACTGATGAAACATATACAAACTATACTATATTACTTCATAACAATATATATATACAAGGAAAAGTAATACATTATATATATACATATATAATTATTATTTTATGTATATATATGCATATATATATATATATATATATATATATATATATATATATATATATATATATAATATATATATATATATTACTTGTATAGAGATAGAAGAAAAAAGAGTGATAAATATGCGACGATTGTCCAAATTTATTTCAAATTTCAATTGTTCAATGCAAGGTGTATTCAGTAATAAACTAGTGCTTATTATTCTTTCCTTAAGCCAATGCTTTTCAAAGATCGAAATCTTATCATCAGAGGAGAAATACAGATGGATAAGTTGGCTTTCGAAAAAAACATATATATATATATATATATACTATTATATATAACTATATAGTATTATATTTTACTATCTATTATTATATACTATTTAATATCATTACTAATATAAATATATATATATATATATATATATATTAGTAATAATATATACATATTAATATACATATATATATATATATATATTCTTAATTATTGCGATATACAGACGATATTTATTTAACATAATGAAATTAAAAGATAAGAGAATGAAAGAGCAAGCTGACCGGTTTCGAACCTTGCTCAACAGATTAAGAGAAAATAAAAATGCTATGGGTATAAAAGTTAGGGAAAGGGTGAAAAAAATGAATCAAATAGAAACTACATTAAGCCCGGATAGATGTTGTTTTTGTTTACAAAGAGAAGGTCTCAAAGACTAAATGTAAATAGTTTCTAGAATCTTCAGATGAAACAGAGTGTGTGGCTTACTAAGAATGAAGAATAAGTCAACACTGAATTTTGAGGAACAGGAACGGTTATTTATGAGATCTTCAGCGATGGTAGAACTACGCGTATTATGAAAAACATCCGTTGGTAAGTAATTTGCCTGACGAATTGTTGTAGGCACGTGTTGTTTGATCCGCATGTCTAATCTATGCGATGTCCACCCAATGTAGTGCAAACTGCAACTATATTTAAATAAATACATAATATAAAATTATTATGGTAAGGGGGAAGAACATCTTTTCGAATCGACTAGAAAATGGGTCAAGTGGAAAAAACAACACGTGTATTCGCGGTAAAATAGCATATATATATATATATATATATATATATATATATATATATATATATATATATATGTATATATATATGGGAGGTGAAGGTGGCTAAGTTGTTAACAATATGTTCTGATAACCTGAGTGTGCAAAGTTCTAATCTAGCACGTTCCACAGAAACAATTTCACTTAAGATGTTGGCAACCTACACGTAGTACATCCTGTAAGTACCTGATATCTTTCTAGAAAGAATTCTTACAAGAATAATATTACATCTTATTTATACTTACTGAATAAATTACTTAATGATTATATATGTATGTTTACTTAATTACTGTTATATGTATGTAACTGTACACACATAATTATAATTTCATGTATATCGACATATTTAAATACTGCTCAGTATAACATGTAAAATGTTATAAATGTTAAGACTACTAGTAAATGGCTACACATACCGTAATTTCTTTAGCCACTCACAATATTATATATATATATATATATATATATATATATATATATATATATATATATATATATATATATATTCAGGTGTGTAAAATATATCATTTTGTGAATATATTTTTATATATATTCAAGGTGAAAGCTCGATGATTGTGAACATTAAACAGCAGCACATTTATAAATAAACACTATTAATCTAAATTCGAATGACAAAGTTTATTTTTATTTTTGTCTATTTTTATTGTAAATTCCTAAAACTTCGGTGCATTTTGACGGACCGTTTTGCACGTAGGTTACCATCGGGAAATTTATATTTCAATTACGGATCTTTCACTGAGGTTGCTTTTCAGAAATCAAATTTTCGCCTCCTTAAAAAATATGTTGTTAAGCAGCAAACAGAAAAATCAGAAAACAAGCAAAATATACTTAATTCACATTCCACGAGAAAAACAGATATTACATCTAATTAAGGCAGCCATCTTTATTTCTTACACTGAGCCATGACAAATACGCACAATATTACCCAAGTGAAAAGCCAGAATAGACAATACGTAATTGTAGATCTATTCTTTATTTTATTTATATTATTATCAAATATTTTTTATCTAAAGTTGAGGGGTGCCCCGTTGTTATTGCTGTGCACAAACACCCATATTTCATGAATTACACTACCATCTCAATATTTACTTATTTTCTAAATTTAGTGCGAAATGCACGTTTAAAAAATGTCCGCAGTTCAGTTTTTGCAAATTCAAGGAAGCAAAACGAATTCTCTGGTAGAATGAACGCATTAACTGGATTTGAAAGCGTATGAAACCAATTATTAGAATTAAAAGACAATTAATTAATACAGCTTTAAAATTATTGCAAGTTTCAAGTTGCTCTTATTCATTGTTCAACAGATAAAAGGACATAACATTTGGTCAAAATTTCTTGAACACCTCGTATATTATAAAATTAATGCCAACAATCGAATTATTGACCAAACAATTGTGTTTGATTTTGTTTTATACTAAATCCCTCGACAGACAGAAATAAATAGCGATAAACTGAGACTCGAAGACACAAAAAGGAAGAAAAGCAATAACACCAAGAAAAATTATAAAACGAATAAGAAGACGAATAAGAAGATAGATAAAAAGAAAAGTCATAAGAAGACAAAAAAAGAACGAAGTAGACAATCAAGAAAATGGGAAGAAGATAAAAAATAAGAACAACAATAAAAATAAGAAGAAAAAACAAGACAAAAGAAGACGAAGAATAAGAAAAAGGACGACGGACATAATTTTCTTTAACAGACGAAGTAAAAGGCAATAGATGAAAAAGAAGAAGAAGGAAAAGAAGAAACAGAAGAAGAATAAAGATTGTTACCAGTCAACAAAAAATAATTACCTCATTTATCACTTTATAATTTATTTGCTAGTAAATCTGAAAATTTCAATTGTCATCTTCCTAATTCAGTTTTAAGACGATTAAAGTAAAGGAAATTGGAAGTTGTAATTATTTCTTTCACAGAGGGTTTAATTCCCATGAGGAATTTGGACGTCGAATACTACAACAAGACCGACGTTGCTGCATAACCATTACCTTGTTTCTCGTGATTATAACCGTAGTGTCCTCCTTTCCTTTTTAAATAAGTTTATTTTCTTCTGTTTATTCTTACACACACACACACACACACACACACACACACACATATATATATATATATATATATATATATATATATATATATATATGCAGTTCAATACCACATCATTATAACAGAGGACAGATTAACGTCATTTTTTCCCAACTTATTTTTTTATTTCGCAGACAATTGTTTCGGCTAACATCAAGATATTTGTAAAATGCTCCTATGCATTTATCTATTTATTGATGTGGATATCCTCAGTGAAAATTGTACAAAAACAAATTTTTTAAAAAAACTTTTAAAAACTTGGCGATTATAGCCCGAAATTACAGTAAATATTCATTATCAATGTTTTTTCATACATGGAATTATGGTCCTTTTTAGATCTTTAAAAATAACATGTACATATCTTATATTTTTATATTTCTAATCATTCATCATCGGCTATCATTATTAATCTAAGTATTAATAAAATTAAAGTATATATTTTTACTGAGCGACTTTGTTACTTTTGTCGGGTTATTGTCTTTTTTCTTTAGTTGTTTTAGTTATTTTTTTCTTTCATTTTCCTTCTTTTTTTGTTTTTCCGCACGTGTTGTGTCGGTAAATTTAGGTGACTTCCGTTTTGCCCGTATCACCGGAAATTATGCCGGCTATTCTATTTACTAGCCAATCAATAATTAATATTCTTAATCATTCAATATCTGCTATAACTATTATTCTACATATTCCTAAATTAAGACATATATTTTTTCACTGATCCCCTTTAAGTATTTTCACCCTATTTTTTCGTTAGGTTTTCACTTATCTTATTCCTATTTTCCCTTCCTTTTGCTATATTATACGATTTCATGGGTGAGTTTATGTGACTTTGGTTTAGCCCGAATTACCGGAAGTAAGCCCGCTTATAAATTGGCAAACCGATAAATATTTAATACTTTTAATTGTTTCCCATGTACTTTAATTATTAATCTACAAAATGTGTTAACTTAAGACATATTTCCTCTAGATTTATTAGTATAATTATTTATATATATTTTATAATATTATTATTTTCATCCTGGTAGCAATCGAGCTAAAACATTGAATGGAAAGAAATAACAGACCACCTTCAAAGTATTACTTTATGTCAACATACTACTTATCCACACGTAGAACAGGGAAAATCAAAGTTTTTATTTTATTTTTTTGTAATTTGATCCTTAAAGATCCCGGAAGAGTGAACTTAAATCAAATAAAATCGTTGGTAAAGTGACCAAAACATTACAAATTTAAGATTATGAAGGTAAAGACCTCTACAACATAAAAGGCATGTCCAACAGTATTCAGTCATATACAAGTTTCCAAATTCGTAACGGTTTTGGAAGGGGAGGTAATTCAGTCTTAGATTTACTATGGTTCAAGGCAAATAACTCAAATCATCTCAGTATATGTTCGAAAAGTATATCCTATCATTTTTTATCTTCACAGTCCGGAATGTCAATAATTAATTAAGTTAACAATATTAAAGAAACAGGACCAGGGATTCTGGACATTCCTTTTATGAAGATCATCTATTGCTGCTCAGAGCTAAATTAACCAGAATAAGGAATACCAGTTAATATATGGTATTGTAATTAGGTTTAGTTTGCTGGTTAAAGTATTCATATATTTATTTTATTGTCTCCCAAATGCCATTTTTTGACTATCCGAAGTAAGGCATATCCTAATGATGGTAGACACCTACCTAAGCAACAGGATAGATATGGGAACAAAACAATCGGACCATCTAAAGCTAGTGAAGTGTAATGCATGGACAAAGAAAGATTTTTGAGAAAAATATGTTGTGAAGTAGGGATGGGGTATAAAAGCAGGGCTTAAGATTCAATACCCCCAATATAGATTTTTGAGAAAAATATGTCGTGAAGTAGGGATGGAGAATAGCAGAAAGGCTAAAGATTCAATAGCTCCAATATGGATTTTTGAGAAAAATATGTTGTGAAGTAGAGATTGAGAATAACAGAAAGGGCTTATTATTCAATACCCCCAATATAGATTTTTGAGAAAAATATGTTGTGAAGTAGGGATGGAGTATAAAAGAAGGGATTAAGATTCAATACCCCCAATATAGATTTTTGAGAAAAATATGTTGTGAAATAAGGATGGGATATAAAAGAAGGGCTTAAGATTCAATATCCCCAATATAGATTTTGGAGAAAAATATGTTGTGTAGTAAGGATGGGGAATAATAGAAGGGCTTAAGATTCAATACTCCCAATATAGATTTTTGAGAAAAACATGTTGTGAAGTAGGGATGGGGTACAAAAGCAGGGCTTAAGATTCAATACCCCCAATATAGATTTTTGAGAAAAATATGTTGTGAAGTAGGGATGGGGAATAATAGAAGGGCTTAAGATTACATACTCCCAATATAGATTTTTGAGAAAAATATGTTGTGAAATAGGGATGGGGAATAACAGAAGGGCTTAAGATTCAATACCCCCAATATAGATTTTTGAGAAAAATATGTTGTGAAGTAGGGATGGGGTATAAAAGAAGGGCTTAAGATGCAATACCCCCAATATAGATTTTGGAGAAAAATATGTTGTGAAGTAGGGATGGGGAATAATAGAAGGGCTTAAGATTCAATACTCCCAATATAGATTTTTGAGAAAAACATGTTGTGAAGTAGGGATGGAGTATAAAAGAAGGGCTTAAGATTCAATAGCCCTAATATAGATTTTTGAGAAAAATTTGTTGTGAAGTAGAGATGGGGTATAAAAGAAGGGCTTAAAGGTCAATACCCCCAATATAAATTTTTGAGAAAAATATGTTGTGAAGTAGGGATGGGGTATAAAAGAAGGGCTTAAGATTCTATATCCCCAATATAGATTTTTGAGAAAAATATGTTGTGAAATAGGGATGGAGAATAACAGAAGGACTTAAGATTCAATACCCCCGATATAGATTTTTGAGAAAAATATGTTGTGAAGTAGGGATGGGGAATAACAGAAGGGCTTAAGAATCAATATCCCCAATATAGATTTTTGAGAAAAATATGTTGTGAAATAGGGATGGGGAATAACAGAAGGGCTGAAGATTAAATACTCCCAATATAGATTTTTGAGAAAAATATGTTGTGAAGTAGGGATGGGGAATAACAGAAGGGCTAAAGATTCAATATTCCCAATATAGATTTTTGAGAAAAATATGTTGTGAAGTAGGGATGGGGTATAAAAGAAGGGCTAAAGATTCAATACCCCTGATATAGATTTTTGAGAAAAATATGTTGTGAAGTAGGGATGGGGAATAACAGAAGGGCTTAAGATTCAATACCCCAATATAGATTTTTGAGAAAATTATGTTGTGAAGTAGGGATGGGGAATAACAGAAGGGCCAAAGATTCAATACCCCTGATATAGATTTTTGAGAAAAATATGTTGTGAAGTAGGGATGGGGAATAACAGAAGGGCTTAAGATTCAATACCCCAATATGGATTTTTGAGAAAAATATGTTGTGAAGTAGGGATGGGGAATAACAGAAGGGCTTAAGATTCAATACCCCAATATAGATTTTTGAGAAAAATATGTTGTGAAGTAGGGATTGGGAATAACAGAAGGGCTTAAGATTCAATACCCCAATACAGATTTTTGAGAAAAATATGTTGTGAAGTAGGGATGGGGAATAACAGAAGGGCTTAAGATTCAATACCCCAATATAGATTTTTGAGAAAAATATGTTGTGAAGTAGGGATGGGGAATAACAGAAGGGCTTAAGATTCAATACCCCCAATAAAGTTATCATAAGAGGTTGATATGAACGTACATTTTATCAAGGCTGGTTGTGTACGAAGTGAACCAGGATATTTTTAGCGCCCTAATGAGCCCAGGAATTGTTATACTTATAACAAATTATATTGTTACATGGAGACAGCGCTTCTTCTCTCAGTAATGTACATTTGTATTTTATGATTGCTAAGGCCTCATGTCGTCACAAATTGCATATCTGTCCTTAGTCTTATAGGACCTGTCCCTCCTAATTATCTACCAAGTAAGAGTATAGGGGTTATTTAAATCTTTAAGACAAACTTGCGGATTCTTGCTAACTGTTCCTGCTAATAATCTAGACGTAAGTTTTGTTACCTTTTTTTAGGAAGACTAGAGCTTTTTGAGGGAACAAAGTGAATGACATGTCATTCAATGACGAACGATCGTATCTACTGAACTCAGCACACATTTAACATATCCTCCTATATATATCTTCCTATAACCAAATCCATTTGAATGAAGTTAGCAATACGTTTGCAGATCAATTAGTTTTCTTTTCTATTTTGTGAATGTTTAAAAGAGGGTAAACAGAACGTAAAAAAAAGCCGCGATACTTTTAATCATCCATAAAAGTAATCATAACATTAATCTGGAAGGTTCTGAAAAAAAACATCGACTTAAATTTGGACACTCAAATTCTATCAGAATATACCAAACTGTTGTATAATTTGAATTATTTTGACTACTCTTCTCATTCTGGATGTTAACTTCACAACATTACGGCCCATGTAACGTCCGACCTTTTTTAGGTACGTCTCGTCGAACTCAGGAATCTTTACGTCGAACTCGTGAATATATGCGGAATGACTCAGGTTAATCAGTTCTAAGCGACAGTCTTCTGGAAGTTGAAGTTTCAATCATCATTACGGGCAATACTAAGAATATAATTACGAATTACTTAATACTTCCAACCGACTATGGCTGACCGAATGAGAGCAAACTACCTCCGTGGATTTAATAACGAGTTTCGTTCGAAATTTCGTGCAGATTCCCGGATTCAACATAGAGATTTTAGAACTTGCCAGATTAATTTCATGGCTACTTTACTGAACATTTTTGAATAAAATAAAAACATTTGATTTGCTGAATATCGGGTTTTCTTCGTGAGATAATTTATTAAGTTTATATATATATATATATATATATATATATATATATATATATATATATATATATATATATATATACGGCTCATTTTACTTCAGTCGAAGTTCTCAGAAATCAAGAGACACCTTCTAGGGGCTAACACTTGATCTCTGTATGAGGCACATAGATATTCTAATATTCTATTAAAGTCCTTCTCTTTCTCTAAAACGTTGAGTTAATAAAAAAATGTTACGAACATTAATTTTCCTCTCACTAATTGACATATTACTATTTTATCTTTTTGTGGTCTTTTAGGATAAGAATTCATCTAGTCTGGAGGAGCATACAGCTTAGTGATGTTACTAGAAGCAACATCACTAATATAATGTGCACAATACTTCATATAAGCCAGTGTGTAGCCATATTGAGGGGATCCTCTTTGGACCTCGAATACTATGTTATTTTGAGTATTTAGTCAGGATGTATTAGTAGGAGGAAGTATCCCGATGTAAGGTTGTCCTGACAAATCCCTATACAGAGAGACCTTAGACACCCGCGATAGGTGTCTCGCAGGTATTTAAGTTCTCTGATGTATATATATATATATATATATATATATTCTCTCATCTCTCTTTTTTTCAATTTTCTTATCTTTTTGTTTTTGGCAGACATTAACTTGCTATTTCCGACACTCTAGCCAAGAGATCTTTTTAAGATTCTAACTGTCCCTTTGCAATGGTTTGTATCTCTGTTACACTTGGATCACCGGGTATATTTGCCAGGTAAAATTATTTTTCATGATTCCGGTTGCTGTTATAATTACTGGAATAATGGAGATCTTCCTAAGATTCCAGTTTTTTTTCATGTCGTACATAAGACCTTGGTATTTCGTAATCTTTTCACTTTTAGCTCTGTTTAAACAAGCATCATTAGGGAAACCGACTTTAAGTAGGGTTGCTACTTTCTCCCTTTTGTCCCATATAACTATAAGGTTTAACAGCTCCGGGTTCCAGATATGTAGCTGTAGGGATTGTATAGTCATAGTGGATAATGTATGACTTAGTTTAAACTGTTCTTTCTGGTATATGCTCCCAGGATGTGCTGCTACACTGAATATTGCACTTTTTACAGAACGTCCAGTGAAGGTATTTGCACACTTCGTTGTGTTGCATTGTATAACAGCCATCCTCAGAAGAACATTAAAACTGGATGTCAGGTGGCTCAGACTGTCCACTCTGTGTAGCAGAACCTGCATTTGTTGTCGTTGTTGAGACCACTCATCTTTTTTAAAGACATTGGTCATCAAGCCTTGGGCTTGGGTAGCCATTATCATTCTATTCTGACTATAGTGGGGCGATCCTCTTTTCAGTTAGTCTACAGAGCCTTCCTTGTCAATATATTCCTGAGATAGTTCATCTAAAAAATATTTAGCACGTTGTTGGTTGGCCCATTTTTCCAGTTTTCTGCAATGGAATGTCTGTGTATTTCTGGTGGCTCTTCCGGTCTATTCCCGTGGTAGGCTTGTTTTCCGTTTCTGCCTCATTTGTAAGACAGTCTTGTCCAATAGTTTTGGCCAATTTTGTGATAGAGGGTGTTCTACTGGCTCTGGTTTCTTCGTGTTGGTGTACCATCATAAGGTTTGGGTTATGGGAGCTCATAAGACATTGGCCGGTGATCACAAGAGTGGATCGATGTTGATGGTCAATTTCTGAGAAACCCATACCTTCTCACGTGCTGTACAGATACAGGCTCCATTTTTGGTGTCTAGGCTGTTAATTTTCATTTTGTGACAACCCAATGATACCAAAGATGTATGTTATCACTGGCATGGCTAGTTAGTTAATGGCAGTTACTTTGTTCTAGTTTGCGAGATGTGTTTTGCAATTTTTTCTAACAGGGCATAAATATTCTCTGCCATTTTTTCTCTCATCTTGGCATGTTTAATTGAATCATTTTCTTTTATTCGAAAGTAGTGTATTGTTCCTGTCATTCAAGGTATTTGATGTCAGTATCTACATTAAGCTGTGTTTTCCGTTAGGATCTTCTACCTAGATCTGAGGGAGCACTTGTCACATTTTTACAGGCTAAACTTCATTCTAATATATTTGCGGAATGTATAGACAACCTGCAGGAATCGGCTTAAGTCAGCGTTTGAACTGGCATACATCTTGAGATCATCCATAAAGAACAGGTAGTTTACTCTTTTGTTTGGGTTTTGTTGGTGGGCCTGGCTTCGGCTTTTGTTCAATGATTTACTTAGCTGATCTATCGCCAGGCAAAAGAGTAGAGGAGATAAGCTATATCCTTAGAAGATTCCTCTTCGGATCTTGACATCAGGGATTGTTATTATTCCATTCGTGTGACTTAATGCCATGGTTGGTTGGCACATCTTCATATGTACAGTCATGGTTTTCCTGATGACGGGATGGACCTTATATAATTCAAATCAGCGCAGAAGCCATGTGTGGGCACTCTATCATATGCCTTTTGTGTAATCGATCCATGCCATGCTTATGTTTCTCTGCATCTCCCTAAAGTCGCCAAGGATGGTTTTATTGATCAGCAACTAGTCATTGGTGCCTAAACACTTCCTCCTGCAACCTTCTTGTTCATTTTCAAAGACAAAATGAATATAGACATGGTAACTAGAATTTAGCGTACCATTGTTTACTTATATATATATATATATATATATATATATATATATATATATATATATATATATATATATATATATATATATATATATATTTGTTGCAGAGTGAGAGCTGAAGTCTGTCATTCTGGAATAGAAAAGAATAACGGGTAAGTTAAAAAAAATATCAGAATTAGCTATGAACTCGCTAAATCATTGACGGGTGTGAGGTCATAGTACGACCCTGGTGGATGACGGAAGCCATGAGACATATTTTCCGTCGAAGTGTATCGTGGTTTCAAGCTTGATTCAAGAGCGATCGAAATCATGATACGGTCGTTCGTCACAAGCCACGGTGCGAGTAAGGTGCGAGTCCTGAAGTAGACCATCATAAAAGTGGCTTAATGCCTGTCATTTTCTCTTTCTCTATCATCCATTTCTCTAATTCTCTCTTTCTCGATATATACACGGGTGTTTGTGTGTGTGTGTCTGTGTCTGTGTCTGTGTGTATAGTAAGGCAACAAAGTTATTTATACAATTTTCGTTAAAGACCACGGACCTCTCTCGTTTTATATATTTTCTCGTTAATCTCTCGACGTGGCGAGCAATCTTTCGGTTCTCGGGTGTTAATTAGTATAATGTGGCCCAGAGTGTTGTGTCATGGGCCATCCCGCAAGCGCTGTTAGAAATTTCCACGGGATCTCGTAAGTATATGTATTAGTGTACATGCGTTTGATTATGTGTCTAGGTATAAGCAGTGTGTTATTTTATAAGAATAATTAATCAGTTAAATAAAAATAGAAAGTTACTTTTCACGAGTCATTTCAAATATTGACTCATTATTTTCTGCTGACAATTGAACTGACCATTAAACACATACATATATATTTAGTGGCGAATGTTTCATGATTACATTCTTACTGGTCAAGGTTTCAAGTAACCATATTTTTGGCGAATTTTTCAACTTTTACATTTGCAGATGATTAAATTTACATCTTTACTGGCGGATTATTCTTATTTGACATCGTTCCTGTCCAATATTTCAAGTTAACATCTGTACTGGCAGATGATTCAAGTTTATATTATCACTTGAGTATGTTTCTAAGTTTACATCTTGTATGTGGGAACATTTAAAATTATACATTTTCGATAATTAAATTTACATGTTTAGTATAAAATATTAAACATTTTACATCTTCATTTAATTATGCATCTTCACTATCCAACGTGTCAAGAGTGATTACTAATAATAGATGTTTCAAGTTTACATATTTACTGGCCAACCTTGCAAATTTACATCTTTACTTGCGGATGTTTGTAGTTGATACCTGATTACTGCTGAACTCCTTTACTGGCCTATGTTTCCAGTTTTCATTTTTACTGGCAGATACTTTCAGGTCTATATCTTTACTGATAGGTGTTTCAAGTTTACTTGCATTACATCATAGGGATAGTAATCGTGATAGGTAAATGAAATAATTCGTTTTAATAAATGTGCTAAGTCAAGTAATAATTAGATCCACATGCTATGTTAACAAGCAGACAAAGAGACGATAATTTGTGTGAGAAAAAATAGTAAGTGTCGTTCCAGCAGAAGAAGGAACAATGCGAAAATGGGGAGAAGAAGAAAAAGGAACAAGTAAAACAGTAAACACTAACGTAATCATGGTCGCCGTATCTTAAATTGAAAATTTCAAACCGGTGTTAATAAAATTTTAAAATCCTCATCATTTGAGGCTGAATAGCTTTTGGCGGAATTTTTATTTCTAGAATTTATAAAAAGAGGTTTAAATTTTTTCTTTTAATTGTTTGTTACTTTGTAATATAATTATATTTGGTTAATTACGAATAATTAAAGTATTTAATAAATATTTTCAAAATAAAACAAAGTCATTCGAATTATTAAAAAAAGGTTTGATTTGATCATTTGTTAAAATGTTTTCTAAAATTGAAAAAAAAATCAATCATAAAAACAGTATCCAACGTGCCAAGAGTGATTACTAATAATTAAACAAATTGCTGAAAACAAATTATTATTGGGCAATGAAAAATCCGCCCTAAATTATAATTGGAGGTATTTTAGGATCAACGACAGTTCTCAATTTCCGATTTCAGATATAGCAGCCATGATGAAGTGGAGACTTTCTATTTTACCGGATACTGAGAGCATGCGAATATTTTGTTGTCACTTCCGGCTTGGCATTATTAGACTGGGATAATGCCCCAGAAATCTGTATGTACATAGAAGGTTATAAGTTATTTGTATTATTCGTAACTACAAAAAAAGTATGATTTTCATAAATAAATGCTTGTAGGGATATTATGTAAACCTAGTAATGGTTTATGAAAATGTTTCTCTCTAAAACGAAAACAATATTCTTCTATGTCTCCGTAGGTATTCAGAAATGTAAATCCATCAGCGTCTGTGCACGTTTACAGGGTGACGTCACATAAGTACGAATGCGAATTCTTATACAGGTTGTCTACAGAGAAATTGTAATCAAAGCCCTATACCAAGATAAAACGTTAAATTTCATGAGATATCATATGGTGACATTAATTTTGTATTAGGCGTTTCTCAATAATATCCTGAGGTCTACGTATACGCTGCACACAAATATGAAAGAAGTAAATAGACACCCTTATTATCTTTAATAATAATCACCGTTGTCAAAGGGTCATGATGAACCTAGGCAAGATAATAGTGATTATTTTCACTTACTGATGAATTGAACAATCAATAAGTTAGCAGAAGAAAGTGGAATCTCGAGGTTTGCGGATATTTAACGCTGATTAAGTTCACCTTCATATTAACCAAAAATATGTCTCCTCTGACACCTTGAGTATTCAAATGCTTTGTGGCCGGTGTTATACTTAAATGGTGATATATGATAAATATATTTGTATCTGAAGTACAAAAAAAATGGAAAATTGTATTAAATATCGATGTTTTAAACTTTTACTCCTGCTTTGTACAGCTCCGAGTGCTGACCGTCGGCGAAGGAAGCATAATCTTTGTGGGGTGTCTATTTATTTATTTTATGTCTGTGTATACATTTTAATATCGTTGTCATTAACTTTCCGCCGTAATCAGTGTGCAAAATTGTACTACTTCATAAAAATAGTTGAACTAATAATGTATCGATTCGCTGAAGACAGAATTGTTTAGCTTTAGTTCACTTCGGATTGACGAAACAGGACAAGACGGAATTTTCAATGTTGTAAGCAAACATAGTTTACGTCTTTCATGTCTGTATATCTCTCAACAGAAAAGGCGACGCCTTACTTTATTTTATATCATTCTATAACTTTTCAATTTAAAATAATAGAAATTTAAAAATTAGAATGAAAAATGCATTATAAGATTCATGCTTAGAAGTGAGATTACACTTGTTCATTCCCGGGCAACACTGGAGTTTCCAGCTAGTAATATATGAAAAGTTATTCATGTACATTTCGAAAGTTGCACCTCCTCTCCCCCATGTCATGTAGTCCACAGACCTCGCTGATAATGTATACATGTTTTTTTGTTCTCTCTGTATATAAGTGAATATGTGCAGACGTGCATTTCGGTTTGGTCGGTTATTGAACATCTGTGATTACAACAGGGAAATCAACTTTGGCTCGTAACAAAATAATGTAATTGAATTGAGAGACAAATAGAAATTAAAAAATCAAGAAGAGAATATGGAGGGAAAGAGGTTTCGGTGTTTGTCTTTTATACGGCATATCAAGCCTTTGCATTATTTAATACCGAAACACATATCTAATCTGTTGCTAAGGTCGCTGAAAAAATGATTGGATCATTCTACTGCTTCTGAAATTAACTGATTCCTGATGTAATCATTTACCTATATAATAGTCAGATACGTCCTAATATGGGGTACTGCTGCCATTTATGGATAGGTGCCGCTCAAATCTCTCCTATCACTGACAGGGTACAAAATCGACTTCGTAATCTAGTGGGGGATGATCTCTTCTATTCCTTGCAGTCTCTTTCTCAAAGAAGAGACGTTGCTGATCTTTCTCTATTCCATCTTTATTCCCATGGAAGGTGCTCGATTGAGCTTTAATCTAGGGTTTCTCTTTGTAAGACATTCACAGCAAGAACTCGTCTTACTACAACAAATGAAAAAAAACTTACCTTTCTTCTTCCATGTGAATAGTACTAGGCAAAACCTTGATTAACTTTTTGGTAAGGGCTTCCCGTCTGTGGAAATCATTGCTACAAGACTGCTTCCCTGCAGATTACAACATACTTGTCTTCAAATCCTCTGTCAGCAAATAGTTTTTTAACCGTCCGCATAAGTAATGTAATCTAGTTAATTTCATTTATTCTCTCATGATATTTTTCTGACAATTATTACATTTCATAAATCCTTATTCCCGAGTGGGTTTTGTTTTCGATAAAAAATAACGTATACATTTATGTACAGCTATTGGCAAACTATTATTCTCAATGAATGGTATACAATGAATTGTTCCCAATATATATGTTTCGTAATTAATTCTCACTGGTCTATTCAAAATGCATTATTATTTTACCCAGAGCAATTAGTGCATAAGGGTTCATAACGGATCCAATTCGATTCGAACTTAGTTTGTTGATTCTATAGTCCGTGCAAGTAACAATGAGATCATCTGCCCCCCTGAATGAAGATCAGGTCACTTGTACACACATAAATATCGTAAACACTATTACTCACATTTTAATTGTTAATCCTTTCATAGTACTGTTCCACCATCCAACTGAAAATATCACTAATGCTTATCTTCAAGTGGTTTTTGGACTTGGTAGGTTGTGACCTATCATTATTAAAATATTTCACGCTATCACAATAATATTTTAATCAATCTATACTACATGTATGGTGTTAATGCCTGCCTCTCTGTCTGTCACCTCTTATATCTGCATCACTATCCAAGGATGCAAATGAAAACAAATCCATATATCAAGAATAAGTACAACTTTCCTGAAATAAATGTTTATGAGCAATTAAAAGGTGGCATCAATTCTGTACAAGGGTTTAACAAAAGCGGTGTGAAGGGATCTTCAATTGTGCGAGAAATTTAAAAGAAAACAGCAAAGGCAATAATTTACTTTAATTTATTCTAGACTTTATTTATATAAAGTAATGTATATGTATACATTTATATATTTCTATTGATAGAATTCACTCTTGAACTAATTAACCGATCATTATGAATTTTTGAACACATTTACTAGGCATAAGGGTAAGTAATGTGGACTCTACTTTCAACCTCCCATTTGAAAGTTCAAATATTTCAAATTTCATCCATAGTCATAAGATACCAATTAAGCATGATTCTCTGAATTTTAATTCCTACTTAAGACTGTCCTTACGCTAAAGCCTAACATTATTTATATTTTCTAGAATCAAAATCAGGTAATGGATTTTAATCGAAATTCGAATAATGTTCCTAGGCATAAGATTTAGTATCATTACATTTATCTATTTTAATCTTCGTAAGGGGGCCTAAAATTGTTGCAAAACTAAATTGTACTCCGTGAATTGTGGGTGATTTACTATATAGCATTTCTCCATCTCTCTTGAATACTACCCCAATCTAATAATTATCCATACAAGCATAAATCCGACTTTTACATTTATGGATAACACAAAGTATCTATAAATGCGGTCCATATCTCTTGAAAATTATTCCAGTTTAATCATAAGATTCCCTACAAGCATTAATTTATGGAAATTGACCTTTTATTATGTACGGTCCAAATAACATGCAAATTTTCTCCATCTCTCCTGAACAATTGCCCAGTTTCATAATAATAATAATACACACTTTTATTTGTGATAATCAAACCTTTTTAGTTACATATCATAAAATAAGGTATAAATGTCCCCCGTCTCTTCTGGGCACTAACCAACTGTTATAATTATTCCAAACAGCATTTATCTATGTCTTATGGTTCCCGAATGTTTATGAAATCGCCATCGTAATAAAACTGCCAGTCACCCAAATGAGTTCTCGGGGGATGATGAGGGGTTATGGAGAGATGTGCGAGAAAATTTGAATAAAATAAAATCGTACATTGCATGTTTTCCATTTTATTCTGCTTTTTAAAAGTTTAATAGTAATGAAGGGGAGATTAACTAAGACCCGGAAACTATAGAAAGAACACGTTTGATGTCACACATGAAGAATAGAAGACGTTGTATTTCGTTGTGTAAGTTATTTTTTGTCTTTTTTTAAATTTTGCTACTACAGATAAATCAACCAACCACACTATCAACGAATGTTATTGTTATTGATTTCGTTTGTATTTATCTATGTTGTATACGTAATATTAAATAAACAGTAAAATATTTTCATTTGTGTATTCTTTTGTACGACTTCTTGTCTGGGCTGGTGTGGTTCATTATCGGGAATGAGGCTGGGTGTACTTGGATGTTAATTATAAATACCAATATATGTGTTTTTTATATTTGTGTATATGCATGTATGCATGTTTTGTGTGTTGGTCTATATTTAGGTATGAGTATATGTATTTGAAATATATGTATATCAGTATATATACCGTGCATTGTAAGATTCTATGCATCTCATATACAAAGTGCAGTTAGTTTATTCACGTTAACGTCACAGCTTTTTAATACACGATAACACTTAACTATCTTTCGATACAAGAAATGATTATTATCAGCGTATGATCGTAAAAAATATTCCCAACAAATTGTATTACTTTATCAGATTGGTATTTTAGTTGGGATTGATATCATTATAGAGAAAGGGGGGCACTATTCTCATAATAATAACTACTCCTGTTGTGTACTAGTAAAATCGGATTTTATTTAATAATACACTAGTTCTGTATACACCGGTTATTTTATTCGTGTTTTTTATTGGTTATTGATCTACATTTCACTAATCGCTGAGTTTCTTCCAAATTAGAGATTTTAAGTTTCATCTGACCTAATTATACGTTGAAATATTACGTTTAAATTACATAAAATAAAACTAATTTTGATTAACTAATTATCATAGGACCAATCGTTGTGTTCGAAAGTTAATTCGAAGTCCATAAATTGTCAATTATGAAACTGGTTACATTTTAGAAATATATTTATTTCGTCTACTTAATTTAATATGTTTTATATAAGCGTAAGGTTTGTTTAATTTTCTATAATAAATTGCAACTTTAATTTGATTAATTTAAGTCTTAAGAAATTAACTTCGAATATTTATAGCTTTTCCCGTCCTAAGATTTTTTTCAAATTCCAAATAAACTTTTATTTTGTTTCAACTAATGTTTGCCTTGTTCGTTTGGCGACCCGTGCAAAAGTTGTTCATTTCGTTTCCTGCACGAGAGTAATATTATCAAGTCACCTGTGCATGCATTCCTGCGAAACTAAACATTCAAATTATTAATTCATTTTTTAAAGTTAATTATGATGTTCATATAACTCTTTCTAACCATTTTCGGTTCGCTTGTAAGCTAAAAAATTCAATCATTAAACCTAATTAAACTATTTAATTAATGTTCAGAACACAACGCAAGTAATTTTATCTTGTGATGAAAAAAAGAAATGACTAATGATTTAAAATCGTATTTGATTAAGACCAATTCTCTTTTAATAAAAAAAATTGTGTGTTTGATTCATAATAAAATAAGTTTCATAAATTGTTTACTTTTGGCCTCGAAATCAATACAAGTTTTTCCTTTTTGTAATTATAAATAAAATTCTTACTTTAAAATTGTTCTTTGATTCTGGAACAGCGACTCCTTCGAGAAATACTGTGTTTTTATTTAAGAGCAAAAATAAATCATGATAATTAACTTTCTCTTATAAACTTTAATTATATTCATCAATTATGGTATATCCATCAAGTCAATATTGACTGTCGAAATCTACAACGTAATTATTCATGCATTTTTTTCGTAATTTTCTTTTAACTATAACTCGAAAAAAAAAGAAAACGAAACAAAAATGAAAGTAAAAACATTCCCGAGCAATGCCGGGTGGGGACAGCTAGTTTCTAATAAATTAACTCCTTTTTAAATGAAAGTTCTATTTTACCTCATTTCAACATATAGTACATCGACTCTATGAATATAACTTCTATAACCCTCATTTACGTTCGGTTGCATGTGTTTAACCTTTGTTACACAAGGATGAGCCCATTTCAGGGGAGCTGGGATTCCACACTCTTAAAGCCTTGCACCTGAATTTGTTTGTCCTCATGAGAGGATAAGTAAAATCGAGACAATTGTGTTGTTGCAGTGAAATGTCGCTATAAGCCGCCTCAAAGTAATCTGCGTTGTCAATCAAATCTGAGTTGACAATTTGTTGATAAACGCGACTTTGACGGTCGCATCAGATGGGACAAAGGTTAAATCAACATTGGATGACACCAGTATCTGCTGATCTGACAACATCAGTGACTGTAGTCTTTCTCTCTGTCTCTTTCTTTTTTATGTATATTGTGTAGCTTTCTTTCTCTTGCAGATGATTTACTCCCTTTCTCTCGTTTTTGAGACAGCCGGAGAGAGAGAAAGGAGAGAGAAGTGGAAAATGATGCGAATTTAGTTGGTGTTTTTCTTAGCATAGGAACGGACGCATGCTAACCGACTCTCCAGTGTTATGTTCTTTTTGAAATGTAATAATACATTATATATTTTTATATATAAAATATTGTGTTTTATACAAGCGTTCAATTTTAGGCCGATGGTCCTGGCCCAGATTATTAATTCTTTGAAGAGAACATATGAGGCCAAAGACCCGTAAAACATATGGACGGGATGTACCCTTTCATTGAAGGCCAATGTAACTATCGCTTATCCGCGAGCGGGTGTTTTATCGTGCTAGGACGATAAGATACCTCCAAGAGGCGTCTCTACAGCGCGGACACACTAAATTACACTCCACAGCAAACAATGGTATTGCATTGGTGCCGTGACACAAACATGTTAAAAGGAGAAATCCACGGAAGAGCAAGGAGTTCTCCACTTAACAATAATGACATTTGGTGCCAAAGACATCCACGGAACATCCAGGAAATGCACAGCTACGGCAAACAAACAAAAAAAAATCCACGAAACAAAAACAATCATACAAAGGACAACCACATCGACCCGGAACTATCTACACAAGCATCCATAAAAGAAAAAAAAAACACCGCAAACTCCAGAAATCTAATGTAAATGACAATTTTCTCTGCTCTTCTTTACTTTGCTAAAATTTGTTGGTCAAAATAATATATAAATAATTGTTGGATAGAGGTTTTTTGCTACTGAAAAATAAATAGACAAATGGCTAACACAAACCCAACTCCATAAAACAGTACTCTCAGGTGGATCAAAGATCCCAATCTTTACTTCAAAATATTAGTAAGTGTATTGCTTAGTTTCTGAGGCGCGCCGACCGGGGAATGCCAACGGGTCTGCCACAGCAATTTTTAAAAGACTAGAGTGCTCCTTCTTTATTGGCGCTTGCTTGACTCTCCCCACATTTCGACCTTGTGTCACATCTTCATGCGGTGGGAAAGTAGTAAATACCATCATGGCTGCATCTATTTGCCGTTTGGTGACTATTACGGACATACCAGTCGAGTTTCGTTTCTCGACAATCAGTCTTGTAGAAACTGGGCCATTCCAGTGGTCTTTTATCTTTCGGGCTGAGGTAATAGTCCTTGGTAGTCCTAAAAGATTAAACCTCCCAGGCGTTGCCTCTCCTCTTTGGGGTGGAGTAAGTTTATTGCTTACTGCATGAGGCGCCTCGACCCGTTAATGCCGAAGAGTTGCCCAGGCAATTTTTAAAAAGTCGGAGTTCTCATTCTTGAGGGGCGCTGACTTGACTCTCTCCACATTCCGGCTTTGTGCCACATATGTCTTCGGTGGGAAGAAAGTAAATAGTATCATGGCGGCAGTCACAGGTGCACAGTATCGGACGCAGACTTTCTGTAACATACTATTTCTGTATTTCTGTAAATAGACACTTGTAAATATACCACTGTGTGTTCTTAATTATTGTCGGCCCTTCAATGTTACAACACTTATCATAGGACATTTCATGTATTTCATACATTACTAATAGAAAGATATAACTTTACTGGTCATATTCAGGATGTTTTATTCACATGTTGCATTACGACATTTTAGGTGTAACGACCTAATATACATAACTTTTTAAAGCATCATGATTCATATACTTGCATTTACTGTATGACGACCAATAGTATATAGCTTTTATTTCAACAAATGTACATCTTAAATGGGATGTTTGTAATAAGCAGCCTTCTCTCTAAAACTAAGATTGATAGACTTTTGTATATTTATTCAATGCGATCAAACGTTTATTATTATCGAAACTCGTTTTTCCTAGAATAATTGATTACAATAAACGGCTTAAAATGTATTTAGCAAAAAAAAAACGTTTTTATTTTTCGCACCAAAACGCCTTAAGCTCATGAACTGTAGCAGGAAATAGAGTCAATAAAAAAACAATGAAATGGACAATTGTCATGGAGGGGAGTACCTTGAGGGAAATGTTATTGATCGTTTTTATCAATTCGAAATAAAACGATATATCTCTATCTCTCTTTTCCCTCTCCTCCCTTCACTCACACCAATAAATCCCTTTCTTTCCCTTTTATTCCATTGCTGTGAACTATTTGCCACCATTTTGTATTCAAGAGATCAATGCTATCGAGTCTTTCTTTTACTATTTTATCGGTGCTTTTATTTTCTGTTTCGATCCGTCCACATCGAACACAATATAATTATAATCCGGCGTCTACAGAAAATATAAAATGAAACAAAGACAAAACCGAACAATAGCAAACAAATAACAACACTTAAAAAAGGCTAATAAACCTAAACACTTGCTACTTTCTTCTTCATCATCATAAGGGATAATGTGACCACGCATTTCGAGTATAAGATACCGCAGAATCAAGAAAAGTAAACACCCAATAGTAATTATACTGACCTCAAACCTACATAGGTGAACATTTTATCTCCCCTCATTTGAAATGAAATTGCTTCCAATTAATCGACCTGAAGACATTTTACCTTTAATTAAAGAAAAATGCGTGTAAGTTCCTTACTTATATGTCCTTGATAGGAGATAATTATCTGAGTTGTCTTCTTTGGATTATTATCTGAGTTTTTGTCTGGTCAACGTTTGAGAGTGCACTCTCCTATGTGGGAATTTAAAAAAGCCGTTCTACCCAAGTGCGGAATTTAGAACGAAATATTTTCTACTTTCTCGCTGGTTCTTTAAGGCCGCAGTCTATATCTATATGTTTTTTACAAACTCTTATTCCGTGTCCGTCAAGCGTCTTTACTGATAGAAGTCGTCTAGACTCCCAGAACAAGACAACATAAATTAATTAACATTTACTTTGATTACTCACGCATATGCCTCTATCTACGACCCTGACAACATGTATTCTTTCTCGATAGTGTATAGGACCGTAATGAATTACTTTTTTAATACTATTGTTCCTTACTTTGTCTATAATATATTCTATAACGATACATGTTCCAGAACCTCTGTTCGTTAAACATTCATGCCTAGTATAAATAACTAACAATTTCCTTAGTCACCTTTAAACTCCCATGCTAATCGATGGGCAATGAACCGGTGCCTTCGGAGAGAGATCGTGACTGCTAGATTGATATATTAGGTCGGAAAATGTAACAGTGAATCATCTACTAAAAGGAAATGTGACCAATCGGGTCTCCTGCTGAGCAATGAAAAGTGAGTTAGTAAAGCCAGATTTATTTTAAAATATAAAAATATAAAATTATAAGAATAGTTTCACCTTCGTCGCTATATTTTTTCAAGCCATGTCTCTCTCTCTCTTCTCCTCTCCAGCAATGGGTTAAATAGTAGTAATATTACTCTATCCTCTCTGTCTCTCTTCGTTAATATAGAAAAAACGGCGTAGAAGAATGAAGATAAAAATGTGACACAGAAGAAAAATTTATTACGTTTGATGAAGGAAAGTGACAGAAAGGAAGCGATAGCCTATATGAAAAAAAGCAGGGTGTCAATGAGAGGGGTGAAAGTGATGAACAAGCACTTAGTAAGAGATGGATTTCTGGATGAATGAATTGCAAATTACGGCTCATTAAAACAATTAAAATAATTGTTTTTTTTTAAACACAACTCGATCCTAAGACTAAGGAATATGCATTTTATGTGATTAAAAAATGTGAGACAAAAGCTTATGGAAACAAACTTACATGCAATGCTGAGTTTATAAATAAAAAGTATTGACTTGGCACATTGAAGCGCTAATGTATTAATAATGGAGATTTTATACATGTAGTCCGAAGCCAAAAATAAACTATTTAAAATCAGTGTACTATTGTACACTATTTAAAACTAATATACGATCTTCCAATGCTCAATTTAGTTTATATAAAGAACAATAATACTTTTGTATAACAACAGCAGCAGCAGCAATAATAATAATAATAATAATAATAATAATAATAATAATAATAATAATAATAATAATAATAATAATAATAATAATAATAATAATAATAATAATAATAATAATAATAATAATAATAATAATAATAATAATAATAATAATAATAATAATAATAATAATAATAATAATAATAATAATAATAATAATAATAATAATAATAATAATAATAATAATAATAATAATAATAATAATAATAATAATAATAATAATAATAATAATAATAATAATAATAATAATAATAATAATAATAATAATAATAATAATAATAATAATAATAATAATAATAATAATAATAATAATAATAATAATAATAATAATAATAATAATAATAATAATAATAATAATAATAATAATAATAATAATAATAATAATAATAATAATAATAATAATAATAATAATAATAATAATAATAATAATAATAATAATAATAATAATAATAATAATAATAATAATAATAATAATAATAATAATAATAATAATAATAATAATAATAATAATAATAATAATAATAATAATAATAATAATAATAATAATAATAATAATAATAATAATAATAATAATAATAATAATAATAATAATAATAATAATAATAATAATAATAATAATAATAATAATAATAATAATAATAATAATAATAATAATAATAATAATAATAATAATAATAATAATAATAATAATAATAATAATAATAATAATAATAATAATAATAATAATAATAATAATAATAATAATAATAATAATAATAATAATAATAATAATAATAATAATAATAATAATAATAATAATAATAATAATAATAATAATAATAATAATAATAATAATAATAATAATAATAATAATAATAATAATAATAATAATAATAATAATAATAATAATAATAATAATAATAATAATAATAATAATAATAATAATAATAATAATAATAATAATAATAATAATAATAATAATAATAATAATAATAATAATAATAATAATAATAATAATAATAATAATAATAATAATAATAATAATAATAATAATAATAATAATAATAATAATAATAATAATAATAATAATAATAATAATAATAATAATAATAATAATAATAATAATAATAATAATAATAATAATAATAATAATAATAATAATAATAATAATAATAATAATAATAATAATAATAATAATAATAATAATAATAATAATAATAATAATAATAATAATAATAATAATAATAATAATAATAATAATAATAATAATAATAATAATAATAATAATAATAATAATAATAATAATAATAATAATAATAATAATAATAATAATAATAATAATAATAATAATAATAATAATAATAATAATAATAATAATAATAATAATAATAATAATAATAATAATAATAATAATAATAATAATAATAATAATAATAATAATAATAATAATAATAATAATAATAATAATAATAATAATAATAATAATAATAATAATAATAATAATAATAATAATAATAATAATAATAATAATAATAATAATAATAATAATAATAATAATAATAATAATAATAATAATAATAATAATAATAATAATAATAATAATAATAATAATAATAATAATAATAATAATAATAATAATAATAATAATAATAATAATAATAATAATAATAATAATAATAATAATAATAATAATAATAATAATAATAATAATAATAATAATAATAATAATAATAATAATAATAATAATAATAATAATAATAATAATAATAATAATAATAATAATAATAATAATAATAATAATAATAATAATAATAATAATAATAATAATAATAATAATAATAATAATAATAATAATAATAATAATAATAATAATAATAATAATAATAATAATAATAATAATAATAATAATAATAATAATAATAATAATAATAATAATAATAATAATAATAATAATAATAATAATAATAATAATAATAATAATAATAATAATAATAATAATAATAATAATAATAATAATAATAATAATAATAATAATAATAATAATAATAATAATAATAATAATAATAATAATAATAATAATAATAATAATAATAATAATAATAATAATAATAATAATAATAATAATAATAATAATAATAATAATAATAATAATAATAATAATAATAATAATAATAATAATAATAATAATAATAATAATAATAATAATAATAATAATAATAATAATAATAATAATAATAATAATAATAATAATAATAATAATAATAATAATAATAATAATAATAATAATAATAATAATAATAATAATAATAATAATAATAATAATAATAATAATAATAATAATAATAATAATAATAATAATAATAATAATAATAATAATAATAATAATAATAATAATAATAATAATAATAATAATAATAATAATAATAATAATAATAATAATAATAATAATAATAATAATAATAATAATAATAATAATAATAATAATAATAATAATAATAATAATAATAATAATAAAAAAAAAAGAACGAGTGATGGAATCAGTTTCGGCTGATATCACACAATGGTCAAAGAAGATGGAAAGATCGAGGAGGGAGAGCACTAACCAGACATCTATTGGATGAGTGTGAAGAAAACTGGGACCCCTGGGAGGCTTATTACCATCCAAATCCTAGAGAAGACCAAAGCTCGTTGCCAGCGAGAAATCAATGGTAAGCGTCTATTGTGATAACGTAAAGTAATTTGCAATATTTATCTAAAGAGGAGGAGAGTGCTTGACATCTGAGGTGACGTGTTGTCACTCAGACTCCAGAGAACACCACTGGTGATTATCAGTGAGAAATCACTGATGATGATTTGTGTGAGAATCTTAGTGAGTTTAGATGATAATAATAATAATAATAATAATAATAATAATAATAATAATAATAATAATAATAATAATAATAATAATAATAATGATAATAATAATAATGATGATAAATATACTTATTATTTTAAGTTAGGTATATATATATACATATATATATATATAAAGATAGATATGCGTATATACTTATATATACACGTATATACATACATGTACATTATATATATATATATATATATATATATATATATATATATATATATATAAACAGCATATATAAATATATATATATATATAGGGTGTTGCAGAAAAACTCGACACTTGATAAAACGTTAACAAAATACCAGGGCGTGCTGAGTAGTGTGGCTAAGCATTGGGTTGACGAGATCGTTGCCGGACGCTCCTAAATCTTCCAGCAGGACTACAGTTCTACACTCAAGGCTAAGAAGACCCAGGCGTGGCTGCATAAAAAATGTTCTTAAATTGTCTTCTGACTTGTGGCCGGACATGTTGCTGCCGTTCTCACCCGACTCTTACCCCTTTAACTATTTTTCTCGTGCGCGATCTAGGCCAAGACCGACACGCACACCAACATCACGGTCGACCCTCTGCAGGTTACCGTTTTGGAAGCGTTTGTCGCCTTATACAATGATATGGTTACTAAAGCGTGTGACTCATTTCGTACCCGCCTTGAGATGGTCTTCTCAACCGATGTTTATATAAAAAAATATTAGTATGTAACTCTTACCGTTGCTAAATAAACTGCAAGGTCTCTGTATATACATTTTTTGCGTGTTTATTACTTATTATGTTTTTCTCGTCAGGCGTCGATTTTGATATATATATATATATATATATATATATATATATATATATATATATATATATATATATATTACAACATTTTTAACAAATAAATATTAATTATTGATTCATCTATTTAAAAAAAATTGTATGCTCATTTATCTGCAAACTTTACGTGGGATTTTAGAGATAATGTATATATTTTGTAACTTCATTAACCGGGGTACTTCGGTAAGTATATTTCATTTCGCGTTTGATATCCTTAAAAATGTATTTTGTTTAATTTGATTGGTAACTTGAAAATTATAGAAATTAAAAATAAGAGTAAAAATGTTATTAAGGAATCCGGGGTTTGGGGCAGGGGTGCACAGATTTCACTATCACTACCCGGGAAATATTAGGTGTACCTAAAAGTTGTTAAAGTTTGTAAATTTACCGAAATATATTTCTATAAATATTACTTTACTTACACGGCAGCCCATCAATCAATTCTGAGTAGATCCTTGGCTGCTACCTTAATAATTGGATAATAGTAAATCCAAAGAAGTAAGAATAAAAAATGTAACATGGTGTTATGGGCTGGGAGAAAGGTTACATAGTGTACCTCCTTGAATGCTGGGCAACATAGATGTTTAATATTTACATCTGAAGGACTCATATATCTGCTTACAGTTTCGCATACTAAGAACGATTTTAATCATTAAGTAAAGTTCAGAAATCGTATATGCCTTCATAAAAGAAACAATAGTAAAAGGATAGAACAATTGGAAAAAAAATGTAGAAAATAATTTTGAAAAAGAAAAAAGAAATCAATTCAAATGAAAAAATAATAAAAATAGAATGATAAAAAACAGACTATTGGCAATATAATGTAAGAACAAGAAATTAATTTAAAAAGTTTAGAAATATGAAATAATTTACAATATAAAAATAATAACGCAATAAAACAAAACTAAGAAAAGAAGGAACGGGACGACGACAACGAAGAATAAGTAAATATTTGAAAGACGAAGAAAAAGAAGAAATGATAAGACAAACGCATAGTAAAACATTATTAAAAAAGCAGAAAACAATTTTAAAAGAGAAGTAAAAGTCGAAGAAAATAATTTTTTTTTTAAATCAAGAAGAATGAAAAGAAAATAATTTAGAAATGAAAGAAGAAAATAATTGTAAAAAAGTGAAGCAAAAGAAAATAATTTTAAAATAAAAGAAGACGGTGAAAATAATTTTAAAATAAAAACAAAAGAAAAAGAACAATTAAAAAGAGAAAAAACTCAAAGAAAATAGTAATTTACAAAAAGAAAATAATAAGATTCAAAATATGCCAAGAAAGAAAGCATAGAAGGAAAAAATAATTTAACAGAGGAAAATGTCTGGAAAAAGAGGTGACGACATTTACACTGACGTAAGAGACAACCAGAAATGCCAGCCACCATTTTCAGCAAGTAATCAAGTGACCATACGACATAAGTTTGGTTAGAGAAACTCGGAACGAAGTTCACTGTTACAATGCTATTTCTATTGTTACCTTTTCTCCTGCCAAGCACACTGCTACCCCCCTGAGGATTATTCGTTCACCTTAAATCTACCGTCAACCTATTCCTGCTAGTGTAACTTCATTCCACGACCAAGAACATGGCTAGCCCCTAAGGAGTATTTGTTCACTTGAAACTCACTGTTAACCTATTCCTGCCATTGTGACTAAATCCCTCTGCCAAGAACACGACTACCCCCTAAGGAGTATTCGTTCACTTGAAAACGACTGTAAACTTACAGTATTTCGCAAGACAACCACCTCCAAGGAATAACTATAATAACTTTTCCTCTATTCGTCACTTTCCTTTTTTCCACAGAAAACAAAACAGAAAAAGGGAAGTAAAAAAGAAGGAAATGTAAAAACTCAAAAAAGAAAATAATGTTAAAAGAAAACAAGAACAAAAAAAGTTATATTTTTTAAAGAAAACGAAGAAGAAAACTAAGAAGAAATTAATTTTTCAAAGCGAAGAAAAGAAGATTTTAAAACAAAACAAACCAAAATAATTTGAAAAGAAGTCGAAAATAATGCAGAAAGAGAACACTTTAAGATGGCGTGTCGCCAGACATACAAACTGATCAACAATCGAAATGAATAAGCAATATACAAAAACTGATTTGTTTGAGGTTTTACAGAAAAAAAGTCGCATTACTGTTTTATATGCGGTTTTCAATTTCCCCGTAAATGTTTATTGGCACACACAAAAAATACGAAACTAACCAGACATAAATAAAACAATAAATGGCCCCAAGCGATAAACAAATCGTTCCAATTAGTCTGCAATAAACCCAAAAGTATTTACTGTAGAAGAAAACAAACACTTACACGTCGTTCATCGAATCTTGAACAAAGTTTCATAAGATCTACATTTCTTAATTTCCACTCGTTTATTCCACTAGTTTCTTAGTCTTTGCTTATAATTAATACCAGCAATCCTTAACTAGCGTTGCTTTTATTTATGTTTCACTTGTTTAATACCGTTAAAAAACATGGCTATTTATAACAGGTTTAGGGTATTTGTTCCTACGGTGTCGCACTCGCTGCGCCAAAACGATTCTCTGAATGAACGACATTTAGATTTTTATCTATTTTTACTATTAAGTCACAACTTATCAAAAGAAAAAGCCACTCGAGGATAAGAGTTAATGAGATTGAAACGATTGTCAGCTGAGAGACAAAGAAGCATTAGCATTGGTCAGTTGTATGATGACATTACTATTATTTATGAGGCAGAATTTGTTACCATTGGATTTGGACACACCAGGTTGTAATCAGCGTGAAGCAGTCCTGCAGTAATGTTTTCAACAGACGGGAAGTCTTTGCAAAGGAGTTCTGTCAATGAAAATTCCGCTTGACACGAGGCACGTGGAGGAAGAAAGGGAAGTCTCATTTCGATGTGGTAGGAAAATGAGTTACTGCTACGAATGAAGGACCAAAGATTGGTTCTCAGTAGATCCCTTTCCATGGTAATAACGATAGGAGAGAGAGAGAGATAAGGAGACGAGCAATGTCTAATCTGTGTGAAAAGAGTTGTAAGAAAAGAGAAAAAATATCTCTCCACCAGATTTCGAAGTCGATTTTGTACTCTGTCAAGGCACAAATGAGTGCCTTGTCGAGCTCCTCCCCAAATGTGGCAGCAGTATGTCTTCTTTGTGCGTATCTGACTCTTATATTGGTAGAGAATTGCATCATATTTAAGGTACTTTCTGGAGCTGTAGAATGATCTAACCATTTTCTAGTGACCTGAATAACTGACTGGATATAAGTCTTTGAGATTTGGGGTAAATATCAAACCTAGGAGCTTATAAAAAAGGAGGCTTTTTTCGAGGTGAGAGAGTCATTCATTGCGACTGGGGCGAAAGAGGAATCCGAGCGTTTGTGATAGAAAACAGAGAAGCTTCGTTTTAAAAGCGTTAAATGTAACTAACCAATTCTCCTCTCGAAAAATGAAAAAACTTTATTACAGCTTTTTATACATTTTCCTAATGTCAAAAGATTGTCATAGTAGTCCTACCATACAACATCATTCATACCCCACCTTGTAACAAAGCACATACACCTCCCTCGGAACGGGAGAAGATGACTGGACACAGCTGCAATAATCATTGGGGCATTTGCGTTTTCTCACACCAGATGAAGAAGAACGCAAATCAGCACGATCGCGTTATCAAACGGCTCTTTCTGAACTTGTATTTGATTCACATTTGTATGATGTTTTCTTATTTGGAAAATTATTGTCGTCGAACTTGCTGGCAACCGCATTTCTAAGAACTTCTTGCACTAGCTTAGCATTGACAAGAAACATAAAATATGTTACAGTTGTATCATACATATGTTACATGACAGTTTTAGGGGTCAAATATATCAAGGTTCATTAGTTAAATATAAAAAATACAGGCTGCCATAAGATTATCATATTACATATTGAATCACACCCCGTTGCCGTTCGTTTGTTTTGTTAACAAATTTTATTTTAATAAGATTTTAAAAGTTAAATTACGGTATAATTTTCTCATTGAATTATTAATTGAATGCAATTCTTATTCAACTGTAACAATTTTTACGGTAATTTCTTTTCAATTTCTACTTATAAAATTATTAGATGAAAATAACTTTCAAAACTTTCAGTCGTTTAGTATATGAGGATTTGATAAGGACTGTAAAGAAAGAAATGGCTTTATATTCGAACGTGTAAGTGCTTCCAAATTCCTTTAAAATTTCGACTATTAAGAGAATATTTACACTGCTGTTTTTTTTTTTACGAAAGTGCCAGAATTCATTCCGGTAGATTTGATTTCGTCAGTAAATTATTGTTTTAAATTGGATTTTCAAAAGTTATATGTTGTATATTACAGAACTGCCTTTCTTATTTCTATTAATAAGCAATTGATAGTTAATATAATAATAATAATAATAATAATAATAATAATAATAATGTGTAAAATGCGTAGAAGCAATAAACACGCATATACAGACACACAAGAAGTAGTCATACAATTTTATGAACGTAGACATATTTTGTCATGAAATATTGGATTCCTGATACATGATTTTGCAAAACATGCAAAACATTTGTATGCAGTGCATAAAATGAAATAAGCAGACAAGTATAATCTTATATATACAGCAGTCCAAGTTTTCTCCTATTTCTTTGACTGGAATAGCAAAATATTAATAAAGACAATATCTTTTGTCAGTTATTCAGGCCAAATAGTATTACATGTTTTAAAAGAAAAAAATGCAATCGCTTTTCTTGCTTTTAGATTTAGTCCTGTTCTATATTTTGTGGAATCGTCCATACATACAAGTAATTAGGAGTGTTTTCACTCTCATGCTCGAATATAATATCACTGATACCCACGAGGAGAGGAAGATGAGCCTATAGCAATCCTTGATTTCAGGATCATTGCCACATACATTTTGTGTGATAAAAATATCTAAGAAAAAGCTGAAGGAAACGTTGATTAAGTACATATATAACGTGAATTTGTTATTTATAAATTTGATAATTAAAAATCACAATAATTAATGGACATACAAGGTTAAAAATTCGATGAAAACACTCATATAGGTTTCAGAAGTGGGAGCAGGAGTTTCTTAGGTTCCTTAGTTTTCGCAGGCAACGACACAACACAATTCCTGCTAGTAGTCCCTATTTACTTACCTTCCCGTGAGGTAAAAATCACAGAGAGAGTCGTTTTTTTTATGTGGGGAAATCCAGCTTCCTAAAACGGGCGTGAATTGCGACAAAAGAAAGATTGCGTCAGACAAGGAGGACTCTTTTTTCGTTTTTGTCATGCTTTCCGTTATCTGATGAAAGACAGAACAGATACAACGCATCGATCCTACCCTTGTCTGTGTAGGCGAAAGTGTCGTATATATTACTATATATATCTATATATAAAGATAGGTATGTGTATATATTTATATATTTGTATGTACAGGATCATCTTTTGAATTAATGAACCGATCATTATGAAGTTTTGAATATATATTATCGGCAACAAGGTTAATAACATGCGAACATTATTCTTTTGTAAACTTTTACAATTAGGGAGTGCATGAGTACGAAGTTAAGTATGTGTATATGTCACTCTCTCTCTCTCTCTCTCTATATATATATATATATATATATATATATATATATATATCGTTGCACATGCTAAACTCCTAAACATATGAATATTCAAGGCAACACAGTGAGTAGCATGAGCACATTTTTAGGGGAGGGGGTAATTTTTTTTAATTTCAGTGTGCATGTATCTGAAGTTTGGTATGTGTATATGTTTATATATTTGTATGTAGAGGATTCACTTCTAAATTTAGAACTGATCATCATATTTTTTAACCAAGCTGCTAGGTGTAAAGGTTCGTGATGTGGACTATTTTTGTTTAATTTTATTTGATGCAAACGGGGAAAAGTGGGTGAAAGACATTTTTAAAAATCACGATTCCTTCGATTTTTGGAAATTTTAACAATAGATATTAGACATCAATCTAAAGAAAATCTCTAATTTTTAGTTATTTCGAAGTATTTTAAAGGGGGTTCAGGAGGCTTGATGTGAGAAGAACTTCCAATTGGAAAATTTAAATAATTCATATTTGCCTTAAATTTCATCTACGATCATTAGTCACCAATTAAGATAGATTCCCTAACTTTCAATTACTTTTGAAGATACGATAAGCTTAAGCTTTACATTTTACAATCCAAATGTAATTGAATTCGATCAAAATTAGAACAAGGATTCCAAACATTAGATTAAGTATCATATATAATTGTTTCTATATTCGTAATTAGACATAAATGTGATGCAACACAGTTCTCTTCACTGCATTAATTGGGACGGGTATTCATCTAGTATATATATATATATATATATATATATATATATATATATATATATATATATAAATTAGATTTTTGAATGTGAGATCATATATAATTATTTCCACAAGGCCGTAGCCCACAACCCATGAAAGCCACAAACCGGAAGTCCTAGACTCGAGTTTCGCCCTCTTTTTGGTCTCATCAGTAGAACATTTCTGATATCAAGATTCGAAACCCGAGTCACTAGCATGCGAGGCTAGTACTCTGCCACCTCCCGCCTCCTCACATACAAGAAAGTCTATTATCTAACACAGATTAAGCAAACCGCGGCGGAGGCTGACTGTGGAATAGACCTACTCTTCTCAGCAAGGGGGTTAGTCATCCAAATACTTAGAACCCAGGCCGATGTCTAATAAGTAGGATGTTATACTCTAGGACGATGTCACCCAACAAGCTAACCCAGCGAGCAAATAAATATTAGATATTTTAATGTGAGATGATATATATAATTATTTCCACAATCAGACAACACCGCAGCCCACAACCCATGAAAGCCACAAACCGGAAGTCCTAGACACGAGTTTCGCCCCTTTGGGGGGTCATCCTTTATGGGGTGTCTGATTGTTGAACTAATAACAATAAAAAAAATCATAATAATAATAATAATAATAATAATAATAATAATAATAATAATAATAATAATAATAATAATGAAAATAAAAATAAAAAGCAGGGGTCTTGATAAGGGAAATGATAACAAGAAGCTTTTTGTGTAATAACACTGAAACATAATATTAGCAATCACAGTGATATCAATAGTATTAAACTATTAATAGTGATAACAACACTAATAATGAAAACAAGAGTAATGTTAGATTATAGGGGCCCTGCATTTCTAAAAAGAGTGTAGGTCAACTAGTATTAATTATGACCGGGGTGGATTCAGTGCTGGTTAAACTGACATCTATTTTAAATGATTAAGTCTGTTACCGCGAATGAATCGTTTTGTAAATCATAATAAGTTTGACAGAGCCTTGCTGACTTCAAAAGATTTGGGGTCAATAAAGGTCAGACACAATGTAGAGGTGTTCGTTCATGACAACACAAAGGACTGTGAGGTCACTTGTTGTTGTCAAAGCGACAATCAAACAGTCCCGTCATGGAAGCGAAAGGTAACAGATATCCTAAGAGACAGTTCGCCATGAAGGCCGAAGCGAACAGTTGTCGAGAACGATTTGTCGTGGAAGTAAAGCGGACAGTTTGTAAAAAAAAAATTATAGTCGGAAAAGTTTAGGACTGGGTCTCTAAGATGAGACAAAAAAAACACCTACCTCCCTCCATGTAGTTAGCAGTTTAGTAAGGTAACCAAAAAGTAACAACAGCCGAAGACAGCGACTCTCTCCCAGGCGCTTCACAAATAAAACTTCCTGAACCTCTCGAAATGTCTTCGAAGCCTTTTTTGGTCGTACCCAAAAGTGTCTATTTTCAGAACATAAAAACCTACTGCAAAACGTTAAACCACTAGACGACCAAGAAAGAGATCACTTCCAGACGAAAAATCGAAGAAAACCACACGACACAACGTTCAACCAGAAGACCACTAGACGACGAAGAGTGAAATTACGGCCAGACAAAATAAGGTTAAATATAAAATGCACTAAGAGTTTAAGAGAATTGTTAAAAAAAGGATTAAGATGTTTGTTATAACTTTTGGTCATCGCATAAATGTGCACCAACAAAAGTCTCCGTTAAAAGAGACCCACCACACCGATCCCATCGGCCCACGCGGTAACGACAAGCGAGTAAAATTCTATATAAAAATGAAGGCACAGTTTTATTGTTTAATGTCGACAGTTTAAAGTCTGAAAAATTTGTTACAAAATGATGCAAAACTTGATCATCTCATAAGCGTGGTTTTAAGAGACTTTTAATTTTATTCATAACGTAACAGTAACACTACGAATAATAATAATAATTATTATTATTATAATAACAGCAAGAATAATCAAAATAGACGATAATAATAAGCATCATTAATAATCATAATAACAGCAATAACATCAATGGTAGTGATTGCAATAAAAGTAATAATATTAAAATGAAAATTTTAATTAAAGTTTAAATAAAATAAATAATAATAATAGTGATAACAAAAATGTTAATGATGATTATGATAATTATAATAACAGTAATAATAATAATAATAATGATAATAATAGCACTATTGATGAGGTATAATCGTAATATCATTAATAATAATAGTAATAATAATAATAATAATAATAATAATAATAATAATAACAATGGTGTTAATAATAATAACAATATTAATAAGAAATAGTAATCATAATAGTAATAGTATATTATAATCTTCTATATAAAATTGAATGTCTGTATGTTAGTGTGTGTGTGTGTGTGCCCTATAGAAAACATGTTAGAGAATATAGATACAATATTAAAGTGTATTCTTATGTAAAATTCACAGAGTAAGTTGATGGGTGTATTCCCGAATCTATAAACCCACCCCTTAGGGGTCCATAGGGCAGATTTCATCAGGAGGGGTCCTTTTCAGTTATTTTTAATTATATTTTATACTAATTTGAATTTGCTGAGTCATATTGTAATTTAATTACGTAATAATTTTAAATAACTTTTAATTTTATTTAAAGTTTCTTAGCGTCAATTCTATTTACATGGGGGGGGTTAAGAAACTACGCCAAGGTCCGCCACTAGCCGTCACTGCCCGCCACTCTGTATGTACACAAATACATGTACATTTTATAATATCTTATATAAGAAAAGTATTTGGCGTTGTCCCGCAAATTATACCTCAAGTACATGGAACAATTTATGTTTTTTGATGAAATTTATTTGTTAGAGGATAGCTAAGGAAGAACGATAACTCACGTTTAAAAACACACTTTAGGTTTTTAAAACAAGGTTAGAGAATATACATAACATATAAAAGTGTATTCTCGTGTAAAATTCACAGAGTAAGATGATAAGAGTATCACTGAATCTATAAACTCATCCCTTAAGGGTTCATGGGGCATATTTCATTACGGGGGGGGGGGGTGCTTTTCAGTATTGTTACTTTATTTTTATATTGATTTGAAAATCCTGAGTCATATTGTAATTTAATTACGTAATACTTTGAAATAACTTTAAATCTTATTTAGTGTTTCTTAGCGTCAATTCTATTTACATACAGGGGGGTAAGAAACTATGCGAATGTCCGCCACTAGCGCCACTGCTCGCCATTGCTCGCCACTCTGTACGTACACAAATACATGTACATGGACATTTTATAATATCTTATATAAGAAAAGTATTCGGCGTTGTTCTGCAAATAATAGCTCAAGTTCATAAAACAATATATGGTTTTAATGAAATTTATTTGTTAGAGGATAGCTAAGGAAGACCGAAAACTCACGTTTAAAAACACAATTTAGGTTTTTAAACAAGGTTAAAGAATATACATAACATATAAAAGTGTATTCTCATGTAAAATTCACAGAGTAAGATGATTAGAGTATTCCCGAATCTATAAACCCACCACTTAGTTGTCCATGCGGCATATTTCATCAGGGGGTGCTTTTCAGTTACTTTTCATTATATTTTATAGTAATTTGAAATTGCTGAGTCATATTGTGATTTAATTACGAATACCTCAAGTTCATAAAACAATTTATGTTTTTAATGACATTGATGTGTTAGAGGATAGCTAAGGAAGAACGATAACTCACGTTTAAATACACACTTTAGGTTTTTAAAACAATGTTAGAGAATATAGATAACATATAAAAGTGTATTCTTATGTAAAATTCACAGAGTAAGATGATGAGACTATTCCCGAATCTATAAACCCACCCCTTAGGGATCCATGGGGCATATTTTATCAGGAGGGGGGGGGGGCTTTTCAGTTATTTTTCGTTATATTTTATAGTTATTTTAAATTGCGGAGTCATATTTTGCTTTAATTACGTAATACTTTGAGATAACTTTTAATTTTATTTAACGTTTCTTAGCGTCAGTTCTAACTACATGTAGAGGGTTAAGAAACTATACATACAGGGGGTAAGAAACTATGCGAAGGTCCGCCACTAGCGCCACTGCTCGCCACTGCTCGCCACTCTGTACGTATACATGTACATGTACATTTTATAATATCTTATATAAAAAAGTATTCGTCGTTGTCCGCCACTAGCCGCCACTGCCCGCCACTCTATATGTACACAAATACATGTACATTTTATAATATCTCATATAAAAACAGTATTCGGCGTTGTCCGGCAAAGTATACCTCAAGTACATTAAACAATTTATGGTTTTTAATGAAATGTATTTGTTCGCGAATAGCTAAGGAAGAATTATAACTCACGTTTAAAAACATAATTTAGGTTTGTTTAAAAAAAGTTAAAGAATATAGATAACCTATAAAAGTGTATTCTTATGTAAAATTCACAGAGTAAGATGATGGGAGTATTGCCGAATCTCTACACCCACCCCTTAGGGGTCTATGGAGCAGATTTTATTAGGGGGGTCGTTTACAGTTATTTTTAATTATATTTTATAGTAATTAGAAAATGCTAATGCATATTTTAATTTAATTTAATTACGTAATACTTTGAGATAACTTTTAATTTTATTTAACGTTTCTTAGGGTCAATTCTATTTACATACAGGGGGTAAGAAACTATGCGAAGGTCCGCCACTAGCGCCACTGCTCGCCACTGCTCGCCACTCTGTACGTATACATGTACATGTACATTTTATAATATCTTATATAAAAAAGTATTCGTCGTTGTCCGGCAAATTATACCTCAAGTACATAAAACAATTTATGTTTTTTAGTGAAATTTATTTGTTAGAGGATCGCTAAGGAAGAAGGATAACTCACGTTTAAAAACACAATTTAGGTTTGTTTAAAAAAGGTTAGAGAATATAATTAACATATAAATTGCATTCTTATGTAAAATTCACAGAGTAAGGTGATGGGAGTATTCCCGAATCTATAAACCAACCCCTTAGAGGTCCATGGGGCAGATTTCATCGGGGGGACTGTTTTCAGTTATTTTTCATTATATTTTATAGTAATTTGAAAATCCAGAGTCATATTTTAATTTAATTACCTAATAATTTGAAATAAATTTTAATTTTATTTAACGTTTCTTAGCGCCAGGGGCCCGTCTCTAAATTTTTAGTTTTTTGGTATTGTTTTTTAAATAAGCGACAAACGCTAATCAAACTATTGCTACTATTTTATGAAAGAAAATTATAGGAAATTACAACATGGCGCCAGCGATTAAGTCATTGCATTCAAGTTCGATTTTTAAAGTCTTTAAAAAATAAAATATAATTTTATTTCGGGATCAAAAATACAATGTAAGAATAATTAATAACTTTCATCCAAAATGTTTGTTTGTTTACATAACATATTTCTGTAAGAAAATCCACAGTTACATGAAATACATATTTAGTAAAGAGAATTTACGTGAATTACATTATTATTAGTTTTTAACACATTTAAACAAGAGAAGAATCATGTGGAAAAAAGGGAAATAGAGGGTTGAAGAAGGGAGGGAAATAATGCGGACCAGGGAAAGAGAGACGACTAGAGAAAGAAGAGATATTGAAGTTTTTATATAAAGATGTTACATACACTTTTTAATTTCTACTACTTTGTTTTTTTTTTATTACCCCTGGCAACGCCGGGTAGCTCTGCTAGTGTAATAATAATAATAATAATAATAATAATAATAATAATAATAATAATAATAATAAGAAGAAGAAGAAGAAGAAGAAGAAGAAGAAGAAGAAGAAGAAGAAGAAGAAGAATGGAAGATTGTAAACCTTACGTATTTTTGAATATTAATTCTAAAAAATACTTTCAAAACGGTGGCCGTTTTCGAACTCCTTCACACCGTCCATCTGCTGCTAAACAAAGGAATACATCTGTTAAACCTGCTCAGACGTGAAAGGGTAACGTTCCTTTTTATTTTTCTCTCAAATAAATTTGCCATTTTGTCTTTTCATTCATTCCTGTAATGTTGGTCTGATACGATACGTTTCCTAAAATATCTGACATAAAAAGCAATTTTAATTTATGGATACTTGTAAACCTTAATTTTCAAAAATACTGTAAACAGATGATCTTTTACGGACACCTTAAACACGTCTAACATTGATATATTCATACATATATACATATATATATATATATATATATATATATATATATATATATATATATATATATATATGGTGAGATGACGTATTTATATATCTTTTCTTGTGTGAAATCTAATTCTAATTCTGTTTCTTCGGATTCTCAAATTGTGAGATAATACCTTGAGGACACACTGGTGAGATGGCCTTGATTGCAGGCGAACGGCATTCGATATAAAATATTAGAAAACAAGTGACATTTTTAAAGGTCATAAATCAGGTGATGCCCATGATTTAAATCACGCAAGTGTGAAGATTTTCGAAGGTAGTTATATTTCCTGTTCGGAAATATAAAAAAAACACACTGATATCGCGAAAAATGAAAAGTACATTTCTAGTTTTTCGAAATTATGATATATCCTTGTATGTTTCGTGCATACATAGATACGAGGGAATTTAGAACATGAAATTAAATTTAAAACAAAATAAAATGTTTGGCATATGGAATATTGGATGGACACAGGGACAAACTGGTAGGATGGGAGCGCGGATATATTTGTGGGCGGGCCAGATGTTTCGGTCGTTTCGGACAACCGTAACCATTTGCGGAAGACTAAATGATTTAGCTCGTTTGAATCACCGAAGCGTTTGTTCTACTTTGTGAGCGTGTTTGTGTTCTTGAATGTGCTATTTTATGCCCGTGCTTGTCAACTGTTCTATATAATAAACATATATAAATGTGTATAACCGCCCATGAGAAAAGACGCCAAGAAGGGAACGACCCCAAGCAATTACAGACCAATAACCTGTTTACCGACAATGTGGAAACTCCTAACGGCACAACTTAGAGAGCAAATTTACCATTCCCTGAACAATCGTGGACTACTTCCCGAGGAACAAAAAGGATGCCAGAAAGGGAAAAAAGGGACACATGAACTGTTATACATCGATCAAAAGATCCTGAAAGAAATTAAAAGGAAGAAAAAGAACATATCTATGGCATGGATTGATTACAAGAAAGCGTACGACAGAATCCCTCAAGCATGGATAATTGAATGTTTAAAAATGTACAAGATACCCAACAGAATTATTAATTTCATCGAGAAAGCAATGGAAACATGGAGATTAGAACTGACAGCTGGAGGACAATACTTGACGGAGATAAAAATACAGAGAGGCATTTTCCAAGGAGACTCCCTATCACCATTACTGTTTATCATAGCCATGATGTCACTCAACTACATACTCAGGAAATGTGATGCCGGATACAAGTTCACAGGCAGAGAACAACAAATAAACCATCTCATGTACATGGACGACCAGAAGCTATTTGCAAAAAGCAAAAAGGAACTGGAAAAGCTGATAAATACGACCAGAATCTTCAGTCAGGACATTCAAATGGAATTCGGAATGGAAAAGTGTGCATTGCTAGAGATTAAAAAGGGAAAGTTGGAGACGACTGACGGCATGGAACTACCCAACCAAGAGCAGATGACGGCGCTAGATGAACAAGAGAGCTATAAATAAATGGAAGCAGACACAATCAAATCAAATCAACAGAAATGAAAGAGAAGATTGGAAAAGAATACCTGAGAAGAACAAGAAAGCTCTTAGAAACAAAATTATATAGCAGAAACCTAATCAAAAGAATAAATACCTGGGCAGTATCACTAATAAGATATTCTGGACCATTCATAAACTGGACTAAAGAAGAACTCAGGCACCTTGATCAGAGGACTAGAAAATTAATGACTATGCACAATGCACTACATCCAAAAGACGATACAGACAGACTCTACGTGAAGAGAAACGAAGGGGGAAGAGGACTGGTAAGTATAGAATACTGTGTGGACGACACTAAAAAAGAGCTGGAGAAATACATAAACAAGAACACAGAAAGGCTGATTACCGCAGCAAGAGATACCGTCCCAACGAACAACGCAGGAAGCATCGAAACTGGACACAAACAGACAAGAAAAGAAAAATGGGAAGAAAAACAACTACATGGACGCTTCATAAGACTCACAGAGAAAAAACCAACGCAAATAGCTAGACATGGCTAAGAAAAGGAAACTTGAACAGAGAAACGGAATCTTTACTGATGGCTGCACAGAATAATGCGATTAGGACAAACTACATTAAAGCTAAAATAGATAAAACCCAGGAAAACAATAAGTGCAGACTGTGTGGACAAAGAGACGAAACAGTAAATCATATAATAAGTGAATGTAGCAAACTTGCTCAAAAAAAATACAAGAACAGACATGATTGTGTTGGGAAAGTAATACACAGGGAACTGTGCAAACAATTGAATTTCGAATATGCAGACAAATGGTACAAACATAAACCAGAAACAGTACTGGAAAACGAAAAACACAAACTCCTCTGGGATATGGATATACAAACAGATAAACTCATACAAGCAAGGAGACCTGATGTTACTATAATAGACAAAAAAGAAAAATCTTGTAAAATCGTAGACTTCGCCGTTCCAGCAGGCCACAGAGTGAAGATCAAAGACACGGAAAAACGAAGTAAATACACAGAACTAGCCAGAGAACTGAAAGGAATATGGAGCATGAAGAAAGTTAGTATAATACCAATAATCGTAGGAGCACTAGGAACAATCCCCAAAAACCTGGAAAATCAAAGGGACTATCGAAACCATACAAATGATCAAAACAGCTGCAATCTTAAGGAAAATCCTCGAATGCGGAAACTAACACACATAAGCTACAAAGGCTAACCAGTCACAAGGAATTTACAACGGAGAAAACGAAACCACACGAAGAACACCACAACAAGAGCCAAGGAACAGAAACTGCAAGAAACAGTACTTCATAATCCCCCCCCCAATAAATTACACCGGCCTCAGCTATCACTACACAAAAATGAACCAAGAAACAGAAATTACAAGAAACACTATAAGCTCTTCCCTCTCCCCCCACCCCCCCAAAAAAAAAATTAAAAAGAATTTCTAAAATTCTTTTTTTTTCTTTTTTTTAAATAAGGGAAGAGAAAAGGAAAAGAACAAAAATAAAAAGAAAAGGAATTGAAAGGTAAAAATTTAAAAATTAAAAGAAAAATTGATGTTTTTTTCTTAACTGGTGCCGGCCTAGGCTGACACCATGCAACATATTTGTAGAGGGTCGAGGAGGATAAGAAGACCGAGGAGGGACAGCACAAACCAGACCTCCACTGGAAAAGTGCAGAGAGTGTTGAGACCTTGGGGAGGCTTGTTACCACCCAAATCCCAGAGAAGACCAATTGGCCTTACCAGCGAGAAATCAATGGTAAAAGACTGTTGCGATACCGCATTGTTATCGTAAAGAGGTGAAGAACACTGGAAGTCTGGGGAGACTTGTTGTCACTCAGACTCCAGGAAATACCACTGGTTGTTGTCGGTGAGCAATTATTGACGATGATCTGTGTGAGAACTCCTAGTAAGTACAAATAATAATACACATAATAATAAAGATAAACTCATACAAGCAAGGAGACCTGATGTTATTATAATAGACAAAAAGGAAAAATCTTGTAAAATCGTAGACTTCGCCGTTCCAGCAGGCCACAGAGTGAAGATCAAAGACACGGAAAAACGAAGTAAATACACAGAACTAGCCAGATAACTGAAAGGAATATGGAGCATGAAGAAAGTTAGTATAATACCAATAATCGTAGGAGGACTAGGAACAATCTAAAAAAAAACTGGAGAAAAGACTGGGAGAAATTTGAATCAAAGTGACTATCGAAACCATACAAAGGTCAGCAATGATCAAAACAGCTATTATCTTAAGGAAAATAATCGAATATCGAAACTAACACACATAAGCTACAAAGGAATTTACAACGGAGAAAACAAAACCACACTAAGAACACCACAACAAGAGCCAAGGAACAGAAACAGCACTTCATAATCTCCCCCCCCCCCCAATAAATTACACCGGCCTCAGCTATCACTACACAAAAATGAACCAAAGAAACAGAAATTACTAGAAACACTATAAGCTCCTCCCTCTCCCCCCCAAAAAAATTTTAAATAATATTTTTTTAAATAAGGAAAGAAAAAAGGAAAAAAAAAAGAATTGGAAGGAAATAATTTTTAAAAAATTTTTAATTAAACTTTTTTTAAAAATTTAATTCAAAGAAATATCATTTTATTTTTTTATTTATTTAACTGGTGCCGGCCTAGGCTAACACCAGACAACATATTTGTAGAGGGTCGAGGAGGATGAGAAGACCGAGGAGAAACAGCACAACCCAGACATCCACTGGAAGTACAGAGAGTTATGGAACCTTGGGGAAGATTATTGCCACCCAAATCACAGAGAAGACCAATGGTCCTTACCAGCGAGAAATCAATGGTAAACGGCTGTTGCGATACTGCAAGGTTATTTGCAGTGGCTATCAAAAAGAGGTTTAGATTACTGGAAATCTGGGGAGACTTGTTGTCACTCAGACTCAAGGGAATGCCACCGGCTGTCGGTGAGCAATCACTGATGACCTGTGTGAGAACTCCTAGTGAGTACAAATAATAATAATGAAATAAAATAAAATAATACTAAAAGTAACGATACTAAAACAAAAACAAACTGGTAATTCAGTAAACCCAATAGAAATGTAATAATTTAAAGTATACATATGTTTGGGTTATAGAGATTAAGCAGTTTATTAGTTTATCAAGTAAAATAGAATCTGTTCGTTAGTAAAAATAATGAATGAATAGATAAGTAAAAAGATAAAAAATAAAATATTAATAAAAAGACAAATAAATAAATGAATGAATAAATGCATGAATAAATAAATGAGTAAATGAATATATTAAATAAAATAAAATAAGATGAGATAAAATAAGTGAATACAAGTGTGAATAGCTAAGTAAATGGGTAGTTATGTGGATGGGTATTAATCATGATGATGTATGTGTGGGGCCGTATAAGTAGATTTAAAAGACAACAATTTACTTAGTTCACATAACCTAGCGCATATTAATAATTGAATGAATAAACGAATAAGTAGGTGGATAAAAATGTAAAGTTTATATATATATATATATAAGGGGCACTGGTATATAATATGTAGGGAGCAGTGTTGTATGAAGGGTTATTCATTTTAGGAAATAGGGTAGCCTATAGGATGATGATTTTGATTGGGTTGAGATTTATGATTTTTAATTTTTATTTTCTAATGTGTTCAAGTGGTGTTATGTAGCTTACTGAGAAGGTGTGACTTTCGCTTACAATTAATTAATATTTAATTTTTTTGTTTAGAAGTCTACCTCTAACACTAGATCTAATTATCTCAAGCTTTTCATTTAGGCATAGGTAACATGGTGAATTAAGAGAGTGGCAGGTGCTGGTTTTTCTAATAGTGTACCATTCAACTAATAGTGATTGATTATTATTGATTAATTCCCAGTGGTACAGAGAGAGTGAAGTTTATATATATATATATATATATATATATATATATATATATATATATATATATATATATGCAAAGTCATGAAAGTAGTAAATAGACACCCTAATAATCAATAATGAAGACTGCTGTCAGCGTGTTTTACGACAGATAATATTGATAATTTCCCCCAGCTGATTAACCAATCACTCGGGTAACAGTGGAAAGAAGAATCCCGAGGTTTTCGGTGATTTCACGCCGATTTCGTCCACCTTCATTTTAACATATAATATAGAAATTTTGAGAATGCTAATACTTCTGTGGTCGGTGGCATACATCAATAGAGATATATTATAGGTATATTGATATATCAAACACAAAAATGTCAATTAGTACAAAATATTGATATTTCAAACTTTTACTGCAGTTTTTACGGTTCTCATTTATAGCCTTCGATGACGGAAGCAGAAACTTAAAAAATGTATGAATTATATGTATGCGATGTCTATTTACTTCTTTCATTCATATATATATATATATATATATATATATATATATATATATATATATATATATATATACATATGTATATATAATATTATAAGGTGATATTATATACTGTGTATATATTTTCAGTATTTACTTCAATAGTTAGTAGACAGTAGTAGTATAAATATATATTTTTTATAATAATTTTTTACACAGCTAAGCTATATATATATATAATTAATTAATTAAATATTATTTATGCATCTATAGATAAGCTTTTTTTCGTCTTTTGAAAACTATTCATTATAGATTCAAACAACTGGTCTACTTACCAATGGGTTGGAACTTACAACCCTGGGTCTTGTAACTCAACCTCGTTAACCTCTTAACTAGCAGGTGACCTGCATGATCGAGATGTTTAAATACGGTTTTAAGACAAATTCGTACCGGTAATCACATCTAAAATGTTAAACCAAGAGGGGGGAAATATAGCTTTATTTTGTTCTAATCAAAGTGTCCTTCTTATATTAAAGGGGAGATTACGATATGTATATATATATATATACATACATATATATATATATATATATATATATATATATATATATATATATATATATATATATATAAGTGTTTTAAGGTTCATTTATTTTAAGTATTTATTGTTAAATTTAAGAAGGAATAGGTAAAATAAATACCTTTTGAAGCATAAAGATGCGATATCAATTTTTTTTTATAAAAAAGAAAAATAATAAATCGAAACCGATTTTTTATTTTTTTTTTTTATTATAAACTAGCATTTTTTTTTTTGTTAGTTTAAAGTGATACAGATATTTCGCCAAAATCTTGGCATCATCGGTGTGTAATATATCCTGATGTCATCGGATTTGTATTTTTTTCCTACCGGCTTTTGTTGTTACAGCCGGGCCAAATGGGTTAGCTGTTGTTTCCCACTATCAAATATGAGAACGTGAATGCAGCACGTGATTTGTATAAGTGTTTTAAGGTTCATATTTTTTTTTTAAATAAAGAAAATAAAATCGGTTTCGATTTATTATTTTTCTTTTTTATAAAAAAAAATTGATATCGCATCTTTATGCTTCAAAAGGTATTTATTTTACCTATTCCTTCTTATATATATATATATATATATATATATATATATATATATATATATATATATATATATATATATATTGTGTGTGTGTGAATGATTATTTAATTTTTGTATCGATTTGAGATTTTTTCTGTATCTAAAATATTCGTGTTAAATGCAACGCCATTTTCCCAACATAAATGCATCGTCGAAAGTTCAAAGTGATAGATTTTAATCTATGATTTTTACATCTTTTTCTTGTGAAAGATAAAGAGGTTTTTTTTACCTTTGACAAGACACGATTTCCCCCGAACATCAGTAGCAGAGATTGATCGCCTTTTTTTGTTGCTTATTTCGTCCTCCTTGTTCGACAGCCTCGTTTAGATTTCGCGTTTTATGTCGGCCGTCACGTGCTTTCGGCGACCCAACTGTACCTGTTCGACCGTTTTCTTTTTAACCAGACAAAATAAGTAAGTACAGATGAGTACGTTTCGAGTTTAAATTACGTTATTATTCTTTTTTGTAAGATGCGTTCACGTCTCTTTAAGAAACTGTGTTGATCCATTCGTCGGTCAGTCCATTAGTCTCTGGTGTTAAAGTGTTGAATAGCATGTTCATCGCATCATTCACGTATAAAACGGTCGTATCTTAAGAATATTAATTTTTGCTAAGGTGCGTCCACCGTTCTTTATAAGCGGCTCTGTCCGTCCACCAGTCATTTTATTACAGTTTCAAGAACCATGTTGACAAATATGTAAAAATGAAGGCTCCCAGGATGCAATAGTAGTCTTCCTGCCATTCAATCCACTCCGATCATTCATATATATCAGATAAGTTTCGTATTAGTCCAGAAAGGGATTTTTTATCGCTAAACGCGCAGATTGAATGGGCGCATCTCAAAAATATATGTTCTCATAAGACGCATCTCTGAAAACGGTTTTGTTTGTCGCAGTCGGTTTGTCCGTCGCTCTATCCGGTAAAAGTTTGAAATTCTATTTGCATCGTTTAACGCGCAGATTGAATCGACGCATATTAAGGATTTATGTTATATTGTTAGATGCACCCATGCAATTATATAATAGACTCTTCTGTTTGTAAGCTTATTAGGCTTACAATTTCTGTCTAAATAACAGACTCTTTCCGCTCGTAGGTCGGTAAGATTTAACATTTCTGTCTCTATAAGAGACTTTCCTTTCGTAGGTCTACCAGGCTGAGCATTTCCGTCTATATGGGAGACTCCTTCTACCTGTAGGTTTGTCACGCCTAACATTTCCGTTTCTATAAGAGACTCTTTCCGTTCGTACATCTGTTAAGCTTAACAGTTCCGTCTTATAAGAGATTATTTCCGCTCGTAGGTCTGTCAGGCTGTAGGTTTCTGTAAACTCAGCCAAGACGTTTGTGCATATATTTGTTTTCCTGTTAGTTTCCTGTGGTCGGTATGTCATGTTACAGTTTTTAAATGACATTTTAGGCGCATCAGTGCATCTATATAAGATTTGTACTTGTAGTTCGATCTGTCACGCTCAACTTTGGACGCTTTTTAAAACTGTACGTTTTTGTTATATAATTTACCACAGATTGAAATAATGTTCGCCTGATAATCGGGAAAACGACACGAAAAATATAATTTCTTTCCTTACAACTTATTGTTTTCCTTTGTTCTCGTGACTCCCAACTGTGAAAATAATTAGAATAAAGGTATATTTTCACAAATGCTTGAACGACCATCTGTCACCTCTTAAAATAACCTGCTGGGCGCTTGGTAAAAACGTTTTCAATAACGTTTCGAAATTTCACACTGACTTTCGCCTTGTATCAAATCATTTGAATCTAATGTTGTGTCATACATGAATACAAGAACATTTATGTCTCAAATATCACGTACGGAAAAACAATAGGTGAAAGGTAATAAGCTGATAGGTAGATACAATTCTATTACATTATCATAGATACCAGCTAAATTGTTGCTATTACATATAAAAGACAAACATATACTCTATTGCTTCCTACCTCAAAAGAAGAAGGTAATGTCTGTGAAGATGGTATTATGACGAAGTGCATATACTACACTACCCCACTAGATTAGAAGGTAATGCTTAGGAATATAGTGTCTGACCACAGAACAGATACTACACTAACCCCTAAAATGGATAAGGTAATCTCTGAAGGTATGGCATAATGATAATAGAAGCGATATCCCACAATCACCGCCTCTAAATTGAGCATTGCAAGATGGTACATTAGTCTGAAATAGTATAGTAAACTGAATTGAGCATTAATAGAAATAATATAGTTTCGGCTTCAGACAGACCAAATGCCCATTAGTAGTAGATGTATGCTAGTTATTATTATAATAAAAAAGAATTAACTATGCGCATGTAAAACTAAATGAATTAATAATACCAGAATTCTTATAAAAATAAATGAGAAAAATAAATATGTTAGATGAATGTATTTAGAATTTCAAATTGAACAAGTCTTTACAATTTGCGTTAATTGTTTAATTGTATTCGAATCGATAAATTGTGGCAATTCAATGATCCCTTCATCCAGATATAATTAAAAAAATAACAATTTGTGTTTTATAAGTCGTGCATAATAAATTAATAACAATGAATGTTGTGTAGTAAGCTTCTGCATTAAATAGGTGAAACGGGTTAGGATTAGGGTTGCGCTCATATTTGGCAATACAATTCACAAGCTGATGTGTGATACGGTTGCGTCCTTCCCTCGATTCCTTGATTCCTTGATTAGGGCATGATGGACGTTGCAAGCGTGCAAGTTGATTGATCGATTACCGATCTTGACTATGCAGACAATATTGTAATAATTAAATCCAGCAGACGTTATAGAATATCAACACTGCCGCCATACGTGTATGAAAGATGAACGATAATTCTAAAACAAAGGTTTTGTTAGCCAACTACTCGCTCATTATCATTCTCAATTACAACAGTGTTGAAAATTGTAAACATTTCAAGTATCTTGGCTTAACATTTACAGCAACGGGGAAACGTGATGACACATTTTTCGACGCGCTGAGAAGTAATTAATTCGCAAGTTAGTAGTCCCAATCGCATCCATTGGTTAAAAGAAGAGAAAAGCGGCCAACTCAATATACGGATTACAACGATGAACACAGATATGGAACTTGTAGCTGACTCTCGCGTTTTATTTAGTATTCGTTGTATCAGTCGGGAAAGACTGGAGTATGCTGAGGACTCAATTGGACCGTCTAAACCCATATCGGGTTACAAAATCAAAAGTAGTTTCTATATTTGATAAAATAAATTAATTATTTTGAATTAAAGAAGACGAAAAACAAGGATATGTGTGAAGGAATCAGTTAAAATGGTTGCATTCTAATTGGACCCTGCATGAAAATAATGTGTTTCGTATCAACCCACGACTTGTGGGTAGAATTAGATTTGAGGAAACTATTTAGAGGCTATCGAACGTTATGTCTGGAGACGGATTAGCACCGCAAGTTTTCGCCAGCTCAAGCAACATGCACGATGTATGGACAATATGCAACGCCCCTAGACCAGGAAAGGTTTATGGAATCGTTTGCCTGACCCACAATATATTCACAAAAACCTCAAACCATGATGATGACGTACGCGAGTCGGAAGTTTTGACATGAACATATCAACACAGACGAAACTTTGGACGTTTTCTGTATTCGTAAATGAATAATTCTGGCAAAAAGAAATTAAAACGAAACTGTTATGAGTTGTCGATCTCTTTAAAGTAAGCTTATTGAAGGTAAAGGTAGGGAAGTTGTTACCGACGTGTACTGACGACCTAAAGTTCAAAGTTCGAATCCTGTCATTTCCATAGCACCAATGTGGAACTCATTGCTACAAGACTGATTCCAGCAAAACTACAAAAAGGTCGTCTTTTAGTCGAATGACAAGAAGTACTTTTCGAACCGCCATCTTATGAAATTAAATTTTCTCCATTCATTCATCGTTTTTAATCTTCTCAGAGTATTGCTGATAATCCAACCTACAATCTCATTAACCTTTATCCTTGAGTTGCTGTTGGTCTTGATAGGTTGTGTCTTATTAGTATAAACAAAACTTGCACTATGGATGTTGGAAACATTCATACTGTAAGTAAATGACTCTAGAAAGAATTTGACAAACAAATGCCAACAATAGAACCTAGCCGGTTAAAAGTTGTACCATAAACTTTTTTAATTTTTTATAGAGTTATGTATTTGAATTTTATCGGGGGTGGGTGGTGATAAATAATCACGAATATTTAAAAGCTATGAGAATGCTTTTCAGGTCCAGGTCTCGTCTGGAAGCTAAGAGCAACGTCTTCGAATGAGCTATATTCGGCAAATGTCCCTCGGAGATATGCACTTTAAATTTTGAGAATAGCTCAATTATCGGCCTAGATATAGCGTTTTCTTATTTTCTTTTCAAAAAGTGTCAGATTTTTATCAAATACCCAATATATATATATATATATATATATATATATATATATATATATATATATATATATATATATATATATATAAGCAAAGATTACATCATTGATAAATACCAGAGAGCAAAAAGAGACACATATACGAATATTAATAGGGATAATACTACCATAGCCACTAAATTATGTATAAAATATAGAGCTAACTATCGAGCAAAAAAGAATCGTTTGTCACATTAGAATACTATAAAGCACATTTCTCTAACATAGACTTATAAATCCAGAGCGAGATAGAAATAACTAGCAAGAGAATAATTAGAAACATATTTCAGAAAATAAGAAGCAAAACCAAACTTAACCTCGAGGGAAACACTAAATTAGTATTATACTGGTTACAAAAGATCTCACAAAAAGAAATGGTGTAAAGTCACACAATTTGACACAGCCGATTTCGATAAAGGCAACATTTGATTAGGAATTAATCTTTGGGTCTAAATACACTGCGATTAGCGAATTAGAAGAGATGTCATAAAACACGCAAAGCATACATAACTATTATTCAATAACAAAACCTGGGTAAAAAATCTAACCCGAAAGACCCATTTGATGTTGCGATAGGTATATACGATAGTACAGACATATGCGACTTGGTGGGGCTTCTGTTACTTGTACACGCTTAAGGATGAATTGCCCGACCATATTTTGGCCCATACTGAGTTGACGGCTTAAACCTATTGTGTAAATGTAATGGTTGCACCTTACATTAACTTAGAAATTACATAATAAATCTATTCAAGGATTTAGAATTTATTGACGCAAAACTTGGTTAAGACGATTTCGTAGACGCCAGCTATGATTGGGAACAGAAAACCCACTAGCCTATAAGCCAAATAAGGTTCTAAGATATATAAGAGTTCATGCCACCAACACAGTCTTCAATATTGACAACAAACTTTGAATTTATCGCTTAATCTTGATATCTGAAAACAAGCCACCGCCTACTGTAATAAAGCACCACAAAAAGTGGTTTAAAAAAATGTATAGTACCCAACCAACCCCATAATATGTAAAGGATTTGACAAAATATATAATATTTATATTTTTATATTTTTAAAATATTTTTAAGAGTTTTTTTTTTATTCGGAAAAAAATTTATAATTTGAGGTAAAATTTTAGTTTTTTTTAATTTTGTAAATTTCTTAAAGTATATTTAAGGATCTTAAAAATGGTTAACAAATATTTTTGTATGTCTTAGATACTTGCAATTTTTCAGTATAATACATAAAAAACAGTTTTTTTAGGTTTCACCACAAAGGCTCTTTTAAGAAATATCTTTAGAATTCTTTTTAAAGTAACAAAACCTTTTCCTATAGGGATATTTTAAAACGATCAGCCTATAAATATTTAGTTTTCGATTTAGGAAAAAACTTAATTCAAGGTTTTAAATTTTATTCATTTTTGGTTTTCGTTTTGGAGAAGTCTTTTAAGGATTTTTAAAAAATGATTTAAAGATTTTAATAATTTTTAAAATTTTTGAGAGAGTTTAAAGATTTCCTGTATATAACACAAGTCCAAACATAAACAATAAGAATAAAATGAATAGGTCAATGGTATTAAAATATAAAAAGAAAATTGGGGACTAAAAAGAAAAATTCTTAGAAAGCGGTTATCTTTTTGGGGGGGGAGAAGATTTTTTTTTTAAATGAAATTAAATTTGATATATATTTTAAGGAATTCTATTATATATACACAGAAGCTATTATATAGTTATATAATATTTTTGGACTGGATAAAGTAACCAATCACATATATGGACAACAAATCTTATTTTTAACAAAATATACCATTTAAATATTTACATTAAATACTAAAAAAACGATTTGACAGAGTTGAAATAGATGAAAATAGATTTCTTATATAGACGAGAATATTTTAAGATTACCTATTTTTAAACAAAACCAAATAGTAAATTAAATAAAGATAGGCACCTGATTCCAGACCATACCGTTATTTTTAGACAAACATAGACATTATATATTCCGATTTCTTTGAATTATATAGGAAAGGCTAAGCTAGCGTTTTTATTGATAAAATATATCAATTAGTGATAGTACTGGGAAAAATATAAACAAAAAGGGGGTTTCAAAATCAAAATAAACTCGTAGAATGCATTAGAGGTATTCGTCTTTTTATCGTTCCTACTTTTCTTTTTTCTTTTCTTTCCCTAATTATTATTTCTCCATGTCTTTAAAAAAAAATTATTTGCGAAATAAATATATTAATAAAAAATCAAATTTATCACAAAATGACCTACCATTTTATTATAGATCAAATATAGATCCCTTTATGAATATAAATTAAATTCAAAAGAACACTGGGTTTGCACACCCAGCTTGAAACTAAAGGTACCATATTGATCTGATCTTCTGTAATTTTATATATATATATATATATATATATATATATATATATATATATATATATGTGTGTGTGTGTGTGTGTGTGTGTGTGTGTGTGTGTGTATTAGCGCATTAACCCGACGTGACCCGTGTTGAGATGTATTGGCTGGTCGGAATGTCTCTTAGAAAAAACTGATTTCTAATATAGACATGAAGATAATTTTCGCCTTGAAAAAATGAAAATAACAAAGTTTTAAAGTTCAAGGACTTGGGTTGAATCGTCATCGTTGGATGTTCACACAGATTCTTCTGGATTTACCAATACATTTGAACCCCATACTCTTTGGATTTCCGTTTTTGGTGACTTCCATTTACATTGAAACATACTCGTTTGAACTTTAAAACTTTTTTAAAAACTTTTTCAAATTTCGAATATTGACTGTCCTTATCTGTCAACTTATCAATCATTGCCTCCTCTGATGATAAGATTTTAATCTTTGAAAAGCCTGGCTTAAGGAATGAAAGAGAAGAGGAAGAAATATTTTTATTCACTAAATGCTCCTTGTTCTGAACAACTGAAGATATTGATTTGCTTCTATTTACAGGTCTAATTATTTTTCATTGACTCATTATATATATATATATATATATATATATATAGAGAGAGAGAGAGAGAGAGAGTTAGATATGTATACACACACACGCATATATATAAATATATATATATATCGATAAAAGCGACATTGACGATTCATAAGAATCACAAGAGAAGAGACCGACGAAAACACCTGGACATGGTAACGGAAAATACACTTGAACAGAGAAACGGAATCGCTATTGACAGCTGCACGGAATAATGCGATCTGAACTAACTGCATTAAAGCTAAAATAAATAAAACCCGGGTAAACAGCATATGTAGACTCTGTAGACAAAGACAAAGCAAGAATCACATAATAAGTGAATGCAGCAAAGAAGCCTAAAGAGAATACAAGAACAGAATTGACTGATTAGTGAAAGCAGTACACTGAGAACTATGCAAACGAATGCATTTCGAACACCTTAACAAATGGTACAAACAAAAAGCGGAGACAGTACTGGAAAACGGAAATCAGAAAATCATCTGCGACATGGATGTAAAAACAGATAAACCAATCAAAACAAGAAAACCGGACGTTATAATAGTAAACAAGAAAGCAACAACTGACAAATTTTAGATTTTACAATCCCAGCAAATACACGGAAATTGCCAGAGAACTGAAAGGAATATAGAGCATGAAGAAAGTCAATATAATACCAATCAACGTGGGAGCACAGTCCCGAAAAAAAACGGAAAAAAGACTAAGAGAAATTGGAATCAAATGGAACGCTGAGACTATACAACGGACGGCAATGATGAAAATAGCTGAATTATTTTTTAATTCTCGAATGCGGAAACCAACCTACATAAACTTCGAACGGTAACCAGTCACATGGAAGTTGCATAGAAGAACACCATGTGAACTCGAGGGGATTAAAACTGTAAGAAACTTTATAAACGACCCCTTCCTCCCGAAATAAAATAGGGAGGCATCTGCTTCGACTGAGACAAGACAAAATAGTCGTGAAGGATCAAAGAGGATGGAAAGACCCAAGAGGGAGAGCACAAATAAGACTTTGTTTTGATGAGTGTGGAAAGTATTGAGACATTGAAGAGGTTTATTGTCACGAAAATCCAAGAAAAGATCAATAATCTTTGCCAAAGAGAAATCTATGGCAAGCGGCTATTGCGATGACGCAAAGTTATTTGTAATGGTTATCGAAAGAGGTGAAGAGTACTGGAAATCTTAAGGAGACTTTTTGTCACTCCGACTCCAGAGGACATAACCGGCTATTATTAGTGACCAATCACTGATGATAACCTGTGTGAGAACCCCTAGTGAATAAATAATAATGAACGCATGCGATGGCACCAGCATCAGCTGTTACCACAGAAAAGATTTGTGAAGGATCAAGGAGGATGAAAAGACAGAGAGGGAGAGCACTAACCAGACCTTTACTGAAAGAGTGTGAGAGTATTTGACCCTTGGAAGGCTTATTGTCATTCAGATTCCAGAGAAGACCAATGGTTATAGCTCGCAAGAAATCAATGGTAGACGGCTATTAGGATAACGCAAATTAATTTGCAAAGCTTATTGAAAGAGGTGGAGAGTGCTAGACATCTTAAGAGACTTATTATCACTCAGGCTTTAGGGGAAAACAAATTGTTTTTGTCAGAGAGCAATCAGAGATAATGACTTGTGTGAAAACTCCTAGTACATGAAATAATCAAATTATTAAATAAAAACGCAGTTGCACCTACATTGGGGTGTCGCACGTAGCATAGCACGAACTATTGGTGCTCTGAGTACTGGAACGACCGAGTAGGGGTATCACCATATATGCATCGATTGGAAGAGAACGGAGAGCACTGGAATTTTAGGGAGCATTTTCTCAATCAGATTCAAAACAAAAACAACCGACTGTTATTAGCGAGAAGTCACCACTGACTGTTTCTACGAGAACTCAAACTGAGTTACCATAATGATGGAATGGAACGGAAAATACGAGAAATATTTGGAAACTTGATGTCGCTCAGACTCACAGCAGAGCAACAAGAAATCACCCATCAGTCAACCATCAATGGCAGTGACTAAGTTCTCACCACTTATCAAGGCCAGCTGCAACTCGAGAATAAGGGTTATTCAAACTGTCAGGACCAGTTCGAATACTGCTAAGGGTGGTTCTAGATAGGAATCTGTTAACATTGGCTTTGAAAGTGACCAAGTTGTACTATGCAGGAAAGCAGTCCTGTAGCAATGTGTTCTACAGACAGGAAAGCCTTGCGAATGAGTTCGTGGAAGTCTCGCCTGGAGCTAGGCACACTGTAGAAGAAAAGAAAAGGTTTTCTTCGTTGTGGTAGGAAACCGAGTACTTGCTGTTAATGTCTCACTAAAAATTTGAGATTAGTCAAACACCTTCCATCGAAATAATGATAGAGTAGAGAGAGACGAGCAACATCTTAATCTGCCATTTAGTTTCGAATTCTGTCAGAGTAACGAAGTGGCGTAGAACACAATGTGGGTGATTATAATAAACACTTATTGCTAAAAGCATATTAGACGATGACACCCAAATTATTATGGCTATGTAATTTTTTTCCTTACCAGTAACCGCTCACCATGGGCCAAAGCCCACTCGGGGATAAGTATTAATGGAGTTGTGACAGGTAGATGGACAAACCCATTGAGGTTTGCAGACGATGGTTGGATCTGGGCAGAATTATTATTTAAATAAAAAGCTCAACAAAAAATGTTAACAATGGACTTGAGAACCACCATGTTGTAGTCATCTGGGAAGCATCCCCATGGTATTGCGTTCCACAGACGAGCAGTTATTGGAAAGAAACACCGCTCATGGAAATTCCGTTTAGCTCCATGTACACATACGAAAAAAAGGAAAATTATTTACAGTGGTTGTAGTTAGACGATTTTTTGCTGTGAATATTTTACAGTCGAGCACCTACCATAAAAATAACGATAGAATCGAGAAAGACTAGCAACGTCTTGCAACACATGCATATGCACACATTAATTTGTTAAAGTTTGGTAATTACATATTCGTTGACTCTACTATTTAAAACCAAAGAAAAAAGCCATCTACATACGAAGAGATTGAAATGATAAACATGGAAAAGGTTCGAACACATCAGACATAGATCGATAAAGATCGATATTATAACAGCCTTTATATATGTAACACGCATAATTAAGTAAAACTAAAACCGAAACAAGAACACGAATAGGCTGTTAATTATAACACTAAGGCCAGGTGTTCAATATTGAATTGACTAAACATAAAAAATTAAGATTCGAGTCATAAAGCAATCGTTTGCAGGCCAATTACGTGGAACTTTACTTATTTGTAAAGAATGTACACCCTCCCCCACCGTAAAAAATGACGGGGAAAATAGTGTATTTCACCAGTGTTCGCACTAATGTTGAGATAAAATAACGTTCGAATAGGTGAAGTTTGAAACAAGACATAAGAAAGAAAACGACTTAACATGAAAAGTTTTAAAACAGAAAAAAGGAGAGAAAAACGCATAAATCGATATCGAAACCCGAAAGATAAAAAGAAAGGAAACGTCTTATTATGAAAATAGATTGAAAGCGGGAGGTTGTCTGACTTGCTATTTACGTTCTCAATTATCTTAAATACTTAAAATAGATTCGTCCGGCAGGGTTTTGGCTATTAATTTATAACGGTCTTGTACCAGACAGTCTTTTAATGTTGTTGTGCGTGTTGTTCGTTTCTTGTGTGTGATGGCGAGACGATAGCGTCTGGATAGGTCGTTGAAACTAACGGAAGAAAGTATTATACCAAATCTGAGTTAAACAATATATATCCCTTCACAATAAATATATATATATACATATATATATATATATATATATATATATATATATATATATATATATATATATATATATATATATATATATATGTAAAAATAAAAATAAAATAAAGGATAAGCTAATCAACAACTAGCAAAAATAAACTCAAAAACACATATTGAAAAGTTCTACCGAAATATTTCGATTGTAAAATACAATCATCATCAATCGGTAGAAGAACTTTAATCAAAGAAAAAAAAATTCAAATTTATACAAAGAACGCAATTTGGGAAAAAATAGTCACGTGTAATAAACAGTAGAAAGGGAGAAAGAAAAAAGAAAAAGAAGAAGAAGAAGAAAAATAAATAAAGAAAAAAATCGGCAGTTAGCTTATAAACGCCGATTGGAAACGCTGTAAGTTAATACAGTTGGGAAGAAAGATAAGTAGTAATTTAAAATATATGACAACAAGGAATTACACAAAAAAGAGGATGAGTAGGAGGAGGAACAATGGACTAAAAGTTGTAGAAGTTATCCATTATCATATTGATTTAGGTTCATTTCGATTAGAATCGATATGACAGAATATGTAGCAATATTATAGAATCCCGGTCTTTGAATGATTGTGTTATTATGACGTAGGATTAAGCAAGATTCTATGAGACGACGGAGTTTAGTGTCGTGTATATGTTTTATTGAAATCGCCCTCTGTGTATTGAAGTGATGACCAAAAGAAATCATGTGGATGCATAACGCGTTTGAGGTGTAACAGTTTTTTATAGCACGATTGTCTTCATAGATTCTTTTCTTTAACGGACGTTGTGTCTTGCCAAAATATATTCTTCCACAATCGGCGCATGGTATAGTATAACTTCCAGCTGAAGTGGGAGATACAAATACATTATTTTTGTTTTTATGTTTTTTAAAAATGTTTTTAATAGTGAGTGAGGTAGCTTGGATAATTCTGAAACCATGTTGGGAAAGAGAAGAAAAGAGATGTTTGTTGCGAGAATTAGTAGGAAGAAAAACATTTCTTAGTATGGGTTGTGTAGTATTAGGAGTTGTTTTCGTATTTTTGATATTTTAAAGATGTATTTGGATAGCTTTCTTTTTAGTAGGGAGAATGACATGTTTGGGGTATTTTAAAGGTGTGAGAGAGGATTCTATTTTACTATATTCATGAGAGAGATATTCCGGGCTACACATCCCTAATTAATAGAATTAACTTTGATATCAATAATAATATTCTAAAATGTGTATAGCTCCAATATAGTTTCGTACTTAGTACATAATTGCCGCCAAAAACCTTCTATAAATACTAACACATGGTCAAGACCTGATTACCTCATTCTCCCGAAGATGGACCTAATTTGGACTATTGAAAGGATCTACTAAAGGATATCTAGACATGAGTTGTCTCTCATATTCAACAATACTTGCCTGCAAGAGAAAATGCTGCCTATATATATATATATATATATATATATATATATATATATGCATGCGTTGAATGTTTTTATTTTTCTTATTGGCGATGGTCGACTGGTGTTTACCGATGCATTTTTATTATTTGTCGCTACCCTGAACAGTTTATTTATTTTAAAAGTATGTACATATACATTTTTTAATTAATCATTCATAGATTAATTTTTGTATATATAGATTTTTGGACAAATAAATAAATTAATTTTTACGTGCACAAATTAATTAAAAAATCTATATACAAAAGTTAATTTATAAATTAATTAATTAAAAAAACGTAATATATATATATATATATATATATATATATATATATATATATATATATATATATATATTAAGGAAGACAGAGCGTGTCCTAGGGATTTTGCCTAATCTTCGAAAATATGTTTTGAAGCTGCAAATAATGTCTATAATATCACCAATCGACATTTCTTTCCTCAAAGATGGTAATAGTTGGAAAGCTTCCCGCTAAAACATAAGATTATAGATGTGTTATGTTAGTCGTATATTAATTCTTTTTCGAGATAAGTAATAAATTTCTGCTACTTATTCATAAGTGTTTAATTGTGAAAACGAATTTAATATTCAGGTGGTTAATTTTCTTAATAATTTAAGCTTGTTTTTAATTAGAGTAAATGCTAATATAAAACATTTTGAAACTTCTATTGCCCCGTAAAAAATGAATCCATCCATAAAAATATAAAATGTTGAACTTATTTAAACATTATTGTCTCCACTTATTTGGCTTGTCATACTGAAATAAGAATTGTTTGATTTTGTTTTGCTTTAGTTGGTGTTTATAATTATTGAACGATCTAATTAAATGTTGCCCGTATCGTATTGATTAGAAATATTGTTCGCATGAAACAATTCATAAAAATTGTCAAACTTCTACCCTGTTATCGATGTGAAAAGAAAATTGAAAGTTCGGAAACATTTATATGCAAGTACAAATATTGTTGGCGTCGAATCTTCAGGAACATGATCATTGCAAAGTATTAAATAAGTCATAATTTTTGTAATCTACCGAATTATAATATATGAGATCTGTTAATGTTTTATCCATTAGCTCAATTTTACCTACAGTATTTATTAGTATCATAGGGTGTCTGTACAATTAAACTTTTTATTTTTATAAAAACAGGTGTTTTATAATCTCGTTGAGATACAACTAAAGTTATAGTTATTAAACTAAACTTTTTCTTTATATATATATATATATATATATATATATATATATATATATATATATATATATATATATATATATATATTAAAGTGCTTTTGTACCTACAGACGATATTATTTCGGATTGTTTACTCTCATCAGTGCAGTTACTAGATTCAGCCTGGAATCACGAGCCTAACCTTATGCCCACGCGACCGCGAGAAATCGCCACAGACAGTAATTGAAATTAACGTACACTTACCCGAGAGGAGGGAGCAAGCGTCATTGTTGTCGAAAGTGTTCGACGCTCGAGTGGAACTTAGCATAATCGCTAGTGACAACAAACTTTTTAATTCCAAACAGGGCTCTACTATTAAGACTATTACATCTTAAATAAGCATTAATTGTAAATATTTTAAATATTAAAATATTATTGTACCTACAGACCATATCGTTTCGAGTTTTCTACCCTCATCAGTGCATGAATGGTAGTTGCAGGCGGTCGAATGGGATCGAACGCAGTTCGTATATTCAGCTTGGAATTACGAGCCTAACACCTATGCCAACGTGGTCGCGAGAAATCGCCACAGACAGTAATTAAAATTATCGTACACTTATCTAAAAGTTGGGGAAAGCATCATTGTTGTCGAAATACGCCAAAAATAAATTTTTAAAAACTCTCAAGTATCCAAGATAAACAGGAGAAAAATGATAACAACATTTTACAGTGCGTAGAATTGTTGTTATAAACATATTTTTGGTTTTCAGGTACTTTTCGTATGTTTTAGGTCGAATTTTTAACGTGCAATATGTACCTGGACATTATCCTATTTCTTATGTTTTCAGAAGCTATTGTGTAAGTAACCCCTTTGTTTCCAAGTTCTCTCTGTCATATCGAAGTATGCTCGTATAGTGTTTTCCTGCGCACTTACGGTTATAAGCAGTTTCTGTTTAAGGGAGACTAAGAATTTGTTTTACAGCTACATGTAGATTTTAAGGTGTTTTTAATCTCTATACATCTGTTTGTAGTGTATTTGATCATTTGTAACATGTTGTTTTCTGTTACTTTAACTTAAGTTTCAGCGGTTTCTTTTTACATATTCTGTGTTGTTTGTTCGATTTGCGAGAATGTTAGTTCATTCATTTAGGAAATAACTGACTTACAATAGTCCTTACATTTTTACCAAATAACATTTTAATTTCTACTTAGATTTCTTTTTCGGTTGGGATGGATGTTAATTTATTCATGAATACTCTGTTTTTAAAACTCTTTCATAATGTCGTTCAGCTTTGTTAAAGATAGTTCTGTACAATTAATTATCAGATAATTAGCGACTGAATTATTGTGTGATTTGTTTGATTATAATGTGTCGTAGTATGGGTGAGTTATTGTCTAAACGGTGTAAATGTTTTTATTGTGTAAGTTTAATGTTACGTCCAATGAGTCTGCTTCGTTTAGAGGAGTCTATATCGAACACTATTTATTTAAAGATTTTTTTATCGTTTATTTCCCAATTTTCTTTTATTCTGTTAACATTTGTGTTTGTCCGTTTATATTTCTCAGTATCATCAATCCATCATCTTTGTATAGTTCCATATCGTTTTATCTACCTGTATGTCTGTCTGTCTCTATTCTCTCTCTCTCTCTCTCTTTCTCTCTACCTCTCCATTTCTCTACACACACACACACATATTTATATATATATATATATATATATATATATATATATATATATATATGTGTGTGTGTGTGTGTGTATATATATATATAAATAAATATATATATATATATATATAATATTGATAAATAAATATTTAGTTATATTTACTTACCAACGACCTCGTTTCGAGCTTTTTACTCACATCAGCATAAAGAAATGATAATTTCAGACGGTTATAAGGCGCGAACTCGGTTCACAGAGTCACCTTTGACTCTGAACGCATTGACTATCCTTACGGCCGTAGGAAATTATAACGTGATACGAAGAATTTAAGTTACATTTCTGCCGATTACAGCGTAAACATGGAGACGGAATGTCAGAATAACATAAGATTGAGCAAGAAACCACTGTTGGTGAAGAGGGACCTAGACAAGCTGACCACTTTTTGAGATACATTAACTACCTTCCCAACCATACCGTCTGTGGTAAATCATACAATTTCCCCTCTCTCTCTATATATATATATTGCTCTCTTTTTCCCTCACTGTATTGCTTTCCGTTATAAATCGGGCAATCTCCCCCTCTCAAGATATACATATATATATATTAAATGTTTTCACTCTCTTCCACCCTGATTTACGTCTTAAATAGCTCATTTCCCCCTCTCTCAAGATATGTATTAGATATGTTGCCGCTCTCTCTATATGTATATTGAATTGGTGCGTGTGAATTACTATGTTTTCATTTTCATTAAAAACAAATGTAAAATCACCTCACGTGGATGCTTGACAATACCGCAGGGTTGAAATAAATTATTGCACCGGTGATTATGTTATTCTGTGTTATTTGCTTTTTATTTTATTCTTGCTCTGTTTATTACATATATATATATATATATATATATATATATATATATATATATAAATTATATGTTTTATTCCATCTGAAATCTCCTTATTTCAATATACAAACCTGACAGGTACTATATAAGCATTCTTAATAAACACCCACTTAAGATATTTAGTGTGTTTCTTACTTCCTTTTAAAATATCTCTATCTATATATAAAGTTAGTTATGTTTACATGTTTATATATTAGTATGTACAGGATTAACTCCTAAGCAAATTTACCTATCATTATAAATTTTGGTACATTACTGCTAGGCGTGTAGGGGTCGTAATATCGCATATATTTAGGTTAATTTAGTTTCATGCAACGGTGGCAAAGTGGTGTTAAAAGACCTTTGTCAAAATTCAGGTACTTCCAATTTTTGCATAAATTATATTGTAATGACGGCGGGGAAGGAAACAGTCGTCACATGCAAGCACGAACCGACACCCATTGAATCACGAGAAGCGATATATGTATAACATTAGGCAAATTAGGTGCGGTTAGCGGCGAAAAAGGGTAAATAAAAGAAGGATTTTTGATCGACAGTGTCAGTTTGGTGGTGAACATCGCGTTGTTCACGTGCGTGTCAATAGAGAGAAAAGGAAAGGAGGGGAAAGGAAAGAAAGGTATTTTCAAGGAACGAACGAATAATTCGGCGTCATTGTATCACACTCGGCGGTTATTTGATACGATAGAGACGCGTTCATATATCAATAAGTATTTAAATGTTTAAGGGTATAATATGAATTAAAATATTTCGGATTTGGATGAAATTTGAGCTATTATGATTAGACGGGAATTAAGCAAGATTCGCTGAATTTGATTTTTTTTAAAGACGCCTCATATTTAAGACATTTTCTAGAATCAAACTAATGTAATGGATTTTGATCAGAATTGGAATAAGGATTCTGGACATAATGTTTAGTATCACTATATCTTGATTTTAATCTTTTTAAAGGGTCATAAAATTGGTGTAAAACTGTGTTCTTTGAAGGAATCAATGTTACTCCCCCCCGGACGAGTATTCTTCTAGTTTGTAATATATTAAAGTTGTGGCGCAGAGGAGTGGGATGAAACGTGATAGTATCACGTGTTGCTTTTGTGTCATGTGCAAGAACTGATCCAGGAATGTCCTTTCTTCCAATTTAACCTCAGCCGCAGTACAAGACCTGGTAGCTGATCACTTCTGGCAAACCACTATGTCCACACGACCAAGGTTGTATTTGAGTACATAACTATATGGACAAAAAATACCAGGGTCCATGGCAAATGTTTTTGCTTTGCTCAAAAATACTTCAATCAAAGATTTTGGGCTTATTACGCCCAGCAAGATGCTGGTCACTTAGAACAAAATAAGATAACTGATTTCCATGTCCGAGACGAATATATGACATATTCTACTACCCCTGAAAATTGCGAATAAGCATGAAACAACCGTCGGGAGATAGAATAGTATTAATTATGTTGTTCGTAATATAATAACTGATATTAAAAAATAATTCACAATCGATTTTCATACTGGACCGATTCATCGAACTTTTACACTTGAACCCTTTGCTTAGATTGGGGGACACTGTTTACATACTGTAATAATTATACATTTCTCTGACATTGTGATGTGCGTTTTAATCAACCATTGCTTTCAAACGTGCATTGTCTACTTCGTTTTTTACTTCTTCTTCTGTTACCTCTTCTTTTTCTTTTTCTTTTTCTTCTTCTTCAAGTCTTTTATTACCACTACCAAATTTCTGAAACCACCTTCGTATTGTCCGATCACCTGTGAACTCTTCTCCCTAGCCTCTGTTGTATATTGTAAGCATCATGATTGAGTTTGAACTCATGCTAGAAAATATGCGCATTCTTCATTGTTTCATCTCTGTTACTAACAAATGATATGCTTTATAATTTTATACCGAAAGAAATTATTTGAAATGTATTAATTATTTTTCATGTATTATTTTCATCGATGAACCTATCAGACAGGATATCGTGTGTCTGTTCGCTTGTGTCTGTTTCGTGCCGGTGCTTTATTTTAATAAATGCACTTCGAATTGTTTGCGTTATTAACTATTAATCGAAGATTTATTGAAAGCAATAAATAGGGTAAAAACTAAATCATTTTTTAAAATTCTATTTATATAAAATTGTAAACATAACTTTTATCATATCACCCAAACGTTGTGGTTGCATATTTGAACGCTACTTCCAAAAAACGGTTCACCATTTCTCTATTAATAAAACTACAAGACAAAACCTCGTGTGTGTGTGGGTGTGTGTGTGTGTGTGTGTATGTGTGTGGGTGTGTGTGTGTGTGTGTGTGTGTATGTTCGTCGGTTATGGGTACCTTTGACAAATACACATCGCATTATATTTTGTCGAAGCTCATCACCTTACAATATATCTCTACCCGGACAACGTCAGGGAAATACAGCTAGTTGTGTACAAAATATTGCGAAAATCGCAAAACAAATCAATTTTTCAAAACACAGTCGAAAAGTCTTATATATGTACACTTGTATCTTATTGTGTACGTTAAACGTGGGAGGGAGAGGAGGATTGATGAATGCACTATTCTTCATAGCTTCTTTCTATCATTTGGATTATTCGGACTACTATTCTCATCTTTGCTGGTATCTTTACAACGTTTTAGCCGATGTAATTTTTTACCTTATTAAGAGGCATCTTTTCGAACTTGGGAATATTCATGTCAAACTTGAGTACCTAATGAAATGTCGAACTGAACCTTTTTTTTAATCCCCAGATGTAGATTATTCTCGTTCCGTCAGCCATTACTTATGTTACTCTTAGATATTATCGCCTATATGAAAGCTTGAACCTTTAACGTCCAGAAGATTGTCACTTCGAAGCTATTGTTGATCTACCGGTGATCGTTGCGCCGCAGGTCTATACTATTGTTTCTACCTAAATCTTTCCTCCAGTATAAGTAGATCGAAGAGGTGTATATATAATCTTTTATTTATTTTACTCTTAAAGATCATAAAAGTGATCATTTCCATTTTGTATATTCAGTACCACATTTTATTGTTTACAATTTTCTGTTTCAAATATTGGACTACGAACGAGTCATCATAAATCATCATCAGAGATGCATTAATCAGAATGCATTAACATGTCTTTTAACTTTCTTTGGCTGACGTCATTAAATGATGCATTATGGGAAATGTTCACTTGTAATTTTACATGATAATGCATTGGTGTCCGCGTGAGATACTATGATATTTTAACGCACAGTTGGAATTAGACTTTTAAAAATGACTATTTTTTTACCAAGTATAAAATATAATGGGATAAATGATTCGCAATAATTAATCATTCTGTTAGATTTCGGGGAAACTTGTGACTTGTAATATAAACATGATTTTTTTAAACTGTCGAATATTTCTGGATGCATCCACGCATCTTAATAAGTTGCTTTGTGTGTCGGTCGTTCGATCATATTTCCGTTTTAAATACCATTTTTATTAACATACAGACTGCCACAACAAAGTATGTAGATACATAAATTGGAAGATCTGCATAGAGATGCAGCTTTACAGATTGTTGAACATCTTTCACCCTTAACATCAAACGGAAAGGTAACAGTGTTCTATTACAAAACCATTAAGGCGAGCAGATACATAAAATACTAGGCCACCAAGCCCGACATTGTTATATAGAACACAGCTGAAAATACTGCCATCATCATTGATGTAATTATCCCGAATGAATATGGCCTCAATAGATTTGAACGCGAAAACATCACCATATATCAGGACCTCAAGAATAATGTAAAAATTATATGGTATTTGAGAGAAATAAATATTATACCAGTTGTAGTACGCGCAACTAGCGTAATTAAAAAAAACCCTGATTTCCCGCGCGTTCACATGTATATGTAACTCACAAGAGATCAAATCGTAGTCCTAGGAGGTGACTTTTTGAACTCTAAAGCAGTAACTGAACAAAATCTTTTTAGAAGATTTGCGCAAAAGCGTACATTTGATAGTCCCTTTCTGTCGGTTTGTCTGTCACGCCTAAGTTTCAAAAATAATTTCATTTAGTCTGCCAGGGGAAATATTGAAATAGCAATTTCATCGCTATACCCATAGATTGAATGGACGCATCGTATTTTTAAGTGCGTCCATGCATTACTATAGGAAGTGATGTATGTCGCTTCGTGTACGACACTTAAGTTTGAAGCATTATTTTCACTGTAAAATGCTTTCTTCCTCCCTACTTCTGTTACGTTTATGTTAGAATTAACATTTTCATTGAATGAACTCTACGGAGCGAAAATATATTCATAAAATAAAAACAAAATTACTATATCAACCGAGTTAGCTTAAATGATACCGAAGCTTTAAACCTATTATAAACGATTCATTATATACGATTAGTAGAACATACTTTTTAGTTTAACAGAGCTGGAGAAGCCGTCGAAATCGATGCAAAAACGTAGATACATGGTAAATATCAAATCATTTTACATATTTAAAAACATCAACTTTTAACACAACAGCGTACATCTAGGCAAACAAAAAGGCGATGTTGCTAACGTAGCAAAGTAAAATGACATACACACAAAAAAAGATGGCAATTTACGTGATAAAACACAATGAATATACACGGAGTTTTTTCTTTAATTCACTAACTCGGCTATTGATCTCATGCAATAGATTTAAAATAAGATGCGTCTTTTTTATATACGCATTGAGCGAATAAACGCTATTATTCCACATATATGCAACAGGTGGAAACTCGCAAAATCAGTTGCATTTATTTATCATAAAATATATCGTGGGGACATAGCCTACTAAGCTGAAAAATGGAATAAAAATATTCCAAGCATTTCTGAAAGTTTATAAAACAGACAGTATCTTAATATCTACGCTGAATCGTTCAATATAAAAATGATCCAACTACAATGTACCTGATTTAGTTTTAAAAAAAAGATGGTTCAGCATTTCTCGCGTGGGTTTATTTTATATATTCTTGGTTCTTTGATGTTTTAAACACAACACTGTTAAACTAATTGTATCATTCAAACTACGGTTCTCATCTTGGTTGTTATCTTCACAAGGTTTCGACCCATGAAATCTTCGTTTTACCTTTTTCAGGTACATCTAGTCGAACTCGGGAATCTTTCATATCAGTATACAAGTCTTAAGTAATTCGTAATTGTATTCTAAGTATCGCCCTCACTGAAGATTGAACTATAAACCTCCAGAAGACTGTCACTTAAAACTGATTATTACTTATTACGCCACGAGTCCTTGGGAATTACTTAAGACTTCTAGCAAGATCAAGCTACTCCCGTGGATTAAATAAACGGTTTCGTTCGAAATTCCGTACAGATGTAACATTCGAACTTCTTAAGATGCGTCTTGGCTAATTGTGAAATTTGTATGTTGAACTCTGCAACAGAATTTCGAACGGAACAGTATATTTAATCGGACAGCTATGACTGGCTCAAAGTGATCCTTAATTATCGTTTTAGTATCGCTTGTACTGAGGATTGAACCTTCAATCACTAGAAGACTGTTAGTTATAACTGATTATACTTAGCACTTTATCCATTACGCCACAGACCCATGTGGATAAGATAATGCAACTTAGCAATCTTCATCTGAAAGATTCCGAGACACTGTAGAACTAGACAAACAAAAAAGCGCCGTAACTAACGGACATAAAATCATAAAATCAATTTAAATTACAAAATACACAGACGAATATGTAAATAAAAGTTTTCTTTTTAATTCATTGAAACGGTTATTAATATCATGCGATGAATCTTGTTACTAATGCAGGTAGAGTAAATAGATATTAATAAACTGAGTTTTTAAGGGTTATATTTTCACCTTGTGTTATACATGCAAGAAAGCAAGTTATCGTCATCAGTACGAAACTTGCCATTCACAATTATCATCCATACCATGTTTGATGCTTATTCTTGTCCTGAAATCAAAACTCATTATTTATAATTTCAAAAAGTCTAAGTCAAGACAAAACTGATGGAGAACAAAGGAGGTTTATTCGACTTGATTCATTTAATATAAATTTTTAATTTAAGGTGACATTACACTACTAATTATTTCATTACAAAAACAAAACGTTAAACGGTTACCGTTGAAATGTTATTAAGTAAAATGTATAAATAATCTTTAAATTGAAATTGCAGCCTACTGCGTGTTAAAAAGAGTGTGAAAATTATTTGCTAAAAAATAAGTCGTTCTTTTATTTGTAAAAGTAAACAATAGCAACACAAGGTACATATGGTGTTTCTTTTATACTTGATATGCGCGGCATTTACGTTTTTACGGTCGTTATTTATCGAACCGTTCTCTGCGGATACAACCGAATCGTTTGGGATCCAGCAACGTCTTTGTACATTTTTAATAGCGTGAGAGGACGTGTCCTTGAAACACGATGATTCTCCATCATCCAGTGAAGACTTCATAGGTAATTTCGCAATTTATTTTCCACTGTGTATCATGTATCAAACTAGTTTATTGTTGATGCTCGTGTTTCCGTAGGTCATTTCTAAGAGATTATGGTTATTATTACGATAGTACAATACATAGAAATATTTCGCAAATCGCTTGGGGAATGAGTTATTTGTAAAAATTAAACTCTTTCTAGCCGTGCGGGTCTTTTATTCAAGCGGTCAAAACAATATCCACTTAAAGTGGTCCTCGTTTTGGGAGGCAGAGATCCGAATCCTGTACGAGTCTCATTTTTCACTTTTCGGTTTTCCTTGTTTATTCCCAACCCTGTGTTATTTAATAGTATTACATACGCATACACGGGTGTCAACAAATGTTCAGCGTGATACATCTGTTGTTATATATGTTTCCCTCATGCTTTTTCCCAATATAATCTAATAACACAAAATACATGCAAAAGATATCTTACTTCTTGGATAAAGTTATGCTTGAAAAAAAGTTGTAATTGTTCTAATATGCAGTAATTTGTAATTAACTGAACAAGTCATCGATCTCTCTCAGCTATTTATGTTTACTTCTACTCTCTGTACTTCACATTCTGCGTTTATTTAACCACTCTCTAATATTTTAATGCATATGCGTGTATTTAGAGACAGTGACTCTTTCCGTCGTAATCTAATTTGCATACGTGTATACGCGAGGAACACGTATGTAAATTAGATGGCAAAATGATAACTCTCTTTACTTCTATGTCATAATAATTAGTGATAGTACCATTCCAATATTTTTCCCGATTCTTATACCATTACTGATTTCGATTCCAATAACAAAAGCGCCCGAAAGAACATAACCTACGCATTAAAGTAATCACCTGCGTAACCATAGACTCCCTATCGAACTATTCCTGTAATGGCCTTGCTTTAAGATCGTTTATATAGAAATTTTTCGATATTTGGAGTCTTTCTCATCGCAAACTTTTTCCTACAAAGAACAATGAGGTTAAAATTTAAATATACCAAAGTATTTTTTAAAAATCAATTGATAATTTGTTCACATTAGTTTATTAAATATAATTTTCCGCTGAAAGAAAATCTATAAAAAACGTATGTGTTCATCTTTTTGTATCTCACCGATCAGTTTTATAAAAAAAAATCCACATTGGAAAAAATTATACATAAATCAATTTCCTTTCGTGTGATATGATTTTATGCATTTATAACGATGTTATACAGGTCTTTCCGATGAATCTGCCACCGGAGAATTTGATACAAAATAAGTCTACCTCAAAGAATTGGACCCATCCGATATTTTTCTTTCTTTACACTTAGGGATTTTTGGGAGGAGGGCAAATATTTCTGTATGAACTTTTAGGACATTGATTAGATATCTGCCACTTAATAAATGTATTATTGACAAACAATTTATTGGTATGTTTCTTCAATCTTATGGGAAATATCTTTTGTATTACAAAACAATTAATTAATTCTAATAATAATAATAATAATAATAATAATAATATATATATATATATATATATATATATATATATATATATATATATATATATATATATATAGTCTCGGAAGTTTCTCAACCATTAAAACTATATAAAAAAATATATATATATAAAAAAAATAAAATAAAAAAACTTATAGTCTCAAGTCTTCCAGTGGAAAATCACTCATGTAAGTCAATTTATTTTTTACAGTTATTATATTAGTTAGTTTCTAACACTATTTTAAGGGATCATCAGTTGTATGGAAATTAAATTTCCAGCACTTGGCGGTATTTTTAACAGGATAACTCCAAGAGTGAATGTGGCAGAAAGATATTGTAAGATAGAAGATGACACACACCCCAATTCCCCACTTTGCATGGCCTTGTGCCATGTTATATTTTAGTTTTTTAGCAAATAAATAATACAAAGAGTAGTATCTGTTACGGTACTACATTTTATTTGTTTTGTTCTCAGTCAGTAAATAGGAAATATTTCTAGACTGAGGCAATTTTAATTCTTCTTCCAATCTAGAGTGCCCCTTCTTAAAGAGCTGGATTCACAACATTAAAAACTGATCTTGTGTCTAACTAAATATGATGACACGTACTTAATAACATTCATAACTAAATCACTTTCCTCCGAAATGAGATTCTGCTTTTTAGGCGATTACGTGTGAACACCCTGAAAAACTTAGCAGAAAAGAAAAAAAACAAAAAGAATTAATTAGACTTTAGAGTGGGGGAGAAGTTTCGTATATTAATTTAACGTAAAATTATTTTCATTTCCGGCCTATTCTAAATTTGTAGGGCTGTTCATAAAATTGTTTTACCACTATAACACTAAGTCGGACTGAAATAAAATCACACGTTATCGCTTAAAAGTGTTGGTACCCATCTGAAAACGCACAGAATTTATCTTCCATAGCAAATTAATTGTGTTAACTTCATAAAGACGCCAGAATGGCCCAGAAATTGGGACTCATTTCACGTTGAATTTACATCTGCAACTGATCCCGCACTCTAAAATTTAAAAGAAAATGATTTTTTCTTCCCGCCAGGTTTTTCATGGTGTTCACACTTAATCGCATAAAGAAAAGCAGAATGTCCTTTTTGTGTTTTTTTTTTGGGAGGGGGGGGGGGGTAACTGAGAATGTTCATCTATAATGATAATAATAATAATAATAATAATAATAATAATAATAATAATAATAATAATAATAATAATAATAATAAGTGTTACACCGGTCGTTCTTACACAGGAGAAACTACACCGGTTGTCACTATAAATAGTGCGAGTCACCAGAGACACTGAAGGCAAAGCACAGTCTTGTAACTGTCTAGCCAAGAGCTAGTCAGTTTCTTACTTTGTTAATACACTTGTTAAACCAACCCTCGACTTGACTTCCTTTATTTATTATTTACTGTGGGACAACTTCACAACAATAATAGTAATAATAATAATAATAATAATAATAATAATAATAATAATAATAATAATGATAATAATAATAATAATAATAATAATAATAATAATAATAATAATAATAATAATAATAATAATAATAATAATAATAATAATAATAAGTTTATTTATGGTAAATGTATTGACTTAACTACCACGTTACCTGAAAACATAAGTTTTAATATGGGAAAAAAAAACATGTTAGTAAATAATTTTTAATTCATAAAACACATTTAAATATTTTTCAAATAGTTTTTATTAATGATACGCACTTATATTGTTATGTTATCAGGCAAATGTTCACCGTCTTTTACGGAATCTGTGTATTTATCTCTTGTCACTGGAAGGAACATTACCTGAACTGCCAAAATGGGTTCAATAATATAAATAACCAATACTCATTTTTATTATTAGTCTTTGATTTTATTACCTTCTATCTCCACCCCTATCAACCTTTTATATATTTAGATTTTTTTACAACCTGTTTACAGACAGGAAACTCTAAAGCAAAGAAGAACTGACGCCAAAATGTGAGCTCGTGTAAAGCTATGAAAATCTTTAAATTCACTAATTCATTTATATCTAATTCAACGACGTCTTTAAAAGTGTTCTAAAAAATACACACCAGTTTGCTAATGCTGAAAGACTGGAAAAACACTCGTATTTATTTTTTAATATATTTCACACAAGTAAAATAAGTTTACATCCTATTTCCTTATGTTATTATGATGTATAGATTGAATTTTACTGATAGTTTAAAACAACAAATATTTGTCATTTCATCATGACGACCAGCAATGAAAACCGTATTTTAACTTTTTTTTAAGTTTCGTTTTTTAAATCGGAAATTAGGCTAGAATTTTTAAGATTTCTGATTCCAATTAATCGTCCTAGCAATAATAAAAGTGGAGAATACTAAGACCTATTATTATTATTATTATTATTATTATTATTATTATTATTATTATTATTATTATTATTATTATTATTATTATTATTATTATTACTATTATAATAATCATAATATTAATAATAAAAAGAAGAAGAAGAAGAAGAACAAGAACAAGAAGATGAAGAAGAAAAAGAAGAAATATTTTCCATAACATGATTTAAAAACAAAATTAAAAACAAACTTCAAAATATTGTTTTATAATATCGGTGGATCTCGCACTAAAAGGACGCGTTCGTTGCTTTGAATGAAAAACAAAAACAACTCAAAAAAATAATTTTTCATAAAATCGGTGGATCTTTTTTATCATCATAATAATAATAGACTATAATAATAATTATACTAACAATAAAGTAATAAAAATGATGGTGATTGTCGTAGTAATAATGATAATCATGGTGCTGCTGCTGCTGCTGCTGCTGCTGCTGCTGCTGATGATGATGATGATGATGATGATGATGATGATGATGATGATGATGATGATGATGATGATGATGATGATGATGATGATCACAGCCACGAGTCAAATGGCATAGGGGGTTGAGAATCTCCAGTAAGCCATAGCGAACATAACATCTCTAAGGATAGCAAAACCTGATGCAATACAACGGCAGTTATAAATACCAGGTTGACATCACGTGGGTTTAACCGCGTTTCATGGCCACAATTGGGTCTTAAGCTTTGGTTAGCAACTCTGCTAGTGATGGTATGTCAATAAAAATACTAGGAAAAGAAAAACGGTACACAAACAATTCTTTGTATTAATCCAATATGAGTGTTAAAAATGATCAAACCGAAAACAAGGTAAGTGGGTCCGGAATGTCAAGTACAGATTCCACGTCCGACAGGGGAACGAACGAGGCTTCCCAGTTCGTCATCCAATGAAACCCTCGAAACACTAATACTTAAACTAGAACTAATAGGACTAAGGCATTAAATAGAATTTTGATGAAATGTTATTTGAAGAGTTATCCTCCTAAATGATGATACA